>VDFB02168118.1:139309392-139960437 GCA_007258455.2 Sequoia sempervirens | reverse complement strand
GCTTTTCCAACCTCTATATATATATATATATATATTCACTTTTTAGTATGTTCACTTATGTCATAATATTATATTAAGATTATTATTCAATCAAAATAAAGTTATATTTTATAAAAAATTAATATATTGATAAGGTACTTAGGTAATTATAGTTATGTATATAAGCAATCAAATTATTAGACTTATTTAATAAAATCTAATTGGTATCTTAATGCATAAATAATCTGAATTACACACATAATTACTTTAAATATAAGATTGATTCTATTAAGTGTTTATTGGTGTAATATGTTTCAATTAGACTTTTAAAGTGTAGTTAGCCTAAATTACATGTATAGTAGATCAAATTACTAGATAGTTACAAGGAAGTGTATAATTGGGTAAAATAGAATGTAATTTCAACATTGAAGCATAATACAAAGGCAATTTCTACAAGTAGACATGCAATTACAAGTATTCTTTTTCTCTATTGAAACCTTGAATTAAAATCAGTAATAGCCTCCTACACAGCTCTCTTTATAGTAATCAATTATTATACAATAAAAAGGAATTATTTCCAATCTCCTTGAGTCATTCAAAAAAACCATCTCTCAACTAATCCAATGATTGGCACTAATCAAGCTCTTCCCCTTTAAAATAATTGGTGATTAATCTAAAAGGTAAATTTTGTTTAGTTATTAAGTGAATTATACAAGTATTTGCGACATCTTTGAGGTGATATTAAAGATTTTTGAAATCTTTTTTAAATAATTGGAGTAGCACTTTCAAAGCATTGTTAAGAATATGTTCCCATATAGTTGGGGGTACTAGGCCTAGTAGAGGACCATCATTATTCCAATGAATGAAGTTTCTAGGAACCCCATTTCCTAGCATTTGAAAAGGTGGTGGTGTAAATGGTCATGTGTTTTTTATTCAAGGACTTACAACGAATCGTAGAATCAAGACACTAAGATGAGTAGTTGTAAATGATTTGGCCATGAGTATTTTACCCATAAAACTGATTATACCTATAGTAAGGATCTTTTCTATAACCAATATTTTTTATGTGTCCTAGCAAGCACATTAAAAACTATCAATTTTTAAATTTACACTTTCAAGAAAATTTATACAAACATAATAAATTTCACACATGTGGGACTTAATGTCTTGTGAAATTACCTCCAATATTAAGAAGTTGGCTCTTTTTAAGATTTTTTAACCTATATTGAGATAATATGAAGAGTAAAAGATATAAAATACTTTAAAAAATATAAAAAATATAAGGTGAGATATTGATTGAAATATTTTGATTAGATACAAAATATGTGCAATACGTATCAACTGTACATAAACACAAGAACTTTACTACCTATTTAAAGGGTAAAGATATGCATGATTAGTTATTAGTAGATTAGTTACTTGATATTAGAAAATAAAATAGAGGCTTAACAACTAAACAAAGTAATGGAGAGAAAATGGTCTCACATACCTAGGCATAAAATGATATACTTCCTTTGAATTTATGGAAATAATTACATAAGAGATCAATGAAACAATCACATAACCTTAAGCAATTATTAAATTCACCTCAAAGGTTATAGTCTATTACAAATTCAAATCTATCTCCACCATAAAAATATAATAAAATAAAACCCCAAGATTAAGAGCCTTGTTATCCAATTTATATCATTCTCTTATAACCATCCATGTGTATTATATGATATTTTAGTTAATTTCCTCTATATTTTAATAATGAAATATCTCCAAAAAAAGCCAACATGCATGAAAATTATGAATTTGGTGAGAGTGCACCTTAAAACTAATACTGAACAAGACCTTAGATGAATCAAACAATTATTATTAATGAATGTTGAATAGTTATAAAAAATGCCATATGGATTGTACTTGGCTCCACATCAACCAATGACACAAAAAAATGAAGTGTGACACTAGATGCCTTCCTTGATGATCTTCAATCTACCATGTGGAATCATTTTATGTTCATTTTAATACTCATGATGGAACCTACTTGGGAGCTAGCCTAGACCTTTTGACCAATATGATGACATTTAAGGTTTTCAAATTGACAACTCTTATATATTGTGTAAATAATCAATTTTTATATTGTGATCTATAGTTCATGATTATTTTGATGTTATGTGCTACTAGTCACTCAAGTTGAGATTCACCACCTCAAACTTGGAAATCACTAACTAATGGTCTAACAAATTGACCTTGGTAGTTTGAGTACTTTGAACTTGTGAGGTAATTCCATGTGTCTATTCTAGTGTCATCTACCTTTTCTTCCTTATGGTATTTTAAATAGATTTAAAACCCATCACAAAATTATAGCTCATGCTTGATGAACCAATAGTACATCACTAAGAAATTATTAGACTAACAATATTTATACATGTTGCTTTGTTCTTCCACATGAAAATTTATATCATGAAATAAAAAAAAATCAAAAGATATAATTTTCTTGTGTTTAACCTTGAAAAAACTAGAATTAGTGTGCCTCATCTTGTGTTGACTTATCTCAAACCATCTAATAGTATAAGGTTTTAATATTTTTAAAATAATAGAATTTCAAATGTGTGATTTTGATGATCTCTATCTTTCATCAATGGAAAAGAGAAAGAATGATAAAATAATCTGACCTAAAGAGGAAATGGAGAGAAATGTTCTACATAACTTTGATAACTAAGGATATGATGACTTTTTTTATGATTGATAGTTCAAAGTAGCCATTATATTCATGTGTTAGGCCTAATAAAATATATGGTTGTGAGAAACAAAGGATGAAAGAAAAAGTCAAAAGATAGATATAAATAATAATAGTAGATCCAAAACCTTGGTAAGAGTATGTTGAGATGTTGAATATGTGGAAAATGAGGTGAACTTAAGAAGAAATGTAGGACTAGAAAGAAAAACACTATTGATTTATCCTTTATCAAATACTCTAGTTATTAATCTACTAATGCATTTTTATTTTACCTAGGATTTATAGTGACGATTTATTCTTAATTGATTAAGTTGATTTTCATCACACAACTCCTTATAAGGAGTTATTCATTTCTTATAATGTATATGATGATGGGAAGGTTCCTCAATAATAATAATAATCACAAGATTGTGGGCCAAGGAGAGGTGGAATAGATATTTAGTGATGGGAGAGTGAAAAATATTGTCAACATATCGCATATTCTAGGCTTTTAAAAAGTTTGATTTCTATTTTAAAATAAATGTGTTTGGTGTACATGTTACATTTTAGAAACTAGTGTTTAGAGGTTGGCTAGTGGAAAATTAGTGTTGGTTAAGGGCACATAGTGTGGAACCCTTTTCAAGTTGGAAACATCAACATTGTGTAAGTCTATTAATGTAACTAGAAACATAGAATGTTGTGATATATAGCACAATATAATAGGTCACATTTGTGAGAAGGGTCTTAAAATCTTAAGAAATATAACTATGGTCAATGGGTTTGTTTATGTTCAAATATGCACTTTCATATTAACCTATCTTTATATGAACACCAAGCATAGGAAGTGCGTGAATATGAGAAAAAAATTGTATTGTAGCCTCCAAAATTTTAGAAAGTAAATATTTGTGTAATTTTAATAAAGATCATTCAACACTCATAGGAGGAAAGAGAGAATTAAATTTAATAAAAATATGGGAAACTAATATAATAAAATAGCCAAAAGGCCAATTACTAGATGTCAGTGTTTATATTTAATGTTTTCCTACACATAGGCTGACCTAAGCCTACTTAGGTATTCATTGATGCATGACTCATTGACATAGACAAGATAATTTGTAGATATTTAGTTGATATTTTCCCCTCCTGATATTTTCCTGATATTCATTGATGCATGACACATTGACACAGACAAGATATTTTGTAGATATTTAGTTGATATTTTTCCCTCCTGATATTTTGTAGATATTTTGTCCAGCTCTTGGATATTTCTCCTTTATAAGGAGACCCTTGGCTGTCTTTCAATATAGGTACATTATGCAATTCATGTGTTCATGTGCTTGTTGTTTATCTCTGTGATCTGGTGGCTCTCATATGGTATCAGAGCTATTCAGGATATTGTCAGGCCATGAAGGCGTGTTTTCTGGATTTGTTTGGCCTCTGTTCAGTTCTTGTGGGGCGGTTTATTCTTTGACATCCCTATTCTCAGAGACCCTGTCCTGTTCCAGCCGACACCCCTGTTTCAGAGATTGCATTGGCCTTGCTTGGCTGCAAAGAGGTTGTATAAAAGCGTTGAGTTTTGCACTTTTCTGAACTCTTGGTCTGTCGCCTTGCCCATCTGATCATCTTCAATACCCAAGATGATCGGGCTGCATAGGAATAGTGCAGACTCGTAATGATTTGAAGGTTGGAGGGGGCGAATGTCCTTGGAGAGCAGCTTACAGACTCTTCCCCACCTTGGTTAGCCGCGTCACACATGGTAGGTTGCGCAGTGCCCACACCCTCCACTCATACGACATCCTTGAGAGCATTCTCTGCATCTTATCCGTAGTCTTGTCTGATCCTTGATCCTCACGTGGCATTCTGTAGACTTAGGAGGACGCACCTTGTAGGATTCCAGTTGCAAATCCTCTGATTTGAGGCATGATTAAGATATGGATAAGCACGATTTGTTGTTATGAGCCATGATCTGTTCTTGAGGCATGAGTTTTTGCTCCTCTCTGCCTATCCACGCATCAACAGGAGGCTTGCCTCCTCTTTCACAGCAAATCAAATTCTACAAACTAGACGGGCCTCAAGAACAGGCGATGCATCAACTGAAAAGGAACTTTTTTTTGCTAATTTGGTAAAGTGACGTTTTTATTTTGGATTTATTCTCAGGTGATTAAGGGCAGATACTGGCACAAGAGCCAGTCAACTCCAGCGTGCACAAGAGTCGTTCAATTGTAGCACAGTTTGGCTGCATAGGCACATGAAATCCTGTACCTGAGAGAGACCCTTGGGCTCGGTTTGAGAGAGACCCATGTTTCTGCCACGTAAGGACACCCCTGTTCATTCCCTAAGTACCCGCTGTCCCTACTGCAATTTTTCCTAAAAATTTTCTAACATTTGAAAGGCAATTTGTAATCTGTGGACACGATGGTGAAGAAGCCTCTAAGATCTATGAGAATCTCCTTTAATTTGGGGCAATTCAAATCTTCCTAAAATCTTTGACTCATTCTTCCTTTCAAGCAACCATTTTATTTCATGAATGCTCTTTTAACTTGAGATTTTTTTATGTAAAAATAGTTAAAGTTGCATTTCAAATGCACTAACTATTCTTTAATAGTGGTTAGAAATGATTGTTTGATTTATTATCAAATGCTTGTAAAGGGGATCAAATTTAATTTTACAATCAATTTGTAAAAGTAGGGAAGTTATTTTGCGTTTGTTAACAATTTGTGAAAGAAAATTTAATTTCTTCTCATTGTAAAACGCACTAACCTATAAAGTTCCAAATTTGGGGGAAACAAATAATCAAGGGGGGGGTCTTTTGTGGTTCATTTTTACACTTCCTCAAGAAGTTCTTGTGTTGTGTTTTTTTCACTCCAGCGCACATTTCAATCTTTTATTTTCTGCATTTATTTAAAAAAAACTATCTTAGTCAAAGCCGTATGGAATCTAGTGTTATTATAGTGCCCTTAACACCCTTCAATTATCATGATTGGAAGGTGAAAGTAATTCTTGTGCTTAAGAACAAAGGTTTATATAGGGTAACTATGGGAATAGAGAAAGAACCTAATGCAGCTAAAGAAAAAGAATTTTTTTTAATAAGTGTGATCAAGCATTTGGCTTTCTATGCTTAATTTTATCTCCTGATTTGTTGTTCCATGTTGAGAACTTAACAACACCCAACCAAGTTTGGGAAGCTCTTGACAATTTTTTTGGGAAAATAGATGAACTTAGAAGCCATGAGTTGGAAAATCAACTCTTAGGTCTTAGTCCTAGGAATTTTTCAACTTTACAAGACTTTTTTACTAAGTTTAAATCCTTGAAGTTACACTTAAAATATTTTGGAATTGACAAAAAAGAGGATCAATTAATCCTTTCTGTACTTTCCAAGCTAGGTCCATAATTTTCTATGTTTGTATCAACTTTCTACTCTACTTAAAGGGATCTTGGAGCCTCATGGTCAATGCCCACATTTGATTACTTCATTGCTGACCTCACAAGGGATTAAGAAAAGTTAATTCAAATGGGTACTTTGAAGTCTATGAAACCTTAAGCCCTACTTGCAGGGAATGAAATACCACAAAATTCAAAAGGGGAGAAGAAGAACACTAAAAAGGACAAGCAAGTTAAGAAAGAAAACAAAATTGAAAACTCCAAAAAGGACCCTCAAGGTAAAAAGAGAGTTGTATGCACCTTTTGTAAAAATCTTGGACATGATGAACAACACTGCATGAGGAAAAAGATTGAAGTTCTACAACAAATTATCAAAAAGAATAATATAGGGCTACCTGATTCTATCACAACATCTTCATCAAATCAAGATAATACTAAGGACAAACAGAAAGCAAAGGGAAAAGCCTTAGTTGCTAAAGCATCTTTATCTCCATCATGGATTCCAGACTTTGGTGCTTCCCACCATATGGGTTCTTCAGAGGTTGTCTTTTCATCCTTAGAACCATCAAGTATGTCCACAATCACCTTAGGTGATGATACTCCAGCATTGGTAAAAGGGAGAGGGTTTGTTGAAGTTAAAGGAGGAACATTTTCCAATGTTCTAAGTGTTCCTTCACTCTTAACTAATCTCCTTTTAGTGTATCAAATAAATCATTTAGGGAAGGGCATGAGAGTACAGTTCTCTCTAGATTCAGTTTAGATAAGAAAATTACAAAGCAACAATTTGGTAGCAATAGAAGGAAATCACCAAACTAGATTATATGCCTTCTCCAATTTTGCCACAGATATTTCTCCAAAAGAAATACTAACTCATTCAGATGAAGTTAGCAAACTATGGCATGAGTGGTTTGGTCATCTTAACTACCACTATCTTGAACAATTATGTCAACATAATATGGTTAAGGGAATACCTAAGGTTAAATTTTCTGAAGGGCTTTGTGAGGGCTGTGCACTTGGAAAGCATCCAAAAGCAAAATTTGACAAAGGTAAATCCAGGAGGGCAACACAAGTTTTAGAACTTGTTCATAGTGATGTTTCAGGGGCTTTTCCCCATCCATCTTTTACAAAGGCTAGATATATTCTCACCTTCATTGATCATTTCTCACATTTTACATGGGTCTACTTTCTTAGAAAAAATTTTGAAGTGTTTGAGTCTTTTCAAGATTTCAAAGCTCTTGTCGAAAAACAATCAGGTAAAGTCATCAAAGTTCTTTGAACAGATAATGGGAGAGAATATGTCAATAATAGTTTTGACCAATTTTGTATATCAGAGGGGATAGATCTACAGCGTACAATTCCTTATACTCCACAACAAAATGGTGTTGCAGAACATAAAAATAGATCTGTAAAAGAGATGGCTAATTGTATGATTCACTTGAAAGGCCTCACACCATCATATTGGGCAAAAGAAATCGACTGTGCATGTTACATACAAAATGGAGTTCCGCATAAAGTATTAAAGGGTATAACTCCCTTTGAAGCTTGGAAAGGATGGAAACCTACAGTTGATCATTTCAGAGTTTTTGGCTTGCATGCCATGGCATGCATTCCAAAAGAGCAATGCAAGGCTATGGATCCACAATCCAAACCTTGCATCTTTGTGGGATATCCAGATGGTGTAAAAGGCTATCGCCTACTCCACCCTACCACACATGAGTTGTTTATTGAGAGAAGTGTTAAGTATCAAGAAACATCTCCTGAAACTACACTTGACACTTCTCAACATATTGTGGACTCTTCAGATCTTGATTATAGTACTGATGATTCAGATCATTCTCAGCAAATTCCTAGTGTAGAGTCTTCTTCTTCTAGTTCTCACAGTGATGAGGGTTCATCTTCATCTAGTTCTGGGATTGCATTAGAAGTCAATATATTTGCACTAGACTCACCCAAATCTTACACTATACATAGGACAGGTATAGGGGTACAGGATTCAACAAATGATAGAATGCTTCAAGTCAATTTTAAGGGGGGGAAAATGCCTTCTTTGCTTCAGTTTTTGATCCACAGACATTTAAAGAGGCATCAAGCATACCAGAGTGGGATATTGCTATGGATGAGGAATCTGATTCCTTGATTAGAAATCACACTTGGGATTTAACTTCACTTCCTAAGGGAAGGAAGATAGTTCGATGTAGGTGGATATATCGAACTAAATTTGCAGCAAATGGGTCAGTTGATAAGTACAAAGCATGATTGGTTGCCAAAGGTTTTTCACAAGTTGTAGGCATTGACTATATAGAAACCTTTGCACCAGTTGCCAAAATGACTTCTATCCGACTCACACTTGCTATAGCCGCATTGCATGGATGGAATGTACATTAGATGGATGTAAAGAGTGCCTTTCTTTAGGGAGACCTTAAGGAGGAAATCTACATGGAACAACCACCAGGTTTTGTTTAGGATTCATCATTAGTTTGTAGACTTAAGAAATCTCTCTATGGCCTTAAACAAGCTCCATGAGCTTGGTATGCCAAGATGGACTCCTACCTCCTATCTTCAGGTTTTACTAGATGTCATTTTGATCCTAATGTGTATCTATTGTGGTAGGATGATTCACTTTTGATATTTGTTCTATATGTTGATGATCTTTTGATTACTAGGAGTACTTCATCTGCCATTTCAATAGTAAAGACATATCACTTCAGGATAGATTTGACATGACAGAATTGGGTTTATTACACTACTTCCTTGGAATTGAGATTTCATAGTCAGCTTCAGGGATTACTCTTGCACAACCCAAGTATACTCTTGATCTCCTTGCACGATTTCATATCACTACTTGCAAACCATCTTAGACTCCCTTTCTTTCTGGAGTCAAGGTTGAGACTTCCTGTACTACACCATTGGTTGATGCTACATTGTATCGACAACTTGTTGGTAGTCTTATATATTTGACTCATACCAGGCTAGACATTGCCTATGCAGTAGGCATAGTTTCGAGATTCATGCAGGAACCTCATGAGCTGCATTGGAAAGCAGCAAAGAGGATCCTTCAATATATTCAAGGTACTCTTGGGTTTGGGATTCACTACAAAGTTGGTTCATCATTTGACTTGGTTGGTTATACAGATTCAGATTGGGCTGGTGATTTTGAGCATCGTAAGTCCACTTTAGGTTATAGGTTTTCACTTGGTTCAAGTCCTATAAGTTGGTATAGCAAGAAGCAGAATGCTATTTCTCTATCATCCACAGAGGCAGAATTCACGGGGGTTGTTAACTCTGCTACTAAAGCTATATGGCTTCAAGGCATTCTTTCTGAGTTTGGTACTCCTTTTAGGCAACCTATAGTCATCTATTGTGATAACCAAAGTACTATTTAGATATACAGGAATCTGGTTCAGCATCAGCAAACCAAACACATAGAGATTCATATGCATTACATTCGAGAGTTGATTCATGGTCAGATCATTGACTTAGTCTTTTGCCAGTCTTTAGATCAGGTTGCTGACATCTTCACCAAACCCTTCACTAAGAGTAATTTCATTCATCCATGAGCTCTTCTTGGCGTGCGGTCTATATCAGCATCATCATCATCCTTGGGGGGTGCTTTCTATTCTTCTCCACTTCTCTCTCTTTTTTGAGGATAGTTTTTTTCCCACTAGGTTTTCTATCTTGCTCTATTTCTTAGAGAGATTTCCTTTGTGGATGGGTACCTAACCAGGCTAGTAGTCGGGACCCATTTTATCCATGCCCACCTAAGTTATGCTTAAGGGGGGGTGTCAGTGTTTATATTTAATGTTTTCCTACACATAGGCTGACCTAAGCCTAATTAGGTATTCATTGATGCATGACTCATTGACATAGACTAGATATTTTGCAGATATTTAGTTGATAGTTTTCCCTCTTGATATTTTGTCTAGCTCTTGGATATTTCTCCTTTATAAGGAGACCCTTGGCTGTCTTTCAATATAGGTCAACATTATGCAATTCATGTGTTCATGTACTTGTTGTTTATCTCTATGATCTAGTGGCTCTCATACTAGATGATATAACTACTTTAACATTTTTCATTCATACAACATTAGCCTATAAAGAAGTTACTTAGGCATTCACAATCGCCAAAAGAGACTATTCTTATGAATGACAATTAGTGGGACAAAAGGTCATCATGACTTCTGTATTAATTAGTTCAATGTGTATAGTTACAATATTTTGAATGAAGAGAACCTTCTTGGAAACCAATGGTATGAAAGATGAAAATAGAAAAGAACATAATAGTTTGTAAAGTTGGAGAACGAACATAAAAAAAACTATTTACAACTCAAAAAAAAACATAAAATTAAAAATCAAGCTCCAATATGAACTTGCAAAATTTGTCCAACCACCAACTCCTTCTCAATGAGCAAATTACATATTTATAAAATAAAAAATAAAAAATATAGAAAATTGAGATAAAATACTACAAAATAAATGCTCCATAAATAAATCCTCTCAGTCTCCTTAAATTTCAACATGATGAACGACTACCCAAAAATAAATCAATCTCTCTATATGCAAAATCTCTCGATTTTCTATTTACATTTGGCTCTTCTTTTTGTGAGCTCTACTATAATATTATTTAAGGTAAAATAATAAATCCCTTGATTTATATTCCCATGACAAGAAATTTTGTTAAAAATATTATAGAATATTGTATTTATGATATTAAAACTTTAATTAAAGCCTTTTCTTAATTATCACCTAGAAATATTGTTCACAGGGTTTCCTTTTATTCATGTGAGCTCTTCCTCTTAAAGTTACTTTAATATTTTTTTTTATGTTTTCTTGGTCAAAAGAAATCCTTTGATTTTAATGTATAAAACGATATCATTTGAATTGCCTCAATCTCATGGGCCCACCATGGATCCTTTAGTAAAATGATTTAAAGGGAAACATAAAACTGCTTTATTTTCTTGGTAAAAAGATTTTCTTTACACTTTGGCTGATTATGGAACCCCACCGTTGATTTAAACCCTTTTTGCAATGACTTTGACTGAATGATCTCCTTTGTGGGTCCATTCCCATTTCAGCTCTTTGGCTGGCCAATGGTGCATTTATTGTTTGGTTGTGAAGTCCAACTATCATGATTCTTAGACTTCTTTTAGTTGTTCTCATCAACAAAAATATTCGATATTCCAGTCACATTCTCATTGATGTAGTTACTATTATTATACAAAATGTGCATAAAATAGTTACTAATGTCTTCATTCTTTTTTTTATTAACTGAAAACATTCATAAAGAAAATTAAAACAACAATTTGAGAGCACAGACATACATGAGACTAAAGCAAAACACAACCTTTGAACTAAAAAGAATCCGTGAAAAGAAAAAAGCCTTAAGAGTGAGGATTTACGGAGGAGGATTTCCTTCTTGAGGCCTTCATAGACTCCTTACACATTCAAATCAAATATAAAGACATTACTTAGTCATCCATGAATTCATCCACTGCATCCCTTGTTTTAGTGCCAAAAGGTATTTGAGTTATTTTACATTTCTTTTCCATGGATATTATCCTGACACAAAAGATTAATACTACTTCTTACTCAAAGATTTCTCAATTACATGTTATTCAATTTCTACATACAATTCTTAGTATTATGTAACATCTACTCTTACTTTTTTTATTAATTATTTTTTAAGAGAATTTACTCATTAAATATTTGATTATTCTGTATTTTTATTTGAAGATTAAATTATTTTCATTCTTATATCTTTCTTATTTACTTTTGTAACCCAATAATCAACATGAAGAAGATTTAACTGAAAAATTATTTTTATTTCTAATCATCGACATACCCTACATAAATTAATAAACTAGACCCAAAATATTCCCAAAACTCCCATCATTTGCATATAAGGTCTACTACATGCTTACAATGAAAAGACAATTCAATCAACAAAAAATATCCTCCTAGCTTGTAATGCATAGTCCAAAACCTTATCAAGATTGGGAAGGACTTTCTTGACACTGCCCCTCTCCATATATCTCTTAACCTATGCATCAAGCAATGGAAATTCCCTTTCAAACGGTATCTTGAAATTCCCAATAACTTCAAAAGCATGGAACCGACAAGCATAGGGAATGAAGGCAATATCTAGGAACCCAAAATCCTTTCCACTGAAGAAAGGCAAGGATCCCCATACCGGCATCTCTTTCAATGTGCCTTCCAAAAGTTGAAGTCTCTCCAACAAATCACACTTGGCCTACTCTTGAGCCTCGTCTTTTGACTTCACTATCCGAGATCCCGAGTCATAAAACTGCAACAACAAAATATTTTTGTTATAAAAATGATCCCATGAAACATATGACATAACATTCTTAATAACCCAACCAAAACCTCAACTTAAATGTTTATACCAAGTATAACAAAGGAATGTGTTTCCTTATCTGTGAAATCGGCCCAAAAGTGGGCAAGGGCACAGTCATATGGTTTGGAGGGTAAAAACTGGTTGGAATCCCATGTCTCATCACTATACTGAAGAATTACAAGAAACTCACATATAGGATTTCCATTATGGATTAGTACATGTACTTTCTTGTGCACAGGATTCAGTTGCAGAAGGAGGTCGATCTTCTTCGTGAGCAGGTCCTCTTCATGGTATTCATATTTCATGCCTTTCTCTTCCAGACCAATAAAGACACCCATACCAAAGGGACTAGCCCATGTGCTGAGTACCTTCACTTTCTCCATCTCAAGAACACCAAAACTCAAAGTTCAAAAACCATTATTGTTGATCTTATAATGAATAGTAGGGAGTGTAGAAAGATATATGCATGTATCCAAATTGAAGAAGTTTCATGAGAGTTCGTGTCCCAACTCCTCAGTGGTTCTTGCGCCAATCATTGTGCTAGCATATGTACTTACGTAAGATGAGAACTAATTAATTGGTCCCTTTATAGTTTAGCCTAATAGAAAGGAAAGCTGGTCAAATCCAGTATGTAGTAAAAATTATTAACTTGTATTTTAATAAAATACAAATTTATACGTGGCGGTGTAAAATAAAATGCACAAGGTTTAGCAACTGCCTATTGAACAAGGCACATATTTCTTGGTATACAATTTGAAGGGTGTGGCCCATGTCAATCGACATTGTAGAATTCATTAGGATGAAAGCTTAAAGGGAAGAGAATATAGATGTTTAAGTTGACTGGGTATTTGTTATTAGTATTTGTTTCTTCGTCAATTGGGTGAATATATGTGTAATTAAGAAATATTTCATAAATTAATTACTAGCATTTGCATTTAAAGAAGGTTAAAGGATTTTCTCAATATAAAATTATATGTATGTAATATGTTAGAGAGTATATGATTGTGTATGGATGTGTGTGGATGTCATGTGCTACAAATTCTAGTTGTATGTGGCTAGATTAAACTATAATAAACTTAGACAAATCTAGATTTTTTTCTTAAAGAAATTAAGTATTACCTGATTTTGAAATATTTGCATACAAATTTAAAACATAAAGCAATGCAGATGAAAAATGCAAGTTGCCATCAAATTGACAAAAAACATAATGAAATGTGAAAGTAGTCATCAAATTGACAAAAAAATAGTCCAAATAGAAATAGAATGTTCTCATCTAGTTGGAAAATCAATATTTATCTAGTTTTTAATGATAAGTGATATTTCAAAGGATTTTACCTTTAAATGGCAGTTGGTTTACCAGTAAACAACAACTTAGACTTGTTTCATGACGACTTAGACAAATCTATATTTTTTCCTTAAATTTTTTGAAGTATTATCTGATTTTGAAATATTTTCATATAGATTTAAAACTGTACTATATAAAAAGTGTATCCCTTTACATTTTCATACTTGTTTGGACACTCCTTGCTAAAATTGGGATTTTTTATACCATATCTGGTCCTATTTTGCATCAACAAGCCTTATTGAATGCATTTTTTGAGGATAATCCTAACATTTATCTAATAACCAATCACAACTTCATGATTTTGGGTTATGTGTCCCAGATTTGGTGATCTACAACTCATATGCCACCTTGGGCGTATGGGTCCCACCTAAGTCTTGAGGCTTGATCTTGAATTTAACATAGAAAACATTTCTTGAAATTTGTGTCCTAAGCTTAGGCTATTGGGAGTCATATGCCCCAACTAGCGTATGAGTCCCGCTTTAGCTTGGACCTATTTTGAATTCAATTCTTGGTGGGATTTTATTCTCCTAGATCTAATGTTGACTTGTAGTGTTGTAATTTTGAGAAATCTGGCATAAACAAGTATAAGTACAAGCTTGTTTCACATATTTCTCCTAGAAATTCAAGTATTCAAGCATTATAGAAGGATAAAAGTACAAACCTGTGTCACACTTTATAAAGGAATCAACCAACATGAGAAAAAGTTCTCAACTTCAACCACATAGTACTTTTGTTGAAGTTTATTCTTGTAATTTTTCAAAATTTTAAATTTTTTTGGATATATTTTTATCAATTTAAAAGCAGATTTCATTATGCTGAAAATTTCAAGAAAAAGTGAGGTTGAGTTGATGTCAAGAAACATACAGTTTTTTTTTTGCATTTTCTCCTAATTTTTTTTCTGAGATAGCTAACTTCAATATCTAGGACATGGAAAAAAAAAAGAAATTTTGATGTATATTTTTCTTGTAATAACATTTTAAAGTCAAAATAACTCTAATTTGATAGTTTTTGGTTGACATCAACTATATAAATTTTTTTCATTTTCAAAAAACAAAATATGTCCTTTTGAAAAGGATTCTCTCCTCTAGGGCATCATATATTTTGCAATTTGTTTAATGATGATTTCCTATTTTTATTTAATTTCAATTGAGTCTCTTTTTGACTTTGAACAACCTACTTTAAATATTTTCAAATATTTTTATACTAAAATTAATCAATATATATATATATATATATTTGGATTCAACACTGTGAGCTCTACAAAAGTTTTTTTTTTCTTTTCTTTTTTTTAAATTGATTGAAGAAATATTCAGTAGAAGTTGAAAATTTCTAGAAATTTGATAAAATGGTGACTTTGCTGCAATGCCACCTACCATGTGGATGAATTCAGCCAAATCCAAATTGGTTGAATAATGTCTAATTGAACCTTATCCGGCTGAATACTATTTGATCTAATAATATTCAGTCGAAACACCAATTTATTTGATTTTTTTTTATTATTTCCATTTTCATCAAATTCTTTCTATTTTCATCAATTGTGTACTGAAACATAAAATGGCCAATTTTTTAATTTTTTGAATATGTTTTTTAGATTTTTCTCATTTTTTCATCAATTTTTTATTGAAATAACTATTTAAGTCATCTTTTATTAGTCTTTTGTTTGTATTTTTCCATTTTTTGTCCACTTTTTAATGAAGTAACTATTTCTATTATGATTTACTTTTTGATCTTAAATCACTGAGCATTTAATACTAAACAACAAAATACTTTTCTAATCATTTGCATTTATCACAGGGTTGAATAGGAAAATCAAGCATTTCAATTGGTGCATTAAAATGATCAATTGTCTTCCACCATATAGATTTAACAAGGTGATGAATGAACACTGTTTGTTATGCTTGAGATTGTAGGGAGTATGCTCTCACCCTATGCAAACTTGGTGATTAGAAACTAGACCCATTGTCTTTGTATGTGTTTAATCCTTTAGAGGGTCTGTCTTGGTGGGAAAAAGTACTCACCCCAAGGGAACGACCCAACCAATAACAAGCTAAAGCCAAGCTACTTCCAGCCAGTATATAAAATGGGTGCTTGAGGAAAGTTCAAGTACCACTCATGTAGATGTGTTATGCCAACAAGTGAATCCCCATAAACTCTATAGAGCATAACCTTTGTAGGCTAAGAATCCTCCTTATCAGAACTAATCTTTCTACATGTATAGCCACTCGAACGGATGCCCTTACTAGACACCTCTTGTTTGTAGTTGCCAAAATCCTTTTCTATTTGTTGGTGCAGCAATGACCATTGCCAAGGCATCCACATTCTCAGAGTTCTTAGTAGAGGTGAAGAGCCTGTCATGGGAGATTCATGAGGGATCAAAGCTTGGTTGACCCTAGAAGTGAGTGTCATGGAGGGGATCCATTGTGGCCAAACTTCTATGTAACCTACTAAGAATAAGTGTGGTTGGGGAAACCCATGTGGAATCTAGTGAATATGGTCCTTTCCAACCTTAGGATTTGTGCTTGTATTGTTAAAATCAAAAAGAATTTCTACTATGTCTTGTGTGTGTGTTAGAAAATAAACCTAAAACAAACATCACACCTAGTAATTTGCAACACCTTAAACCTTGCAAAACCCCAAAATATCAAACAAAAAAAAATCAAAATGAACCTATTACTTAGATTTCTTGGGGATATCAATCCTTCAATTTTGATCTTTCAACCCTTGCATTCCACCTAGTCCTTGAATATTCTCCATCCTTGCATATCAATTATTGCTCAAACAAAAATTTAGCTTGCACTTAGACTACTCTTCCTAGGTCTTGAAATCAAACCATTAGCTATCTATCACCCACATCACTTGAGGTTCATCATCCTTCAGTTAGGGAATATACCATTATCCTTGAGTAGGGAAATCCTTTTGGAGTCCATAATCTCCTACATTCCCTTTCTTGATCATTTGTTCCTTGTGTCTATCCATCATAACACAAGTAAATCCTTTAAATCATAACCAACTATAATGCCCCACCCTGCAACCCTACACAAAGCTGCAATTAACTACTTAGATGTACTATTTTTTTTTGTTGAAGTACAAATAACATTTAAGTTCACCATTGCCAACAACCTCTAAGGTTATGAGACTGAGATTACTTTAAAACCCAAAGAAGAAACATGAATTGAAAACATCACATTTAATTACTTAATAAATTAAGAATCGCATGCATTCCAAAAATGATAAAGTTACATTCAAAGCATAGGAGATACCACATATTTTCAATTACAATCACTTAACAATAAGATTACAACTCTCATTCCCCAAATGAGGTGAATCCAATAACCATAGTTACAAATTACATTTTCCACCTTGATACAAACGAGGGGTAATAAATTAAAATAACAACTAAAATGAATAGAGCATGAAAAGTAACTAGATCCCACGAGCTCTCCAACTAGAAATCTCATCCACATGAACAAGAGGATGACCCAATGGATTAAGGTTCATGTTCCACCCAACCATGTGATACCAAAAGACTCACCCCCCGTGCTTAGGAGATAGTAACAAGGAATCCCTACACAAGACCATTTACCTCTAGACATAGGTTAATACATAACTGAATTGAAACAAATACAAATACAATAACACTTAACATCAAGGTTACAATGCTTCCAAAGAACAATGATCATCAATACAGTCCAACAAAATTGACTTCTAGTTGACATAGAGAGAGTGTGACACAAAATTTACTATGAGTTTCCCTGGCTCAACTATCTTATGCAACCAAATCCCCATCTTGGGTTATCCTAACTCAACTCTACCAACTGCCAAACCCTCATAACAACTTTTCTTCTTGTCTCATCTCAAACCTTAAAAGCGAATGAGTTATGAGAGAGGCATTAATTATCTTAATTATTCTGAGATTTTTTCATTAATTCTTTTTAAGTTATCACTTACATAAATCCTATGTGAGTTACCCTAGCACCCCTTTGTGTGTCAAACCCCCACTAAGAGTCACTCTCCTATTGACAACACATACATGGTAAAAAAAGACAATTTAATGAGTGAGCTAGATAAGATAACCTCTCCAATCCAAGGAGGCAACAAATAAAGTAAACTCACTCCAACACTAGAGGAAACAAAAATACATATTCACTCCTTCCAAGGAGGCATAGACCACATAAGCCACTCCTAATCTCAAGGAGGCACAAACCATCCCCATTTGAGAAAGTTGGGTAAGACAACAAGATACCACTATACACACTTCCCAAGGCAATTCGCACATCGAACCACCACATAAAACATCCCAACTTAGAATAACTCCTCTGGAAGACTTACTAGACAAGTAACCCCATTTTCCCAACATCGAGCAAGAACAAAAAACATCATTTAGAGATCATCTCAGGCAATTCGATTATCTAATGTTAGGATTTCCTAAATCCAAAACAATGACTTAGTAGATGAAATCAAATAAAGTAATTTACATTGTTCGCAATTACTCCAAAGTAAATAAGATTACATTGATATCACTAAGGAACTTAAATTAATAACTCAATTCTATTTGCTCAAACATACATAATGATTAAAAATCAATCTTTTTAAATAATTGTTTTTATTAAAAGTCAATTTCATTTCAACTATAATAATGAAATAATCATTTTAAAATTCCTATTTTAAGTATTTAAATATCATTTAAATATATGAGTCTAAAATATCCTTTTCTATGTTTAAATATTCTAAATTTATATGAAATTTTTCTAATATATATTTTTGAAATATATATATATATATTAATTTACAATTTTCAAACGATAATAAGCACAAAACAAAGTCATTTAAAACATATAAAAAATTCAGCCATACCCAGTTTGTAATTATTTAGTTATGATTAATTTAGTGACCCTCTCTTTGCTGTTTTGATTTACAAAAAAACAAATTGTGTGCAATTTTTTTAAAAAAAACAACAATACCAATCTTTAAAATATATTTATATGTATGTTTGTATATATATATATATATATATTTAGAGATATATGTATAAATATATATCTAAAATTTCCACTTATAGACAAATTATGAAACTTTGCAACAAAATCATTGAAATAAAATCAATTTATCAACACAATTTCCTGGTTTAAAATTCCAATTTGATAGGAACCATTTCAAATTCAAACAAAGAGGTTTTCAAATTCATTTTGTTTCTTTCCATTTTTCTATTGTTGAAATTGAATTTCAAGCTTTGTTTTTTCAACAACAATTCTAATTTTTTTCAAGATTCAAACATAATTTCAAAACAAAGATCTACAAGCAAGTTTTAAACTAAAAAGGAAATTTTCAAAACAATAAAACATGAAGGAACCTGTGATGAGAAGTTGGAAACAAGATCTTGAAGGAGAAATTTGGGGTTGGGCTTCATGGATCTTTCCAAAACCTCACTCCAATTCAAAGTGCATTAATAAATCATGAACTCTCCTTTCAATTTTCTCCCAACCAAATTTCAAGAATGAAAAGCCTCCTTTTCCAAACTGAGATTGAATCCCACAAAAACAACCCCTCTTCCTCTTTCTCTTTCAACCAATTTCCTTCTTTTTCTAAAATTGGTATTCCATCCCCAAAATGAAATTGAAATCCTCCCTTAACATCTTCCCCAAATTTGGTCAAATACCCTCAAATAAAATATCCAAGATATTTTCTTTTTCCAAAAAAAAGAATAAAAATAAAAAATAAAAATAAATAAATATCTTCATTCCAATCCTCAACACTTAGTCACCACTAAAATATCCTCTTTTTCTCACCACTAAAATATCTTCTTTTTCCCAATTCTAAATATCTTTCAACAATAGATATTTTCATGCATTTACAAGATATTTGTATTTTGGAGATATTTTGAATTTTTAAAATGAAAACCAATTTTTTTTTCAACAAGACTTTATTATCTATTTTTGAAATTTTCTATTTCATATGCATTTAAATGCTTTTAACAATTTTCATTTCCAAAAGAATTTAACTTTATAATTTTCAAAAGAATTTAATTTTATAATTTCCAAAATGACTAGATTTATTTCAACAAAATTAATTTAATTAATCAATAAAATAAATCTATCCCCATATTAGATCATTTTATTAATTAAATTAAATTAATGAATAAATTAAGCAACATTTATAACATTATAACCAGATAAATTTAATAAACAACTTACATACATAAAGCCATTTATTTACCTTTTCCACTTGCAATTAAATAAAAATTTGGGAGAGATGAACAACAAAGAAACAACTTAACCTGACTAAAACTCAATGACACACTATGACTAGGGTGATGTCTTGGCATGGAAAACCTAGCTTTTATCTCCCAATCAAATGTCATTGGGAAATGGACATGCTGAAACCTGTGAAACCAGATGGAGTCAATGTTCTGTACGTATAGTCCTACAAACAAAATGAGTGTCAAACATGCATATATATAACATAATAAAACACACCGTGAAGAGGAAATCGCGGAATCATAGGGCGCTTGCAAGTGAGTGATACCATACAATCCCCTTCACCGATACAGACTTTCTAATTGATGCATCTAACATTAATAATATAATCAAAATCATAATGCATCATTAATTAAAATATATGGTAAGCTAATCCAAAGCATACCATAATGATAACATCACAATAAAATACCATCACATCAAAATATAACATTCACATCGCTTAATAGTTAGCGGTCAAAAGTAACCAAGTACTATAGTCGAGCTAATAGTAGAACAAAGCATAATAAATAAAACACTATATGATCAAAAGAGCCAAAATGGAGGGGTGCTACATCATCCCCCCTAGGGTCAGGCTTACTCCAAGAAGCCTGCAAGAGCCCCTAGTACAAACTCCATTAAATCATACACCTAAGGTAACCACACTTATTTCCCACACATTGTGCAATAGCAATACAATGTTTACCCAAGATAAGGTATGCAACACTTCAACAAACATTTACCATTTTGCATTTTAAATCCAGGTACATTATTTTAACATCTCATAATTTTTTAAGACTTGAGAATAAAGTTGGGGACTATAGCCCTCACCAACAAGATGCAACTATTATACAATTATCATTAACATGCAATTGTTTCACTAATCCCTTTTCTCTAAACTTTTACTTACTGCAAAATTATTTTCTATTCATATTATACATTTTCCATGATTATGAATGTAACTTGGGGACTTAGGTTCTTTACCCAAGGTTTGATCTAATAAAAAACACCTTAATGAATACATAATAATTTTCTCATAAGATACAACATACCATGGGTTTCAATACACCACACACTCAAGGACAAGCATCTTCGTTAAACCAATGGGAAGAGAGAGAAGACAAGAGATATTTATATTTTTAATATAAGCATGAATGCAATCATGGTTTCATCATCACACAATCACTTTCACACAAATGCGTCAACCATATGAGAGCATGCATAAATTTCTATGAACTAACATCCTTATCATTCATTTTCTATTATCATATCTCATAATTTCCATACAATATAATATGAAAAAGAAACTCCAAAACCACTTAGGGTCAATCAGGCATTCACTTGCACAATGAGGTAAAGCTCAAGAAGACATGCATCAAATACTTGCATGATGATGAAAAAAAAAAAGACTCCAAAAGAGAATACACATAAAAGGAGCTTCTTGGCACCCTCAAGGTCAAACAGACCTTCCAAGAACATGAGCAAAGAAACCAAGCAAGGGTTATTTTAGACAACACATGTCACCTACAACCCACCAACAAACTAAGGTCCAACTTGCTCACCCACAACCAAGGATAGAGGGAAGTAATCAATCTCAACCTCAGGAGACTCTTAACCAAGGGAATCACTCTAATCCTGAAGGGTAAGGCAAGACCTAGGAGGCATCATTCCTCCACAACTCAAGACAAGGTTGGAAAACTCAACCCTCTAAAATTCCATACTAAGGCACTCAATACAAGAGGTCCTATGACTATCTCACCATAAAAAGCAATTGAAACACACCCAACAAACAAGCTACAACCACATTCAAGAACCACTCAAGGGTCACAATCCTTTACACAACAAAAGAGCCATGCTTCAAGAAGGAGACCAATCAAAACACACTTCTTGGTAGGCTCGTGGGCCTAACTAACCCCCACCGAAGCATTCATCAACAAGACATGCAAGGGGCAGAAATAACAACAAAACTAGTTGTTGTTCACCACACACAACACACAAAATTCACAAACTACACAATTGTGCATAATGCATTCTTCCAATAGGAAGGATATTGGTACATTACGCACTACACTAAGGGCCCTATCCTTTTCACTGGTTTCTTGCACCATTGGACCTACACCACCTCACAACAGCTTCTAGGTAGACAAGTGAGATCAACCCAAAAGGAACACATAACTAACGAACAAAACACCTAGGTCAACATCATGGCTCATAGTGCCCAGAGTATAACCTACACAAGTAATAGCTTAATGGGTTCCACATTATCCTAGAGTACCCAGTGTTTAAACTTGGGCTCTGATACCATGTGTAATGCCCTTCCATGCAACCCTAGAGGAAGTTACAATTAACTACTTAGATGTACTAATTTTATTTTTTTGTTGAAGTAAAAATAACATGCAAGCTCACTACTCATTGCCAACAACCTCTAAGGTTATGAGACCGAGATTACTTTAAAACCCAAATAAGAATAATGAATTGAAAACATCACTGTAATAACCCTCCTATGTGCTAGTTGGACTTAGTAGTTTTTATGCTTTGATTTGACATGTTGATACTATGATGGTACTATTATTGTTTGATTTAGTTAGTTAGACGTTTGATGATGTTGTTATTCCATTAGTGGACATGATTATGTCATATGACATTATGGTTGGTGATGTTAGTTGATTTTCAGACTTATGTTATGATGCAATGATTTAATAAATCATGATATGAAATGATTTGTTAGTTTAGAAATGTTATTTTATCAGTTATATAATGTTGTTAGAATAGGTGTGGTGAAGGACAGTGTAGCATCACTCGTTCATGAGTGCCCTGCTATGCTACGATTCCTTCTCACAATGCAATGCTTTGATTTTATATATATGTATTCACATGTACACGACCTCGTTTGTATGCAGAATTTGTAGGTATAGATTCTCAATTCCACCCACTTCAGTAGGACAGGGCGAGCACCAATAGCCCAATGGTTAAATGTTGAAACAGAGGTGACAATGAAGTCATCCCGTCCCATGTTGTCAAACCGTCGGATTGAATGGTATTGTACGTTCTGGTAGTTGTCATTCTTTGTGGGTCATGTTTGTGTATGGTCATATTTTATTGATGTTGGTATTATATAAGTTGTGATTGAATTAATCAAATAATGGTAATATTGTTTATTAAATTTTTAGACTAAATTGTATTTAAATATTTAAATGTTTTATTTATTTTTAAAAGTCACGTGTTTTATTAAATGATAATTAAAATATTAAATTGTGTTTTATTATTTTAGTTAATTATCTAGTTGAGGATAATTATTAGAATAAATTATTTAAATTAATTAGATAATGTGCTTTGCAGGTAAAGCTGTAAAAACAGAAATTAAAACAAAAGTATTGAAGAATAGAAAAATAAATAAATAAAAGAATGGAAAAAATTGTGTGAACGAATGAGAATTGAGATTTGATTGAAAAGCTTTCTTTCAAAGATATAATTTATTTTATTGTGGATTTTTGAGAGCTTTTGGAAGAAATTGGTAATATCTTTTATTTAATTGAAAATTTTGAGGGTTTTACACACAGAGGATTATTGAGACAAAAGTTACACAAGTTAATGGTTATGTATTTTTGAATCTTCTAAAGTTTGGGAAAAAGATAATTTCATTCTTTTGCTTGCTATATTTTGAGGAGAGTTTTAGAAAGGGATTTTCAATCTTTTGTTGGTGTTATTCTGGAGAGTCTTCTGAACAAAGAATCGGATTCGAGTTCAAACACGAAATTCTGAAGAGGATATTTTGAAGTAGGAACGAGAAGCTCTTCATAGAGGCTATCAGGGTCAAGCAAGCTTCATCAGATTCTCAAGTAGTGCAAGACTCCAGGTTTTCAAATCTCTTGTCCTTAATTCCCTGATCAAAAGAGAAACAAAAGTAGTTAAATGAGTATTCTGGGAAACAAGAAAACTTTTGGGTTTAGATTTTAATGAATAATATGATACAGAAAATCATATTGTTTCTTTTTAAATGTGTCTTTACAATTTGATAGTGTAAAGGAAAGTTTTGTTATTGAATTTATTCTGAAATTGTTTTGTATGACTGATTGTTGTAGAGGAAAGAGATAATTTTCCCTTCTAGATCACAAGTTTGAGTATTAGTGTGTTGTGTATATATATATATATTTGTACATATATATATAAATATATGATACAAAAATGTAATTTCTGTGTGTAGGCTTTCGATAACTTCATCTGTTGTTGATTATGGAGAATATATATATTATATATATATATCATATTTATAAATTAAATTATGTACATTTTAATATTTTGAAATATTGGTGTAAAATCAATTTTGGGGCCGAGATGGCATCAGCGTTCCATACCAGTGAAGGGACGGACATATTATTTTAAATAAAATAAAGTTATGTTTTTATAAAAATAGAATTCTATGTTTTAAAAAAAAAATTTAAAAAAAATGGCAAACGGATTTGTTTTATATGGTATTTATTTTGGGTTTGGGGAGGGGATGGCAGGTCATACTCGCCCCACCCCCCTGTGGCATGGACTACCACAGCAGTCCGCACTTGCTCCCTGCATATTTATTGGAATTTTTTTTAATATATTTATATATATAAATATATATATATTTATTATTGTTTGCTTTTTTATAAATCTATATATATATGTATATTATTCTTTTTTTTTTAAAGAAAAGAAATGTAATTTTTTTGAAATAATATATTAATGATTTTTATTAAAATAAATTTTAATGTATTATATATATATATATCTGATGTTCTTTGTTTTTAAGAATTAAATATTTTGATGTAGAATTATGGTTTAATTATGGGAAAACAAATTAAATAAATTTTGTTGAACATGTTGTGTTTCCTTATATCGATTCAAAATTGAAATGTTTTATGCAATTGAGTAAATTATTTTCCTTAAGCTATGAAATCGTGTGGTCTTGTTATCGTTTTCCATTTAATTGTTGTAAACTTTATTCTTGGATGTGGGAACTTGGTTGTAATTTGTGAAACTTTGTTCCAAAGGAATGTTTAATTTTGAATGTTATCCTCATCTTGGTTATATTTTTGGAGTTGAAACTTATTAGTTTTATGCTTGGAAGGATTGAATAGTTTTGTTAAGACTTTTGGTTTTGAGTTATTGTGAGAGGGTAATTTCTCGCATGTTCTTGTTTCGGTATTACGCTTTATATGTTATAGTCAACCCTTGCTTGGTTTTTATTTATGTTAGGGGTCTTAGGGAGAGTGGCTCTTCATGGGTGTCAATGCCTCAGAATGAGGAAGAGCTAAGGATAACCCACATAAGAGTAGTTAAACAAGTGATAACCTAAAAATAGAACTTAGGGGGATGGGTAGTAAAACACACAAGAAAATTAACACTAGATTCCTCATCTATGCATTAGGGCTATCATAGACTAATGATAGACTGATAAGGTCGTGTTCGACAAAGTTGTAACCTTGTCCCCATCAGAGGTTATCAGCTCTGCATGAGCTACCGTATAGTGTCGGTGCCTCAAGTAGCAGGAAGGGCTAGGAGCTCCATAGATGGGTGTCAGTGCCTTAGTTGGAGGAAGGGCCAGGAGATCCCATGAGAGCTATGCAATGACACTCTCCACTAGACACCCTTGTGCTTGGTTTTTGGTTGCCTCTGGAATTGTATTCATAATGTTGTTTTAGATTCTTTTGGGATGTAGATTTATGAATGTTCTTTGGTGACTTGTTTAATTGTTAATGCTATGTTTAGTTGTGATAAGTTTCATAGCTTTATCTTTTATGTTGATTTGTGAACGTTGTTGGTTATGTCATTGTAAACCTTGAGTTGTATTTGTCTTCGTACTATGTTGTTCATGGAGTCAGTTTGACAATCATGGTCGAGTGAACTTCCTTGTCACCTATGAGCATGGGGGGTGAGTTATTTAAAATTCACATGGTTGGGTGGAATGTGCTCCGCACCCGTTGGGTTCCCCATCAATATCCTATCTTCTCAGCATTTCTATAGTTGGAGTTGTACTAGTGTTCTTTTGTAATTCATATTTCATTGTACTTGTATCATTCCACATGTTTGGGAAATTTATTGTAATTCATTTATCAAGAGATTGTAATGTAATAATGATGATGTAATAGTTAGGATCCTTTGTAACATTATCATATGAGATTCTTTATTATTGTAATATGTAATGTATTAACACTCTCACTCTTGGTTCATGGATGTACTCCTATTCATGGTTTATAATACTAAATGGATATGTGGTTTATCATTATCTTTACTTTTGTTGTTAGTTGTTGCGATGTAACCTCACATGCCCTAGAGAACTAAGTGTGATAATGTGATGTAATGTACAATGTGATTATGGTTTAATGTTATTTGTATGTTTAATTTAATTGTTTAAAAAAAAAAATATTTGCATTGTGTGTGTTCTCTGGGGTTTGCATGATAGTGGTTACAATCACATTTAATTAATTAATAAATTAAGAATCACTTACATTCAAAACATGATAAAGTTACATCCAAGGCATAAGAGATACCACATGTTTTCAATTACAATTGCTTAACAGTAAGATTACAACTCTCATTCCCCGAATGAGGTGAATCCAATAACCATAGTTACAAATTACATCTTCCACCTTGATACAAACGAGGGGTAATAAATTAAAATAACAACTAAAATGAATAGAGCATGAAAAGTAATTGGATCCCACAAGCTCTCCAACTAGAAATCTCATCCACACTAATAAGAGGATGACCCAATGGATTAAGGTGCATGTTCCACCCAACCATGTGATACCCAAAGGCTCACCCCCCATGCTTAGGAGATAGTAACAAGGAATTCCTACACAAGACCGTTTACCTCTAGACACAGGCTAATACATAACTAAACTAAAACAAATACAAGTATAATAACACTTAACATCAAGGTTACAATGCTTCTAGAGAACAATGATCATCAACGCAGTCCAACAAAACTAACTTTTGGTTGACATAGGGAGAGTGTCACACAACATTTGCTATGAGTTTCCTTGGATCAACTGTCTTAGGCAACCAAATCCCTATCTTAGGTTATCTTGACTCAACTCTACCAGCCATTGGACCCTCATACCAACTATGCTTCTCGTCTCATATCAAACCTTAAAAGTGAATGAGTTATGAGAAATACATTAATTATCTTGATTAGTCTGAGAGTTTTTCATTAATTATTTTTAAGTTATCACTTACTTAAACCCTATGTGAGTTACCCTGGCACCCCTTTGTGTGTTAGACCCCCACTAAGAGCCATTCTCCTATTGACAACACATACACGGTACAAAATGACAATTTAATGAGTGAACTAGATAAGATAACCTCTCAATTCCAATGAGGAAATGAATAAAGGAAACTCACTCCAAACACTAGAGGAAACAAAATTACATATTCACTCCTTCCAAGGAGGCATAGACCACATAAGCCACTCCTAATCTCAGGGAGGCACAAACCATCCCCATTCAGGAAAACTAGGTAAGACAATAGGATACCACTATACACACTTCCCAAGGAAATTCACACATCAAACCACCACAAAATACATCCCAACCTAGAATAAATCCTCTAGAAGACTTACTAGACAAGTAACCCCATTTTCCCAACATTGAGCAAGAACAAAATATATCATTTAGAGATCATCTCAGGCAATTCAATTATCTAATGTTAGGATTTCCTAAATCCAAAACAATGACTTAGTACATGAAATCAAATAAAGTAATTTACATTATTCGCAATTACTCCAAAGTAAATAAGATTACATTGACATCACTAAGGAACTTAAATTAATAACTCAATTCTATTTGCTCAATTATACATAATGATTAAAAATCAATCTTTTTAAATAAAAAAAACATTTATTAAAAGTCAATTTCATTTCAACTATAATAATGAAATAATCATTTTAAAATTCCCATTTTAAATTTTTAAATATCATTTAAATATATGCCTCTAAAATATCTTTTTTAATATTTAAATATTCTAAATTTATATGCAATTTTTCTAATATATATATTTTAAATAAATAAATATATTAATTTACAATTTTCAAACAATACTAAGCACAAAACCAGTCTGTTGCAACTTTAATAACTTTCATTTTTAGATCTGGGTTTCTTTCAAATTTTTACCAAATCTGTGCCACCAAGTCATTTAAAACATATAAAAATTCAACCATACCCAATTCGTAATTATTTAGTTATGATTAATTTAGTGACCCTCTCTCTGCTGTTTTGATTTACACAAAAATTTCCTGTGTGCAATTTAAAAAAAAAAAACAACAATACCAATCTTTAAAGTATATTTATATGTATGTTTGTAAATATATATATATATATGTATAAATATATATCTGAAATTTCCACTTATAGAAAAATTGTGAAACTTCTCAACAAAACCATTGAAATAAAATCAATTTATCCACACAATTTCCTAGTTTAAAATTCTAATTTGATAGGAACTATTTCAAATTCAAACAAAGAGGTTGTCAAATTCATTTTGTTTTTTTCCATTTATCTATTGTTGAAATTTAATTGCAAGCTTTTTTTTTCAACAACAATTCTAATTTTTTTTCAAAATTCAAACAAAATTTCAAAACAAAGATCTACAAGAAAGTTTTAAACTGAAAATGAAAATTTCAAAACAATAAAACATGAAGGAACCTACGATGAGAAGCTGGAAACAAGAGCTTGAAGGAGAAATTTGGTGCTGGAATTCAAGGATCTTTCCAAAACCTCACTCCAATTCAAAGTGCATCAACAAATCATGAACTCTCCTTTCAATTTTCTCCCAACCAAATTTCAATAATGAAAAGCATCCTCTTCCAAACCAAGATTGAATCCCACGAGAACAAAACCCTATTCCTCTTTCTTTTTACAAAAAATTCCTTCTTGTTCTAAAATTGATATTCCATCCCCAAAATGAAATTGGAATCCTCCCTTAACATCTTCCCCAAATTTGGTCAAATACCCTCAAATAAAATATCCAAGATATTTTCTTTTTCCAAAAAAAAGAATAAAAATAAAAAGTAAAAATAAAAAAATATCTTCATTGCTATCCTCAACACTTAGTCACCATTAAATTATCCTCTTTTTCCCAATTCTAAATATCTTTCAACAATAGATATCTTCATGCATTTACAAGGTATTTGTATTTTGGAGATATTTTGAATTTTTAAAATTAAAACCAAAATTGTTTTCAACAAGACTTTATTATCTATTTTTGAAAATTTCTATTTCATATGCATTTAAATGCTTTTAACAATTTTCATTTCCAAAAGAATTTAACTTTATAATTTTCAAAAGAATTTAATTTTATAATTTCCAAAATGACTAACTTGATTTATTTCAACACAATTAATTTAATTAATCAATAAAATAAATCTAACCCCATATTAGATCATTTTATTAATTAAATTAAATTAATGAATAAATTAAGCAACATTTAGAACATTATAACTAGATAAATTTAATAAACAAATTACATACACAAAGCCATTTATTTACCTTTTTCCACTTGTGATTAAATAAAGATCAAGGAGAGATGAACAACAACGAAACTTAACCCGACTAAAACTCGATGACACACTATGACTAGGGTGATGACTTGGCATGGAAAACCTAGCTATTATCTCCCAATCAAATGCCGTTGGGCAATGGACACATTGAAACCTCTAAAAATAGGCGGAGTCAATGTCCTGTACGTGTAGTCCTACAAAAAAATGAGTGTCGAACATGCATATATATAACATAATAAAACACACCTTGAAGAGGAAATCATGGAATCGTACGGCGCTCACAAGTGAGTGATACCATCCCATCCCCTTCACCAATATAGACTTTCTAACTAATGCATCTAACATCAATAATATAATCAAAAGTATAAAGCATCATTAATTCAAATATATGCTAAGCTAATCCAAAGCATGCGATAATGACAACGTCAAAATAAAATACAATCACATAAAAATATAACATTCACATCGCTTAACAATTAGTGGTCAAAAGTAACCAAGTACTATAGTCAAGGTAATAATAGAACAAAGAATAATAAAGAAAACACTATACAATCGAAAGAGCCAAAATGGAGGGGTGTTACACCAACTTTGGACCTAGAGTTTCCTTTGAGCTCTTACATTCTTAACTTTTCATATCATACCATACCATTTTCAAATCCCATCTTAGAATAATATCCTTTTATTGCTTCCTAGTCTTATGTCTCATACATTATCTTACCTTAGATTGAAAATCAAAACAATCACATATGAAGCCTAGAACAAGAGAAAAAATGTTTCAAGAAGAAGTGAACCCTTGGAGAAAAGAATTTGATGGGGAAGATCACATTAGTGTTGTAACTAGTGAAACAAGTGAAATTGAGGAGAAAGAAATAACCCAATCCACTATAAATGAAGCTCTTAATGATAACAGATTCACTAAACTTCTTACAAAGGTGGTCAAACATAACCCACAACAATACTTCTAGTTAAAGAAGAACATACAAAAGCTACCATGGATCAAATTTATATCTTGAATGATCAAGAAGAGTTGAGCACGACGAATGATAAGGCCATAATATCCTATCAACTAGGATCAACCACTTTTATCAAATTAGGCTTTCTCACAGAGGAGAAGATTCTAGACAATAGTTTCCACATACATAATGATGAGTTTACATCTTGTTTTCATTGTAAAAAAAGTCATACCTCCATGATATTAGGGGGCACTTTATCCAATACAAACATCAAAAAATTTGAATGCACATTATTTTTGTATGCAAGTGAATTCAAACATGAACAATTTGTGATGGGGAATAAAAAAGACAAGAACAAGGTTGTATGATTGAAACAGAGAGTAGAAATGTGGATGAAACCAAATCTTCTAAAGAAGAACCCATGAAAATTAATGATGACCAAGGAGTACAGGTACTAGGACAAACTAAAGGTGGTCATAGAAATATTTTCCTTAGTATGGAAAATCTTATAGAGATGGATGAGGAATCCCTTTTTAATAGTATTTCATTTGAAGATATGTTACTTGAAAGAACAATAAAATTACACTACAAAAGAATATGGGATGAATATTTTGAAGAAAAGTCTATAGTTGGAAGAGCACAATTATTTGCAAAATTATTTAGGAGGAAAAAAATGATACCTATTTTGGAGTTGTTAGGGGTTGATAACAAGAGAAATTCATCAGGATCAGTAAATAAAATAATTGTTGAAAACATGCAAGAAGAATTGAAGTCTATTGAAAGCAAGAGTTGAGCTATTGATTTAAGTGTTGTACGTAGAGCATTGATGATGGTAATTTCTCTTAAGAAATTATCACATAGAAGACAAGTTAAAGTAGTTTCTGAATTAATCAATGTTTTTAAGAGAACTATTCATAGATATATCAAAAAGAGAAATAGATTGGATGGAAATCTTGATAATGATTGGGTAAATATTTGCAGGGTTCACCAAAAAGATAAAATCTCAGAAGATGTAAAGGAATAGGTGATTGAATATTGGACCAACCACTCCCACATTACTTCCAATAGAAGGGAAACTATAAAAATAAAAGGTGTAGATGGTAAAAAAAATTCACATTTGAAACATTTTATAGATACAACTCAAAGTGAGTTTTTGAAGCATTCAAGCAAGAATTTTCAGATGTCAAAATTTTTCAAAGGATGTTAAGAGGCTATGAATTTTTTTTGTACATATAAATAAGATATATGAGACTTTTTGTCAAAATCATGTTGAATTTGATCTACACCTTCGAACATATAGAAAAGCTATGGCAGTAATCAATCCAAAAATAGTCATCCCTAGGAGTACAACACAATTTGTGAAGTCTCTTTTATGAAAAAAAATAGAAGATTCAAATGAATTGAAAGTACAGCTTTCCTAAAAAGTATATGTAATGAATGTGGAAATTTTAAGAATCTTTTACAGGTTGACAATATTGATCATTCAATGCAAGTTATGTGGAAGAGATTTGAATATGAAAAATACTCAACAAAGTTAGGAGTTGAGACCATAAAAAATGTTTTCAAAGAGAGTGATTTGTCTCACAATGAGTTTATGAACAAATTTTGCAATATCATATATCAACATATTCAACATTGTCATGGTGCTAGATGGAAAGCTAAGCAATTTTTTGACTCAAATAATCTTTCTAGTGAGTTATATTCTCTCTATTGTTGACTTCTTTGAGAACTATACATTTAGTCCTCAAAGTGACATCCAAAGCTAATATTATCATTTAGAGCAAGTTGCAATATTTGTACAAGTTTGTTATAGGCATGACAAAGAAAATTTAGATGGTCTAAAAAGTAGCAAAGATGAACGATTTATCATCAAAGAGGTTCAATTTTATATCAGTGATGATACAGGTCATGATAGAAGTTATGTAGCCCATTGTTTTTCAACATTTTTTGAAGACTTGAGATGACATTAAATAGATGCTTCACAACACTAGATATGGCCTGATGGATGCATTGGTAAGTGTTGATTTTTTTTTTTTGAAATTATATGTTTATTTGTTTACTTAACTTGTTCAAACTTAATTAGTTGTACACATATAGTTTATTTTTACTATATTGGTTTTAAACGAAATTGGTTGTAATGTCACAGGACAATTTAAGTCTACAAAAGATTTTAATTTGTTAAGCCAACAACAAATTAGACATGAAATAATTTTTTTGTGGAATTTCTATGAGAGTTGATATGGAAAAGGAGAGCATGATGGATTCGGAACATTGTGAAATGTGCACTTCACCAACACAAACTTGCAGGTAACACCATAAGGATTTTTAGAAAAAATCTAATTATGTTTTTTGAGATACGTCTTTTCCTTTCAACTACAAAACCTCTTAACTTGGCATTTCACCAACATGAACTTGAAGGTAATGCCATAAGGAATGCACATGAAATTGTTGAATGGTGCAAAATTCATTTTGTTGCCCATGAATCAACATAAAACACATGATATTTTTGGGAAGTTAAAGGTACATAAATGAATTTTTTTAATCAATTTCAATGTGTACATGAATTGAATTTTAAATTTTATACACTTTTTAATTTGATACATTTGAAATTTATAGATATTGATCGATCAACTCTTACTAATTATCTAAAAATTAGTGTTATTATAAGTTTGCATCAAATATTGATAGTAGAACATAGTAGGCCTCTAGTAATTCAAGTGAGAGAAAAATCATGTTTTTGTGTTGATTGCATTGGGAAGAATGCAAATACTTGACAATGTGAGAATATTAGAGATGGGTATGTTTCACAATGGGAAACAAAACAATTAGTGGACACATCAAACCTTTTTCAAGATAATGACATTATAGATATCTATGCTCCTCTATATTCAATTGATTATGAATGTGTATCAGATTTTGTTGTTACAGGTAAATTTTAAATTTTTAAATTGAATTTTATTTCTTACAATTGATAATTTATATTCTACCTAAGTTGAGCATGTTTTACTACATGTTGTGTATAGGAGATATTTTGTTGTTCTTGCAGATCTTGGCAATGTAGAAGGTGTAGATTACTATCTACTAAGATTTATGCAACCAAAATACAAATGGTCAGAGTTAATGAAGGATGGTGATGGACAAGAGTATCCTACTAGATCAGTGGTTGTTGAAGGCACATACTATCAGCAAACAAAGATAGATACAAATGGCATTACATTTATTGATTATATGCCAGGCCAAAAGGTTTTACATTATAGTCATTTAATTTTAGCAACAAGATTGAATCTTGAAACTTTACCAAAAAGAGGGTGTGCCAAGCAAAGTTGGAGGTTTCCTATTGAAGACCATGAAAATATTTTAGAGATAATAAAATATAGAGAGGATCCAGATTAAATCTACCAAGAACTTTAAGATATTTTTGTACATCTATATTTTCTATAACAATACATACATGTAACATTTGGCGATGAGGTCCCTCATTTTTTATCTCACTGGTTCATAGCTTTCAAAAGCATTTACCCCTTAAATAAAAATAAAACATTTGGACCTAAATTTGATTTTTTGATTTTATTTTTATGTTGAATTCAAATAATTTCAATCAATAGTAGCCCATGAAGCTTTCTTTTTTGTGATCTTTTTTTCCTATAAAGCTTTCTTAAAACGTATATTAAAGAGTCCATTTTATTTCTCCCGCATTCTTATATCATATAACCTTCAAGTTTAAGGAGACATTTCATGATAGTTAATAGATTTTAATTATGGTTGCACTTCTAGAATCCAATATTTGGTACTATAAAGATTTAACTAAGTCTATGTATGTAAGACATAAAATGGTGGTGATTATTTGGGATCTTACTTCTTTTCTATCATAATCTGTTGTATTTTAATCCTACATTTGTTTTTTAAATTTTAGGCATTTTGTGGTGTAATACCTCCATGTTCTACTACTATTTGTTACTTTTATATGTTAGTGTGATACTATTTTGTGATGGTGATTATTTCACCGACCTGGTGTGTGCGGATGTGTAGTTTAGTTAATTTCTACTTGTGACATTATTATTATGATTTATAATACTTTATGTGGTGTTTGGATTATTTTATTATGCAATGGTTTTTCATTAGTATTATATATGTCGATGTGATGATTCTATGATGATGATTATTGAATTCAATATTATATTATGATGTAGTAGATAAGTAATCATGTTATCTTATGATCAGTTTGGTTAGAAATGTTATTTCATCATTGATATTGTAATTGTTAGTATAGCTTAGGTGAGAGGACATTGTAGCATCACTCGTTTATGAGTGCCCTGCTATGCTGCAATTCCTTCTCATGATAGGATGTTTGATTATATATATATATCCATGTGTTACTTGACGTTTATTGGTATGCAGGATTGCAGGAATAAATCTCGATTCCATGTGCTTCGATAGGATAGGGCGAGCATTAAACTAACCCAATGGGTAAAATTTTGAAAAAGGGAGTAGATTTGGAAGTATCCCCATCCCAAGTCTGTCGTCTTGTTGTAAGTTGTTGTGTCATGACTAAAGTTATGTCCTTGTTGTTGTGTAGTTTGACTATTGAGTATTTATTTAATGGTTAATGTTTAATTAATTAATATTATTTTATAAGATAATTAATTAATGGTGCATTGTTACTTGATTTAATTATGAGTTAGTTAAATGTTAAATTTAAATATATTGTAGATTAAAAGTGTAAATAATCATTTAAAATTAATATTGATGAAGATAGTTACATATTATATTTTTATTAATATTAAATTAGAAAATCTTATGTGGAAAATATCTTGTGTAAATAATTTTTTTTTCATTAAAAATGGTAGATAAGTCCGAGCTTTTGAAAAGCTGGAAAAAGGACCGATAAGAAAAGAGGATTTTTTGAGAAAATAAAATTGAAGAGCTTTATTGATTTTATTTATTATTTATTATTATTGAGAGAGAATTATTCACACAGAGAAGATTTCTCTATTGTTTTTGGTCTATAAAAAGAAAAGAAAAGAAAATAGCTTTGTTTTTGGTGCTTCTAGAAAATAATTATTTTGGAAGAAAGATAGATTTGAAGAGTGAGTTGTAGGAGGAAATCGAGAGGAGTCTACATAAGGGATTCATCAAAAAATGTAGGACTCTGGGTTTTCTTCTTTTAAGTTGTTATTCTTTTATTGTTTCATAAAAAAAATCTGGTTGCTATGTTTTCAAAAATCAATTTCTCTGTGTTTTGGGATGAGGATTCAGTGATTAGATTTTTTTTGTTATAAACTTTTAAATTCTTCCATAGAAAATTATAGTGTAATCTTTTGAAAAGTCTTCAATAAAATTTAAATATGAAATTGTTGTTTTGTAGAGAAAATCATTGTTATTGTTGGGTTGTATTCACATGCCCTGATTTAAATGTGTGTTTGACATAAAACAAATTGTTCTTTTATTATAAATTTTGGTTATATATATATAATTATTCTGAAATAAATATAGTTATACTTATCTGATTGTATTTAAAATAAATAAATTAATTAAATACATATATACATATTGTAACGCCCATCGTGCAAAGCCCAGAGAACACACACATAGCAGATAATTTTTTTAAAAACAATTAAATTAAACATGCAAATAACATTAAACCATAATCACATTATACATTACATCACATTATCACACTTAGTTCTCTAGGGAACACGAGGTTACATCGCAAACATCTAAACATAAGTAAAAGATACTGATAAATAACATATCCAAAAGATTATAATAACCATGAATAAGAGTACATCCATGAACCCAGAGTGATAGTATTGCTACATCACAATGTTTACAAACATAATGAATTTCACTTAATAAAGTTATGAAGGATCCTAACTATTACATCATTGTTATTACATTACATTATCTTGATAAATGAATTACAAAAAATTTCCCAACCATGTGGGACGATACAAGTACAATAAATTTTGAATTACAAAGTGAACATTGGTACAAATCCAACTATAGAAATGCTGAGAAGATAGGATGTTGATGGGGAACCCAATGATTGCGAAGCACGTTCCACCCAACCATGTGAATTATAAATAACTCAGCGCCCATGCTCAGAGGTGACAAGGAAGTTAACTCGACCATGATTGTCAAACCAACTCCATGAACAACATAGTATTGGTACAAACTCAAGGTATACAATGAAATAACCATCAACGTTCACAAATCAAACATAACAAGATAAAGCTATGAAACTCATCACAATTAAACAATGCATAAAAAATTAAACAAGACACCAAAGGGCATTCATAAATCAACTTCGAAGAGAATCTAAAACAACATTAAGAATACAATTCCAGAGGCAACCAAAAACCAAGCATAAGGGTATCTAGTGGAGAGTGTCATCGCATAGCTCTCATGGGATCTCCTAGCCCTTCCTCCAACTAAGGCGCCGATACCCATCTATGGATCTCTTGGCCCTTCCTCCTACTTGAGGCACCGAAACCATAGGGTAGCTCATGCAGAGCCAATAACCTCTCATGGGGACAAGGTTACGACTTTGCCGACCATGGCCTTCTCAGTCTATCATTAGTCTATGATAGCCCTAATGCATAGATGAGGAATCCAGTATTAATTATCTTTTGTGTTTTACTACCCATCCCCTAAATTCTATTGTTTAGGTTATCACTTGTTTAACTACTCTTACGTGGCTTATCCTGAGCTCTTCCTCCTTTCAAGGTGCCAGCCCCCACGAAGAACCACTCTCCCTAAGACCCCTAACATAAACCAAAATGAGGCAAGGGTTGTACTATAATGAATGAAACATATAACTCAAAAAAAAACATGTGAGGTAAACCCATCTTGCGATAACTCATAATCACAACTACAACCACGTACAACCCTTCCAAATAATAAAGCTCAAAATCATGTAATATTCTAATCACAAAAATACAAGAATAAACATCCAAGGAAATAAATCATGCCTCTAGAGAAGACCAAGTTTAACAATATCTAAAATTGAACTCACAATTTACAATGGGGTTCCCACAATGATAAAAAAAATAGAACAATAACAGAATATCAATAACACACGAATCATGATCTCGAGACTCAATATCAATTTAACTCGATGTAGGTTATGAAAAGAGGCACAATAATTTTCTCATATTTAGTTAATTTTGTTTGTCATTCAAATACTTCTAGAAATCTATATTTTATAATATTATCCATATATATAAATTTTTTTTTATTAATATATATATATATTAATAATAATACTAATAATATTATTAAAAAATTAACAAATATATTAAAAATATATATTAATAAATTTATAAAAACATTTTTAAAAAATAAAAATAAAAATTAATAAATATACATATACATATTAAAATAAAACTAATAGCCATAACATCATCGCCGGCCGTAGTAGACTGCATAACAGTCCGTAAGGACTGTTGTGGCAGTCCCTGCCATAGGGGAAGGTGGGTAGGTACGGCCTACCAAGCCCTCCCCAAACCCCAACAACACAATAAAAAAAAAATTGATTCCCCCTAAAAAAATTTCATTAAATTTTATTTTTTCAAATAAAATGTCCATTAAAATAAGGTCGACAGATGACTAATTTCGGCCTAAAGAAAAAAATGAACCAGTACAAAGATAAATTTAAAGAAAAACAATTATAATATTTATAAAAACAAATATATATATATATACATTTTACCAAAGAGAATAGTGAAAGTTGTGTAGAACATAGAAAATATATATATTTATTTATTTAATTAAGATATATATATATATATATATTTATGAACAATATTTCAAACCCATTAAATAGAAGATTGATTTTTTTTTCACAGTGAAGAAATAGAGAGAAATTGATCCTATTTCAAACAAAATTCAACATAATTTCATTTTTTTTGTTTGCAATTGAATTGATTAGACATTTCTAAAGAATTTTCTTTTGAAGAAGGCCTATTAATATATTCATTTTCTTTTCTCAGAGAAATCATTTTTTTGTCTAATTCTCAGAAAGATTTTCTTTTACAAGTAAAGATTGATTTAAAACACATTTCTATTCTTTTTACAAATTACAAACAATCAAGAGGAGAGGGTGGAACCTGGAGTCTTGCGCTCTCGAGAATCTGATGAAGCTTGCCTGTCCTAGATGGCATTTACAAAGAACTCCTTGTTCCTACTTTGGAATCTCCTCTCTAGAATATTGTGCTCGAATTCAAATCTCAGACTTTATTTAGAAGACTCTCTCCAAGATTTTTCAAACAAAAGAATGAAAATATTTTTCCCCAAAAAAAACTTCCAAAAGATTCAATAGTACCCAACCCTTATTTTTGTGCAACCTCTATCTCAATAATTCTTTATGTGTGAAAAAATGCTCAAAAATTTCAATTAAATAAATGATATTACCATTTTCTTCCAAAAGCTCTAAAAATCCACAATAAAAGAATTATATTTTTAAAAGCAAGCTTTTCAGTCAAATCTCAAATCACATTTGTTCTTTCATCTTTTTTTGTTCTTTTATTTATTTATTTTTCTATTCTTCAATACTTTTTATTTTAATTTGTGTTTTTACAACTTTATTTGCAAGGCACATTATCTAATTTATTTAAATAACTATCCTCAACAAGATAATTAATCAAAATAATAAACATAATTTAATATTTTAATTATCATTTAATAAAACACATGACTTTTAAATTAAAACTTTTAAATATTTAAATACAATTTAATCTAACATTTTAATAAACAATATTACCATCATTTAATTAAATAAATCGCAACTTATAAAATACCAACATCAATAAAATACAACAAGACACAAACATGAACCACAAAGAATGACAACTACAAAAACATACAACACCATTCAATCAAGATGGTATGACATCATGGGATGTGATGAATTCATTGTCACCTTTGTTTCAACATTTAACCATTGGCCTATTAGTGCTCACTCTGTCCTGCTAAAGAAGGTGGAATTGAGACTCTATACCTGCAATCCCTACATACAAATGAGGTCATGTCCATGTGCATACATATATATATAATCAAAGCATTTCATTGTGAGAAGGAATCGCAGCGTAGTAGGGAACTCGTGAATGAGTGATGCTACATTGTCCTTCATCATACCTATTTTAACAATTATAATATAACCGATAAATTAACATTTCTAAACTACCAAATCATCTCATAAAATAATTTATTAAATCATTGCATCATAACATAATTCTAAAAATCAATTAACATCACCAACCATAATGTCATATGAAATAATCATGTCCACTAATGGAATAACAACATCATCAAACATCTAGCCAACCTAATCAAACAATAATAGTACCATCATAGTATCAACGTATCAAATCAAAGCATAAAAACTATTGAGTCCAACTAGCAAACAAGAGGGTTTTTACATCCTCCCCCCTTAAATCCAGCTTACTCCTAGAAGCTGAAAAACAAGTAAGGGTAGGATTCTCTAATATGGGAAGCATCCTCCCATGTCACTAAAGTCTCATCATTGGTATGCCACTGGACCCTCACCTGCTCAATATCCCTGCCTCTAAGAATGAGTCTCCTATGTTGCACCACAACCACGGTCTCTAGAGCTAGCTTCCCATCCTCGACCTGAAGAGCATTCAAATCAAGTACATGAGTAACATCGAGAAAGTATGGTCTAAGAACTGATACATGAAAAAAATCATGAATCCACGATAGACTGGGTGGCAAGGCCAGGTGATAGGCAATAGGACCAATACGCTCTAACACCTTGAATGGACACACAAAATGGGGCGCAAGCTTAGAACCCTTTCCATAATGAATAGGGCTCTTCTGAGGATGAACTCTGAGAAATACTTGATCTCCAACCGCAAACTACCGCTCAACCCTGTGTGCATCAGCATATTTCTTCTACTTGTCTTGAACTACTACTAGATGCTCTCGGATGTGAGCTACCTGCTACTCTATGTCATGAAGCATCTCGGGTCCAAGAAGAACCCTTTCCTCTAATCGATCCCAACTCAAAGGGGTACAACAAGGATGACCATACAAGGCCTGAAATGGAGCCATGCCAATCGAATTGTGATAGCCATTATTATAGGAAAACATAACCAAATGCAGATAATCTTTCCAACAAGATTGTTGGTCCATGATGTACATACGAAGCATGTTCTTGAGCACCTGATTAACTCTCTTAGTCTAACCATCTGTCTCTAGATGGTAGGCAAAACTAAAATTCAACTTAGTCCTGAAGGACTGCTGTAGGGATTCCATAATGCAGAAGTGATTACTAGATCTCTATCAGAAATAATCCTACGCGGTATCCCATGTAATCAAACAATATCCTCCATGAACACCCTAGCCATCACAGATACAATATAAGAAGATCAAATAGGGGAGAAGTGGGCTACCTTGGTCAACCTGTCAATAGTGACCATGATAGCGTCATGTCACTTGGAAGACATAGGCAACCCAACTATAAAATCCATAGAAATGATGTCCCACTTCCACTCCGAAAGAAGATGTGGCTGCAACAAGCCTCTTAGATGATGATGCTCGGCCTTAACTCTTTGACATTCAAGACACCTAGCCAAAAATCAGCAATGGCATGCTTCAATACTACCCAAAAATATAGTGAGCGAAGATCAGTGTACATTTTCTTGACTCCTAGAAGTGCTGAATAAGGAGCTCTATGAGCTTATGTCAAGATAAGGGTACAAAGACCCTCTGTAGGAGGTACATACATACAACCTGCATAGCGAAAAAAACCATCCAAATATAAAGAGTATCCAAGAAATTTACCTTCCAATGCTCTGTCCGACTCAATCTCTGACTTCACTACTTGATACCAATCATCAAAAGAAAGAGTTGCGATAATCTAACTCTTCAAATCAACCTCAAGAGCCATAGCAGATATCTCATGCATGCATCTACTCAATACATCTGCCACCACATTCTCCTTGACCTGAATATATTTCACCTCAAAGTCGTATTCACACAAAAATTCCATCCACCCTCTCTGTCTCGCATTTAGGTTCAACTGCATGAAGATGTACTGCAGATTATGGTGATTTGTATGCAACTCAAACCGATGCCCAAGGAGAAAGTATTGCCACCTCACCAAGGCATGAACAATTGTAGCCAACTCCAAATCATGAGTGGGGTAATTAATTTCATGGTCCTTAAGTTTTTGTGATTCATAAGCAATCACTCGACCTTCCTGCATCAACACAGCCCCTAAACCTTCCAAAGAAGCATCCATACACAAAAAAAAATCACCTAACAGATCATGAACCACTAAGATTGGAGTACTAGTTAGCTTATCCTTCAGAGTCTGGAAAGCTAACTGACATTGGTCAGACCAAAGAAACTTCTTCCCCTTCCTTTGCAAAGAGGTGATAGGATGAGCCAACCTAGAAAACCCTTGGACAAACTACCTATAGTATCCTACAAGTCCCATGAAGCTGTGAATTTATGAGACATTTGTGGGTGTGGGCCAATCCAAAATGGCCTGAATCTTTTCAGGATCAACTAAAATTCCCTCACGAGAAATCAGATTGCCCAAATACTAAACTTCAGTCTTATAGAATTCACACTTTTTAAGATTGGCAAACAACTGATTATCCATTAAGCACTGCAACACCTGTTTTAGATGTTCCTCATGTTCCTCCATAGACCTAGAATAGATTATAATGTCATTTAGAAACACCAAAATGAATCTATCCAAGTATATATGGAATACTCCATTCATTAAGCTCATAAAGACTGAAGGTGCATTTGTTAACCCAAACGACATCACAGTGAAATCGTAATGTCAGTATCGAGTTCAAAATGTTGTTTTGTGAATATCTGCATCTACAATCCTCAACTGATGATATCCAGTTTGAGATCAATCTTAGAGAACACCTTTTCCCCTTTTATCTAATTGAAGAGATCATCAGTTCTAGGAAATGGATATCGGTTCTTCACTATTACCTTGTTCAACTGCCTGTATTCAATACATAGGTGAAGAGAACCATCCTTCTTCAAAAATATCATAGGTGCTCCCTAAGGAGAAACACTTGGGTAAATAATATCCCTTGGCCAACAACTCTTCCAATTGAAGATGAAGTTCTTGAAGTTCCTACGTTGTCATCCGATATGGAGCTCGAGATATTGGCTCAGCTCCAGGTACCAGATCTATTTGGAAATCCACATCTCGCTTCAGTGGCATACCAGGAATGTCCTCTGAAAACACATCAAAAAAATCCTTAAGGAGTGGGTAATCATCCAATGACAACCCATGACTATCCTCATATTCCAAGTCACTCAAAGATACTGCAAAGAGCTAACACCCCTGTTTGAAGTGTCTTTTGAGCTGCATGGCAGAGATCATTCACAATGAGATGGGTCTTTGAATACCCATGATCTCCACCTCCTTACCAGAGTCATCAATGCACCACACTGCTTTACATCAATAATCAATCATAGCATGGTGTGCACTCAACCAGTCCATGCCCAATACATCATAAGAGCTGAGTGGTAGGATTATGAGGTCCACCTTAGTTGACAATTCACCTATACTCAAATTACAACCCTGCACAAGATTCTTTACCACAACCATTAACCCTGAGGCCAATTCTACATGCCATTTTATGCCTTGACTAGTTACCACCAGTCCACATTGCTCAACTACTAAAGGTGATATAAAGGAATCAGATGCACCAGAATCAAAAAGTATAGAAATGCTAGAATTATTCAACACACATGATGCCTCAACCATGGTGTTCTGATGAACTACTTGATGATTATCCACTATAGCAAAGACATAATGAGATCTCCCTACATCACCTACTATCGACTCTAATGCAGTTGGCCTTTGATTAAATCCTGAAGTGTTCTTTTGAGGACACATCCTAGCAATATGCCCCTGCTATCCACATGAGTAACACCTAGTACCTCTACCAAATCCTTTACCTCGTGATGGAGCATTTGAGTGTTGAAAACTCCCTTGACTTGGTGCTAACTGAAAACTAGGTGGAGGCTATGCAAAACATTCCTGACGAAGTTGGTTCCTGTTCTGATCCCTATGAAACTGGGAATTGCCACCCTGCTAAGATTGAGTGTTCTTCTGTCTCGACTGCTGCTACTGAGGCTGCTACTGCTAATTACCCCCTATCGAAGGTGGGTACCTGTTCCAAGAAGATCCTATTCCCTGTGAATGACCTCCATGAGTTCCATAACTAGGTGTAGGCACACTACTAATCTATACTCCAATGTGACCACCTAAGGCCATAGCCAAGTTTTCCTCTACTAACTGAGCCTTCTCAACTACCATTTCCATTATCTTCGAATTGAAGACTTGCACACCACCACTGATGTAGGAATTTAAGCCCCCAAAAAAATGCTACACCAACATGCCTTCATCATGGCTAATCCCTGCATACCGCTTCAACTCATAGAAGCACCTCTCATACTGTTCCATTGACATAGACAACTGCTTGAGATCGTGAAATTCATTAGCCCTACATTGCCTCCAATGATCTGAGAGGAAACGAGCCCTAAACCTGTCTAGAAAAAACTTTCATGTGACCATTCTAAGATCAAGATGCAACTTTTATTCCTCAAGACACCACCATGTAGACGCGAAGCCTCGCAGATGCATAACTATGCACCGAGCCTTGGTATTGCTATTGTAGGGGTGCATAGCAAAGCAACGATCTAAGTCAATTAACCAAGTCTCAGCCTCTAGAACTCCTCCAGAACCATCAAAAGTGGGAGGGTGTGCCCTCATCAGATCTCTAATATGGCCTACTATGATTGCACCCTGGACCACATCTGTATCCCTTCACCTTGGCAAACTTTCTCTCTCTCTCAACCTGCTGCACCTCCTTTGGCCTAGGTCCCAAACAGTCAAGAATCTCTCCAAGTATATGTTGTAACTAATCATCTAAACCGGGTTGTGCCAGATTATGTCTGCCTCAAGGACAGCTGTGAAGAATCTATTGTTCCTCATGCTCAGAACCATGGGAACTAAGAAATGATGGGCTTCGCCAGTTTTCTTTATGACTAGCACCATGGCCTCTTGCTTGGCCACGTCCTCTACCTTGAGGCATAAATTTGTACAACAAGATAAAGGTAAAAATGAGCTCAAGATTCAAATGAAAGGTTGCCTAATGGACTTAACTACCTAGAGACCTTAGTGTTTGCAAACCTTGGCTCTGATACCAAGTTGTAATGCCCATCGTGCAAACCCCAGAGAACACACACATAGCAATTTTTGTTTTTTAAAAACAATAAAATTAAACATGCAAATAACATTAAACCATAATGACATTGTACATTACATCACATTATCACACTTAGTTCTATGGGGCAAGTGAGGTTACATTGCAAACATCTAAATGGAAGTAAAAGATAATGATAAATAACATATTCAAAAGATTATAATAACCATGAATAAGAGTACATCCATGAACCAAAAGTGATAGTATTGCTAATTCACAATATTTACAAACATAATGAATTTCAATTTAGAAATTTAGGAAGGATCCTAACTATTACATTATCATTATTACAATACATTCTCTTGATAAATGAATTACAACAAATTTCCCAGCCATGTGGGATGATACAAGTACAATAAATTCTGAATTACAAAGTGAACACTGGTACAACTCCAATTGTAGAAATGTTGAGAAGATAGGATGCTAAATGGGAACCCAACGGTTGTGGAGCATGTTCCACCTAACCATGTGAATTATAAATAACTCACCCCCTGTGCTTAGAGGTGACAAGGAAGTTAACTCAACCATGATTGTCAAACCAACTCCATGAACAACATAGTACTTGTACAAACTCAAGGTATACAATGAAATAACCATCAACGTTCACAAATCAAACATAACAAGATAAATCTATGAAACTCATCAAAATTAAATAAAGAATAAATAATTAAACAAGACACCAAAGAACATTCATAAATCAACTTCCAAGAGAATCTGAAACAAAATTAAGAATACAATTTCAGAGGCAACCAAAAACCAAGCACAAGGGTATCTAGTGGAGAGTGTCATCACATAGCTCTCATGGGATCTCCTGGCCCTTCCTCCAACTCAGGTGTTGGCACCCATCTATGGATCTCCTGGCCCTTCCTCCTACTTGAGGCACCATAACCATAGGGTAGCTCATGCAGAGCCAATAACCTCTCATGGGACAAGGTTATGACTTTGCCGACCACGACCCTCTCAGTCTATCATTAGTCTCTTATAGCCCTAATGCATAGATGAGGAATCCAGTATTAATTATCTTGTGTGTCTTACTACCCATCCCCCTAAATTCTATTGTTTAGGTTGTCACTTGTTTAACTACTCTTACCTAGGTTATCTTGAGCTTTTCCCCTTTCGAGGCACCGACCCCCATGAAGAGCCACTCTCCCTAAGACCCCTAATAGAAACTAAAATGAGGCAAGGGTTTTACTATAATGAATAAAAAATATAACTCAAAACAAAACATGCGAGGTAAACCCATCTCACGATAACTCGTAATAACAACGACTACAACAACGTAGAACCCTTCCAAATAATAAAGCTCAAAATCATGTAATATTCTAATTAAAAAATTACAAGAATAAACATCCAAGGAAATAAATCATGCCTCTGGAGAAGACCAAGTTTAACAATAACTAAAATTGAACTCACAATTTACAACAGGGTTCCCACAGTGATAAAAAAAAAACAATAACAGAATATCAATTACACACGAATCGTTTTCTCGAGACTCCATATCAATCTAACTCGATGTAGGTTCTGAAAAGAGGCACAATAATTTTCTCATATTTAGTTAATTTTGTTTGTCATTCAAATACTTCCAAAAATCTACATTTTATAATATAATCCATATATAAAAAAAAAACATTATTAATATATATGTATATATTAATAATAATACTAATAATATTATTAAAAAATTAACAAATATATTAAAAATATATATTAATAAATTTATAAAAACATTTAAAAAATAAAAAAATTAAAAAATTAAAACATATATATATATTAAAATAAAACCAACAGCCATAACATCACCGCCGGCTGTAGCGGACTACACAACAGTCCGTAAGGACTACTGTGGCAGTCCCTGCCATAGGGGGCGGGGTGGGTATATCCTGGCATGCCCTCCCCAAACCCCAACAACACAATAAAAATAAATAAATTATGATTCCTCTAATTTTTTTTTATTTAAATTATTTAAAAAAAATAAAATCTCAGCCATTAAAATAACACTGTCGACAGATGACTAATTCCGGCCTAAAGAAAAACATGAACCAATACAAAGATAAATTTAAAGAAAAAAAATTATAATATTTATTAAAATAAATAAACAAATAAATATATATATAAATTTATATTTTACCACAGAGAACATTCAAATTTGTGTAGAACACAAAATATATATATATATTTAATTAACATATATATATATATATATATATATATATATATATATATATATATATTTATGAACAATATTTCAAACCCATTAAATAGAAGATTGATTTTTGAAATTGAGCCTATTTCAAACTAAATTTGACATAATTTCATTCCGCTTGTTTGCAATTTAATTGATTACACATTTCTAAAGAATTTTCTTTCCAAGAAGGCCTATTAATATATTTATTTTCTTTTCTTAGAGAAATCATTTTTTTGTCTAATTCTCAGAAAGATTTTCTTTTACAAGTAAAGATTGATTCAAAACACATTTCTATTCTTTTTAAAGATTAAAAACAATCGAGAGGAGAGGGTGGAACCTAGAGTCCTACGCTCTTGAGAATCTGATGAAGCTTGCCTATCCCAGATGGCCTTTACAAGGAACTCCTCGTTCCTGCTTCGAAATCTGCTCTCTAGAATACTATGCTTGAATTCGAATCTCAGACTTTATTAAGAAGACTCTATCCAAGATTTTTCAAACAAAAGAATGAAAATATTTTTCCCCAAAAAAAAATTCCAGAAGATTCAACAGTACCCAACCCTTTTTTTTGTGCAACCTCTGTCTCAATAATTCTCTGTGTGTGAAAAAACTCTCAAAAATGTCAATTAAATAGTTGATATTACCATTTTCTTCTAAAAGCTCTAAAAATCCACAATAAAAGAAATTATATCTTTAAAAGCAAGCTTTTCAGTCAAATCTCAAATCACATTTGTTCTTTTATCTTTTTTTGTTTTTTTATTTATTTATTTTTCTATTCTTCAATACTTTTTGTTTTAATTTATGTTTTTACAACTTTATTTGCAAGGCACATTATCTAATTTATTTAAATAATTTATTTTAATAATTATCCTCAATAAGATAATTAATCAAAATAATAAACACAATTTAATATTTTAATTATCATTTAATAAAACACATGACTTTTAACTTAAAACTTTAAATTTTTATTTTTTTTTAATAAAAAGGGGTAAAAAATTTATTGAAAATGAGAGAAAAACATTACATAACAGCAAAGGGCTAAAGCCCCAGGAACTAACAAAAACCACAAGAAAAGCTAGGAACAAAATCACTCTTCCCCAATAGCACTCCCATCCTCTGCAAGAATCCTCTCCAAATCTTGACAACTCACGAGGAATCTGCTCCCACCCATCAATCTTTCCATCATCTATATTCTCCGACGCCCATTTCGCTAGACAATCAGCGGCCCTATTCCATTCCCTTGGAATATGGACATAAGATACCGACTCCATCAAAGAGATAACCTACAATATTTGTTGCACCAACATAGCCAACTGCCAGCTAACATCAGAAATCTTCTTTCCATGAAGTAAATTGACCAAGACCTAAGAATCTGACTCACAAATAACCTTACGCCACCTTAAATCATATGCCTATTTCAAGGCATAGAGAATAGCCAAGCCTTCCATCCTATTGACAGTTTGTATCCCTTCATTAGTAGAAAAAATAAAAACCACTGATCCAGAAGAATCCCTACCAACCTCGCCAATCCTAGCATGTCTAGGATTTCCCCTAGATGAGCCATTCATATTAATTTTCAAAAATCCAGTAGGAAGGGGCAACCAACTACCAACCCTTTGAACTTTTTGCTTCACACGCCTACCTCTCCTGACACAAGCAGAAGCTGAAGATAGCCCCTGAATACCCATCCGATCAACCATCTCAGCATCTCCTTTCTCTAACGAAAACATAATCTCACCTTTACCTTCCACTATCTCCTAGATCATTCCCACAATTCTAAACCAAAATTGTTGAATCCCCAAATTTTCACCTCGAAAGATTCATCGATTCCTTTCTAACCAAACTTGCAAAAGTAGAAAGATGGGACCAACATACCAAACATCTTGGAAGAAAGAGGCCAAGGAGGGGGGCCTCCCCAGACTAATCCAAAACTCAACCAAGGAGGAGGCATGAATGCATGGGATTTTCCAAACACCCCACCAAAAATTCCATAGCTGTAAGGTGAAGGAACAACGAAAGAACAAGTGAGGAGAGTCCTCCTCCCCACACCCACAAAGTACACACCTAGATGGGCCTGCAAAACCTCTCTTTTGGATATTATCCCAAGTCAAACACCTATTCCAAGCCAAAGTCCAAATAAAGCAATTACACTTTGGCCAAGAAAACTTATTCCAAACTTTCTTCCACCAATGAACCTCCACCCCCTTAATCTGCTAGGAAAGGAACTCCTGATACCTAGAAGAAATAGTGTAAGCACCCTTGGGGCTAGGAGACCAAGCCACCACATCCTAATCCATGAGGGAGCTACAACTTCGACAAGAAAGAATGTAATGAAGCTCAACGCACTCCTCCTCCATACCAACAATAGGCCATTCCTTAGGATTCTTCCATCTTGCCTCCACCAACTACCCCTGAAAGGAAAGAGACTTAAAGTAGCACAGCCTTGACCATCCTGCTTCACCAACCTCTAGCACCATGTAAGCAAATGAGGATACTGAGAAACAATGGGAGGGTGGCCATCCCAAGCGTCATGCCAAAAATTTGCCTCTAACCCAAGAATAAGCCACCCTTAACGAGTCCAACCCCTTTCTTGAGAGTATTCCAAATCATAGATCCCTTCCCTGTTAAGCTATAACGAGGGATATCACTTTGAGGAATCCTTGGAAAGTACTTTTGAGTCAAAATTCTTTCCCACTCTAGGTCCTGTTCCACACACCAATGCCAATACAATTTAGTAGCCAGAGCTATATCAGACAACAAATATTGCCTTAACCCAAGACCACCAAACTGTTTAGGGCTACAAACAACATCCCATCTAACAAGGCTCCACTTGGAAGATAATAAACTACCAGCCCATAAAAATTGTCTTGCTAAGGAATCAAGATCCCTAACAAAGCTCATCGGCACCACCTGTATCATACACCTATAAAGAGGGAGATCCTAGACCACAGATTTGAGCAACTGAACCCGACTCACAAAAGACAGACAGTGAAGGGTCCAATGAGTGACTTTGACACAAAAATTTTCTAGAATAGCCTGCCAAGAATCCCTAGACTACCTACCAACAGAAATAGGAATCCCAAGGTAGGTCAGCTGGAGATCCCCAATCTGAAATCTGAGAATATGATCAATTCTCCTCTTAATGGAGTTTGGGGCATTGAAGAAAAAAATGGAAGACTTGCCCTCATTAATTGACTGGCCCGATGCAGCAAGATAAATATCCAACACCTTGTGCATGTTTGAAGCCTCCCTAATAGTAGCCATGCCCATTAAAGTAGTTTCATCCACAAATTTTAAGTGAGATTGCACTGGTAAGCCACCTCCCCATTGCCATCCTTAAATGAAACCCCCCTCCACATTCCTTTTTATCAACCATCCCAAACCTTCCACCAAAAGAAGAAACAAGTAAGGAGAGAGGGGGTCACCTTATCGTAAACCCCGAGAAGCACCGAAGAGTTCAGAGTGCTCCCCATTAATCAAAAAAGAGAAAGAAACCGAATTCACACAACTCATAACCTAGCGAATCCACTCCTCAAAATGAAAGGCCCCCATAACTTTTTGGAGGAAGGACCATTGAACTCTGTCATAAGCCTTAGCCATGTCAAGCTTGATGAACATAGCCTTATCTTTGGAGTTGGCAATAGAATGAATAGTCTTTGTAGCAATAACCACCCCATCCAAAATCTGGCGGCCCACCACAAAACCACTCTATTCCTCAGAAATCAACAGTGAAAGCCACTTTTTTAACCTTTTAGCAATCAACTTAGAGATAATTTTATATATAACATTGCAAAGAGAAATGAGGCAAAATTGACTTAACCGATCAGTCCCATCACCCTTGGGGATTAGAGCAAGGAAGGTAGAATTTATGGCCCAAAGCATTTTCTTATTCTTTTGAGACTCTTGAACAACTGCGAATAAATCTAGCTTGATAATCTCCCAAAATTCCTGGAAGAACTCAATCGGGAAGCCATCCAGACCAGAAGCTTTACCCTTCTTCATCTAGATAACAGTCTTCTCTAGCTCCTCTAGAGAAATATCACTCATAAGATGCTCCTTCATCTCCCAAGAGACCAAAGAAGGAATACAAGAGAGGACCTGAGCCTCTTCAACTGAGTCCCCCTGCGAGTCCTCCCTGAATAAAGAAGAAAAATACTGCATAGCTTCATTTGAGATATCCTGAGTAGAAGAAAGAACCTCTCCCCTGTCAGTCACCAAAGCTGAGATAGAATTACCATGACATCTGGCCTTCATCGAATTGAAGAAGGCCGTATTCTTGTCTCCCTCCTGAAGCCACTCAATCTGAGCTTTTTGTTTCTAGTAGATTTCCTCCCTCAGCTCCCACTCCTCTAGAGCTTTCAATGCCCTAGCCTCATCCCGCAACAAATCCTCAGACACCCCATCCTCCCTAATCAACCTAGTAATACCATTTAGCTCAACTTGTGCAGCAAGCTTCGCATGGTAAATGTTTCCAAAGCAATGTCGGTTCCATCATTTAAGCTGATACTTAACATATTGAAGGAGCTTAGAAAAATTATACATTGCAGTACCATAAGCAGGTCTACCATACCTCCACCATTCAGCAACACATCCATAAAGGTCAGGGTCCTGCAACCACATTAGCTAGAATTTGAAGGTTGGTGTTCGAGGCATCCAAGCAGAAGAGATAGCTAGCTTTATAGGCCAGTGATCCGAACCTCTCTAGTATAATATCTCAGAACTAGAAGACCACATTCCCCCAACCCAAAAGCAAGAGACCATGAAATGATCCAGTCGTTCAGCAATGCAACTATCACCAACCCTTCTGTTGTTCCAAGTAAACTGACCATTGCTAGGTTTGATATCAACAAGATTGAGAGCAGATATATTGTCCTGAAACAACAACGCAGAAGGCTCTAGTCTTGCAATACCACCTCGTTTCTCAGCTAATTTAGTAATAGCATTAAAGTCCCCTGCAATGATCCAAGGATGATAGGGAAATAGGCTACGAACAAAATGAATATGTGTCAATAAAAGAAGTTTACCCTGGAACTCAATAGGTGCATAAACATTGGAGAAAAGAACAAACTCTCCCGACTCAGGACACGAGGCAACCATGAATAGAGAGGACTTGAAGGATAACCACCACAAAGGTTGAATCTTTCGAGGGTTCCAGAAACAAGCCACACCCCCTGAGAATCCCTGAGCCCCAATAAACTGGCATTGACCATTCTTCCACAACTTAGGCACTAAACCCATCATGCACTCAATAGATAACTTGGTCTCCTAAAGAAAAAGAACATCAGGAGAATGACTTCTTACCAACTCATGAACAACTTTTTGTCTAGGGCCACTGTTCAAGCCCCTTACATTCCATGAAATAATGATCATTTCAAAGGAGTCAAAAAATGAGAATCTAGGGTCTTAAGAGACCCTGACTCCACCAATGTCTCTCCCATCATCTTAATCTTTTCCAAATCTTTCTTCCTACCAAGTTTAACACTTTTCTCCGATCCCCCCTTCTTGCCATCCTTTTGCAAAATGCCCAGTTGAGGAGAAGGCTTGCTACTCTTAGCCACATCCGATCCAACATTCTGTGCAGGAAAAGACGTGCTTCCATCCCCCTGCCCCAACTCAACATTTGGACCCGACATCACCTGAGCCCCAACCTGCACATCAGTGACCATAGGTATGGAAAACTCCTCCTGTGGAGTAGGAGGAGTAATGGAAGTGTGATCCTCCAGGACAGAACCAACCACACCCAGATCCACACTTATTAACCTTTGATTAACTTCTTGCTGACCCAAATCATCTAGGACCTTAAACCTGTTAAAAGTATCCTCATCTTTTCTCTCCATCAAAGTCCTCTTTTTTCCTCTATTCCGGTTATGAGCCTTAACAGGAAGATAACCCTCAACATCTGTACCCTCAACAGAAATAGGATTCTTCCCCTTATCAACATCATAATTGTTACGAGGAGGAGGTGGAGACTGAGGAACCATAGGCTTAGCCTTTAGGCATCTACGCAATAGGTGACCATATTCATGACAGTGGTGACATCAAAAAGGAAGGGTTTCATAATCCAATTGTTGTACCCAAGAATGGGGACCCACACACATATCAAAAGCACCTGGAAAAGGCCTACTCAAATCAATTTCCACACAAATTCGAGAAAAATTCATTACTTTCTTACCTAGGGTTTTTGTCAAAGACCCCACCAGCTTCCTAAGCATCGAAGCAAGCATGTGGAAAACATCCTCATGACAACATTCAATTGGAAATCTGGGCAACCGAACCCACACCAGAACATGATCCGGAAGATCCTCAGAGGGATTAAAGCTTGCATGCCATGGATTGAGGAACAACCCAACTTGGTTGTGAAAATAGGGCCCCCCCTCAAAAACCCTGTTGCGATCAACCAAGCAGATAAATGTGACCATGAAAAAATTATTTGCAAGTAGTGTGACCTCCATTTCACCCTCTAGCTCCCATGTCCTCTGAGCCCAAGTTTCCAAAAATTGTAGAGACACTCTTATTCCCAAAAATTTGCAGTACATAGAATGCTTTGAATAATGTTCAATATCCCCAGCAATCATTTCAATCAGAATCACCAATTTAGGTCTCTCTTTGCAATGCTCAAGGTAGTCGTTAATCTTTGAGATCTGAGATCCAATAGATGAATTCGATTCCATAGACCCTATATTCGGAGAGAAGAGGGTGTTTTCAAAAACCCTCGCTCCTTGTCTTGGGCATTTCAAGCCCACCGCAGCACAAAAATCCATGTCGGGCGCAACCCTAGATGGCTCACCCTAAGACATAGCCACCAAATGGCCTGGGATAGACATGCACAGGAAAGGTCCAGCCCCAGACACAACAGATCAGAGGAAACCCTCCTACACAGGAAAAATGACCAAACACAACTAGGCCAGAGCTTCAAATAATAGCCGCAGCAAAAAGATTAACCCCCCACAGAATGAAATAGACGCCCACCCCAACCTTTGCAGAAACAGAGAAAGCAAACATGAACCCTAGCTCAGCTCCTTGCAGTTGCAGACCAAAACACCATCATTCCCAAACTCATATCAAAAATTTTAAATATTTAAATACAATTTAATCTAACATTTTAATAAACAATATTACCATCATTTAATTAAATAAATCGCAACTTATAAAATACCAACATATATAAAATATGACAAGACACAAACACGAACCACAAAGAACGAAAAATACAAAAAATGTACAACACCATTCAATCAAGACAGTCTAACATCATGGGATGGGATGACTTCATTGTCACCTCTATTTCAACATTTAACCATTTTTGCTATTAGTGTTCACCCTGTTCTACCGAAGCAGGTGGAATCGAGACTCTGTACCTGCAATCCCTACATACAAACGAGGTCATGTACATGTGCATACATATATATATATAATCAAAGCATTGCATTGTGAGAAGGAATCACAGCATAGCAGAGCACTCGTGAACAAGTGATGCTACACTGTCCTTCATCACACCTATTCTAACAATTATAATATAACTGATAAATTAACATTTCTAAACTAACAAATCATCTCATAACATAATTTATTAAATCACTCCATCATAACATAATTCTAAAAATCAACTAACATCACCAACCATAATGTCATATGAAAGAATCATGTCCACCAATGGAATAACAACATTATCAAACATCTAACTAACCAAATAAAACAATAATAGTACCATCATAGTATCAACGTATCAAATCAAAACATAAAAACTACTGAGTCCAAATCGCAAACAAGACGGTTATTACACATATGCTATGGTGTAGATTCTGTATTGTTCAAATATTTATATATATATACTTGTACGTATATATATATATATACAAAATTACATATATATATATATATCCAATATATATATATATATATATCTATATATAATATATTCTTTTTTTTAAAAAAAATACATATTATGTTGGTTTCTATATATTATTCTTTTTGAAATAATATGATGAATGTAATTTCAGATTTTGTAGTTATTACCGTATGAAATTGAACTGAGAATCAAGTTTTTTTTTTTAAATAATAAAAAAATTATTTTATTTGTTGGGGTGAGTAGACGGTTGAAGTCGTACCACCCACTAGGGTACTACGCACAGTCCACGGACTGCGCACAGCAGTCAGTGACTACTATACACAGTCGTGGGGGCTGCAGCCTCCCTTTGGGAGGTGCGCATTACCCAACGCTTGGGATATGGGTTTTATTAAAATTAAATTAAATTTATATATATATTTTTTAGTTATATAAATTTATATATGTATATATATATATATATTTTAGTTATATAAATTTATATATGTATATATATATATTAATGTTAATATATATATATATACTTCTTACTTTGGTATATATATAGTATTTTATTAATGTAATTTTTATGGCATGTTTTATATGCTTAATGATTTAAATATATAATTTTCCATATATATATATTTATATATGTATATAAGTATATACATGTAAAAAGTGTATATACATGTATGTATATATGTTTATATATATATACATGGTGTTAATTTTATATGCTGAGAATATAATTAATCATATAATTTTATAGGTTACAAGGTTATAATGTAATCGAAGGAGTTTAAGTTAAACTGTGTTTCTAATTAAATTGAATTGCCTCAAGTAAACAATTTATTTATTTGATAAAATTTATTGTGTTTTGAAATGGTTTTGTGGCATTGTGAATGTATGGGTTATTCTCAAGGTCATTCATTTAATTAGTGTTGATTTTCTTCTTTTTGGGTTTTTGTCATGTGGGGAAACCCTAGAGTCAATGTATCATGTTATAAGAGTTTAAGTGATGGTTTAGGAATTTCCAGAGGCGGGGTTTACTGATGTGTAATGGTGATCTCTTGTTCTTGATGCTTGGTCCATGTTTTGACCCTAGTTATGATTTAGTTTGCTTTTGAATCGTACTATTTGTGGATATGTTTCATATGTTATAGCAAGATGGTTATGCTTTGCAAAGGATCCAGTTGATTGGTTCAGTGATCCTGTTGATACAATGTTTTTGTGTTGGATAGTTTGTGTTGGGTGTTTAGAGAGGGTGGATCTAAGTGGGGGTTGACGCACAAAGGGGCTGTTAGGGTAACCCACATAGAGTTAGATTAATTAGTGATAACCTAAGTAATTAACCATAGGTGGGGATTAAACATCAATAAGATAATTGTGATGCCTCCTCCACCTGTTAGTGATATCACAGACTAAAGGGGACTGAGAAGGCCGTGGTTGGCAAGATCATTGCCTTGTCTTCATGAAAGGTTAACAATTCTGCATGAGTAACCCTATGGAGTAGCGCCTTGAGACAGGCTATCAGGAGAACCATAGATGGAGGTGGCACCTTAACTAGGATGTCAGTACAATCCATGTAGAGATGGAGATGACACCTTGTCATAGGTTGTCTGGATAATCCATGTTAAGCCATGCGATGAAACTCTCCTCTAACATTACATTTGTGTTATTTTATTGAAGTCCTCTGGAAGTAGTCTTTGATTTTATGTTTTGAGTTTTATTGATGTTGTGCTTGTGACTAGTTGTAAGTTTGGAAAGTGGTTTATTGCTATGTTCTGAAGTGGTTGTTGTTGTGCCTTTTGGTTTTAACGTTGCTTAGTTTCTATGTGGTCCTTGATGTTAGGTTGTTTATTTGGAGTTGGTCTTATTTTATTGTTAGATGTGCTTGGTTGGGGATCCTTCCTTGTCTACTCCCAGCATGGGGGTGGTTGGGTGGAACGTGCTTCGCACCCCATTGGGTTCCCCTTTGGATTCAGTTGTATCTTCTATTGTAGGATTTTGACAGATGTTGTTTGATCCAGTGTTCTTATGTACTAGATGTATGTTTATACCTCAGATGTAATGTATTCATTGATATATCATCTCCCACGTGTGTTTGGATGACCTTGATGCAATTGGTATATGTAGTTATTGAGATGTACTTCCAAATAGTTGTATTGTACCACCATATTGATGTAATGTATATTCAGGTCATGTATTTATTCGGGAACTATCACTTGTATTAGTTGGCTATGTTGTGTTATATCTGTCAAAATATGTAATCCTTTATATCATTATAATTTCATTTGTTGTCATATGTACATATGGTATTAATGTGGATATTGTTTAAGGCATATTTAAAATGGTGATATGGGAATGAATGGATTTACGTAATTGTTTATTATTGTTTGATTTATTATCTTCGTTATGGGTTAGTGTAGTAATGTCCTCGTGTGCCCCAAGGAAATTAGTTGTTCAACTTAGAACAATGTAATATTGGAATACTTAAGTACATTTATTATGTTCTTTAAGAAAAAAAATTGTTTCATCTTTATTTGTTCCTTTGGGGTTCGCACGGCGGAGCGTTACATGCAGGTAGCTTAGGATGGTAATATTTAACAAATATTAAGTACATACATAGTTTCTAAAGTTCATGTACTAATTTTTTTGGATGATTTTAGGAAATAGATGTCACCAAAGATATGCAAATAGGGTAGAGGTTCGTCTAAAAAGAGAGTTCAAGATTATAAAATGTTCTAAAAAAGGATACACTTTGAGAATATTATAGATTTTGAAAAGTAAAATATAAGAATCATAGAAGATAGTCATGAGAAGGTGTTGGAAGAATTATTAAAGAAGAACAATAATTGATTCTTGATTTTGAATAGTTAAGTGAAAATTTTCATAAAATAAAGTTCCACTTTCTAGGATATTATAAACAAGCATTTTGCAGCTTCCGTGGGGTTAAATATAATTATATTCAGTCATGTACATGAGTCTTAAACACAAAATATGATGTTTTAGATAACACGATAATCAATTTTCAAGGTGACAAACATAATGAGAGACTTTTGGATGTGCCTACAAATAGTCAATTAGATGTTCATATGTAAAACCTTTTTCTGAATCATACAAATAATATTGAAAATGAAGATATTTCACATGAACATGTTCTCATGGGAGTTGTTGAAACAAATGCTTCATATTTGTCTTCTCACTTCCCATTGCTTATATTTTCTATTGAAAAGATTACATAAAAATACACATCACTTATTTAATTTCTTATACATGCAATTTTTTTTTAAATTAATCGTCAATTATATTAAATTTTAACACATTATGCATATTCAAAAACCTCATTGAAATTTTTTATTAAATTACAATCCAATTATGTTTGGACAAAATTATTCAAATTATTCAAATTAACTCTAAAATCCATTTTTTTATGAGAATTTAACTTTATTTTGCTTATGAAACACACAATCTCACCTATTTATTTATTCTTCAATGTTTTTTATCCTTTCTAACCTAGATGTGATATGATATGATCTTTAATGTCAAAACATTGGCATATCAAATAATTCATTTATATGATCGAAAGTCATGGCATAGTTAGATTAAGTAGTACCATGAACGTGCAACACATCAGATAGTGTTTTCATTGTGCCATCACTAAAAAATAGTGTCTTAATTGTGGAAAATAACTATTTTGAATGTGAAAAGAGGAAAAATAATTAATGACAGGTTAGGGATTTTTGAGACAAAAGGAAACAAAAGGTCATTTTTGAAACACTTGTTCATTTTCCCTATTTCTCTGTTCCCTCTTCTCCATGGTGTGAGCTATTATTTTACAAAATTATTGTTTACAAATTTCTTGTGGACTAGGATATTTAGGTTGGATCTAAAAGAGGGTTTCCAAAGGACTATGTGCATTACATTCAAGAAGGATAATCTTTGTTGTTGAGGGTTTTGATTTGTGAATGTATTATTCTATTTTGATTTATAAAAACATGCTTAGATAGTTTTCATATTAAATTTCATCCCTCACCTAAGGATATTTTGTCTTTCCATTTGTAGTATGATAAGTTTGAATCAAGTTCTATATATTTACTTGTGAAATTTATAAATTTGTAGGTTCTTAGATTTGGAAACTTACATTTTATGCTATATCTATGGATTTTTTTTGCTAAATCCTTACCATTTGAAAAGAGTAATCTCCCAATTTGAGTTTTCAAAAGGGTATATTCCATTTTAGTTTTTTATTTATTTTTAACATTGAAAAATTTCAAAAATTTATTAATGATGTTTTTCGGAAGTTTGTATGCTTTTTTTTCTCTAAATATCCAAATTTATTTGTAGAGCATGTTAAACCTTTTTGTTTTGTAGGATGAAAATTATCCTTATGGAAATGCATTTATCTATCTTTTGGATATGAGTGTCTTTGTTTTTTACCTCAATTTATGTGTCACAATAATTTTAATCACTTTGGACCTTTTGGTATTAGGATTTAACTCTAGAGTTAGGAGTAGAGTGAACTTTTATTTCAATTCAAATTTGAATGGTAAAATAGAGGAGATTGATAATGGATAAAATGTTAAACTCTAACTTAAAATGAGATCAAATAAACATAAACATAATTAAGACTCAAGAAATTATCATGATATATTCACAGGTTTATATCCAATGTGTGTACATAAATATATTCACGTGATTATTGGTTGTCCTTTCCATTCTAATTGTATGTTATTAATTTTTATTTTCATTTTCACTATTTGATTATTGGTGTTTATCACCATTTCAAATGTTTTAATTAGTAGTTATCATTATTTACTTTGTATGTTATTAGCAATTATCATCATTTACGTTGTGTTTTATTAAGGGCTAACACCAAATGTTACTATTGGATTCCATTATTCAATATTATTTTTTCAATGTGTATTCTATTGGATGCCTCATGTATGATATGCAATTAGTATGTTTGATTATTCAACCACTTTGTTTTGTGAGAGTGTTGTTGGACCACCTAATCAATATGCTCCTAGTACAAAGGGGTTGGCCTTATGGTCACACATTATAGGGTGATGATCACTATTAGGTCCATATGGATTCTTTGATATGTTCATTGGAGGGTGTAGAATTATCTTGTTTTATCTTGTTAGTTGTATATTTATATTTCTATTTTCTTGGAAAAGTTGTAAAGATGGATCTTGTAATCCTTGATTAGCTTCAAGAATTTCTATTTCCATAATAAGATGAACCATAATGTGAAATCATAATGTAAAATATATATACTATAAAACATAATAGGATGAACCATAATGTGAAACCATAATGTCAAATGCATATATTGTGAAGATCATCATCTAAGAACCATAATGTGACAACTCACAATATAAAATGTATAACAAATCATGTATCTACATGTAAAATAAATCAAAGTGGAGGAAGCCTAATATGACTATGGATCGATCTATCTTCTCATCCTTGTCTAAATCCATGTCCTGATTGTCTAGATCGGTGGCCCGATGCCTCTCTTAATCCTTGTCTCAATCCATGTACCGATCCGTCTCCTTGCACATGAAAGTACATTAATTAATTTAATGTACACGTGTAAATGTAAAGTCATCTTAAAGGTATGTACTTTCAATGCTTGAATGTATCAAGTACTTTAAATATTATAAATGTGTACCTCAAATGTACTATGCATAAGATCTTCTGCATGCTCCAAATCTCCAAAACGTGACAAATCCTCGTTTTGCTACAAATTTAAAAATACAAGATTTCAATGAAGAGTGAGAACTAATTTAACGTCAATTTTATTTTATATATGAATGTGAATTTTTAAAACACAAAATATATATGATTATTTGAAAGTACTTGCATCTCACCCTTGAGCACTCTACCAATGTCACTAATGTCACAAGAATGCATAGTCAAATCAGGGACACCTGTATCAGGTAGAGGGCTAGTGCCAAGATAAGTGAGCTATATATGCCATGTACATCATGTGCAGTAACCGTAGGGACTGTAGGCTAGTTTGGAATATGTACATCTTGTGAAGCTGCCTCACCCTAACCTGACTGTCTACCAAAATGTTGTCTAATATGAGCTGCTACACCATCTAAAGGAATCCCATACTCATCACTAATAAACTTGTATGATGATAGTAAATCAGCAATGGAAACTAAAGCAACATTATGTATAGTGGCTTCACTCATGTAGGCCACATCTGATGGTGATGGTAGCTCTACTCAAATGTAGGGATCATAATTGGAAGATGTAATGTTAGTGGGAGGAAGGCTAATCTATGGATGTAATAAGTATCTTCCTACATAGTCTGATCAACCTGAGTAGCAATCGCAACAATACTATCAAAAAGGTCAGTTCAGGTAGGTGTTGCTGCTACATCTCCTACTACTACTAGTTCCAAACATTTTGGAAGGACCAAAAGGTTTGGACCAACTAATGTCCTCTTTTTGATGAGTGGTGGAAAATTTGCACTTCTAAATTGAGGTTTGTCGACAAACCTCCCTTTTCCATATCCAACATGTGAAGGAATAGATGTGTAGTCCACTACTAACCCTAAATGAATCTCAACATATAGTTGTTTGCAAAAATAAAGTGGAAACTCATCATTATGAGGCCATCTATGATGGGTTTCCAACCATTTGGGATATATAGAAGGAGCAACAAGCTCATCTATACATCTAGTAACAACATATCCTCTAACTTTATTTTGTCCTATATAATGAAGGAACATGTTGTGCACATTATGTGTCAAAACTCTACTAGTAAGAGAATCAATTTTCTTTGTACCAACAACACTATTGGCAAGGGACCTGTAAAATTCCTCTGTGCTAACCTCATCATAAGGATTATAAGATTGAATCATGTGAATCATATGATGGATCTCCTGTTGAATGCTAACTAATCTATCTATGTTAGGGAGATTAGGGGAGTTAAGTATTGTTTGGTCCAAACATATCAAATCATTCTCTAATCTCCTAATGCTATCATTATATAAATTAGACCTAGCCTTAGCTTGCTACTAAGACTGAGCAGAACGATGTGATCCCTGATCATCAACCATATCTATATAAATATGTAAAGATTAGGAAATTTAATTAAAACAAAAAAATTACAAATATGTACTAATTTAATTTCTCTAATTCAGTAAAATATGCAATAACCATTTTTCTAGTGAGATGCTCCATAGGAAATTATTAAAAATAGGAAATACATGAGCAATGAATGGCTTGAACATCATGAAGTAATTTAATAAGAACAATTTTAAGTTCATTCAACTATCTATGAAAGAGAGGGAGAAAGGGAGAAAGTAGGATTATAAAAAATTTCCTATAAAAGAAGTACTAAAATATCCTAATAAAATATTCACATGTAGAAGTAACAAGTAATGTATAAATACATAAATCTTGAATGAACTTTTACACTATAATTATGTGTGGCACAATTCTACTTCATGTTAGAGAAGGAGATATTATATTATGATTGAGGTCTTAAATTTTTTTATCCTTTTTTCATTACACACATCTAGGCCTTTCTGGATGCCTCACTAAGTTAATGTATAATACCATTCTTGGTGATGGTGTACATTCAATACAATAAATGATCAATCAAATACAAAAGAATATTAAATAACAATAAATGATAAATCAAATACTTTATTGAAATAATCTTGTAAGGCTATTAGTTGGATTGATGTTAATGGATAAGTGAAACTAGTTATAGTATAAATTTTGATGCCTACAGTTTATTTTAGGATATGACTTAAACAACTCTATAATTTCATTTAAATGCATGATTTTATAAATATATTTAGGTGGAGCATTTAAATGAAATTATATAGTCAAAATTTCTTACATTAATTTTTAAGTCATATATCCTAAAATACATTGTGCTAGGTACCAAAATTTCCAATAACTAATTTCACTTATCCATTCACATAACTCCAATTACTAAGGATAAGTGGAACTAGCTAAATAGTAGAAATTTGGGTGCCTACAATGTATTTTAGGATATGACTTACAACTAGATCTATAATTTCATTTAAATGCATGATTTTATGAATATATTTAAATGGTGAGCATTTAAATGAAATTATAGTCATACTCTTACATTAAGTTGTAAGTCATATCCTAATTTATACATTGCGCTAGACACCAAAATCTCTACTATAACTAGTTTCACTTATCCATTCACATAAACTCCAATTACTACCCTTCCAAGATTATTTCAATAAAGTATTTGACTAATCAACTATAGTATTGAATGCACACCATCACCAAGCATGACCTATTAAAAATTTACTTAATGTGAGGCATCCAAAAAGGCCAATTATTACCCTTCCAAAATTATTTCAATAAATTGTTATTTAATATTCTTCTATATTTGATTGGCATTTTGCATGTTCAATGAATTGACTACATTCGAAGGCTGATATGTCAAAGAGTGAGTATAAAAATACATTTCTAACACAAGTTTTCCTACATTCAATACATTAAATGATCAATCAAATACAATAGAATATTAAATAATAGTTTATTAAAATAATTTGGAAGGGTGATAATTGGACCTTTTCACCATTCTCAATGATGGTATATATTAAATACAATAAATGAAAAATCAAATACTTTATTGAAATAATCTTGAAAGGGTATATTAATTGGAGTTATGTGAATAGATAAGTGAAACTAGTTATAGTAGAATTTTTTGTGCATAGCAAAATATATTTTAGGATATTTCTTACAACTTAATGTAAGAGTATGATTATAATTTCATTTAAATGCACCACTTTAATATATTCATAAAATCATGCATTTAAATGAAATTATATCTAGTTGTAAGTAATATCCTAGAAAATACATTGTAGGCACCAAAATTTCTACTATAACTAGGTTCATTTATCCATGCACATAAACTCCAACTACTACCATTCCAAGATTATTTCATTAAAGTATTTGATTGAACAATTATTGTATTGAATGTACACCATCACCAAGCATGACCTATTAAACATTCTCTTTGTGTGAGGCATCAAAAAGTACAATTATTACCTTTCCAAATAATTCCAATAAATTGTTATTCATTATTCTTCTATATTTGATTGGAATTTTTCATGTTCAAGTGAATTGACTACATTCAAAGGCTGATAGGTCAAAGTGTGAGTTTACAATTTTACATTTTGAACCCAAATTTTCCTACATTCAATACAATAAATGATCAATCAAATACAAAAGAATATTAAATAATAGTTTATTAAAATAATTTTGAGGGTTAATAATTGACCCTTTTCATCATTCTCCGTGATGGTATACATTGAATACAATAAATGATCAATCAAATACTTTATTGAAATAATGTTCGAAGGGTATAAATTAGAGTTGTGTGAATAGATAAGTGAAACTAGTTATAGTATAAATTTTGTTTCCTAACACAATGTATTTTAGTATATGACTTAAAACTTTATAACTATAATTTCATTTAAATGTTTAAATGTACCACTTAAATATATTCATAAAATCATGAATTTTAATGAAATTATATCTAGTTGTAAGTCGTATCCTAACATACATTGTAGGCACAAAAATTTCTACTATAAGTTCTAGTTTCACTTATCCATTTACATAAAGTTTTAATTTAATAACTTCAAATACTACATACCTTAAAGTAATTAGAGTTATGTGAATGGATAAATGAAAAATTAGTTATAATAAAAAAAAATTCCTAACACAATGTATTTTAGGATGACTTACAACTCTATAATTTCATAATGCATGAAATTATAGAATTGTAAGTCATATCCATAATTTATACTAGTCCCACATCCTAAAATACATTGAATAGACACCAAAATTTCTACTAAAACTAGGTTAGAAAAGGAAAGAAAAGAGGCTTAGAAATATTAGGTTTGGTGTATGTATCCAAAGTGATACATAATGAAGACAATGGTATAAGAAAGAATGATGTATAAAGCAAGTAGAGATCTGTATAGTTCCTATTTTTAGTTTTGTGTGGTACTACTCTAAGATTTGTGTTATTCTACTTTAGCAAGTTTTTATTTATTCTCTTCTTTTTAAATAATGACTCAAAAATATTATGAATGTCTATAGCCATTTTCATGTAGTAGCATGATAATAGATAGCTATTTATGTTTTTCCTTTATTTACCATTAAATTATAAAGTGGATATAAAAATATAGAGTTGCAAAAGAAAATTTTGTGCGTAATTTTGTAAAGTTTATGGATGGTTCATTGGTGATGTAAAACTATTTTCAAAGTATTTTATCTATGATTAAATTATTTTTCTCAAGATTGTGATATTATGTTGATAAAATTTATTTGCAATCAATGTGTGATGTTCAAAATTCTTTAAAGTGTGCAATTGAGAGGATGCATGCAAATTGAGTTAGTGACACATTGAGATTGGGCTTCATGCAAGGGTGGGTTGCATGGTGTGAGCAACCACTTGTTAGGTTTTTTGATGTGATTCTACATAGTATTAAATGCATTATAGACATAATGTTTAAAAATACATACTTGGTAGTTAGATTAGTTTGTTACCATGTGTTCTGGTAAGATGGTGTAGATACCATATAAGCACTCCCAAATTTGTTTGGAGCTTTATTTTCATTGATTTTAGATTTGATGAGTGGAGATATGTTTGTTGGTTTTTGTTGTGATGAAGGCTTGAGTAGGATGTGTGATGAGTGGAGATGTCATAGATGAGGGTCCTAGGTGTGCTCACAATGAAAGTTGTGGCATTTTATTTTAATTATAAACACATAATACCAAGGTTTTATTTTTGTAACATTCATAAATGGTTGAAAGGTTTTTAAAGTTATTTTTATGATGCTTTATTGAAATGTATTTGTGTGGATTCGAAGGTGCACTTTTTGTTGTCAAGAATCACAAATTTTTCTTGACCTATAATTTCTTTTTTGGCATTTCACTAGGGCGTGGAAGGATTCTCTTACTATTCTTAGATTTAATAGGAAATAAATATAGTAGAAAGATTTCCAAGACCTCATTTTGTGTGTAAATGTTTTAAAGATGGGGATGAGGTAACTTTAAAATTTACATAACTATTTTAAGATTTTTTAATTGTTTTTCCTGTCGGGTTTACTATTCACTAATGTGAGAATCAACATATGACTAATGGAGCTCTGCAAATATTTTACACTAGCTTCCATAGGAATTCCTATAAAGTGAAATTACATAGTGCATTTTTGTTGTTTTAGAAATTGAGCAACTAGAGATGTAAATGATTATAAGCTATACAATGTAGGATTTCCTTAAATACATTTTATTGAGTGATTACCTTTTTCCTCCAGAACATATTTCTGAGTGGCTTATAGCATTGCTAATTTGGAATCTTGATATCTGAATATGTGTGCCTATCAAATGTATTTATGTGTTGAGATATACACATATTACAAACTCATACATTTAACAAACCCACATATTCAGTTATATGCATTTGTGTGTATACAAATAGATACACACTTCCCATAGATAGATTTGATAGATACACATAGACCGTATATAACTAGAACATACATTGCATTGTATATAACTGGAACACTTGAACCTCTCAAAAGTGAGAATTTAAAAAATTAAACAAAATTTTGAAGGAAATATACAAGAGAAGAAGAAAGCATATGGTGTAATCAGAAAGAAAGATGGAAAAATCTAAATATCTCATAGACTGTACAAGATGAACTCTCACTAAGTAAAATAAAATGTACCTACATCTTGTAGGCCAAGAATTAGACATCATAAAGCAATAGAATTTATGTTGTAAACTAAGGTAAATTGCTAATGCTGCAGCCGTTACAACCCTGATCCATGTCTCAAGGAAATTAAAAAATAAAAAAATATCCAAATGATGATGTCAAAGAATCAAGATTAATAGTTGTTAAGAGAGTAAACTCCATTAGATTTAATTGATCTTAGTAACCTTTAAGGCATGTGCAATCGAGAAAAGTAAAACCTTTACTGTTATATGCCAACATGAGCTTATTGGGTATTTAACAGTGAGAGTGATATCTACAACAATTAGGTGCATAGTCCCAGGTATTACAACTAGTTGGTATCTGTTATTAGAGATGACGACTCCAAATAAAAAAGTCATTTTTTAGTCAAAAACCTATCTCGAGGCCAAACAAGACAACATTTCAATGTATGTGAGGCCACTAGAATTTCAAGTATCATTTTACCATTTTACCTTTTCTCAATTTGTATAAATACGCATAGATATACACACATTCATGCACAAATGGATACAAATGGGTAATATATACATGTAGAAACCCAAAAAAACACATAATACACGTGCTTAGGAAGGGCAATAGGTGATATTGATGGGAGTGGCCCAAGCGTCTCTTCTACTAGCCACTCCTAATTTCATTTCACGTAAAATATTTTAAGAAAAAATTTAGAGTATTTTAGTGCTCTGTAAAACCATTTTTTATTTCTGATCATTTGACAGGTGAAATGGTATTGCAGTCACCATTGACTATATAGAATTAGAAACAATAAACTCTGAATTGAAACCCAAATTATTACACAACATTAAATCAGTGTATTTTCTCAGACATTTGAAGTGCACAATAATAGATTTTTAAACCATTCTCAAACACTTTCAACAGTTAACAATCTATAATAAACTGGTAATCAACCACTGCTTACAAACCCATAAAGAATGTATTCCAAAAGATTGGGATGAGCCAATAGTTATACAAGTTTCTAGGTTTGTTTCTCAACAACATAATTCCATAAATTGCTTCCCTACAACACTAAATACTACATGTATTCTTTGTACTATCCAACAACATGATTTGTTAAAAATTGCTCCCTGACAGCATCATACTATAAATGTTTAATCTATTTTCAAAGAATTTTTTTTATACAATGTAATAGTTTCATAAACATGTTGGAATGTTTGCATGCTTGTTTAGGAGGATTAGCAATGCCCATTTTACCTACATTGGGTCATGAGGTGGAAAATCAATGGAAACATAATTTGAACAATTTATATTAAGAAAAATAAATAAAATCTCCTTGTTCCAGCAAGTGGAGTCTCCAAATGACAAATTGGAGTTGCTAGATAACCCAAGACCATGTGTCTATGTAGCGGTTTCACATGTGATTTTTGGGTTTATAAATAAACCCCTAAAATAAAAAATGAAAACCCCTAACTTGCAGATAATAATGCACACTTTAAATTATAGAGTAGATGAAAAGAAAACTTGCCATCAAAAACTCCAATATTGAGAAAAACCCAAATATTCTAAACCAAATCCATTAAAAAACCTTACTTCAAATGTGAAGAAATAGATTTCAAAGACTTATAAAAATAGAAAGAGAACAACCAAAAACCCTAGATTTCACTTACAAATAATCAAATCATTGAGAACAATCAATAAGCAACAACTTAAAATCTTCAACCATCGTTGAAATAACCAAAAAAAATGACGTGAATGCACAAAAAACTTGGGTTGGCTCCCATTTTGTAGACCCATTATTCATTCCACCAGCCTTCGATTGTGCTATCTTTAGCCGAACATACAAAATGCCCACATTCAACTTTTTTTTTTCTTTTATATTGACATGTTTTAGCTAGAATGAATTTAGAAAAGTAGGCTTTAGTCAAAACCTACTTGGCCTAAACAATGAAGCCACATAGGTGCCATGTTGTCACCATGTGGGTTTGGCTGAAACCTACTCGATCGAATCCATTCCGACCAAAACTAGTATGATTGAATCTGTAGGCTTGGCCCAAAGGGTGACACAAGTTTGTACTTTTTACCCATAAAATATATGATGAAGAGAGCATTCAAGAGCATTCAAGAGCTGGTTATCAAGAATTTTGGAGCTATATTCAAGATTCAAGCATCATGTCAAAGTAATCATGCATCATGTGAATTTTTTAGCTAACATTTGTTATAGGGTTTCATGATTCTAGCAAGCATTCAAGTCAATATTCATAACATATAATCAAGATTCAAGATCTACATTCATGCTAGCAATTTCATACAAGTTCTTCGCCTTTGTTTCAAGGTTTTGGTGAGTTGCAACATAAGATATTTGTTCATTCATCATTCCTTCATTCTATTTCATTTCATTTCAAGGTTTGTTTACCAAAATAGGGTTTGACCAAGGAAAACTCCTATCCACTAAAAAATAAAAAAAATTCTCTCTCTACATGTGTGATTATAGATCTAGGTGTTTTTAGTTTGAAAATCGTTTGAAGACTAACTTGGAAGATTGAAGAAAGTTGTCAAAGTTGTCAAGATGTCATCTTCATGGAAAGTCACCTACATGCAAGAATTCAATCTTTCAAACTTGGAGATCATATGGGAGAGAAGCTATAGAAGATCACTAGAGGATACTAGAGTTTCAAACAAACCCTAATACTTGGACTAAATTGCCACCATGGGCATATGATTCCTAGTATGTACCACTTTTTAGACATTTTCTGTAGATCCTAGTTTACCAATTGCATATTCCAGATTCAAACCAAAACCCTAAACTGGGACTAAATTTCCCAATCTAGCATATGAGTCATAGTTTACATTAAAAACCATATTTTTGAGATTTTAGACCTTGTTTCAAGCATCTTTAATTTTCCAGGTACCCCTCTATTCATTCTCAATTGCTTATTTTGATTTTAAGTTTCATTTCCTAGGTTATATAGCTATATTTGCATATTACATTCATCTCTTTCTTTCTAAGCACTTGATTAGTGGTGAACCCCCTTTAATCCAACCCAAGGAGACCTTGTAGCAATCTATTTTCCTAATTCAATCCTTAGGTTGAGATCTCTAGGGTTTCCTTGAATGAACTAAGAGTGAAATATGAAGGACACCCCCCCAATCCTTTTGTGTTCCATCTCCTAAAATATGGAGCACCACTATTTCTTTCATTTAATTTTGGTGAACTTGACCTTCCAACCCCTTATTTTTAATTTAGAGTGCATTTCAGTCCTAGATCTAGCTTACATTAACTTTGCATTTGGTCTTGCATTAGTTAATTTGCATTTAGGGCTTCTAAATCTTGCATTAGTGAAAGTGCATTTAGGTAGCATTTTTGCATCTTGCATCATTAAATTTCATTTGAAATCTATAACCAAAAAATAGTCCAGACAACATACAAACTAGAAACCTTAACATTCACTTAGAATTTGCTAAACTTAGTGCCAAAACCCTCATTTGGGACTCATTTTCACCTCTAGGAAATTTAGTCCTAGTATACTTTTTTTAACCCAATTTATGAGAATTTTGTGTTGAGTGGTATTCATAGTTTGAACCCTTAAAAAACCCTAATTGGGACTCATATGCCCCTCTAGGAAATTTAGTCTCGTAATAGGTGTTAATCAGCATTTTACACCATAAAAAACCTTGTTTCTTTGCTTCTATTTGTTATGGTTAGATCTTTTTTCAAATTACTAAAATTTGGTTTCATTCATTTCATTGGATCTAGCTTAATTTGGTTTCATATTAAAGTGAATTTTTAAACATAAGAATAGGAGTTAAATTATATCATTTATGTTGTGTTCATTGCATTTATCTTGCATTCATTGATTGTCCCTTGCATGATATTTACAACTTGGTGTCCTATTGCTAATACCATAGTGAGATGTAGTTTGAGACTCATGTCATCCTATGATAGCACACTTGTCATGAATCTTGGGTTATCTATCTCTTTCACTCATCATGTTGACACTAGTTCACTAGGTATGGACCATGCCCTAAACAACTCTTTACCTTCAAGTAGCATGACAAGTGTTGAAACAATGGTTGCTAGTGTTCCTCAAGAAAACATAATTCAAATCCATGAAGAGTTAGAAAACCTACAACATCAAGTGAGTATAGAAAATATTTCCAATGCTATTATCCTACCATAAATAATATACACCACATGATTGAAAGTGAACAAGGAATGGAACTTGCGCATAACCTATCTCAATTTTTTTGAAAACATCTTACCTCATTGACCACTATTTGTCTTCAAATTTCAAAAAATATCCAAAGTCAAAGAGGAGCTCAAATTCATCCTCCCACAACCATTTCCACTATTGCCACTTATACCAACCCTCATGTTACAACAATGATATAAACTATTAGTAATGTCTTTCCTACCTTAGGTATTTCCACTACCAATCCTACTACATTTGTGGCATCTCATGTTATATCTTCTACAACTTTACCTCCCATAAGCATTCCATTCACTTCCCCCTCAAACACATATACACCTGCACCATATTCACCTTCATCTCAAAACAAAACCAATGACACCATCCTTAACCAACTCTTGGAAAATGTTTCATCCATGGACAAAATAAAATTTCCACCATAAACCAAAATCAAAATGGAAAACTTTTATACTATGTCAAAAGCAATCCCTTATCCCTAGATATATTGAGAATATCTATACTAGGGGGTATAGATATTCCTAGGTTTGAGAATATGGAGGAAAAGGAGACTCTTATAATCATGTTTCCACTTATACTACCTTATGTAGTGATTTTTTTCTTGTGGATAAGCTCTTAGCTAAGCTTTTCCCTAGGTCCTTAAAAGATACCACTTTAGAATGGTTTTCCTCATTACTGAATAACTCAGTTCGTTCATTCAATGAACTTGTTGAGGCTTTTATTAACCATTTCCAAGTGAAAATGACCCCAAAAATGAAATTAGTTGATTTAATGAGATGTAAGAAAGGGATGATGAAAAAGTTACCAACTTTATTTCATGAGATACCAAATGCTTTATTCCCAAATCAATGTAAAGATCCATGATCCTCACCTTTAATGAATGTTCAATGAGAACCTACAAAGTAAGATATAAGATAAGCTTGAGATGATGAATTTTCCTTCCTTCATGCACTTGTGTAGTACCCTTTGTGATTATCAAATGGGTATGTGTAGGATCATGTTGGGCGAAAAAGTGGCAATATGATGGGTATTTGTAGGGTATGTGGCTGACAACTTTTTTTAACCCAAAATCCATGAAATGAAAAGGGTTTTTAAAGGATAATTTCAGCTTTCCACCAATATAAATTATGCTTTAATTTTAATTTAATAAAAAATTATTATTCATTTTCTATTTGAATTACGACTAAAGTCCTAATTGATAAGTTGATTAAAAAACATCTATAGCTTTCAAATGGTATCACATTTTGGAATCCAAAACATGTATCGCATTTTACGCTTCACATACTATAGGATTAAAAAAGGAAAAAATGAATTTCATGAAGTTATGAGCAAGTTAAGGTGGTCAAACATATGAGTTTTTATATGTTTTAAAATTTGTAATAAAAAAATCATAATTAATTATTTACTTGGAAAAAAATTATAAAACAATATGCATAGCATCTAGACATGAGTCCTCTAGTTATGTCCAAAATATTATAAAAAAATATTATCATTTTATTATGGTTAGGCTGGTCAGACAAACACCTACTTCTTTTTTTTTTCTCTGAAATTTAAGTACTACTGCACTGAAATTTCAAATTTTCTAAATAGATTTTTGTTTTTTAAAATAAACCTAGTAGTTTAGAAACTACATTCAATTTTCTACAGATTCTATTCTTATATATTTTGAAATAATATAGATAACTTATTGAAATTTTTATGTCAAGTTGCCTAATTCTAATTTTTCTAAATTTTTTGCCATTTAATGGCCTTTTTTTCCATGATGATCCTGCACATACCCAAGTCTCTGTTAGTAGTTGTGATGAAAAATCCACCTCTAGCCAACTTGAAAAGTATAAATCCCTAAAATAAAACAATTACCAACCTTTTAGGAAATAGATTAAAGGATTCCTTCAACTAAATCCACCTCAACCAACTCAACATGTTGATACCCAAGTGGTTGCTATAAAGAATACAAGTCCTTTTACATTTAAGGATACAACTAGACAATTTATTCCCCTACTTGATACCCTCCTTAACACAATGTTATAACTTATAAAACAAAAAATTTCTCCTTACCTCTTGTTAAAACACCCAATCCTAAAAAGCCTTTACTTCTAAACTTTAGATCAAATTCCTATTGTCATTATCACCTAAACAATACCTAGGGGAAATTGGTGATCTATGTCATAGGTCATAGAACACCACACTTCTTTAATTGTCACTCAAATATGTACTAGGGTTCCAAATTGGATTGACTATCAACCCCAAACGTGAGTCAATTCTCAACAAGGAAGACCTAGGAGGGGGTTCTTTAAGCTTTGAGGGGTTCACCACCAAGCAAAATCTTTGAAAAGACAATTTAACATTCAACTCACAAAACCTAGTAATGTGAGCCAAATAATGAGTGCAAATGATGAAATTGAGCAACAAGTTTGGATATGTGCACCTAGGAAATCTAGAAATGTGATGAGGATTTTGGAAATGCAAAAATGTTTTCAAAATATGCTATGGAGGACTAAGATTCCCTTACTGTTGCCTTAGTCCTACTACTTTTTTTTAGGGAAGATGCAAAATCTTTGGATGTCATAATAGAATCTGAAAAATTCTTTGAAAAATTTCACCTTGAGGACTAAGATTCCCTTGTTTCCGACTTAGTCCCATCTTGAATTTTTGAAATCTCAGAATGTAATCCTGAGGCTCAATGTCTACATTTCCTTCTTCTCTAATATTAGGTTCTAAAACTTTTGGATTTGACTTGTAGGTGAGCTTCTCTGAAGATTACAACTTTTCAATGCAACTTTTCACTTTAAATTATCTTCAAGTCTTCAACCTAAATCTACAAACACAAACATGCAAGAGAGGAAAAGCTTATTGATTGTTACTGAATGGGGGTTTAGCTTGGTCAAACCCCTTTTTGGTAATTAAACCTTGAAATGAAATAGAATAATGAAGGGAAATGATGAATGAACAACATGCAATGTTGCAACTAACCAAACCCTTGTTATGAAATATACAAGCTCAAACAAGTGTGAAAATGCAAGGGTATGCATTTTTCTAAACTACATTTATCCCTCACTTTAGTGAGAGGATGAACTTGCTTCAAACTCACACTAAAGTAGCCAACCACACAATCAAGAGGGGTTCCAATGAACAAATTGCTAGTAATATAGGATGACAATAACCAAGAGGGTGGCCAAACCTCTAAGATCAAGATCGCCATAATCAAGATATCTCATTCCATTTCTTAGCTATCTCTTCTTTATGATTCACCCATGAATATGAATAGAATGTTGAGGTTTAATTAAAATCATGGAGTTTCTTTATAGGTATGATTTTTTATCAAGATCTTGAGTAGTCCCCTCATTGCTTAGTATCACTACATAAATTTTTTCTTAGTTGAAATTTATGATTATTGCTTTTTTCATGCATCTCACTATCATGCTTTACATTATTTCCATAACTATTCTCCCCACTTTAAAAATTATTCACACTTCACATCAACAAAGGTTTACATGACTTCATTATGTAATCTTGATATTTCCCCTTGCTTACATGATGTAATCCCCTAGGACTCAAAATTTTGTTGACTATTTGATACATTATAAGCCATGACCTACTTCATTCTTCTAGTTTTTCATAGTTGAATAATGTTGTTTTATTTTCAAATGATGCACGTATATACTCCTCCTTACAATAATAGGGAAATGGAGCATGGTGTCTATACTAAAATAGAGATCTCGATGCCTTTGATGGGGGTATGAAGTAGAATAGTAAATTTTAAATTACATTAATTGTTATATTTGTTTATTATTCAAAAATCAAATATTTACTGATTTGTAATTTAATTTATATCGGTATGGTTTCGATAGGGCTTTACAAAACCACAAAATGAGCATGCCACTATTTCAAATGAGGAGATAGATCATTTGGAGGCGGTAAGTGATTATTTTGTTAAATATTTCATTTTTTATAATATAATTTCTATATATCAATGTTCATACTTTTTATTGTAATAGGTACTAAGAATAAAAAAGGAGGAATAGTCATTGAGTTTTGATTAGACCACCATCATATGCATCTCCATCCCCCAAATGATTAAAAGATGCTTGTGATTTGTTTTCTTCACTTGGAGGGGAATGACTATTGTTTGGGGTCCCCTATTGTATGCCTATATTGCATTTTCAGACATATATTTTGTATTGCATATATGCGACATTGTATGCCTATATGCTATTCGTGTAAGCCTATATGGCTATTTTTTATTTATGATAATTATATCGACATATATTGATGTATGGCTATATGGATATTTGGTTAATAAATATCTTTTTTATTGATGGATTTTGTATTTGCATTATAAATCCAAACTTCAATGGATATTTGTAGATGGTTTATTTCAAATATTTAAAATCCAAGTGTATTCCATGCTTCATAACTTATTTCACATTCATTTGACCTATATTCGGTGGTTAATTATTATCTTTCCTACAAAAATAATTTTTTTTGGTATTAGATGACATAATTTTTGGCAGATAGTTTTGGAATCAATTTTTATTCAAGACAAAGTATAAAAAATTTACACTACATTTCCAATAATTTTATTCAAGTATAATCAAGTACACATCCATTCAAGTACCCATCCCCTTGTTGGTTGATCACTCCTTCAAATTTATAGATATATTATTTATACCCACCATTTCCTTCATCTCAAAAAAATATTTTCCTATATTGACCAAAACGTTTATGATTGCATTGAGTTCAAGCAACAGAGGAGACTAGTTCTCTAGTGTAGATTATTCAATCATAAGATTATAAAGAAACCTACATTGACCAAAAATCATAAACTAGACTTATTCTGTATCTGCCCTAACATGTTTTAATTGTTGATTTACCCCCAGGAGATGAAGAATATAAACAATGCATCTCAACAGCTTTTTACTAAATGCAACTAGCCCTTTTGGAACATCTAAAATATTGTTGTAAAGGTGGAATGGCTTGAATATATGAAAAATTGAGGGAGCTTATTATAGAGAGAACCTACATGACCTTATACCTTTGTATAGAATGATTCTAAGAGCCATGGCTTCTAAGTAACAACTCGTCAAAGTTTTATGCCTTTTCACATGTTGATCTCTTAAGAGAAATCCCTGGTGCAATGTAGTGTAGAATGTTCTGGTATATTGGGGTGAAAAATAGGACCTTTCATAGCATAAATCTACCCACCTTGATGTGTTGGAACTATCTGTTTGGTTACACAATGAATAAAATAAAAATTACACCACCTTTCCACTTTACATTATATGCATCTGATGCTTTTTCCATCAATTAAAAACTTGTCACAAGAAAATGGATTCAATATATGAAAATTTGGGAGAAATTATTGCAGAGGAACCATACATGACATTGTACCTTTAGACATAATGTTTCTTAGTGCCACATATTTTGAGTAACAAATCATCAAAGTTTTTTTCCCTTTCACACTTTGGTCTCTTAGGAGAAATCACCGATGCAATGTATTCCAAAATGTGTTGACATGTTGGGGTGCAAACGGGACCTTGCCTAGCATAAAACTACCCACTTGGATGTGTTGGAACTACTGGTTTGGTCATACAATGAATAGAACAAAAATTACACCATGATATTGTCATATCTCCTAGAAACCCTGATAACTCTCTTGCATGACCCCTAGCCTCAATGTAATTTGGGCTAGGATGGAGCTTTGGATTTTATCATGTGACATCTATATGTATGTGTGTTATTTGTGAACCTTGATGTTAACATAATTGAATGTGATTATTAACCTTAGTATGTTATTCTAAATTTAATACATTGAATTGTTTAAGCTAACTCAAACTAATTATTTAGTTGTTGTACTTGTGTGAGGTTTGTCATTGGTCATAGGTACTCAGTGTGCAAGATGAGGTGAATTTTGTGGTTCCATTGGTTGAGAGAAAAAAATATGTGATGTCATTTTATTGCAAAGACCTTGCCTATAGTTGTCAACCTAAGGTTCATTTAAACCTAGAACATTAGATGTATGATAAATTTCTATTGTTCATCCCTTTTCTACTAGGAAATAATACCAAGATAGCCTAAATTAATTTTGGGTAATTGAGGATATTGCATAATATGGTAAATTTACTAAATATTGATGAATGAGTGAACAAAATTTAAAATAAATAAATAAAAGTTAAAATCAATAAATAAGTAACTAATAAATTATATTGCTACTTGAAATTTCAAAATAAAAGAAAATTAAAGAAAATAAATAAATAAAACTTACCATCCATCTTAAATATTAATAAGGAGGGGATATTAAATAAAATACTATCAAACCAAGGAGGCAAAGAAATAAAATAAAATGATAAAAAAATAAAATGCAACATGGGGAGAAGGAAATTTGCCTAGGAGTCACCATTATGGTGCAACCTCCACCCCATGGTTAGGAGATAAGAAATATTAAATGGGAATAGTTATAGGTGTGGAAGAGAGAAGGAGGGGTGGTCATGCCATTAATGGGCATGACACACTAGTCTAGTGCCAACCATTTTGCAAGACATAGTGATGGAGTTGGGTTTGGATATTAATAACCTTTAACCCCCCAAAAAATACATTCCAGAGCTTCAGAAGAGCAGAGAAAGGAGGTAAAAGAGGAGAGAAGAGAACAGTAAATTTAAGGAGGAATAGAGAAGTGAAAAAATTGCTTGGGATGTGTGGATGGTATATTTCATTGTTTTTTCATATCTTGGGGTGATTGTAATTCATGTTCTAATAATTTTTGTTGCATTTATTTTGTTTTTAATGTTTTCTACATTGTAAATCCTCCTTGCTATCATACAATCATTCTAAAAGATAGAAATGGTCTATGCAATAACAAAAAAAAAAAAAAAAATCATTTCCTATCTATTCTCTTCCCATAAGTTGGTTGCAATCACATTATGTTGATTCATAAATTGTGGTTTAGTGTATAAATTATTTTTTGGAAATGACTTTGCTACTTAACCTCAGATTGTCCTTAGGTTCTAGATCACACTCATCCACTATTTTGGGTTATAATGGAGTTCAATGTAGATCTATGGAAGACTTGTATTATTTAATTGAGGGTTGAAGGAAAACTCAAAACCCCAATTTCAAGATGGATACCTTGATATTTTATCAAATCTTTTCCACTTCAACACTGTAGGTGGTGGACCATACACTCTCAAATTATGAGATCCATAACATGGCTACAATTGAATGTGATATATTGTGTGTGTATGACATCAATCTTAGGTTCTCAAACCTTAATAATTAAGTTGTCCAAATATGGGTATTATGTATGAATGGGCTTGTGGATGGGTTGTCCATTTTCATACTTTCTCCAGATTTCATTACAAACTATTGCTAAAACATCTATTTCTCTATTTAATTAACTAAATTAGCTAACATAATTGTAATCAAGAAATTCATATAAAATAGGGGTCATTGGCTACTACCATAAACATTCATACATTTATTAGCATTAGAAGGAAGGAATAAAATAACAAAAAAAATTAATGTACAAACAATGGAACCATTAACCACAGTCATGGATTCAATGGTATAAGTGTTGCTCATTGTATCACCATAGCTACAAGCTATACAACTCAATTCCACCATTAATATGACCCCTTTATTCTATAATATTTTACTTAAGAAGGAGGATGAATAGGCAGATTGTGAAGTTATCTTCTTGCACATTAAGAAATTATAGAATTAGGAATTAAATACCTCTATATATTTTTCCCATGCACTTCTATGATTGCTAAATATACACATTATTGTTAAATGTGTTTATGGTTGTTAGGACAATCATTCTTAAACTCATGACTATTTTTTTTCATGTACTACAGGCTACTACAATAGCCATGCTTAATCTTATGGTTGATTTCAATTATTTTTTGTTGGTTGCTACGATAGTAACACCCAAACATTAGGAAAATCTTTGTTATGTTATGTGAAAATAGTCCCCTATGATTCCATGTCTTGAAATATATCTAAGGGATTAAATATAAGTAGGTATCAACTTGTGAACACCAAACTTGCAAAAACTAATAAGAGATCTAAAAACATTTTCAAACATTTTAGAAAGCTTAAATCTAATGTTCCCTATGAAATTCTTGGAAGAACAAGATGAAAACATGAAATAAAGCAAGACCAAATCATATAATCAACTATATTAACCAAACCTTAATCCCATAGGGGGATTGGTGCTCCTTTGATGTGGAAAGAACCCCTTTCACAATCCCAATTTCTAAGTTTGATGATTTGAAAATGATCCAAGTGTTGAAATGATGCTAAGTAGTGGACATGAACTCAAAAATAACATGAAAATGGTGATTTTTATGAATTCAAATGACTATAATGATAATGCATGAATTTGTGGATCCATATTGTGAAGAGGATGCCTCTATTTATAGAAGCCAAGGGTTGAAGAATGGATAGAATTGGTGAATGTGGGATGAAATGAGATCCAATGAGAATGTACCTAGTGTCACAATTCTATTGGAGGAAGTTGGAGTGCATTTTTGGAAATGTTTGAGTGGAGGAGGATGGAAGAGAAGTAAATGAAATTGGTTGAGGATTTGAAAGGTTGTAAAAGAAATTGAATGAAATTGGTTGAGATTTGAGAGGATGTAAGATAAGTTATTGCATTTATAAGAGGATTTATTGTGGATGTGAAAGGTTTCTGAAAACCTTTCGAGGGAAATCGAATGAGAGGTTGTTGAGAGGAATATTCCTTTGAATATGCCTTGTTGAGGTAAAATAGATGAATTGAATAATTAATTGAAATTATATTCATGTGCAACCTGGTTAGTTGACCATGGGTTGATTTAACTCTTGAGGAGTTAAAAGTTGGAGGAATTAATAATGATGATTAGAAAGTTGATTTAGAATTAATTAATTGGAGTGAATTAGGAGATTGTAACATTTGATTTGATTGATTTAATCAAATGGGAGGATTAGAAGGGGATTTAATTAAATGATTTGATTTAATTAAATAGGATAAGAATTAGTTAGAAGAAAGTTGAATTAGTCCAATAAATTTAATTACTTGATTAATAGCTAGATTTGTTGATTTAATTAAATAATTGTGATTATTCAATTAATTGATGAATTTGAAGTGGTTTACATAGAAATAGTGTTAGTTAATTAGAATCAAACACATAGTATCAAACAAGACTTTTTCAGTGTCTACATTTTTCCCCTGTTTGAGGTTAGGTGCCTACTACATCAGTTAAAAGAATATGACTACCATGATTAAAACTAAAAAATTCCTAATTTTTTCAAATGGCTTACTACTACCCCAATGGAAGAAATTACGCTGCTACATTGCCCACTTGAGAGATTAGGCAAAAATTGCAAAAAATAGGTTGAGCTTGCAAAAAAGGTTCAACAATAATTCAGGAGTGGAAAATAGCCCATGAGATGCAAATTTAAGCTTTCAGTAATGAAAATGGGTCAAAACAGGCTTCATTTAGAAAAAAATAGTTTAAATGGGTTGAAAAACCTTAATTTTTTGGCATAAATAGGGTTAGGAGGGTCATTTTCAAATCATTTACATTCCCAGCCTTTAGAATTGTTGACTTTTCGCTTTAACATGCTGACAGAATGGAGGATCATGTTCTCTACAAACATTGGGCATACTGGGTTTGCAATTTCCAATGACCTTAGGATGGAGGACCCTTGATATGCATTTCAAAACTTCTCATTTTGCGTGAATTTAACACATTTATTAGGGTCCATTTAGGTTGATCAAAAGAAATCCCTTAGGGTGTTCCATTTGTTACGGTTGGCATCACCTTTGAGGATGTCGACTCACATTTGCATTAGAGCGTTGCATGACACTGGAGGGTGCTAGGTCACTAAGAAGATGTCGACTCACCTTTGTAATATTGCACCATGCAGCCCAAAAAGAGTATGGAATTGCCCCAAAATGTCAAATTTCCTTTGTCATGGAGTGCCACCTTTGATTATGGCATCACTTTTGCAAATGATAGAGAGTTTCCTTTGCAAAAGCTTTGCCACCTTTGCCTTTTGAGGATTTTTGAATTTTCAAAAAATCACTCATTTGATGAATTTTGACGTCGTGGGAATTCTGGATGTAGGAGGTCTTGCCAGTGCTCCACTCGAAGGAGAATAGGGGCTATTTTCTATGTGGTTTGAGACATTTGTTAGATGAGGCACTATTCTTTCTTAGTGTGATTGGATTTGGCCACATAGCCTAGATGTCTGAGGTGTAGACACACCTTACAATGATGACTGATTTAGTGGAGAGATGGAGGAGTGAGACCTCCTTGTTCCATTTACTGACTGGTGAGGCCGTCGTTACACTAGAGGACATATGACGGATGTTGCAGATCCCTATACATGGTCAATAGATCATATATGATGTTGAGGCCGGTGAGGACATGATTTTTTAGCTATTTAGTATTGACTAATATGTGACTGACAGTGGCTAGATTAAGTTCCACCGATATCAGGGGATTGCCACTGATTTGACATTATTTGTCAAAGCAATGATCTTAAGAGCCCTTGTTCCTAATGGGAGAGATGGAGGATGCAACATTGGATGGGGGGTCATTTGGTCATGCATGATGCAGGAGATGACCATCTATGCATGGTGGCTAGTCATCATGGCATTGCTATATCATGATATGCACCAAGTCATGTACAACAAGGCCCACAACATTGGAGCCAGAGTTACATTGCTTCATGTTTGGGCATATGAGCACATAGTCATTCTGAGAGCCACAGTTATAGATGTTCAGATAGACTACGATGATCCTGTGTTTTATAGGTATGAGGGGATGACCACCCTCTGTTACACAGGCATTACATGCATCTCACACTAGAGGTGGGTTATCGATGAGATGATAGGATTTTGGTGAAGACCAAGGCTCCACTTTCCTAGATGGCATGATGATGATGCCCAGCTCTTCTACTGTCGATAGTCTAAATACATGTAGGGGGTGAGAGAATTATATGATAGAGTGGTACCTTCCAGATAGGGTTGCTCTCTAGTTTGAGGATGTACGGGATGCCCCTAATGATAAATAGAGATCCATATTTGTACAAAGGTTCAAAGAGACAATGTGGGGGTAGAGGATCCATCCCCAATAGGTGATCGATGGTTTTAGAGAGCTTGTGAAGGTGTCTTGGGTATACTTTTATGGTCTCATAGATGCGGGAACTACACAATCCTATGATGCATATTTTTGAGCCTGTACTCTAATTCAATTGAAATTACCAATGGTGCCTATAGCAAGAAAAGGATGGGTATGAGGACCCTAGATTGATCAAGTTCCCCAGTAGCAAGGCCACTAGGCATAAGATGGACAAGATGGAGGTGTAGGGCACAATGGGCATGATGGACAGATTCCACTGCTAGTGTCACCCATTGGACAAACGTCACTAGTATAGACAAACCCACACAGGCACCACAGCCACCACAACTAGGTCTTGATCCATGGAATGGATAGATAGTGGCACTACAAACAAGTACATACGCTCATAGGACAATTGCAGTAGACCCAAAGAAAAATTCAAACCCTTGTCTAGGAGAGGGATCAAACATGGAAAGAGGTGGCACATGAACACTAGATGAGATAGGATGTGGACCTCAGATTATCCTTAGAGCAAGGATGAGGACAACAGTTAGAGGGAGTGACACAATAGGCATAGGGTCAGGCCATAGTCCCAACTAAGATGTACGAATGAGCCATGCAGGACGCCTCATATTATAGGACCTTGTATTATAGGGTTGTGGCATAGGAGGGATGGGAGCCAAATTTCTCCCACATCAGCCAGGTTGCACCCACCAAGACCCCTCATGTAAGGAAATCAAGGAGAACATCAAGGTCCCATCATTAGAGTTAAGGAAGTCACCATAGGAACCGACAGAGCGAGGATAGCTTGAGGTTCTTATAGTGCACTAGACACATTTTTTATTTGTATAGCCTAATTTATGACGTGTATACATTCATTGGTTGAGTTTTGATTAACCTCTTGTATATTTTATGATGATGCTATATATCAGATTCTAATGTATCATGACATTCAACTTTTTTTGGATATATATATGAGATTCTCTCGATGCGATTATATGATGTGATGGTTATTTTATTTTATGTGTTATGGTTGTATGTGTTATGGATGGATGTATGTAATGATTATATTATGATGATTTATGATGTGATGTGAAATATGTTATAAATGCATATGGATCTACATGGATGTAGTTTTATACAATGAATGCAAACTTATATTTATGTGATAATATATGATGCATGCAATGGGTTTAACTTCATTTTAGTATCTTTTCTATATGTGATGTATGTATGTATGATGCAAAAAGTGATAGTTATGATATTGTCTATATGATTATGCAATGGATTCTTATGAAATTTTGTAATTTATCAGATGCTTCAAATAATCAATCTATATTATGATGGATAATGAATGATAATGAATGATATTTCCTATTATATTGATATGTGTAGTATGTAATATGCTGGCAGTTTATAGATGCGGGATGGATGCAAATATAGATGTGTTTATTTCTAAATGTCATGATACCATGTTAGTATTAGTATATGGAGACGATAGAAGAAATAGAATTCATCCCTCAAGTTTGAGATGATGCAAAAACATGATGATGATAATGATGATTGCTTATCAAAGATTGGGGACATAAAGAGCTTCCTTTCCTTATTTTTCATAACACACATAGATACGATGCATCAAGGTATAAAGAACTAGGATGGTGTTGTACCTAGTGCAATGGAATTTGAATAAAAAATTAGATATGAGTACCCTTGTTAACACCTGGCTTACAAAACCCTATTAGGCTTGTTAATAGGTTTGTTAGGTTTGTTGTTGTAAAAAGGCTTGTTCGTGGTCTTGTTGCACTTAGTATTGGGCTTGTGCTTGAGTTTGAGCTGGTTGAGTGGCTTGTGCAAATTTTGTAGCATGTACAACTTGTGTGGCTTGTTGTTGTTGTAGTAAATATTGTGCTTGTTGTGCAACTTAGTGTGCATGTTCTTGTTATATGCCTTATTTCACAACTTGTACAACTTGTTGAGCTTGGAATTGTTGGAATGATTTTTTGGTAAACTTGTTCGACTACTTGCAATGTGATGTTTTATTGATTTTATTATTTGGATTTAGTGGTGGAGGTGGAGGATTTTTTGGAATGGTTTGAGATGGTTCGATGAGATATCATTGGGGTGGTTGTGGAGGTTCTTGTTGAGTGATGACAAGGGGTTGTGTGGTAGATGGTATGGTTGATGTGCTTGGTCTTTGGGAGACCATATTTTGGAGAGTTTGAGGTGTTGTAGATGGTGTAATGATTGGTTGAGATGTTTGTATTGATGCCACTTGGTGTTGCAACATCAGTGGCATAATTGGAGGATTTGGTATGTTTGACATGTTGATTTGATTTGTGACTAGAGGATTGATTTGATTTGAGTGGTTTTGGACTGGTATGTTGGGTAAAGTGGGTTTCTATAAACCTTTAATTGGTGTAGATGTTTATTTTAAAAGAGGGAATCATGGAAAGATTGGTGGTGTGTTTCAAATTTCCAAATGAATTTAGTTGTCCTTGTGATATCATGGGGAGAGAGACTTGTGTATGAAGAGGGTATGTCGGTATTGCAGAAAAGGTGGAGGGATTTTTGGTACCATGGAAGATGAGTGGTACATATGGATCTTTTGAATATTATGGGATGGTGTTAGGAATACTCAAGATTGTGTTCGCCTCTAGATTTTGAGTGTTAACAAGTGGATTCCCTCAAAGGGCTTGGAGTAATGAAATTATTTTGGTGATGATGGGTTGACTTGGAGCATGATATGATGTTGGTTGTATGATGGGTTGGATGATGCTTGGGAATGATATTGGTGGCATGAATGGTACTTAAGGTATGCTCCCAAAAGGTTGTTCAACAATAGTTCTCACATCAAAATCACAAGGGATTTTAGCCCCTTCTTTTGATAATGCCAACATGTATTGTGTGGGATTGAGCCTTATGACTGTACAAAAAATCTTGTGTGTTTTAGGGTTTTGGACTAGCTAAATTATTTAATCTTAGATCATACATTGGAAATTGTTGGTGACATCCTCCACTTGAAAACCTCCCTCTTGAAGATCTTGTAGGTGTTGAGGGGGGTTAAGTGAAGGGTTGGTACATTGCATAACATTGCATTCTAATGCAGTTTAGTTCAAATCTCTTGAAGTGGACGTTTCTTTGTTTTTCTCCATGATCTTCTTGTGTTTTGATCTTGTTTGGACTACAAAATTGGGATCAAGTTTTAGGAATATAGTAGGTAAACCTTTAACTCCTTGGGTTGGTCTAAAATATAGGTACAACAAGAAAATATAGGATGTTAAGGATCAAAATGATGGTGGTGTGACAAATGAAGGGTGAATGATATGTATGTTTGAAATTTTAAGAACTTTCGAGGAATACTAGACTTTAGGATTTTTATTTTGATTTAATTTGATTTGGGTAATGTTCTCATAGATCCCAAGATGTTAGATATTATCTCAGAATAAATTTTTCCATAAGGGTGATAATTTAACTAAATGCATGAGGAAGGATTCATCCATACATATATAGCCAAAAAAAATCTAGCATGAATAATGGGATTTACCATAAGTCTAGCATGCATGATTTTTCTAAGGTTCTAAAAGTTGTTTGTGAGATGGGATTTGATTGATGATGTGACAAATTAAAGTGTTGGTTTGATCCTAGATGAACCTAGAGAGACTTTTTTTACAAGACCAAGGTATTGAAGAACATGCTATACCTCTAAAACTTTCAACTCTATGTGAGAAATTCAAAACTCTGGAAAAGACCTGAATTTTTACAATAATTTAGAAAGAATATAAGTTTGGATTATCCTTTGAAGCACATTTGTAAGAGTTGTATACCAATATATCTCTAGTTTTGTAATGTGTTGAAAGTTATTTCTTGAAAGCCTTTGGACTAAGGAACTTATGATGATTAATAGACCTTGGTTTCAGGATTTTGACTTTGTGGGAAATCATGAGATCAAACACATATGTGTGGTCCAATTTCCTTTTATCTAGATTAAATGGATTCCTTTTACCACATCAATACTTCTTAGTTAACTTTCAAATTGAGTGTCTATGTCTCAACTCCTTTTTCATTCGACAAAGTCCATTATGTGAAAATCAAAGAATGAAAGGCATAGTATTCCTAGGCTGACTTTGGAGAGAACAATTGAGATATGGACCAAAATATTTAGAAGCCTCTAAGGATAAAATCCCTAGGGACAAGTAATAACATTTGGACATTTCAAGGACATTTGTTCTTCCAAATGGTTTGAGATTTTTATGACTTGTTAAATGTTTCTTTCAAATTTTTAGAGCTAAGAAAATTATTTGACTGACTTTCAAATTACACAACCCTAGGATAGAAATGGCTATAATTTATTAGATTCTCACTTGGATTTTTCCAAACACCCAGGCAAAGCGAACATTTCGAGATTTGGTGACACTGGCTCCCCTCCACAACACACACTTCTTAGGACCACCAATTATTAAAATCCTAAAGATCCAAAGACCTTGAGGATTTTTTTTTCTAACTTGAATACTACAAATGTGAGGCGGCTTTAGAATGATAGTTCTTGCACCAACAAATATTAAGGATTTTTGGATTTTCAAACAAAGGTTTGTAGTAAGAACATCTAGTTTAGGGGGTGAAATGATAAACTCAATCAAGAGGTGTCCCAACCCTTAGAACAAGGTTTTTTCTCATCATAAAGATATTGGGTGACAACTATCATGTATTTCTTACCATCAATTGCAAACTTTCATTGCAATCACAAATTCATATAGCGGTTCGAAAGAGCTTAGCATTAGCTTGTTACCACTTGGATCATTCCCTTGGGTGAGTAATTTTTCCCACCAAGGCAAGCCCTCTAAAGATAAACAATAGCAAAGAAATACATTTGTAGTTCAACCACCTAGATTACACTAGGAGGGAACACACACAATGACTTTCCATCACACTTGCATGATTGTTCAATTTTAAATCCAAATTTGAAATTTGTGGGTGATTTTAGACAACTGATGACACTAAAATGCTTTTGATTCTCAAGATCTTTAGGAATCACTAGAGAAGTGCATACACATTTGAATGACACAAATTGTAAAAAATCAAGACAAATGAAAGCACAAGTTTGTTTTAAGAAAAAAATAAAGATGAATTATTTTTATAGCACCAAGGTTAAGTATGAGTTTTTGTTGTTCAATTTTAGCTCAAAATCAAAGTCTAGTAAGTTCCTAATGTTCAATTTTAAACCAACTTTGACAAAGATTTTGTTTGTTAATTTTAAGCCCAAAAATAACTCTAGTTAGTCCTAAAACGTAAATGAAAGACAAAATTGGAAATCCTAAGCTATTACAAAGAGCATTAAAAAATGCTTTAAGATTTCCAAATCAGTTTTTCTCCCTCCCTACAAAGGCTACACTGGCCAATAGATGTGACACTCTACAACTTGCAAATGCAATGCTGAAAATGATGGTGATGCTTTGTTGAATAGAAAAGGTGATGCTATATAGAGGACATAGACAACATATGTGGCACAATATCAAAGGAAATGATCTATCAAAACTAGAAATAAGATAGAAGACAGAAAGACCATATGCAACGCTACAACAGATGCAACACAATAGCAATGAGCAAAGGTGGTGCCATGTGGTGATAACAGTGCTAGAAGAAAAGGTGACACTTTGCAAGTAAGTGATGGAGATGCTATTATCAAAGGTGATGTTGTATGAGTCAAGGGTGATGTCACTCCCTTGTAGCTACACAATTTTTTTTTTTTAGGAAAAAAACAACAAAATAAACTAGATAGCCCTCCTTCTAGTGCCAAGATGTGAGTGTCTAATTTACAATAAACTAACAAGAATCAAAAAACAAGTTTCAATCATGTATGGAAACCAAATAAAGTACTCCCTATGAGATTGTTGATTAAGAAAGATAAGAAAACATTAAGAAACATGAAATAAACAAAACAAGAGCATGCAAACCTATCTAAATTAACCAAACATTCATCCCATAAGGGGGAGTGGCTCTCCTTTAATTTGGAAAGAAGCCCTTGCCTAATCCCTTTGATAAGCTTTGATGATTGAAGATGATTATATGTATGGAATTGATGCTAAATGATAAAACTATTCTTAAAAGTGATAAAAATAGTGATATCTATGAGGTGAAATTCCTATAGTAAGAATGTTTGAAGTTGTGGATCCATATTATGAAGAAAATGCTTCTATTTATAGAACTAAATTGTTAAATAATAAGAGAAATTAGTGAATGTGGGATAAAATCAAAGACAATGAGAATGTGATACTTGTCACAATTCTATTAGAAGAAGGTAGAGCACATTTTGGGAAATGTGTTGATAAATGGGGGATGTAAGAGGAATAAATGAGAATGGTCGAGGATTTGAAAGGTTGTAAGAAGAAAATAATGAATGTGGCTAAGATTTGAAAGGATGTAAGAGGAGTTGTTGAAGATGTGAAAGGTTTTTGAAATCCTTTGGATCTTCTTGTGTTTTGATCTTGTTTGGACCATAAAATTGGGATCAAGTTTTAGGAATATAGTAGGAAAACCTTTAACTCCTTAGGTTGGTCTAAACTATAGGTCTAATAAGAAAATCTAGGATGTTAAGGATCAAAATGATGGCGGTGTGACAAATGAAGGGTGAATGATATGGATGTTTAAACTTTTAAGAACTTTGGAGGAATACTAGAATTTAGGATTTTTGGATTTTTATTTGGATTTAGCTTGATTTGGATAATGGACTCATAGATCCAAAGATGTTATATGTTATCTCAAAATAAAATTTTCCATAAGGGTGATAATTTAACTAAATGCATGAGGAAGGATTCATCCATACACACATAACCAAACAAAGTCTAGTATGAATGATGGGATTTGCCATAAGTCTAGCATGAATTATTTTTATAAGGTTCTAAAAGTTTTTTGTGAGATAGGATTTGATTGATGATGCGACAAATGAAAGTGTTGGTTTGACCCTAGATGAACCTAGAGATACTTTTTTTTACAAGACCAAGGTTATGAACAACATGCTATACCTCTAAAAATTTCAAATCTATGTGAGAAATTCAAAACTTTGGAAAAGATCTAGATTTTGACAATAATTTATAATGAATACAATTTTGGATTATCCTTTGAAGCACATTTGTAAAATTTGTATAACAATATATCTATAGTTTCATAAAGTGTTGAAAGGTGTTTCTTGAGAGCCTTTGGAGTAAGGTGCCTATGATGATTAATAGACCTTGGTTTCAAGATTTTAACTTTGTGGGAAATCATGAGATCAAACACATATGTGAGGTCCAATTATCTTTTATCTAGATTAAATGGATTATTTTTACCACATTAATACTTCTTGCTTAACTTTCAAATAGAATGTCTATGTCTCAACTCCTTTTCATTCCGAAAAGTCCATTATGTGAAAATAAAAGAATCAAAGGCATAGTTTTCCTAGGTTGACTTTGGAGAGAAAAAATTGAGATATGGGCCCAAATATTTAAATGCCTCTAAGGATAAAATCCCTAGGGACAAGCAGTAACATCTAGACATTTCAAGGACATTTGTTTTTCCAAATAGTTTGAGATTTTTATGACTTGTTAATGTTTCTTTCAAAGTTTTAGATCCAAGAAAATTATTTGATTGACTAAAAATTTTCACAACCCTAGGATAGAAATGGCTATAATTTATTGGATTCTCACTTGGATTTCTCCAAACACTGAGACAAAGCAAACATTTAGAGATTTGGTGACACTAGCTCCCCTCCACGACATAAACTTCATGGGGCCACTAAATCTTAAAATCCTAAAGATTTGAAGAGATTGAGGATTTATTATATTTCTAAATTGAATATTACAAATGTGAGACAACTTTAGAGTGACAATTCTTGCACCAACAAATATTAAGGATTTTTGGATTTTTAAACAAAGGTTTATAGTAAGGACATCCAGTTCAGGGGTGAAATGATAAACTCCATCAAGAGGTGTCCCAACCCTTAGAACAAGGTTTTTACTCATCATAAAGATGCTAGGTGAGATCTATCATGTAATTCTTACCATCAGTTACAAAATTTCATTGCAATCACAAATTTATATAGCGGTTCAGAAGAGCTTAGTTAGCTTGTTACCACTTGGGTTGTTCCCTTGGGTGAGTACTTTTTCCACCAAGGTAGGCCCTCTAAAGATTAAAAATAGACAAGAAGTACATTTGTAGTTCAACCACCTAGATTTCACTAGGAGGGAACACGCACAATGAATTTCCATCACAGTCACATGATTTTTCAATTTTAAATCCAAATTTGAAATGTGTGGGTGATTTTAGACAACCAATGACACTAAAATTCTTTTGGTTGTCAAGATTTTTGGGAAGTACGAGAGAAGTGCATACACATTTGAATGAAAAAATTATAAAAAATCAAAACAAATGAAAGCACAAGTTCGTTTTAAGCCCAAAATAAAGATGCTTTTTTTTTTTTAGAGCACCAAGGTTAAATATGAGTTTTTCTTGTTCAATTTTAGCCCAAAATCAAAGTCTAGTAAGTTCCTATTGTTCAATTTTAAACCAAATTTGACAAACCTTTTGTTGTTTGTTAATTTTAAGCCCAAAAATAACTCTAGTTGGTACTAAAACATAAATGAAAGACAAAATTGGAAAGCCTAAGCTATTACAAAGAGCATTAAAAAATGATTTTAGATTTCTAAATCAATTTTTCTCCCTTTCCTACAAAGGCAATAATAGGCAACAGATGCGGCACTCTGTAACTTGCAAATGCAATGCTGGAAATGATGGCGATGATTTGTTGAATAGCAAAGGTGGTGCTCTACAAAGGAAAAAGACAACATATGTGGCACAATATCAAAGGCAACATTCTGTCAGAACTAGAAATAAGATAGAAGACAAAAAGAGCATATATGATGCTACAACAGATGCAATGTGACAGCAACAAGCAAAGGTGGTGTGACATGGTGATAACGGTGCTAGAAGAAAAGGTGACACTCTACAAGTAAGTGATGAAGATGCTATTATCAAAGGCAATGCTATATGAGTCAAGGGTGATGTCGCTCCCCTGTAGCTACACAAAAAGATATTTTTTTAGGAAATATTCAACAAAATAAACTAGATAGCCCTCCTTCTGGTGCTAAAATGTGAGTGTCTAATCTACAATCAACTAACAAGAAACAACAAACAAGTTTCAATCATTTTCTAAAACCAAATAAAGCACTCCCTATGAGATTCTTGATCAAGAAAGATAAGAAAACAAGAATAAACATGAAATAAACAAAACAAGAGCATGCAAACCCATCTAAATTAACCAAACCTTCATCCCATAAGGGGGAGTGTCTCTCCTTTAATGTGGAAAGAAGCCTTTTCCTAATCCCATTGATAAGATTTGATGATTGAAGATGATTCTATGTATGGAATTGATGCTAAATGATAAAACTATGCTTAAAAGTGATAAAAATAGTGATATTTGTGAGGTGAAATGGATATAGTAAGAATTTTTTAAGTTTTGGATCCATATTATGAAGAGAATGGTTCTATTTATAGAACTCAATGGTTGAAGAATGAGAGGAATTAGTGAATGTGGGAGATAATCAGAGATATTGGAGGAAGGTGGAGCACATTTTGGGAAATATGTTGATGAATGGGGGATGTAAGAGGAATACATGAAATGGTTGTGGATTTGAAAGGTTGTAAGACGAAAATAATGAATGTGGTTGAGATTTGAAAGGATGTAAGAGGAGTTGTTGAAGATGTGAAAGGTTTTTGAAATCCTTTGGAGACAAATTGGATGGGAGGTAGTTGGGAGGAATATTTCTTGGAATATTCCTTTGTGAGGATAAATAGAAGAAATAGTTAATTAAAAAAAATGAATTTCAAGTGCAACCTAGTTAGTTAACCATGGGTTGATTTAACTCTTGAGGAGTTAAAAGCTGGAGGATTTATTAATGATGACTAGAAAGTGATTTAGGATTAATTAATTGAAAGAGGTTAGGGGATTGTGACATTTGATTTGATTGATCTCATCAAATGAGACGATTTAGGGAGATTTAATTAAATGATTTGATTTATTAAATATGATAGAAATTAGTTAGAATAAGGGTGAATTAATCAAACCAAATTAATTATTTGATTAATAGTTGAATTTGTTGAATTTAACTAAATAATGCTGATTATTTAATTAATTGGTTAGTTTGGGGTGATTTAGGAAGAAATAGTGTTAATTTATTCAAATTAGATGCATAGTATAAATCAAAACTTTTTGTGTCTACATGAAGTATAGAGAAAGGAGAATTTTATCCATCCATTTCATCGGCTCCCATGGCCGACCAATAGTAGCTGTTTGAATGTGATGACAAACCAAATATTTCCAAGGAACATGACCATCAAAAGATCTAACAATCCATTTAGTAGCTAGAAAAATTCCTTGGGTGAAAGGATCAATAATACCTAAACTTCCTTTTTCTTTTGGTTGAATACAATAGATCCAAAAAGTTGTAGGCAGACCCTTTTCTTTTCCCCACTTATCCCAAAGGAAGTTCTTGACTAACTAAGTCAATAGATTGTAGCAATATTTGGAAGACAACCAACAAGATGAAATGTAAACATGGCTGGCAATAAGGTTTTTATTGGCAACTTGTAATCTACCTACCATGGAAAGAAATTTGTTGGTCCAATTTAACTTTTGTTTTTAAATTTTAGCCAAGAGCTAATACTAGAATTCTAATTAAATTATCATGTACCAGTGTAGATTAAGATAAATATTTTACTGGTGTTGATGTTGAGCAATATAATAATAACTCATAATTTTTTTTTAATATTATTTGTCTAAACATTGACATTATAGACCTTTTTAGAACATGTATGATGGTATATCACATAAGATTTATTAAATCTATTAGTAATAGATTCACCAATTATATACAAATTTAAATCTATCAAATATTACAAAATTTCATTTAAAAATATATTAGATATTAATTATAAAATACATCAATTATATCACAAACTAATATTTACTAAATATTATATATCTTATTTATTTAAAAATATATTTTAAGTTTCTAATAAATTACATGTTAGCAAACATTTATATATAAGTAAATACAATACATAGGAATAATTTTAACATTTAAAAATAATTATAATCAACCCAAGCCAATAAGGCCACAACTATATTTTTATTTTTTATATTGGTGGATATAGGTGTTGTATTCTACTTTTCCATTGCAAGAAACACGTTGGACTCCACTGAAAATATGTCGGACCAACCAAGAGAGTGATATGAAACCTATATAGAAATTGTATTAGATCTTGGAATTTAAATTATAATTTTTATAAAAAATCCAAGATGACATGATATTTATTTTGTAGAAGTATGGGAAAGACTTGAGTCATGTAGACGTGCAAGCATATTAGGAAAATATTTGTTCACTGACACATCTAGTTGAAAAAAACTTGTAAAATGTGAATATAAGTTGTTATTACCCATTGACTAATTATTCTAAATATTAAGTTTTACATATAATTTAAAAATGTTTTATAATTTGAAGTATGCTTTTTTATGGAACCTATGCTATATTATTAAGTGAACATGTATTAGTTTTTTTTGAAATACTTTAATTGATCTATTGTAAAAAGCATAAATAATTTAAGGGTTAGATGGATCACACCATACTAGAACATGGGGTTACTAGTAGTTAATTGACCTTTAATTTTTATGTAATCAACTATTGTAAAAAAAATTAGTTTAAGGGTTAGGTGCATCACACCATAGCTGAACATAGAGTTTAATAGTGATTTGAAATACTTTGCACCTTTAATTTTCATGTAATTGTTTATTGTGATAGATTTAATTGAAGGGTTAGATGCATCACTCCATAGTGGGACATGGGTGGCTAATCAATCATTTTTCCTAACTCTTATATTATAATTACTGGATTCAATTTGAAGTTTTTAAGCCACACATCTTATATTTCATGAATATTGATTCACTAAATACCAATGACCTTGTAGTTTTTTTAGCCACACTTATTTATACTTCATGAATATTGATTCATCCATTTAGATGATACTAATTGATGTGAAGTATCAATCTTGAAAATTTTTTCATCACATTAATACACACAAAATTATTTAACCACTAAATTTTCCCTAAAATTTAACTCAATTAACTTCTTAAGACATTTAAAAAATAATTTTAAGAACATCTTACCATAATAATAGCATTGAGAATGAATAGGATACCATGAATAAAAATTCATTTACTTCAATAACAAATTTCTTAGGGTCTCCTTCACTAAAATTTCATATAGTTTCCCATCATTTGGAATCCTGTTATGAACATCATTGAGTGTATATAACACACCTCATTCTCTAATACATTGTTTTATACTTCAAAACATACAAATTGTTCAACAATAAAATTAAATGGTGTAACACTGAAATGTGTTTAAACATGACAACTTACAATCTATAATATAATTGTTCAACAATAAATTGAACGCTACCATTTGCACACTTTGGACATCTTGTCTTGCCATCTATTATCACATGTTGCATGTTTAAAAAGGAATATTGTCATCTATTATAGAGGATATAATAATCTAATGAATTCCCACATGTTGCATGTTTAAAAAGGCATACAACAAATTCACGGTCAACATTTCACTGACAAGAAAATTCACTATCAAGTTGCCAACAATTCACTGCGGGAAAATTCACCGCCATGACAAATTCACCACAAGTAAAATTCACCATCAACAATTCACTGCCATGGAAACTAATATTAATGGGATTAGTTTTTGGTGGCAAGAAATTGGTGGTGGTGAATTTTACTTGTGATGAATTTCTCATGACGGTGAATTTTCCATAGATGAATTGCTGACCGTGAATAATCGATTTAATCACCCAAAAATCTCTTCCTCACTTGTATAGCAAATTCCAAAACCTTATTGGGATTGGGAAGGGCTTTCTTGACACTGTCCCTCTCCATACATCTCTTAATCCTTCCATCAAGCAATGGATACTCACTCTCAAACGGTATCTTGAAATTTCAAAGATATTCAAAATTATGAAACCATGAAGCAAAGGGAATGAATGCAATATCTAGGAACTCAAAATCCTTTCCACCGAAGAAAGGCAGGGATCCCCCTGTTAACATCTCTTTAAATGTGCCTTGTAAAAGTTCAAAACACTGCAACAAGTCACGCTTGGCCTGCTCTTCAGCCTCATCTTTCGACTTTATTATACGAGCTCCCGCATCAAAAAAAACTACAATCACAGAAGATTTTGTTTACAGTGCCCCCATAAGAAGGGTAACATACCATTCTATATAATCCATCAAACTGATTGAAATTGCATTAATTGAACTAAATGCTTTTGCCTTACCTTCGTACCAGTGAAATCCACCCAGAAGTGGGCAAGGGCACGATCATATGGCTTGGAGGGTAGAAATTGCTCTGAACCCCAAGCCTCATCAATGTACCGAAGAATTATAAGAGAGTCGCTTATAGGCTGGCCATTGTGGATCAGCACAGAGAGTTTCTTGTGCACAGGATTCATTTGCAGGAGGAGTTCACTTTTATTGGTGAGCACCTCTTCTTGATATTCATATTTCACACCTTTCTCCTCCAAACCAATCAAGACACGCATGCCAAGCATACTCGGCCATGCGCTGAGCACCTTCACTTGCTCCATCTCAAGCACACCTAAAACCCAAAACCCTAAATTCACACAACTGTATATAATCTCACACAAAACTAAAGTTGTAGATAATCACACACAATATGTAAAGCTCAGAAGCAAAACCAAATATTCAAATATCTGTAGATAATCACTCACAGCGTCCAAACTTCTAAGTACCTGTAGATAATCACCCGCAGCACCCAAACTTCCAGCAGCTGCAGCTTTTTTTTTTCTGCTGATCTTTTAATCAATATGCAGGAAGGGTACGAAAATATATATAGGAAAACTCATGTACGTAAACTTAGAGGATGGGCCAATCGCTAGAATTCCATAAAGTTCGTGGTAGAGTGGATTAGATTTTGTCAAATGGACCACCATAAAGAGAGCTGTAGGTAAGTTCGGAGAAGCAGCCCTCCAAAAATTTCATTGATCTTTTTAATTGGTTCATTTTGAGAATAGTCCGAATAAATTCAATTGATTAAAAAAAAATTATATCTACATTTACTTAACTCATTGAATTAAATGTCAATTATATTAATTATGATCTCAAATGTCAACTATATTAATTATGATCACTATTGAATATGCCATAGATTTTGACCTTATTATATATCTATTAATGAGTTAGGCCCATCTATAGTCTTTATCGGATCTCTACCTCCATATGCTATTTTTTGTCTTTTTCAATGTTTTTTTCGCTCCCACCATGATGCATTGTACAACTTTAATCTTTTCACCTTCTTCTTTCTCTTTACCACTTTGTAATAGAATTTGCAATGCCCATTTATTAACGAAGAGTATATGTGTTTTGAATTTAAATAGTGGTAAGAGTAGTAGTTTCAAGTGGGTAGAGAGCAAGTCCTACTAAAAGGTGTAAATGAGTTTTGTTATGGTTGCACATGTGTCTATTAGCGATGCCTTCTTTGTTGACTACAAACCCACTTCAACCTTCCTCTTTCCTGATTAGGTATATTTGTGTTATTTTTTCATTTACTTGAATTCTATGCTTTATTTTAAATTAGACACTGATTATCTTTTGTAGTGTTTACATGCAACTATTTGAATCTTACACCTTAAATTCTACGTAGTTCGTTCCTCCTATGATAACACTGAAAGATGAATTAAGATTGATTAAAATTATACTGGATGACTCAAATTTTAATAAAATGCTATAATCATACAAATAAAATTGATTTTAAAGAAAAAGGTCTTTAATTATAATTTAATTTTTAAAAAAAATCATTTTTTATTGTGATAACTGAGCTAAATGAAAGGTTGTTATATTTTCTTGAAAAAATTGATGACAAACTTTTCACCATGGGGTAGCCCACATGATGGGTTGTTAAAATTGGTTGATCATACTTGCAGTCCATGCTAAATATATTAATCTTGATGTTAGCTAATTATTATTTTGTGAAAGATAATAAGTTTCAATGCCTCAATTAACTTAGTTGCACAACATAAGATTCAATATACCTAATTCAATATAGTTGTTTCAATATTTCTTATTTTATATCCGTAAAATATTTCTCCTAAAAATTTGATGGAATCCATTGTTCAAATTTGGACGGCTCATCTCCTAGTTGTTTGTGAATTTTATAAATTTTAAAACTATTGTATTAACTAAAAACACATCAAAATCACCCATAAAGTATTATTAGTTTTTGGTATGCAAAATTTTGACTTCAAGTTGTAATATGGATGACACATGCTAGCTATTTTGTTTTGTATATCAGAAGTTGTAAAAATCCTTCATTGTTGGTTGCACAAGAAGTTTTATTATATTTTGGCATGTAGATTATTATATTTTTCTCTGTAATGGGACACCTGACACTTTTTTAATGGTTGTGGTACTATTAATGGTATATTTACTTGCATAAGTGTGTTTATAATACTTTGTGAGAAAATTTATTTTACTTGTGGAATTATATAATATAAATTTAATTTGTATATTCATTTGCTAGACTAGTAATATATAAGCATTTGTTTGTGTTGCACAGTCATCCTCATTTTTTAATTTAGAGCTACAACATTGATTGGTTAATTTATTTTATTACTTTTTGGTTGTAAATTAAAAATCTAAACTCTTCATCACCATCATAAATGGATTTTGATTATTTTTGATGGATATTTGTGTTTGGAAAAGAATATCTGGAAGACTATTTTTTATGAATAGGCACAATATCTATATTATTATAAAAAAAATAGAAATACATATTCACAAAAAAAAAAGGTGAGTGATTAGAAGGCACACTCTGAGAGTCACATGGGCTAAGCGCAGAAATCGAAAGTCACATAGGCCGAGACCAAGAAGTAGGAGATCTTACAAACACATGAAAAAAAGCAATTTGGTGGCCATTGTAGTGCTAGTAGAGGGTGGTGGGTCCCTATCACTTGATTTTTCCCCCATACATTAGCAGGGTCTAGAGTGACATCAAGGGGAGCCCAACCATCATCATCCTTTTCAACATCTTTATATTTGTCTTCACGGTGAGCTAAAATTGCCAAATCCAACTACAAGAGCCATTTAGAAGTATTAGTAGAAGGCCAACCAGAACTGCCACTAGGAGCATCACTAGTAGGACACCCAGAAGCACAACCACCACCCTCGTGCTGCCCCTATAGAAGGCCACCCTAGGTAAGCCCATAAAGGAGGAGAGGGTGATCGGTGACAAGGGCGAGAGCCACGATGAGGAGCCTGAGAATGAGGGCAGAAATCCTTGGTAGAGCCACTTCACTGCCAACACTATGAAGGCGATCAACCCCAAGAAGAAGTGGGTGAGGGAGGCAGGCATGCGACAGTACAAGGGGCATTTCCCTAGTGGTCTTGGGGCTGCTAAAGGTAAGAAACTTCAAGCTCAACTTTGTTAGCTTGTATTTGAATCTACAAAATAAAATTAGAGCAAACAATCACTTTAGAATATAAAAAAACAAATTTATCCATCTGGATATGAGAAAATATGCAAGCATTTCTATCTTTCCAAATAGTGAAGAGGATTTCCACCCTTAAAGTGTGCCAAATCTAGGTATACATTGTGGGAGCCTAGGAGAGTCTCCCAACAAAACCATATTCTACGAGAAGAGCTATAGCTAGAATGGGAAAAAGAAGGCATGAATCCAATTCCATAGTGGTTGAGCTCTAGTACAAAACCAGGAGAGGTGCTTAATGTCACAACCTAAATTTATTTCATTTTTAATTATAATATGATAAATTGAATCATTAGGGAAATTAAATATGTTGAATGAAAAATATTTTTGAAAATATTGAAAGAAGTTGATCGTCATTGACTATGTGATCTTTTGAATTATCTTATATATTATTATGATTTGAATGTTACCAATGAATCTTGGAAAGTGTAAGTGTGTGTAGTTGTAGGATGATAGGTTGAAGGATGAGAACATGGTTGAAGTAGGATCGTTTAGTTAGATCGAATAGTAAGTTAGGTGGAATCTGGGTGCACACACCACAAATGAAAAAATTATTACATTTGAAATTTTGGCATATAGAATAACTCAATTGCATGATTTGAATTGTTCGAATGATTGAAAATGAATGGCTTGTAGAAAGAGTAAAACTATGTTTTCATGTTTAAAATTGTTTACTTTAATTTTGGTGTTTTGAGAATTTGGAAGAAACTAAAAGTACATATTTTAAGTATGATTAAAAAGGAGATCAAAATTTCATTATATGAAGTTAAGTAAAAATCTCTTTTTCTTTAAATATATTGATGCTAAAAATGAAATAAGAGTTCTTTATTTAATTAAATGTTGGCATATGAAACACACACACACACACACACACACACACACACATATATATATATATATAGTGTAGTAAAATTCATACCCTTTTGTTTCACACTTGTTTGGGTCTGCCTTGCTTTATTTATTCCTATTTATGTCTGTATTGGTCCTATTTTGTATCCACAAGCCCTATGAATTAGATATTTTTCTAGCTAATCGAGACATTCTCCAATGGATAAAGGATAATTTAATGATTTTATTTGAGTGCCACTGATTTTTGGGTTAGGACTAAAACACCACCTAGGGTGTCTTTTTCTCCCAAAGGTCTTGGGACCATAATTTTGAGGCATCTTAAATGGGCCCCTTTTTGGTGTTTATGCCACAAGTTTCATGCCTTGGTACTAAGACACCACCTATGGATTCTTAGTCCCTTGAGGTATTTTGATATTTAATTTCAAATTATGGTAGGATTTATCCTCCTTTAATTAAAAGTAAATATAGGTTTATTTTTTTCTTTCTTGCATTAGTGAAAGTAAATATAGGTTTTTTTTTTCTTTCTTGCATTATTTCATTTCATTCAAAAAATTAAAAGTGCATTGTTCATAATATCAATTGCATTTAAAAACATTCTTATTGCATTCAATTGCTTCTTACTAGTTACATTTTCTTGCATTCATTTTCACATTTACCTATTTCTAAACATCAACATCATGAATAGGAAACCTATGAACACTATAAATAATCCAAAATTTGTTATTTTTTTGAGAAAAACCTTTACTAGGACCAAAAATTCCTTCCTGGCATCTTAGTCCCTCTCAAGGTTTGTAGCTCAAATTCCTCTCTCTGCTTGTTGTTGTCTATTTTAGTCACTGGAATTTCATAATTTCACCAGTAGGACCAAAACACCCTTACTAGCATCTTAGTCCTTGTTGAGTTTGACTTTACAATTTTTTAGGATCTAAAATTTCTTTTTTGTGCTTTCGTTTACTGCTTTCAGTTTTTTGTTTCTGTTTGCAGAATTGCTATTATTCCAATTTCTTTCATTTCAAGTGTAATTGCAAGCATAGGATATTGTTTTCATCACACTTTCTTTGGTTTATCCCTTTTATGAGTTGTAGTACTTTGCATCCTACTAATAATACTATGGTTAGACCAAGTAAGAGCCTCATGGCATCCCACAATAAAACACTCATTTTGGATCTTGGGTTATCAAGATCTCTTACTTCTGATGTTGGGTATTAGTTCACTAGGTATTGACCATACCTTTGATACCTCTTTTTTTATGCCTACCTTACCTACAAGTGTTATTCCAAGTGTTCAATCATTGGTTGTGTTGAACAATTCAAATAACTAAGAGGGGGGTGAATCAGTTATTATAATTTTTGTTTTTTTTCTTTAATTAATCTAGAGTAGACTTATATCAATCAAAAAGTAATCAAACAAATATGAACATGAAAGCACATAACAACACCATGCACAATAAACACCAGAATTTGTGGAAACTCAAGAACAAAAAAACTACGAGGAATGCTAATTATCAATTATAGAACATTGGTTAAGGTGATTTTTACAAAGGCTCACTACCAAATTGCTCATTGCATGTAAGCCTCACTACTGGTGGGCTCACTACTTCATTAATACATCTTATTACAAAATAGTCTCACCGAAAAAAATGAATTGAAGAAGTTCAATTTACATATGCATGAATTTAGTTCTAGTTAAGAGTACAATATTTGTCTTTAGCAGATCCAGTAAAGAATCCTCTACACAGCTTTCTCACAAAACCTCTGTAAAATAGATTACTTATTCGTTCACACCCTTTTATTTTCTCACACACAACATACTCCACACTTCTTCTTTCATAAAAAAAAACAATTTTTACTTATACCATTCCATGCCTTCATAATCTCCTAGGTGATCTAGACACAATGTCTTCATAGTCTTCTGAGTCGACCAAACACAATTTGAATTTAGATCACCACAAAACATGTCAACATTAAGAACAACCTTGAAATATTCTATATGGCCTTGCATGCTAGCACTAGACCCAAAAGATAAGACGCACATAAAGATCTTCTTACCATGTTATCAAGGGACCCATAAATAGGTCATACATAAGATATGTTCATTACATAACATAATTATCAAAAGATAACAAACCTTTCAACTACTTGAAATATATTCTAGAGCCGATGGGAATAGCACAATCAAGACCAAATATTGATTATCATTAATTTCAATATCAACCATAGAAACATAATAGCCAACATCAAAATATTAGAATTCATTATTCTGCATTAACTGTGTTCCACAGATGTCCCAAAAAGAAGTACTATCATATCTAGATCAAATATAACATCCATACTACACAACATCAAAGCATATGATAAGATAGATCATTTATGTATATTATTCGAAGCTCAGCCTTTTGGATCCAGGTTTTGACATCAATGAAAACAATGCTAAATCATTTCAACAACTTCTCAAAAATCTCCCCATTTGGCATTGATGGAAAAACATCAAAAAATCAAAAATAAAAACTCCAAAAACTTCAAGCACTCCCTCTTAGACAAGCAATTCAATACCCCTTCTTATTTTTGTCATCTCTTCATTTTCTCCTCTTTTTCACCATCAAAGGAAAAGTGAAAAAATAAGAAAATTCAGGAGATCAAGTAAAAATAACACTTTTCACATGAAAATTCTTCTTCTACCTTTCTCTCACAATTGGAAGAATCCTCTTCCAAGCTAGTACTGCAGAAACCATTCTAGCACACATACTATCCTTGGTAGAGTCAATAGAATAAATGAAGATGACTAGTCCACAGATAGGCACTATCATTCACAATCCTCTACATTAGAAAGTATCCTAGAGAGATGATCCAACTAGACCTCAACAATTTCTTTGACCAACCAAATTTTTTTAACCAAATAGTCCTTGTGTCTTTGAGTAGACAATAGCTTAGCTTGCAACTCTCCAAATCTTATTCTTTGAATAATTCAAAGCACTTCTTGATATCATTCAATTTAGATTCAATAGCTTCAATTCTGCTTCTAAAATTATCAATTGTAGCAAGCCGCTAAAGACAATACCTGTAGATGCTAGACATCTCCTTAATGCATTCTCTTGTCTCACCAATGTGTTTGGATAAAAAAAATTCACTTTGACATACCATCTCTTAATCAAAGCTTGGGAATTATGTCTTAAAATCCTTCCCATAAGAACCATTCTTCAACAAATTCTACCAGATCATCCAATAATGAGTCAGAAACATCTAAAATAGTAATACCCTTTTTGTGTAGATAATCAACCAAGGGATCATCAATTCTAAGCCTACTAACCAGAGAGAAAGAATACCATATTTCACCAATATTTTTCATATCACCTTCATCCAATACCAAACATACTTCATCTAGATTGAAAGAGTTAGATCTAGGTAGATATTCTTCCTAATCTTTTCTTTTTGAGATGGAAATGACTTCCTCTATGTTAATTTTCCTCCTTTTAGGTTCTGGAGGGGAGCCACCAATGAAAACCTCTAACTCCTTACTAGAGAAGGAACCTTCCTAAAACTAACTAGATTCTATCACATCGGAACATAGATTCATTTGCAAGGATGAGAAATAGACTTTGCATGAACTTGCTTTATCTTCTATACATTCTAAATACCTGTAGACTTGCTTTTTGATAGGGATGTTGGACTTCCACTTAACATTCTCTTTTGATGGTAGTGAACTCAGAAAGTAAAATACTAAACATATGAGAAGAGACCCAAATTGAAAAGGACAACTCTCAACCAAAGACATTCTGACATTGTCAATTAGGTTTTCTGTTATGAGGGTATAAAAGTCAAACTACTTATTTTCCTTCACCATCTTATGTGCAAGATATACAACAATATTCAATGTATAACCTTCATGATTTCATAAATAGATTTTGTAAGTGATACAATAAGCAACTTACCTCATTTTAGGATTCACAATAGTGTTTGTCAGTAGAGCTCAAGGTTCTTTTTTGATACTAGTAAGTTCCTCCACATCTCTGTATTTCACCATTTTCTTCCTAGGTAGGTCACCAACACTGCACAATCTAGTAATAGCTTCAATGGATTCCTTAGTGATTAGATGAGGTTTGTCCAAAATGATGCTGCCATCCTTGAATCGAGTCAATAGGAAAAAGATACACTCTTTGTTAGAAAGCCTTGGAAATTCTCCCCATAAATCCATACCCAAAGCACTTACGTTCTGCAATTCATCAATCTTCAACCTTAGTTCCATTTATTTCATCTTTCGATTATAAAATTCATCCAAATCTACTCCCTTCAACCTTATCAGAATACTATCACTCGATTCTTTATCAGTGGACTCCATCGTCATGCTTATCTTCTTCAATATTTTATTGCTTCACGAAACTTCTTCTTTGCAAATTGTGAGAAATGTTTTGAAAATTCCTCCTTTTAACCTTAATTGCTCATGATGAACTTGCTGCCAAAAACTTACATAGATGATATCATCCATTGTACTTCAATTTCCAATAAATTAGATTAATCTTCACCATATATCACCAACTGGATCAAACTTAGTCATGTTGAAAACACATCAATATTACTTCAAAGAGGGGGAAATGATAGGGTATGCATAGAGACACTCCCCCTAAGACAAGGTGGTTGGATCAATTTCCGGAAGAGCTTGTACTGGGATTCAATACCACATAAGAGTTCTCTACACTCATTTCCTTTTTCTTACATACCATGATGGTCTTCTTCTTAGATTCACTTGATTCTGCAACCTTCTTTTTATTTTTAGGCTTTTCCAGAGCAACATATCTATACGTGTTAGCATAATTTATGTGTTGACTACACTTGTAACATCTCTATCTTGACTTAACTGGATGAACCCTAGATCTGCACTGATTAGCTTTGTCACTATAACCATGAAATAAATAGTAGTTACCATGAAATAGTTTATTCATTCCATTCCTTCTATCCTAATTAGATAACTAACTTCTACATTGACTTGCTTTGTGACCAAACTTGTAATAATTAAAGCATTGAGTACTTGGTTCCTTCTTGCTTCTACACTTGATATCCTTATGTACAATTTTTTTTCATAGAAAACAATAGCCACTAAATGATAAGAACATTTGAGCATTTGGTTTCCTAACCGATGGTCTTTTATGTGTTCTAGAGTTCTTGACCTTGCTTGTTACACTAGAGCTCACTTCATCTTCAACTGTTTTATCTTCACCCTTAGTGTTATGATTTGAGTTTTCACCAGTTACTTAGCCAAGTCCTCCCTTATCCTTGTGACACTTCTGTAGGGACACGAGTTGAGCTAGAATTATGCTACTTTCACATTCTCTTTCCTCTATTTTCATCCTTCTTAACTCTTGATCTAACTTCTCATTTTCTTCTAATTTTTGTTTGATGGTATCCTTGAGATTTTATTTAGTCTTCTTCCATTCTTTCATTTTCTATTTGATAGTATCTTTGAGATTTTCTTCAGTCTTCTTGCATTGATCGAGTTGCTTCTTTAAGTCCACAATACATTCCTTTGATTCCTTTAGTTCTTGGCTAACCTATCTATGTCTTGCTTTGAATTTTCATATTTTGTCCCTTAGCTTTGAGATACAAGCATTTATTCCTTGAGGTTTTCTTTCAATTCTTTATTTTCAGATTATGTGCGAGTTCCATATCATCTAAGATTATCTTCAGTTCTTCCTCAAAGTGATAAGCTCCTACCATCTCTTCAAACTTCCAAGATCTCCCTCGAGTGGTTAAGCTCTATTTGCAAGGGACCAAGCTCTAATACCAATTGTTGAACATTCAAGATTATTGAGAGGAGGGGGGTGAATAAGATATCATAAAACAATTTTCTTTTCTTTAATTAATCTAGAGTAGGCTTATATCAATCAAAAAATAATCAAATAGATATGAACATGAAAGTACACAACACCATGCATGTAATAAACACCAAAATTTACATGGAAACCCAAGAAGGGAAAAACCATAGAGAATACTAATTCCCAATTATAGAACATTGGTTAAGGTGATTTTTACAAAGGCTACTATTATATTGCTCACTGCAAGTAAGGCCCACTGTCGGTGGGCTCATTGCCTAGTTAATACATCTAATTACAAAATAGTCTCACTAACAAGAGTGAATTGATGAAGTTTCATCTACGTCTACATGAATCTAGTTCCAATTAAGAGCAAAATATCTATTTGCATCAAATCAAGTCAAGAATCTTCTGCACACCTTCCTCGCATAACCTCTACAAATAGATTACTTCTTCCTTTGCACCCTTTTATCTACTCACACACATGATACTCCACATTTATTATTTTATAAAACAAAAATAACTTTTACTTATACCATTCCATCCCCTCATAATCTCCTAGGTTAGCCAGACACAATGTTTTCATAGTCTTTTGAGTCGGCTAAACACAATTTGAATTTAGATCACCACAAAACATGTCAACATGAAGAACAACCTTGAAATATTCAATAAGGCCTTGCACACTAGCACCAGAGTGAAAGGATAGGTCGCACATAAAGATCTTCTTACCACGTTACCAAGGGACCCATAAATAGGTCATACATAAGATAGGTTTTCTACATAACATAATTATCAAAAGATAGAAAACTTTGAACTACATGAAATATATTATGGAGCTAATGGGAATGCCACAACCAAGACCAAATCTTGATTATCATCAATTTTAGTATCAACCAGAGAAACACAGTAGCCAACATCAAAAGATTAGACTTCATTATTCTACATTAACTATCTTCCATAGATGTCGTAAAAGGAAGTACTATCATATCCCTATCAAAGATAGCATCCATACTACACAACATCAAAGCATATGATAGGATAGATCATTTCTATATATTATCTAGAGTTGAACCTTCCAAATCCAAGTTTTTACATCAATTCCAACAATGCTAAATCATTTCAACTTCTCAACAGGTTGATTATATCCCTCAAGAAAACATAATGAAAATGCATGAAGATCTAGCTCATTGACAAGATAGTGTGAGTACTGGAAACATTTCCAACACTATTATACCTACCATATATAGTATTCACCACATAATGGAAAGTGATGAAGGAATGGAATCTATGTGTAACATAGCTCACATCTTTGGAAAACACCTTCCTTCCACCACTAATAGTGCTCAAGCTTCAAACAATGTACAAATTGAAGGTGGAAATAAAACTACTCACATCTTTGGAAAATACCTTTCTTCCACCACTAATAGTGCTCAAGCTTCAAACAATATGAAAATTCAATGTGGAAATTAAACTCCTCCCCTCTCAACCATAATATCCATTCAAACCTATAGCAATCCTCAAGTGACCACAATGATGCATCCCACTAGCAATATATCCTTCCTACCTTGAACATTTCCAGTAGTGCTCCTTATACCTATGTGGTATCTAATCTTATATCTCCTCTCATAAACAATCCATTCATTGATCCTTACAACACATACAAACCCCCAACATATTCACCTTCATTATAAACCACAAGAAATGATCATATCATTAACCACCTCTTACAAGGCCTTTCATCCATTCAATTTCAAGTTTCCACCATAAATTAAAATCAAAATGGTCCACCTTCATACGATGTCAAAAGTAACCCACTATCCTTGGAGATATTGAGAACTATAGTGCCATAAGGTATAGAGATCCCCAGATTTGAGAAATATGGAGGAAATGGAGATCTTGTTGATCATCTTAATGTATTTACTATTTTTGTAGTGACTTTATCCTTGAATACAAAATTTTGGCTAAAATTTTTCCCTATTCCTTGAAAGACATTTCCTTGGAATATTTTTCTACATTATCAAATAATTCAATTCATTCATTCAATGAACTTGTTGAGGCCTTTATTAAGCATTTCTAAGTGCATATGGTTTCTGAAATGATATTAGTTTATTTGATGAGATGTAAGCAAAATGAGGGTGAAAAAGTCACTGACTTTATTTCATGCTACCAATCATTGTATTCTCAAATTAGTGTGAATATTCTCGATTCCCACCTTCAAAATATGTTGATAGAAAATATACAAAGTACGATAAGAGACAATCTCACCATGATTAAATTCCCCTCCTTCATGCATTTATGCACCGCTGTTTGAGATAATTAGAATTTCATAGGTAGTGGTAAACTAAAAACCACCTCTACCCATCCTAAAAAGTCTGAAGTTTCAAACAAAACACCTACTTTCCTTTTAGAAGACCAAATAAAAGTTTCCTTGAACTAAATTCCACCTCTCAACCTACCCAACCAGTTGATACCCAAGTAGCTACTATAAAGAAGAGTTATCCTTATATCTTTAGGGATTTGCAAAGATAATTTACACCCTTACTTGATACACTTCACAACATTATGACCCAAATATTAAACAAAAACATGCACACATTACCTCTAGTTCAACCCATTGACCCTAGCAAGCTATTACCTCTAAGCTTTAGACACAATGCTTACTGTGCTTATCACCAATAAAAAGGACACGATACCGTACATTGAAAGTGTATTAAACATCTTGTGCAAGACCTCATTAATTCCAATCACATCCAAATTGGAGGTGTGAATGATAAAGGTACAATAAGTCTATAGTTCCTCCAAACCAGAACTTGAAAATCTTTACTAATCCGATGCCCAATCATAATATTTCATTTGTTATGGCTAGTGAAACTAATCTGGATATGATGAATATTGACATGGATGATGAGAATATGAGCAATAATGAACAAATTCCTATGGATGATGATGAACATAGTCCTATGGATACTAATGACCAAATTCCTATTAATACAATGATAGTGATTGACATCGAGCCTCATAAACAACAAACTAAAATTCCTATTAATTTCTCCTTAGAAGAAACAATAAAAAGTGCACCTAATGGTCCTCTTTACATAGCTAGAAAAATCAATAACAAGCCCACTCATGGGATTTTAATTGATCACATTTGTGGAGAGAATGTGATCATAGAATAACTATTATATGTGCATGAACTCACTCAAGATAGATATGATAAACCAAAAGAATATATTAAAACACATGATGGTTTTTCACATTCTACGATGGGCTCGATCACACCCCCTTTACAAGTAGGACCAAAATAATTAAATGTGTCATTCTAGATCATCTCTAATTTAGATAAATTTCATGTGAAGCTAGGTTATAGATGGCTTTGCTCCATGATTGTCATCCCATCTGTTTTCCATAAGTGCTTAAATTTTCCAGTCAACAATGAATTGTTTAGAGTGAACCATAGTGGCTTTAGACCTCCATATTCTCATGGAAATATCTCCCTAGATTATTTTTGGCCTAAGCCAAAAGAACCTATAAGACCCCATGAGGACTTTCTTTTCCCATATTACAAAAATTTCAAAGAAAAATGCATAGCCAAATTATCCCTTGAGAACTTTCCTCCACCCATGATTGAACCTCTACCACCTGAGCTTAAAGCTTTTCCAATAAACCAAGACCCATCCATTAAAAAATATTTTCCTATTTCATGCAAAAGACAAATAGAAATCACAAGTCCCAATCCACCTCCTAAGAAAATTTATAAAGCCAAAGAGAAAATGGTTGAAAAAACTTCCATGGTTTCTTCCATTCTTCCTTCATAAGGAGAAAAGGAACCTATGGTTGAAAAACCTGCTCCTACACAAGTGCAACCTGAAAACTATAATAAAAGAAACAAAATTGTTATAGATCATAGGAGTAGACATCATGCTATTGATCGAAAGATGAATGAAGAAAACAACTTTGAAAATAAAAATTTGAACTTGATAGAAGCAATAAACGATGACCCTCCTCTCTTACTGGAACAAACAAAATTTATGTCTCCAACACAACAAGGACCACAACCCTCTATGTATATTATCATTCATCCTCCTATTGTGGTTAACTTGGATGATGATGAGGAAACTACTAAAATTGATGAGCAAGTGCATAATGAGTTGAATTTTCTATTTTCCTCTTACATGGGCTTAAATGATAACAATCTGTGTCACCAAAAAAATGTATACTTCACATTTTTATGATCACTTGAGTCTTTCTTATGGAATTTGGCTCAATTTTTCTTAGATTTGGAGTTGTAAAGTGGCCAACACATTCCCATTAGGTCTTGGACCCTTGTGAATCATTAAGACTTCTAGGATGTCTTGTAAAAGTGTTGTGAAGTGTTGTAACCCACTTTCACACTTTTCTATGACCCTTTCATTATAATTCACTTAAATATCTCCTTTTTACCACTTACCAAGTCTTATTTCAAAGTGTTGTAAAGATTTGTAATAAACTCTCACACTTTTCTAGAGTTGTCATCACTAATTCAACCCTTTCTTATGTTTAAATGACCCCTTAATGCATTTTTTGGCCATACTTAGGTGTATTTTTTAGGATATTCTCGTTAGAAATCATTTAATGCACTTTAATTTCTAAAACCTAATGAAATTTCCTTGGTGGTATCGAGTCACCACCTGGGGTGACTTAGTCCCACTAGGCACAAATTTTTTTTTTAAAAAATTTCTTGGTGAGATTTCATTCCCTCACCCTTGAGGTCGGCCTCTAATGTGTAATTTTTGGGAATTAATCAAAAATAAATTATAAATAATGGTTTTTCCTCTCATTTTAACCCACCCCTAATTCATTCACTCAAGTAATTCATCCATTCACTTAATAATTTTCAAGCATTCAAACACTCTAACCACAATCAAGTCATCCATTGGAAAATTTCATTACATGTCTTCAGATTTAAAAATCAAGGGTTTGGTAAGTTTATGACATTGGATGTTGTTTATTTATCATTCTCTTCATATTTCATTCATTATCTAGGGTTTGATTACTAAAGTGGGGTTTGACCAAGGCAAACCCTTATACTCTAACCCTAAACCCTTTTCCCCCTCTTTACATGTGTTTTTGCAGAATTTGTGTGTAGATTTGTAAAAGAGTTTGGTGTGAAAAAGTGGTCAAAATCCATAAAATTCAATATAACCCTAATTGAAGCTTGGAGACCTCTTTCCACCCATTTTCAACAACTTTAGGATCAAACACCTAGCAAAAATGCAAGTGCAGACCGAAAGCAACAAAATCCTATCCTGAATTTTCAGAAATCTCCAATGGACTAAGTCACCATCTATGGAGAATTAGTCCCACTACTAGGCCTAAAAAAATATTTTTACATTTCTAAGTACCCATTTGATAGATTCCCATTTTGGCAATTTTCCCCAAAATTGGACTAAGTCGCCCAACTTAGCGTAAGTGTCCCAATCAACATTTCGAGTAAAATTTATATGATTTCAAAGCCTCTTTGCATTAGATTTCAGATTCTAGGTGCACGTCTCTAGTTATGTCCAATTCTTTCATCATTTACTTGCATTCTTAGGTGTTTTTGCATACATCACTATGTTTTCCAACACTTTGTATTTTTTAGGATTCACATCAATAAATCATTAATTTTTGAGTTTATTACATTAGGACATCAGTTTTAGATACATTACATCTCTTTTACATTAATGTTGAGTGTAGACATTAGCATTTTGGGCCCATTTCTCTCCTTTTAGGTGAAAAACTTAGAAGAGTTAGAGAACCCTTGGGTAACCAAAATCATTGTCCACATTTTGGTGAACCCAACTTTTGAAAAAAAAATCTTTTGATTTCAAGAACATCCTAGTTTTAATTTTCATTAGCAGTTCATTATGTTTTGCATTGTTTAAATTGCATTGTAGGGTTTTAAACATTGCATTAGTAAAAGGTTCATGTAACTTTCATTTTTGTATCATCTTTCATTAGAAAACAATAAATATTCTACATTTTCATATTGTGGCTACATTTGTGCATCTGAAAACCATCAAATTGCATTCAATTTTTTTGAAAAATCACAAAAATTTCTCATTGGGACTAATTCACCATAGTGGGTGACTTATTCCTTCTACACATTTTTTACTACAATTTCTAGTATTTTCTCATAATTTTTTGCATTTCTATTTTCTGTTATTGTCTTCTATCATACTTTCTAGATTTGTTGATTATTGCATTTAGTTTGCTTTCATCATGGCTTTTTTCTTTAATAACTTTTGGATGTCATTAAAATATTTAGTGGACATGTCAAATTGTGCCTTTGGAACTGATTCTAACCACCTTGAGCTTCCTCATGCTCCTTTAACTCCTCACAAATGTCCTCCTCATGTCATTGACATCATTGGAGAAGATGATGATAACTAGAATAAGTTCTTAAACAAATTTATTGGCAACCTTGAAGTCAATGCATCCTTTTATCCATCTATGAAACAACAATACCTTCATATAGTCTCACCTCCTAATAAATTTGGATACCTACATCCTAAAAAAAATAAAGGACCTAAGTTCCCTCCAATAGGTGAACCAAGTTCCTCTAACCAAGCAACTCCTCAACCATTCTATGATAACAAAGTTACCAACACACCAATCAAACTTGAAGAAACATATAGCAAATGTTTTACCATCTTAAGTAAACAAGGTTGTGACACAACAACTAAACATGAAATTCATCAAATTTTAGAACAATGACCAATAGATGAAAACACAACAGGGTTAGGCTATCAAGATCATCCTCATGACAATAAGCCTCCTATCGAATATTGGAGACTTCATGATGATGGAACAATGATCTTTGATTTCCCTCCTAATTTTAATGTTCTCCTTCCCCGTGAAAAACCCTTACGTGATACCAATGACAAGGATGATAGGATCCCCTTGGGTCCTCTTCCTCCTTCAATTCATGAAAAGGGTGAATCTAGTAAATGCAAATGACCTTACAAGTTGAAAAAAATAAAGTTTCCTCTCCATCCACTACCTGAATGTGAAAGGAAATTGCAAATCCTCCTAAATAATGAACTCATCTTATTACCACCTACGAATAGGTTGGTCATCTACCCTAAATATACTAACATTCCACATTGCACTTATCATCATGTTCTTTGACATAGAAGTGACGAGTGTCACCAATTGAAAGAAATACCAAGCAATTATTATTTTGATGGTAATAATTGCTATCCAATAAATCCTTAAGACATTAGTTCAATTCCACTTATCATGTAATAATTGGAGAGTATTCTCTTCTTACTATTACATGATCTTTCACAACACCTACCTCGACTCATTCTTTCCTTGCACTCAATTGGGGAAGGAAGTTGTTAGCCTTTTCTTAGTAATGCCTTTTTCCTTGTCCCTTAGTTTGTTATTCACCTTCTGCTCATACCAATTGAGATTAGGAGGCAAATGAAAAATTTGATGGTTGAATTTCCTTTGCATCACTAGTATTTTTCTTTTTCTTTTCTTTCATATATGTGCATATCATGTTCGCCCATGATGTGACATTTGATCTTCTCCTCTCTTTGTAACATTCCTCTATTTGTACCTTCATTATTCTCTATGTTGTATATTGATTTTTCCTTTCTCCTTTTCTTGTGGTTTTCCTTTTGGGGATGACTCAAAGCATTGAGACTCCCTATGTCTCTTACATGTTGACCTAAAAGGCCCCTTCTTTTTCTTTCCCTTTCCCTTTTTCTTTGTTTTTTGTTTTTTCCTTTTGGGGAAGACTCAAGGCATTGAGATTGAAATGTCTCCTTCATGTTGACCCAAAAAATTCTTCCATTTTTGTTCGCCTTTTCATTTTCCTTTGCCTGTGTTTTCCTTTTGGGGATGATGCAAAGTGTTGAGACAAAATTTTCTCATCCATGTTAACCCAAAATGGATTTTATTTTTCTTTAATTTGTTCTTTGTGTCATTCTTCTAGTTCTATGTATGTGGGGAATAATGATAGTTTTGAGATCTTTAATAAAAATATTGTAGAAATGAACATACTAACGCCAAATCCATAGATCCCTTATCTATTTGGTGTGTTCCTTTTGGGGGAAACCCCTCTTTATTTTTTTCCTTTTCCTTCACATGACATAGCCTTAATGAGATACATATGACTTGACATAGGGGCTTTCAAAGTTGGATCTCATGTCTTGTTTCTTTTTGCATTTTTCCTTTGCTACTTTAAAGAAATTGCTCATAGAATGGTGTGTAGCAATTCATTTAAATTGGGGGCATACATTGACATTATTTAGTTTTCATCTTTCTTTTTCATGGTTCTTAATGCATCCTTGTTAATTTATACAATGCATTTGTCACTTTGTGGATGACATTGGGTATGATGTCATCCATGAGAATGATCTCTCTTAGCATATCAAATTCCTCTTGGTGTCCTAATGTGGTGCACTACATCCCCTTAGTTGTGAATATTGTATTCTTTGATTGGTGCTCTATTGGAAACATTAGACACAATGTTCCCTAAGTTATAGACCTCACATCAGCTAAAGAAGACTTATTTGAACATTCCTTTTGCATGTTGAATTTTTCATTTGCATGGCCACCTTGCATAACACAACTTCCATACCTGTCATTCCATTGCATTTTTTCTTGAGTTCTAAGGACATGAAGCTTTGCTTTTCTCATGAAGCATGAAACAAAATTATCCTTTGTGGCACGTTATTAAAATTATCGAGAGGCATAACCTTGATATGATTGAGTGGGAAATCCTATTTCAAAACATGAATTTTTCCCATAGCCACCTACTTGTGTCATTTCATACAAACCATGAGTGTATGTTTCTCACCTTTTAGGCCTTCTCATCTTATAGCAAACTAGAAGTTTCATGGCCCTAGAGTGAGTATACTTGGGCCTTCTGACCTGGTGGAAAACCATGAGTTCCATTGCCCCAGAGTGAGTACACATTTCTTTTTCCATAAAAATAGCCTTGATATGATCCACAATGAGCTCGAAAAATGATCGAATCTTTCTTTCATCTATTTTCATCACTTTCATGTGTGTTCCTTTGTGCCTATGTTTGGTTTTCCATGAGATCTTAATCCTGAGGGCTTGATCATCCATCTTTATTGTTGTTGTCTCATCTTACCAAAATGAGTTGATTTGGATCCCTCTTGATGTGCATGTTGTCCTACTTTAGTGTTAGTTTGAAGTGCGTTCATCCTCTCACTAAAGTGGGGGCTTAATGTGTCACCAAAAAATCTATAGTTGACATTTTTATGCTCACTTCAATCTCTCTTATGGACTTTGGCTTGATTTTTCCTAGATTTGATGTTGCAATGTGGCCAATTCACATTCACATTAGGTCTTGGATGCTTATGAATCATTAAACACATTAGGTCTTGGATCCTTGTGAATAATTTAAACACATCAAGGGTTTGGTAAGTTTATGACATTGGGTGTTGTTTATTTATCATTCTCTTCACATTTCATTTTATTATCTAGGGTTTGACCAAGGAAAACTGCTATACTCTAACCCTTAACCCTCTTTGCATGTGTTTTTGTAGAATTTGTATGCAAATTTGTCAAAGATTTTGGTGTGAAAAAGTGGTTAACAGTCCATCAAAGTCAACATAACCCTAATTGAAGCTTGGATACCTCTTTCACCCTATTTTTTGTAGATTCAGGATTGGACAACTGGAAAAAAAGAAAGTGCAGATCGAAAGCTACAAAATCCTATCCTAAATTTCTAGTAATCTCTAGGTGGACTAAGTTGCCATATATGGTGAATTAGTCCCACTGTCAAGCCAAAAATTTGATTTTTACATTTCTAGGTACCCATTTAGCAGATTTTGTCTAAAACTCGACTAAGTCACCTAGCTTGGCGTAAGTGTCTTAGTCAACTTTTCTAGTCAACTTTACAATATTATAGAGCCTCTCTACATCAAATTCTAGATTCCAGGTGCACCTCTCTAGTTATGTTCAATTATTTCATCATTTACTTCCATTCTTAGGTGGTTTTTCATAAATCACAGTGTTTTCCAACACTTTGCATTTCTTAGGATTAACATAAATAAATCATTCTTTTTCAATTTATTTCATGAGGAAATCAGATTTAGATACATTACGTCTATTTTACATTAATCTTGAGTTTAGATATTAGCATTTTGGGCCCATTTCACTCCTTTTAGGTGAAAAACCTAGAAGAGCTAGGGAACCGTTGGGTAACCAAAACGATTGTCCACACAACTATGATGATCCTCCTAAATTGAGTGATGCACCACATGTTGAACTTGGTGAGTCTCCTATCACAACAATTTATCTTGTCCCTCTCACTAATGATCTGCATTTTGCATATACTGAAGAAGAGTGGGATTCAGATCACCTACTAGATGGTTGACTCACATGTGCTTTATTAGTCTTTTATCTTTTCTTTTTATTTTTCCTTCTTTCTCTTTGTTTTTTATTTTGATTGCATGTATGTAATGTGATCTCTTGTGATTTTTTTTTATGTTTCTCTCTCTATGTTCATTCCTCTATTTTTTCCTTCATTCTTTTATATATCGTTTACTTTTTCCTTTTCATTGATCTTTTATCTTTGATTTTCATTTTCACATTTATCTTGTGTTTTCCTTTTGGGGATGATGTAAGGCATAAAGACACCCTGTGTCTCTTTCATGTTGACCCAAAATACTTTTCATTATCTTTTCATTTTCCCTTTCATGTTTGTCTTGTGTTGTCCTTTTGGGGACGACTCAAGGTGTTGAGACACCCTATGTCTCTTCCATGTTGACTCAAAGGGTTTTTCTCTATTTTCACTCTCTTTGTGCCATTCTTCAAGTTATATGTGTATTTTGGGAATGATGATAGTTCTGAGCTCTCTAATATCATTGCAACAAAGACAAATATTCACCCCAAATCCATATATCCCATATGTGCTTTTGGGGGGAAATCCTCTTTTCCTTTTTCATTTTTGGATACTTTAAACTAATTTCTCATAGCATGGTGTTAGAAATTAATTTTAAGTAGGGGAATACATTGGCATTATTTTGGCATGATTTCATTTGCATATTTTCATGTTGCTTGATGTGATTTCCTTATTTCATGCAATGTTTTTTCCTCTTTGTGGTGACATTTAGAGTAATGTCCTTCAAGATCTTGATCTATCTTATCATAATACATTCCTCTTAGTGGTGATGTGACACACTTCATTCCTTAAGTTGTGAATCTATTATCTTTTGGCTAGTCCTCTCTTGGATACATTAGGAACAATGCCCCCTAAGATTAAGACCTCACATGAACTAAGAAAAATACCTTTGAACTTCCCTCTTTATTGTTGTATTTTCCTTTTTGTACCTTATTAAAGTCATGGAGGTACGGATTTGATATGGTTCCTTAAGGATCACCTAGTGGACACCTAGCTTCACTAGCCCTCGTGATATTTCATTTTTGTACCTTATTAAATTCATGAATGTATGGATTTGATATGGTCCACTAGGCTCACCTAGCGAACACCTAGATTCACTAGCCCTTTTGAGCATGCATTTTATTTTTGTCCCTATCATAGTCATGGAGGTATGATTTTGATATGGAATTCCTGGTGCTCACCTAGTGGACACCTAGCTTCACTAGTCGTTATGAGCATGCATTTTATTTGCATAGTGGATAGCACATTCCAATTGTAAACCTTCCAGACAAACAACCTAGACCCAGTCCACTGTGTTGGATGGCCAATTGAAGATTGATCCATTACATTTTCCGTTTTACATTTTCTTTTTTTTTGTTCGTCTTTGATGGTGTGTGTTTGCAATCTAATTATGGCTTCATATATTATCCAAATGCATGTTTCTTTGTGCCCACATTAGTTTTCCATAGGATCTCCATCCTAGGGGCTTGGTCACCCTCTTGGTTATTTCCATCCTATCTTACTAACATTTCTAGATTTGAGCCCCTCTAGATTGCATGGTTGACTACTTTAGTGTTAGTTTGAAGCAAGTTCATCCTCTCACTAAAGTGGGGGCTAAATGTAGTGTACTAAAATACATGCTCTTGCATTTTCACACTTTTTTGGGCCCACATTGCTTTATTTATTCATATTTATTTCTTAATTGGTCCTATTTTGTATCCCCAAGCCAAATGAATTATCTCATTTTCTTGATAATCTTGACATTCTCCAATGGATAAAGGATAATTTAATGATTTTATCTTAGTGTCCTTGATTTTTGGGTTGAGAAAAAAATACCACCTAGGGAATCTTTGTCCCCCAAAGGTGTTGGGACCCTAATTTTGAGGCATATTAAATGGGCCCCTTTTTGGTGTATGTGCCCCAAGTTCCATGCCTTGGGACTAGGATGCCACCTAGGAAATCTTAGTACCCCTTGAGATATTTTTAGGGTTTAATTTAAAACTCTAGTGGGATTTAGCCTCGTTTAATCAATGAATTCATAAGTTGTCTTGGTGTGATGAGATCGGGATAGTAAGCATAGATAAGTATAAATACAAGGTTCATTCATTCATTCTAATCCAAGTCTTTTGTGATAAGGTTCAAGAGAATTTTATCAAACATTTGGAGCCATCATCAAGAGTCAAGCATCATATCAAGGATATTATTGCATCATGTGTGTTGTGCTAACATTTGTGATGTATGGTTTTGATTCAAACAAGCAATTCAAGTCCATATCTATCAATCCTTTCTTTTATTTAAGATCCATATCCATTAAAACCATTCCACACAAGTTTGTAGTACCTTATTACAAGGGTTTGATGAGTTGTAACATTATATTTTGTTCATTCATCATTTCCCTCCATTATTCTATTTCAATTCAAGGTATAATTACCAACAAGGGGTTTGACCAAGGAAAACCCCCATTTACTAACAATCAACAAAGTTTTCCTTTCTTGTGTGTTTGTGATTGCATATTTAGGTTGAATACTTGAAGATCATTTGAAGTGAAAAGTTCCAAAGTTGTGTTACAAAGTTGTCATCTTCATGTAAACTCACCCACAAGCTAGATTTGTAAGATTTAGACCCTAAGATCAGAGAAAAAGGAAGAGCAAACATCAAGCCCTAGGACCAAACTCAAAGATTTTAGAATTTCCAAATGGAAATAAGAAAAAAGTAAGGGAATATTGGTTCCCTCATGGGTGTTTTTTTTTAAATATTTTGCATATGCCCAAAAAAAGGGCAATAAGACTAAGAAAATAGTAAGGGAGTAGATTAGTCTTCCATATCACTTTTTGATAGCTTCTTTGCATTTCTTAAATCCTCATTGCATTTCAAGATTTCCTAGGAACACACATCCTAACTCCCTATTGCATAATTCATTATTTACATCTTTCATTTAGCTTGCATTATTAGGTTTTGGGAGTTGAATGCTTGTTTTTCTTTTCTGAGAATTTTCTTGGTGGTGAACCCCTGAAAGCTCAAAGAACCCCCTCCTAGGTCTTCCTTGTTGGGAATTGAATCACCTTGTGAGGTTGATATTCAATCCAATTAGGACTCCAAGGACATTATTTAATGATAGTGTGAGAAAAGTGATACCTCTTTTTTTTCCCATTAATTAATATATATATCTATGTATGTATGTATTTGCATATATACACATACATGTATATACCAAAGAGAAAATATAAGAGAATGTGAATTAATGTCATATGTATATAGTATATATATATACATATTTATATTTCTTATAAATTTAATTTGATAATCAATATTATCAATATCAGACTATTTGAATCTAAATGAAAATCATGAGGAAATCCCATGAAAATCATGGTATACCATCAACAATGAGGTAGAATTCAAAATTATGAGGGGTAGAAAATGATCAATGTCAATTATAATTTGAAAAACCCGTGCCCCTTTAGTGGAGGGCAGTAAAAGTGAAGAAAGTTGATATTCTAGAGAATAAAATGAACACCATCTTATAGTAATCAAAGAGATTCTTGACAGAGGAAGAGAGGAAGAGGGGGTGGAAGGGAGATACCTAAGAGAGATGGAGTTGGAGAGGAGTTGGAGTGAGAGGGACTTAGATAGGTAGGGTGGGAGGGATTGAGGGAGAGAGAGGGGGGGGATAGGAGAGATAATTGAGAGAGAAGGAGATAGAGAGAGAGGGAGGAGAGAGAGGGGGGGAGAGAAAGAGAGAGTTATGTAGGTAGGGTACCAAAGGAAGATAGTTGAGAGTGTTATGGGGGATGAGAGGGAAATACTTGAGAAAGAGGGATTGAGAGAGAGGGAGTGAGAGTGAGAGACTTGAGAGAGGGAGAGGGTATGGGATGGAGTACCCTGAGAAAGAGGGGGAGAGAGAGAGTTACCTAGGAGGGTTATAGAGGGGGAGACCCAAGAGAGGGTGTGAGTGGGAAATACCTAAGAGATAGGGAGATAGAGGAAGTGATGGAGAGGAAATGTGAGAGATATAGAGAGAGATAAATAGAGGGAGTGAGAGAGACTAGTAGGGATTAATTGAGCAAGAGGTATGCAGAAAGAGGGAGAGGGTATATAGAGACAATTAGAGAGGGTAGGTGAGAGGGAGGGAGAGAAAGCTGATATGGATAGATAGAGAGAGAGGGATAGGGTTTGAAGGTATAGGATTGAGGTATCAGGGTGGAAGACCTATAGGGTTGATAGTTTAGGACATTGTTTTGGGGGTAGAGGGTAGAAGGTTTAAGTATTTATAGGGTTGAGGGTTTAGGGTTGAGGGTAGAGGGTTTAGGGTATAGGTTTGAGGGTATAAGGTTGAAGGATTAGAATTGAGGTTCTAATGTATATTGTAGAGGGTATAGGGGTTGAGGGTTTAGGGTTTAAGGGTTGAGGTTTGAGGGATTAAGGGTTGAGCATTGACAATTGAGGGTTGATATTTTAATGTATAAAGTAGAGGGTACATGGTTCAAGGGTCTATGGTTTATGGGTTGAGGGTTGAGGGTTTAAGGTTGAGAATAGAGGGTTGAGGGATTAGGGTTGAGGGTCCAATGTATAGGGTAAACAGTATAGGGGATATGAGTTAGGGTTTAAGGGTTGAGGGATTTAGGGTTGATGGTTGAGGGGTTAGGGTGTAGAGTTTACTTTTGTTTAAGGGTTTAAGGGTTGAGGGATTAGGTTTGAGGGATTAGGGCTGAGGGTAGAGGGTATTGGGTTGAGGATAGAGGGTAAAGGGTTTAAGGGTTAAGGCTTTAGGGTTGAGTGTTTAAGGGTTTAATGGTTGAGGGTATAGGGTTGAGGGATTAGGGTAGAGAGGCATAAGTGAGATAGAGAGGAGAGAATACTATGGAGGGATAGAGATATATGAGGGTTGAGAATTTAGGGTATAGGGTTAAGGACCTATAGGGTTCATGGTTTAGGGTATTGAGTTGAGGGTATAGGGTTGAGGTATTAGGGTTGAGGTTAGATGTTATTGGGTTGAGGATAGAGGATAGAAAGTTTAAGGGTTTAGGGTTTAGGGTATAGGTTTGAGGGTATATTTTTTAAGGTTTAGGGTTGAGGATCCAATGTATAAGGTAGAAGGTATAGGGGTTGATGGTTTAGGGTTTAAGGGTTGAAGGATGAGCGATTAAGGGTTGTGGGTTGAGAATTGAAGTTTGAGGGTTTAATGTATACAATAGAGGGTTTAAAGGTTTAGGGTTTAAGGGTTTATGGTGAAGTGTTTAAGGTTGAGGATTGAGGGTATAGGGTTAAGTGACTGGGGTAGAGAGTTTATTTGGTTTTAAGGGTTGAGGAATTACGGTTGAGGGTAGAGGTTATTGGGTAGATGGTAGAGGGTAGAGGGTTTAAGGGTTTAGGGTTGAAAGTTCAGGGTTTAGGGTTGAGTGTTTAAGGGTTTAAGGGTTGAGGGTATAGGGTTGATGGATTAGGGTAGAGAGGGAGAGATGAATGGAAGAAGAGATGGAGGGAGAAGTGTGATAGAGAGGACAAAAGAGGAGGGAGTTACATAGATATATGAGGGTTGAGGATCTAATGTATAGGGTAGAGGATTGAGAATTTGGGGTATAGGGTTGATGGTTTAGGGTATTGGTTTGAGGGTATAGGGTTGAGGGATTAGGGTTGACATTCCAATGTATAGGGTAGAGGGTATAGGGGCTGAGGGTTTAGTATTTAAGTTTTTAGGGTTGAGGCATTAAGGTTTGAGGGTTGAGAATTGAGGGTTGATGGTTTAATGTATAGGGTAGAGAGTTTTAGGGTTTAGGGCTTAAGGGTAGAGGGTTGAGGGTATAGGTTTGATGGATTAGGGTTGAGGGTGTGATGTATAAGGTAGAGGGTATAGGGGTTGATGGCTTAGGGTTTAAGGGTTGAGGTTTGAGGTTTGAGGGTTGAGGTTTTAAGGGTTGATGGTTGAGGGATTGGGGTAAATAATTTACTCTGGTTTAAGGGCTTAAGTGTTGAGGGATTAGGGTTGAGGGTAGAGGGTGTTGGGTTGGGGGTATAGGTTAGAGGGTTTAACAGTTGTGGTTTTACGGTGTATAGGTCAGTGTTTAAAGGTTTAAGGTTTAAGGGTATAGGGTATAGGGTATAGGTTTAACCTTAGGTGAATCATCATCTTTACTCAATTTGCAACCAATTATCATTAGAGTACTCACTGGTTTGGATCCATCCACTACAAAATTCTTCAACATCTCTCTCACATACTTAGACTTTGAAATAAAAATTCCTTTGTTTGATTAATCTATAGCCCGAGAAAGAAATTCATCTCCCTAAATATCAAAATTTCAAATTATTTATACATATTTTCCACAAATATCTTGCACATCTTTTCATTTCCTCCACAGATAATATCTTCAACATATACATCTACAATCAAGATTTTGTCATTTTCAATCTTAAAGTACAAATTATTGTCTATTGTACTCTTGTTAAATCCTTGATGAATCAAATACCTATCTAACCTTGCATACCAAGGTCTAGTAGCTTGCTTTACTTCATTTAATGCATTCTTTAATCTACACACCATATCCAGCTAATCTGTTAACTGAAATCCTTTTGGTTTTTCAATGTAGACTTCTTCTACTAGCTCACGATTTAGAAATGTTGACTTGACATCCATCTGATAGAATTTGAAATATTTATAAGTAGCCAATGCTAAGAACATCCTTATAGCTTCCATTCTCACTACTGGTGCAAAATTTTCTTGAAAATATATACCTTCTACTTGTGAGTGGTCTTTACACACAAGCCTCGCTTTTTTTTTGACAACTTCTCCATTCTCATTCAACTTATTTCTGAATACCCATTTTTATCCAATGATATTTTTGTCCGTTAGTCTTGGGAAAAATTCCCAAGTCTAATTCTTCTCAATCTACAAAATTCTACTTTCATTGCTTCCTTCCAATGTTCATCTTTAGATGCTTCACTTACTGTCTTTAGCTCAATTTGAGAGAATTTTTTTTTTTTACTTCAATAGTAGCTTTGCTTTTGGTTAACACACCTTTTTTCTTGTCTGCAATAATATTATTTTTTGAATGATTCCTTTGTACACAATTTGGTTTCCTAGGGGAAATTACCGAAACATCTTCTTCTCCTTCATTTTTTTCATCCTAAATTTTTCGCTCATCTTTATCTTTTTCTTCCACAATTTCTTCTATTATTGCGCAATCATGTTCATCAAACACATATACACCAATATCAATAGAATTCTTCATTGTATCATCAACCTTCACATTGGAGCTCTCTACAATCTTTCTCATTCTTTTATTGAAACATCTGGAAGGCTTCGTTTTAGTAGAGTATCCAAGAAATATGCCTTCATCACTTCTTGCATCAAACTTACCCAAATTTTACTCATCTCTTCTAATATAGCATTTCCTTCCAAATACCTTGAAATAGTTAATTGTAGGAATTCTTGTGTCATACCTCATAGGGATTCTCTGTACTATTTGTTGTTGGTTAAACATGATTGAACACATAAACAACAATATGAATAGATTCTTTCTAGTCAACTTCTAGAAATCTGACTTCAGTAATCATTGAGCTAGTAGCCTCTTGAACTATTCTATTTTTTCTTTCAACAACTTTGTTATGTTGAGGAGTTCTTAGGGAAGATAACTGTCTCTTTATTCCATGCACTTCACAAAACATATTTAACTCATGAGAGGTGAATTCTCCACCTCCATCATATCTTAATCATTTTATATTTAAATTCACTTCATAGCATTGAATGCCTTGAATCTATCTAATGCATATTATTTCTCTCTAAGAAAGGTAACCCATGTATATCTAGAATAATCATCAATTAAAAGCATAAATTACCTTTCACCAAGTATATTTCGTACTCTTATAGGACCATAAAGATCTGTATGAATTAAATCTAGTAGTCTATTAGTAGATTGTGCCTTTGTTCTATAATGATTTATTGCTTTCTTCTCAAACTGATAATTCCTACAAATAACACTAATAGGCTTTTTAATTCTTGGTAAATCTCTCATAGCCTAAACAACACTAATCCTTGCCAAGTTATCAAAATTCATGTGACACATTCTCCTATGCCATAACCAACTATCATATATCTGAGTCATAAAGAATCATCCATCAATACCCTTAATTTGATAAATATTCCCTTCATATTTCTTTCCTATAGCAATCAATGTTTTGGATCTTTTGTGGATCTCACATTTCTCATCCTTAAACATAACATCATATCCTTTTCTACACATCTTACCAACTCTCAATAAATTATGCCTTAAACCATTCATATAGTAAACATCATTAGTATGATCCTTGCCATCAAAACTTAGTGAACCTATCCAAAAGATTTTAGCACAAGTATCATCTCCAACTATAACCAGGGCTTTATCATATTTCTCAAGTTTAACAAACTTACTCTTGTCACCAGTCATGTGATGTGAACAACCACTATCAAATACTCAAAAATTATTTTCTTGTTTAGTATGTAGGGAAAAGTTAACCATACCTTCATTTTTCTCCTCCTTCTCTGAAGGGCTTTCCTTTACCTATTTTTCTGAATTAGTAGAAATAGGTTCATCCTTAATTTCTGAGGATGTGCATTCATTTTCATTTGGATCTTCATATTATGAATCTTCATCTGAAATACTAGCATTCTGATTCACATAACTTAAGCTTTGTTAATCTTCTTTCCTTTCTTTTCTTTCTCATATCTGTGTTTATTCCTTTTAGCTCTTTTCAGAACTTTGCAGCATAATGACCTATTTCTCTGCAACTAAAGAATTTAAAGGGAAACTTACCTTCATACTTACAAGAGCCTTCAAAGTTATCTTCATTTGGATCTTCAGTTTATGTAGCTTTAAAGGAAGTCTTTGATTTGCATCCATTCCCTAGAATTGACTTCCTCATTTCATAAGATATAAATAGGCCTAACAATGGATCCTTAGTATAAGTCTCATAATCTATAGTCTACTCAATAGCACTCACCTTCTCTCTATAAGCATTAGGAAGATTTTGGAGAATATTCTTTATAATCCTAGTTTCATCTATTGTAGTTCCAAGTGATCACATTCTAGCCACTACCTCATCTAATCTCTATACATAAGCATTAACATTTTCATGTTCTCAGAAATGTGTATAAGATCAAACTATGTTTCTAAATTCTGCATTTTTTCCTCTTTACCTCTTTCATCACCATCATCTACTCTTTCTAAAGTACTCCAAACTTCTTTAGTTGTCTTCGAATTTTGAACCTTAATCAACTTAGAATGTACTAGACTATTCTTCAAGGTGAACTTCACCTTATTATTTACTTCGCATGCTCTGATCTCTTCAGGAGTACTCAAACCATTAGCAGGAGGAGTGTAAGGATTTTTTTAAGCTTTCTCCACATCATATCCACAATACTCCAAATATTCTTCCATCAAAACTTTCTAGATACCATAATTAGTTTCATCAAACCTCGGATAATCAAAGACCATCTTGTTAGCCATCTCAAACCTTCCTCAAGTGGTTAATCTCTTCACCAAGAAACCATTATCTGATACCAATTGTTAAATAAGACAACTGAGAGGGGGGGTGAAAAAGTTGTCACAAATTTTAGCCTTTAATTCAATCACCATAACTAATACATAAAATTTCTTAAATGATTATTTATCAAATGTTTGTGCATAAACTCAAATCCATCACACAAACAAAATAGCACCAAATTTACGTGGAAAACCCAATGAGGAAAAAAAAATGGTGAGGATTAGCTCACGTGATAGAGAATATCAACATCCTGAGGGAAGACAGCATCCTTGCAGGCTTCTGTAAATTTAGAGTATGTTCAAAAGTTCAAGGATGGGAGGTTAAACTCTATCGCTAATCTGGTCCAACTCTTTATTTCCCCCTTGACCACAATGTCTCCAAATGTTTTGACACCTTTTTCACTCCATTTCTTAGTGGAACAATGCTGCAATAGGGAGAGGAGTTTATTATTATGAAACACATTCCACCAAATGGATCTATAGCAATAGAATTTGTCATTGTTCTTAAGGGTTATGCCATTGGACTCAAATTGGGAATTGTGTTCAATTAAATCTCGGGAATTCTAAAAGCTCCTAAAAACCACTAACCCAATTAGGGACATAGAGGACTTACTCATAAGAATGCCACTCAAGGGAAGACTTTTCCATGATTTTTCTTGCCTAGGAACAACCATACTAATTTTATTCCTTACTAGTACCTTGTAGTGCTCATTTCTCTCCAAGGATTTCACAATCCACTTTGTAGCAAGAGTTTTTGCATGCATTCTAAAATATTTTAGGCTTAATCCACCTTGCATCTTACCTAGGAAACACTAATCCCACTTCTCAACATTTTTCTTCTTTCTTCCTTTCTCATCTGACCAAAGGAAATTCCTTAATTTTTTCTATATTTTGTTAACCTAATAACTATAGAAGAACCAAATGAAGGTGAAGTAAATGCTATAGGATGAGAGTCTTCTGACAATTTTGAACCATTCCTACAAGGGAAAGATACTATTTATTCTAGCTTTCTAAAATTTTCCCAATTTTACCTTTGATTCTATTTCCACATTTCCTTGAGGTTGGGATCGACAACAAAGGGGATACTAAGGTACCCTACTTGAAGGTCAGGTCATCCCTATTGAAAACTAATGTCTTTGAACCACTTCAGTGGGTTATTCTCCCACCCAAGTGAAATTGATTTGTTGATATTGAATTTTTCCTAGAGGCCTTATAAAATACCTCTAGTTTCTTCATTAAAGATTTAATGTTATGCTTGTCTAATTTTGGGAAGAGAGTAGTATCATTTTTAAATTAAACATTGAGAAATTCCCCTAATTTTGGGTGAGACTGTGGACTCCCTCAGTAAACTATAGAAGAGGGAATCATATGTTATTACAAATAACACAATTGTAAGAGGGAAAGCATGTCGTATTGACCTTTCCAACCTAATTTCCTTAGAGAGTGCCCCATTTATATTGGCATGTGCATTAGAATCCTTGAGCAAGATGTCCACCATCTTATAGAAGAAGATTGGGAATCCAAAGGCATGGAGGATATCTCTTATAGAGACCCACTCTACTCTATCATACACCTCAAAATATAGAAGAAGTATCATGTCATTTTGTTGAGAGACCTTCACCCACTGCTTAGCTTCCCAACTTGTGATTAGGTTTTCAAGAATGTGTATACCTTTAATGAAGCTTTTTTGAGTACTATTGATAAAATTAGGGAGAATGTTGGTTAGTCTTAAGGCTAGAACCTTGGCCAACACTTTGTAAGACACATTGAGGATGGCTATTGGCCTCCAATTTTTCATCGATGTTTTATCCCCTCATTTGGGAAGAAACTTAATAATCCCTTTGTTGATCATAATACCCAAAGTCCCCTTCCTCATGGCCTCTTTATATAATTGGAGAAGATATTCTCACACACATTCTAAAAAGCATTTGTAAAATTCCACTAGAAGACCATGATGTCCCAGGGATTTCTCATTGCACGTTGAACTCATGGCTTTACCAATTTCCTTGTTGTTTATAACTATTTGAAGCTTGGTGGAGTCATCTTTAGTGATTTTTCTCAAAATTAGTTTTCGAACTTTGCCCCTTGACCTAATGCATTCCTCTGAGCCCCCCTCCAAGATGAAGATATCCTTAAATAGAAGGATTGGAATTGTTTTAGAATCACTTCTTGGCTAGAAAACCCAATCCAAAATCTGATCTATTTGTTCATTTATGTTTTTCCCCTTAAGGTACTTGAAGAAAAATTTGGATTCCCTATCACTACAAGCCAGCCAATTAAGCTTAGCCCTTTCTTTCAGACCATTTATCTTGTGAGCTTGTATTTTTCTTAAACTTTCCTTGGAACTCACCATTCTCTCCTACAGTAGTATATCATTTGGGGCTTCTTGAAGTCTTGCTTTAGAATGTAGGATTGGAAACACATTTTCCACTCTCCTTGCATCTAGGGCCAATTTTTTACCAATTTTTTGGAATAGGTTTCCTCAGCTTCTAACATTAATGTTGCACCTTTCTATGGCATTTTCCTCTTTTAAAATCCATTTATTGATCTCTCCAAGGGATTTAATAGTTTCCCTATAATCTTCATCCTTGAGTACATTTGTGTTCAAGATGAATGGTGCATTCTTTCTTGTCTCTTTTAGTCTACTCTAGCATATCACAAGGTTAGCCTTGATAGGGTGGTGATCTGAGAGAGTGTATGGATATACAGACACCTTCAATCCCTCCTCATTTGGGACAAAGTTGAAGAAGTCATTATTGGCATATATTCTATCATGCTTATAATAAATTCTATTACCACCTTTTCAGGCATTGCACAAGGAGTCCCGGGCACCTTAGCAATCATTCTTTCCTTTTCCATTGGTTCTATAAGGTTTAGTTTTTATTTCATTCTATACTAAAAATTGCTTCTCATTTTCCTTCCAGGACATATCAATTCCTCCCCATTTATCCTCTGCCTATTCCACCATATTGAAGTCCCCTTCGATAATCCAAGGAACCTCTAGGAGGGTGGAAATCCATTGCCACAACCTTGTCCTATCTCTATGGTTATTGGGAGCATAGATAGAACATATCTCAAAGACTAATTCATGTTTTTTAATTGTTTCCCAAACCACCCTATTGCAAGGAGAAACACCACTTTCCATGACCAGATGAGTGCAATGTTTCTCCATTAGGATAGTGGCCCCTCCCCTACCTCTTTCATGAAATGTAGTGAAGAATGTTACCCCATTCCAAACAAACTTGAGGTTGGTTTCCAAGGTGAATCCAAATGCCTTGGTCTCTTGTACAAGAAAAAAAAATCTTTCTTTTTAACCAAGTTTAGGAACCTCTTGATAATGTATTTTTAGTCAAGAAACTTAAGTCCCCTAACATTCCAAGACACACAATTAATGCTCATCATCAACTATCATAGCATATTCCCCTTGGTAACTCCTAAACTACTCAATTCACTTAGGAAATTTTTCCTTAGTTTTCACCCTCTTAGTTGTGGGTGACTAGATGATTATAATTTTTTTATTCCTTTTTTTTTTTGCAACAAACGGTAGGTTGCTTAATTTTATTTAATTTTTTTTTTGCATTAGCCTCCTAGGGCTTGTTTTTTCTTGGGAGTTTATTTAGGCCCCCCTTGAGTGATATTCTTAGGGTCTATCTTCTCTATCCCCTTCTCTTGATCAAGGTTTTTATCACCCTTCTTAATAGGTACCTCACACTCAAAAGAAATACTAGTATTGTCTTCATTCTCTTTCTTTGAACCCTTGCAAATCAAATAGTCCTCAAGATGCTAGATATCACTATTAGGTTTAGAAATGAAATGTAGAAAATATCGTCAAATTAAATGTATGAGAATTAACTAATGAAAAAATATTCAAAGAAAATGTATTCCATTCAATAAAAATATACATATTTAACAATATGAAAATGAATGTTTAGTTTATCTTCTTGATGACTATTTAAATTCTCTATAAGTAGGAAATAAAAATTTAAAATATTATCCTACTACTCCTAATATTATGTAAATTATTGTTACAAGATGGTGATGATAAATGTATTTGATTATTTTCCTCGATATATGAATCTTGGAATAATGTAATCCTTATCATAAGTAATTGTTTCATAGATGATCCAATGTTGGATTCCCTCATTTCTACACTAATCTTAGGGGAAATGAGAAATACTTCAAAGGGGTCTAAGAATGCATTGCATATGCGAGATAGATAAACATAGATATTAAAATTTAGATTTTACTACTACAAGTTTCTAATTTGATATTCAATGTTAACTTTGTTTTGTTCAAATCATATGTCTAAATCAACATAATTTATCTTGATTCATTTTTTTAAATTATGAATAAATTTCTTTTATATTGTTTTATAATGAAATACTTAAACCATATTTTTTTAAAAAAGTGGATGAAAAGGAATCACACTCAAATGTTTAAACAAGGCATAACCACACCATCATAATAAAAATAAATATAAACACATGGCCAAGCCACCAACTATGTTGTGAGAGCTATAAAACCAAGAAATAGTGATAGATCACAATTATCAAGATTTGCATGGGAACATACAAATTTAATAAAACAATGATACTCAACATTTTTTTCTTACATACTACAAATAATCTATGAAAAAATTATTGTATATTTAGGCCTACCTCGCCAACCAAAAAATGATTTCCAAGTAAAAAATAAATCAAGTACAAGAAAAATATATCCCCTAGACCAAAAAGAGAAAATATTGATAGACAATCTAAACCAATAAAAAATGAATATCTTTTTATATTAATTATTAAAATATAAATGAAATTTTAACTTTGAAGCAATCATTACTATCTATAAATCACTCTAAATAAATAGGTTATTATCAATAACATTTGATATCATTTTTAGTACCAATATTCTCTTTTTCTTGTGTGCAACAATAATACATCCCAACTTATATTTAGGAAAGAAAAGACCATATTCAATATCCATACCTTTCTTTCTTTTGCAATAAATGATTCCTAGTTATCAACATTGAAATAAGGGGGTTTTAATCAATGAATACTCATATATTTATGTAATGAAATAAAAAAATGTAATCTATGAACAAAATATATTCATAATTTCATGTTGTAATCATTTATGACTTTCATCCATTTCTAAAGTCATTTATGAACATAGTTTTGGTTATAATACTATTAGCAAATTTTTATAAATGGTGTTTTATTTCTTTAAATTTAATTTCTAAATTTTTTTGCTATCATTTACTCAAGTCAAGATTCAATTATATAATTGTTTCATTTATGCAATGCTCATTGAAACGAAAGATCAAAACTTTCAAAAGGTTACCCATCCCAATATTACTCCACTCAACCTCATTTAACCATATAAAATTTTCATAAAAATCAAAATCCACTTAATATGCCACCACATTTACAAGCCAAAGGAAATAATATATTTTTATTGAGGATGATTGACTTTATAAGAAACACGTTAATAAACTTTCACTTAGAGTCTATAAACAACACATAGGATCCAATCATAAAGTTCCATGTATTTCCTAATAATATATGGAATTCAATTATAAAGTATCATTTAGCCTTGAAGATAACACACAATTCCCTAATGCTAGATTTATCCTTCAAACATATAAACCATTCAACGGTAAAATTGAATGATTCAACTCTGAACTAAGTTTAAATGTGACAACTTACTACCTATAGTATAACTGTTCAACAATAAGTTGACTGCTACCACCTAAAAGCATTGGACATATTTTATTCTTCATCTATTACAAAGCATAGGTTCATCTAACAAATGCCCACATGTTGCATCCTTAACTGAACAATCAATATAAACAGTTAAAAATCTCCTCCTCGCTTGCAATGCAAATTCTAGAACCTGATCGCGAGATGCAAGGGCTTTCTTGATGCTGTCTCTTTCATACATTTTTTAACCCATGAATCAAGCAATGGATATTCACTCTCAAACGGTATCTTGAAATTCCCAATAGTTTCCAAAGCGAACCAAGAAGCATAGGGAATAAAGGCAATATCTAGAAACCCAAAATTGTTTCCACTGAAGAAAGGCAGGGATCCCCCTGCCGACATCTCTTTCAATGTAGCTTCTAAAATTTGAAAGCTCTCGAACATGTCATGCTTGGCCTCCTCCTGAGTCTTTTCTTCTGACCTCAATATACGGATTACGGAGTCAAAAAACTGCAGCTACATAAGACTTTGTTAGAATACATTAAAAAAATCCAATGCCAATGCCAACAAGAACACAAGAATGCCTTACCTTCTTATCTATGAAGTCGGCCCAGAAGCGGTTAAGGGCACGATCATATGGCTTAGAGGGTAAAAACTGCTTGGAATCCCAAGTCTTGTCAATGTACTGAAGAATTATGAGAGACTCGCATATAGGTTGGCCATTGTGGATCAAGATAGGTATTTTCTTGTGCACAGGATTCATTTGCAGTAGGAGGTCGCTCTTATGGGAGAGCACCTCTTCTTGGTATTCATATTGCAGACCTCTAGACCAATCAAGACGCGCATGCCAAAGGGACTGATACATGTGTTGAGTACCTTCACTTGCTACGTCTCAAGCACGCCGAAAACCCAAAATTCACATAGCTGTAGATAATCTCAGAGAAAGACCAAAGTTTAAATCGCTGTAGATAATCACACACGAAACCTAAAGTTCAAACACAAAACCGAAAGCTGAAAAAGCTGAAGATGTTTTTGTTGATCTTATAATGAAATGGCATGGAGTGTGGGAAGATATATATAAGAAAACTAATGTCGGTAAATTTAGAGTATATCGACTGTGGGCTAGCGTTTGTCATTAAGTTGGCGTAGGCCCTTATGTAAGATGAGCATTATTTAATCGTCCCTCCATATTTTAATCTGTTGAAATGATAGAGGGTCAAATTTGGTCTGTATGTTTTACCTGCTGCCTTGTGAAACAAGGCACATATGCTCAACGAACGTCATACTTCCATTATGATTACAGAGATCAGCAAAGTAGTCCGGGCATTTATTATTGTGATAGTGAAAAATGTATAGCCTCCACTTTGCATTTGTTTAAACTCGCTTTGACTTTAGTAATGTTCTTGTATTTATTTTGGCACACTTTAAAAGTTTAAATTTGATTTACATTTTTTTTCTCTTCATTATTATGTAAATTTGATTTATCATTTGCTTTTTTCAATTTATTATTTTATATTTGATTTGTAAAAATAAATCTTGATAATTTTTGTGGCACAGGTTCAACCTTCAAATTCATAAATTTAAAGTTAATTATAGGTTTAAAATGAAATTATTTTAATTAATCACTAAGAGTTAAATTAAACAAGAAAATGTTCAAAATTGATGTTAAGATTTTGTTTACAAAGACAAACCTTCATTCATTAAACTATCATCTCGGATATGGGACATTAATCAATTACCTAATAAAAGAGAGAATCACACTACATTAGCATTTAACATTAGCATGACATCTATAGTTATACATGATTGAGCATACTGTACGATTGTTTCGCATGTCTATAGTCATTGATCAAAACCTATTAAATTAGAAACAAGGGTTTGACCAAAGAATGAGATAAACTCGCATAGGTGATCCTCAACACCATAGTTATTAATTGTAGATCTAGACATCAAGACAAGAATGAATTTGAAATATCAAACATACTAGATCAAATATATATAGTAATAGATTCTATGTATATAGTTCACATTGTGTGAATGAAAATGATTGAAAGAAAAAGAAAATGTTTTTTCGCAATATAACACTAGTTATCTAAGAGAATATAATGGCTAATCAACCAACAACATCGATCAAATTCACATCTAAAGCCAAGTACTTATATTTGGAAATTTTATTTATATTTGTAATTATTTATTGATATATTTATGTACCATAATAAATTTCAACTCTAATATGTAGTATTTATTTTCCCATTTTTCTTGTTTGTATGAATATTTCATATTTAACTATCTTAAATAATGAATAATAAAACATTCATAAAAAAATAGAGTGCGGTAGAGATTCACACCTACAAAGTTTTACTAGATGATTTTAAATACATAGATGAATTAACAAAAGATCCAAGCCCAAACAAAGTCTAAGTAGCTAAAGAAAACCTAGAAGAAGGGTGTCTTTATAATCTATATTGCCCCAATATTTAGTAGGATTAATATCATGAATTGGCTCCCAAACAATGCAAACACCATCTCCCTATTTAAGAGGATTATTTGAAAAAAAAATTGTGCAATAGAGAGATGGGTAACTCTAGAAGAGGAAATTTTCCTAATCTAGGCCAACCAAGATCTCAACATGGCCATGACATGAGCTAGGAAGCATTTAGTCCCATCCACTAGGATTGTTGTTCCGAAGAGTTGGTGGGTAAGAGATAAGTTGGAAATGAGACTATAATCCTTTATCATGTTGAATGCAACCATGCCTTGTATGTTAGTTACACCCATGCATGCACTCTTACTAAGAAGAGGGAATAAGGTGGGAATCTAGCAACAATGTGGGATGGATTCCTGCAATGGTCTAGTAGATCTTAAAGATGATTCAAGTGTAACTTTAGAAGATTGCACATAAATCTACATAAGAATGTTACAGAAAATAATGGCTTTAGTATATAATGAGAAGTGAGAACTAATAGTTCAACACTAAACAAGATGAGAACTTTCTCTCCATCCAATTGTTGAAGAGGATTTCCACATTGAAAGTATGCTAGATTTGGGTAAGTTTGTGTGGAAGATAAGGCCAATACCTAAGATGAACGATATGCCAAGAGAAAGAGGTAGGTTACTATGGCTCTACAAGGAAAATAGATGGATCTCGAAAGTGAAAACTATAAAAGGAACAAAATACCAAATGGTCTGATGGATTGTTTGTATCTACCAATTAGTCTCTTAACTAACATTCAATGTTTAAAAGTAAAAAGAAATGGTTTTTGTTCATCATTAGCTAAGTTTATTGAAGTAGCAATCTAAAGTTTTCAAGTAGAGGTAATAAATCTAAAATTACATACACTTTTATGCTAATGTCTAAGATCTAGTGAATGTTTTTCATTTAAATGTATTCTCCATTTCAAATCAGTACACTTTTATGCTATTTTATGTTCCATTTGTAAGACCTCACTTGGAAATACAGAAGTGTATCCATCGTACGAAAGGGCATAACTTAGAATTTTTTGTAGAACTTTGTGCTTTGGAGAATGGAAAAGGAATAGAAAAAAAAAATGTATAGATATGACTCATTCATTCATTCTATAATAATAGAAGAATTGTGTTTGAAAATGGAAGGAAAAGGAGATTTTGGAAGTGACTAGTGGGTGGGAGAAATTGTTTAGTATTTAGATTGCAACTAATGAACTTTCAGATTTTTATTTTAAACATGAATGTTGTTTGGTTCATTTTATTGTTTGTTGGTAAATGAATTCTTACTTCTCTTGCTAGCTTGTTGGAGTGAGAGTTGTTGCTAACATGTTGGACTGAGAGTTGTTGCTCTTTTGTATCCTTTATTCATTCTTATTTTATTAGTGTGACTTTCTTTCTTGTAGCCATAGTATCGAAAAGAGTGCAAAGGTAAAGTAAAAAAATCAAAATTTGTTTGATATTGCAATGGCCAAACAATCCAAACTAAACACTTTAGTGTATTGAAAATTAAAAAGATGGAAGTTATGCTAGAAGCTTTGTTTTCCTTTTATCATATTGTTCTTAAACATTTGTTGTATGTGTAAAGAGAAGGTATATCTAAAACCACATGCTTCAAGTCCATTATGCAACTTCTTGAAGAGGATGTTAAATCAAAGCATCTTTTCCTTCTGTCTATTAATAATGTAGGCTGCTAAATTTGATGCCCATTAAGGATTGGTGCTTATTAATTTAAATTATGCTAGTTTAATACATTTTGAAGTCTCCCATTGCAGGGCCACTTCGGTCATTGAATGGACTACATTTTTATATCGTTTAATACATTTTCAGTTCAGTTGGTGATTCATTCATTGCCATGCTGTGATTTTGGATAAGGTTTATTGCTTTTGTTTTTAGCTCATTCATTGACTTTTCTTGGCCTTGTTATGGATTAGATTGCTTTACAACCCATATAATCTGTCCTTTTTCCCAAGCCTTCATACCTATAAAATCATAAGAATGCCAAATGACAAGGATCTATTCACCGTCCCCAAAAGGTACAGTAAGGGCAATATGGTGAAGTTTAAAATCATGTAGTATGTGCAAGGTGGTTATTACATTGATTTTTATCCCCATGTATCCTCGTAGTTGACGCGAAGGTAGGCCAGGTTGATCACAAGTGATGCGTGAATAATGTGGGTAAACCACTACTTGTCTCATGAACACAAGTTTTTCATATTCTATTCACATTCTGACTAATATAGTTGCTATTATTATACAAAACATGCATAAAAAAGTTAGTAATGTCTTCATTTTTTTATTAACTTTAAATATTTATAAGGAAAATTATAACAGAAATTCGAGAGCACAAGCATACATGAGAATAAAGCAAAACACGACCTTTGAACTAGAAAGAATCAATGTGAAAAGAAAAAAATATTTTAGGAGTGAGGATTCACGGAGGATGACTACCTTCTTAGGCCTTCATAGACCACATTCAAATCAGATATAAAGATATTATTGTCATCCATGAATTCATCCAATGCATCCCTTCTATTAGTCCCATGTATTAGTCCAAAAGGTATTTTAGTGACTTTGATTTTCTTTTCCATGGATATTATCTTGACACAAAATATTAATAATATTTTTTACTTAAAGATTTCCCAATTACATGTTATTCACAAATGTATACATGCAATCATTGGTATTATGTAATATTATTTCTTACTTTTTTTGATTAATAATTATTTTGGGGGTATTTACTTATTAAATATTTGATTATATTGTATTTTTCTTTGAGGATTAAATTGTTTTATTCTTATATATTTCTTATTTTACTATTGTAGCACAATAATCAATATGAACAAGATTTAACTCATAAATTATTTTTATTTCTAATCATCAACATACCATACACAAATTGATAAACTAGACCCGAATTATTCCCAAAAATCCCATAATTTGCAAACTATTCCAAGCATATATTGCCTGCTACATGTTTACAATAAACAAATAATTCAATCAACCAAAAATATCCTCCTAACATGTAATGCATATTCCAAAAATTGATCATGATTGGGAAGGACTTTCTTGGAACCATCCCTCTCTATACATCTCTTAACCCATCCATCAAGCAATGTAAATCCACATTCAAACAATATCTTGAAATTCCCAATAACTTCGAAAGCATGAAACTAGAAAGCATATGGAATGAAGGAAATAGCTAGAACCCAAAATCCTATCCATTGTAGAAAGGAAGGGATCCCCCTACCAACATCTTTTCAATGCACCTTACAAAATTTGAAGTCTCTCCAATAAATCACACTTGGCCTACTCGTGAGCCTCATCTTTCAACTTTACTATATGAGCTCCCAAGTCATAAAACTACAGCAACAAAATAATTTTTTTTGAACAATGATCCCATAAAATAGATGACACAAAATTATTAATGACTCAACCAAAACCTCAACTTAAATGTTTATACCAAGTATAGAAAGGGAACGCCTTACCTTATCTATGAAATCAGCCCAAATGTGGGCAAGGGCATGATTATATGGCCTAGAGGGTAACACCTAGTTGGAATCCCATGTCTCATCAATCTACTAAATAATTACAAGAGACTCACATATAGGTTGGCTATTGTTGATCCACATATGCATTTTATGTTGGAATAATGAATAAGAACATATAATTGTGCAGAATTTGTGTTGTCATTGAGGCCACCATGTTTTTTTGAGTTGTTGGTTTGATCTAGTATTTTGAACTAGTATGAAGAACCAATTTACTTCCTCTGTTATTTTGGTATGCAATCCTCCGTGGTTGATTGTTTTTGCTTGTGGTTTTTGGAAATGATTTATGTATGTTGGAAACATGTATGCTAAGAATCTTGTGTACTCATGTGCTCGTATGACGAATTGGTATCATTCAGTTGATCACATTTTTCTATTAGGTCTATCTTTGGTCAACCTAATATTTTATTGAAGTTGTAATGAGTTAATTTGTGTTGTAGATGTATGTGGGACCTATCTTTGGTCCATGTTGACATGATGAAGCATGCTACATGATTCGATAATTTTTTGGAGAAATTTGTAAATACTTGAGGCCAATAGTTGGTATTTATGGTAAATAAAAGTTGTTTCTAATTGGGATGACCTAATTGATGCTTGTAGATGAATCAAATGTATATGTTGGACAGGTTTGAAGATTAGTGTGTGGTGTATTGCGAAGTTGTGAATGTGAAGAAGTGTGAAGATGATGAAGAGTGTTAAATCAATTTATTGAGCATCACTAGAATCAAATCATCAGTTGTTAGGTGCACTTTTACCAGTTCATTTTGGTTGTGAAGCCACTTCAATTTTGTAATCCTTTTTCTTGGATAGTGAGTCCTCTTGGTAAGCAAGGAGCTTTTGTATCTAGATAGTGAGTCTTATTCTGGGTAGTGAGCCTTTTGGCAGTGATCCTTTTTGTATTCAGTTTTAGAACTACTCTATATTCTGAGCTAATCCTCACCTTGTTTTTTCCCTTATTGGGTTTTCCAAGTAAATTTGGTATTTTCTATGTTATTATTTCTCTCTTTTATTTTCATTTCATGCTCATACTTAATAAAAAAATTAAGTGGATTTGAAGGTGATAAGTGTTTGAATTTTTGTGTTTGAATTTGGTGACAGTTGATTTTCCCCCTCTCTCAGTTATCTTGTACCTTTCAACAATTGGTATCAGAGCTTGGTTCCTCTAGAGAAGCCTAAAACCTTGAGAAATATATTGAAGATTGAACAAAATGGATGACAAAGATGAGTTTCAATATGCACTTGAAGATCTAGACAAGGTTTAAAACAAAAAAAAGATATTTGAAAGAAAATATTGATGATAAAAATGAATGTGTTTAGAAATTGAAAGAGAAATTGAAGAAATTCAGGGAAAGGCATAGGGATGCGAGTGAGAAATTAAAGAAAGAAAATGAAGAAATTACTAGATTGAAGGTGCTAGTAGAGGAAAAGAAAATAATTGAATAATGTCTAAATACAGTGGTGCAAAGAAAGAATAATGTATGCATAAAACTTGAGCAAGAAATGGTGAAACTAATAGTAGATCTAGAAAAAGAAAAAATCTGTGAAGATAATTTCAAGATAAGCTCCGCCAAACTTGAAAAGTTGATTGTAGGAAATAAACCTTTTAAAGACAAAGGTGGTTTGGGAAATGAAGCTAGTGAAATTTCTAACGATAAGAAAACCCCAAACTCAGTAGATAATCAAAAGACTTCAGATAAAGGGAAGTAGAAAAGAAATCCAACAAAATTTTCTAGAAGAATGCATGTCAACCAACCAAATGCTCAAATTTATCCATCTTTGAATGTTTTTTTCTTTACATATAATAAATTTGGTCATAGGGCAATAGAGTATAGGACTAGGATGAATAAGTTTCCTAGTTCCTTCTTTAGACAATGTTTTTCATGCAAGAAATTTGGACATAAGGCTACTGAATGCAAATCTCAGGTGAGGATGATTAGTCGAGTGATGATGAATAGATTTGATGAAAGTGGAATGAATAAATCTTTTAATGGGTATTGCTATACATGTAATAAGTTTGGACAAAAATTAAATCATTGTAGATCAAAGGTTAATGGAGGAAAAACTAATCAAAAAGGTGTTGTTTGCTATAATTGCAACAAACCAGGACATATTTCAAGAGTATGCAGAAGTAAAAAGGGAAAGTGGTTTGATCTGATAAAGAAGAATTAACTAGAGAAACATATTGAAAAGAATGAGGTTAAGCAAGAAATGAACAAGATATGGAAGGAGAAAGAAGAGTAAAAAATGACGGATGTGTATGTGCCCTCATCTAGTGCAGAAAATTCCTATGGTATTTACACCCAACATGGTCTTAGGGTGAGAATTAATAGAAAATTGTACAAACCCCCGAGATATTTGGTGTGTCAGATGTTGACATGAGGATAGGCTATAGAGAATGGATAGACAAAGGTTGTGGAAAATAAACTGGAAGAAAATGTGTAGGCATGTTCATTTGTGGAGTGAATTAGGGTTTCTTAGTGCAGAGAAATAAGGTTTTATCAACTTTTTTAAGTTGACCATATTTAATGCAAATTAGGGAAACACGGCGGTGTATAAAGAAATTTTCATATGTCATTTTTGATCACTTATGTTATTGAAGAGTTTGAAGAGTGATTTGAAATGATCTTGAAGTGATTTGGAGTGATTCTGAGATAATTTGGAGAAATCATTACAAATAATTAGGAGTAAAAGATGATTTTTTTTCAATTTCATCTCTTAGTTTACAAAAAGATAAGAAGAGAAAATAAAATGGTTCATTGAGCAAAGAAAAAGGTTAAGGAAGATAAGCACAATGATGGACAGAGGATCGAGTGGTGATATTCCACTAAGGTTGAAGAGTGTTAAATTGGAAGAATTTGATCATCAAAAATTGAAGGAAATGAAATTAGGGTTGAAGACAAATGAATTATAGAACATAAAAACCCTAGGTATGGATTTATGAGGAGAATTTCCCTAGTTTTTAGATAAAGAATCTATCGTGTTCTTGTTAATTAAATTCAAGGATGGAAACATTATCTTGGAAAAAACCTATCCAATCTCAAAGGAGGCAATCAAAGCTATTACTGGTTTGTGTAGTGTCAGTGATCTCCTTGGAAAGAAAATTGTGAAATATAGAGACGTGGAGGAACTTACCAGCGTAAACAAAGAACCTCAACCTCTACTAATAAATACCATTTTTTATCCTACAGTAAGGTATGTTGTGTATGACATCTCTTATAAAATCTACTTCAGAAATCATGAAGGTTATACTTCAGCTATTGTTGTATATCTTGCACACATGATGGTGAAGGAAAACAAACAATTTGATTTGTGTAGCTTAATTTTGGAAAACCTAATTGAGAATGTCAAAATTTCATTGGTTGAGGGTTATCCTTTCTAGTTTGGATCTCTATTCAAATGTTTGGTATTTTACTTTTTGAGTTCGCTACCAAGAAGAGAGAATGTTAATTGTGAATTTGGTATCCCTAACAGAAGACAAAATTATAGATTTTTGGAATGTATGGAAGATAATGGTAGTGCATGTAAAATCTATTTCTCATCCCTACAAAATAATTTTTGCTCCAGTGTGTTAGTGCCTAGTCAATTTGGAGAGGGTTCCTCCTCTAATTCAAGAAAGTTGAAAGTTGTTGTTGCTGGTGCCCCAATCAAAATCTAAGAGGAGAAAAAATATAACAAAATATGTCTCAGAAGAAAAGAAGAATCACTACCTGAATCTGAATTTAATGAAGAGGATATTCAAAAAATGTTAGATGAAGGTGATATGAGGAAGCTTGGTGAAATGTAGTGTGCCTACTCTCTGATCAAGAGAGTTAAAATTGATAATGTGATAATTGATTATTTTCTCAAAAAGGGTATTGTAGTTTCAAATGTGTCTTACTCATTACCGAATGACCTAGTAGAATTTATTGAAGAAATAATGGTGTTGGAACGAACTGAAGGACATATGTTCAAAGCTATGATTGAGAGAAGATGTGCCAAAGCTAAAAAAAATATATCCAAACACATTAATGAGACAAGAGAATGCATTAAGGAAATATCTTACATCTAGAGATATTGTCTCCAGTGGCCTATAATAGTTGGTAAATTTAGAAGCAAAATTGAAGCCATTGAATCTAAGATAAATAACATTGGAAATAGTTTTGACTTCTTCAAAGACAAAAATGGAAAAAAGAGAATAAGAGTTTCTGAATTGAAAATAGATTTTTTGATTACTTAGAGATAGAGGGCAGACATGGCTAAAAGTTTTGGTTGGTTAAAAAGATAGTTGAGATCCAATTAGATCATCTCTCAAAAATTCTTTCTAATGTAGAAGATTGTGAATAACAATGTCTATCTTCAGACTACACATCCTAATTTACATTGTTGTCTTAATTGGATAGTGTGAGTGCAAGAATGGGTTCGACAATGTTTTCTTGGAAGGGGATTATCTTGACCATAAGAGAAAGGTACAATAAATATTTTCATGTAAAAAGCACTATTTTCACTTGATTGATTTCAAAAGGGGAGTTGGAATTTCTTTGTATATACATTGTCACCATGTACATACATTTACATCCTATTTTTGTCACCATTTTCCATTTATTTCAAAGGGGGAGAGATTCAAGTGAAAAAAAGTAAAAGGGGAGTGATTACTGGTGATAGGGGGAGAGAATTTTCAGATAGAAAGCTTTCTAAATTTTTGCACATGTTGCCATCAATGAAAAAGGGGGAGATTGTTGGAAGAAAGAAGAGGAATGCCAAATTGTTCAAAATTTGTGTTATCATTGATGTCACTATTTTTTTTGAGTTGTTAATTTGATCCAGTACTCTGAACTAGTATGAACAACTAGTTTACATCCTCCAGTATTTTGGTCTACAATCCTTCATGGTTGATTGTTGCTACTTGCAGTTTTTGGAAATGGTTTATGGATGTTGGAAACATGTGCGTTCAGAATCCTATGTACTCATGTGCTTGTATGAAAGGAAAACATTAGTGGAAAATTATAAGAATTGTTCAACTAAAAATTTGCAAGTTTCTTGCACCTAACAAGGTGTCCAAATTTCCCAAATTTTATGAACTATTAATCCAATGCATTTCCATTTACCAAAAAAAAATTTATGATGCATATTTAAGCAAAAAATTCACCATAACAAACTGTAGACATGTCAAATTTACATAATGCATTCAACTAGGTCATATTCATCCAATTTGGAAAATAAATCAAGTTTATTTATCAATCTCCTAAATTCATCAGCTTAAATCAAATAAATCAAACATATCATCAACCTTTTTAATCAAATAAATCAAACATCCATCATAATGCATATTCCATCCTTCTTGATTTAAATAAATCAAATATCTAAGTCAAGGAGGTCAAGGGTATGTGCAGGATCATGGTATGCCAAAAAGTGGCAATATTTGTAGGGTATGTGGCTGATGACTTTTTTTTCACCCAAAATTAATGAAACGAAAAGGGTTTCTAGAGGATATTCTCAGCTTTCCAAAAATATAAATTATAATTTAATTTGAATTTAATAAATAATTATTATTCATTTTCTATTAGAATTACGACTAAAGTCCTGATCGATAGGCTGATTGAAAAACATCTATAACTTTCAAACGGTACCATATTTTTTGAATCCAAAACATGCGTCACATTATATGCTTTACATACTATATGATTAAAAAAATAAAAATTAAATTTCATGAATTTTGACCAAGTTAAGGTGGTTAGAGACAAGTTTTTATATTTTCTAAAAGTTGTAATAAAAAAATCATAATTAATTATTTACTTGGAAAAAATTACAAAAAATATGCATCACATCCGACATGAGTCCTCTACTTATATATAAAATCTTACCAAAAATATTATCATTTTATTATGGTTAGGGTGGTGATGACACCTACTTCTTATTTTTTCCCAAATTTAAGTACTATCGCATTGAAATTTCAAATTTTCACCAAATAGATTTTATTTATTTTTAAATAAACCTAGTATTTTAGAAACTACATTCAATTTTATACAAATTTTATTCTTACATATTTTTGAAATAATATAGATAACTTATTCAAATATTTACGTCAAGTTGCCTAACACTGATTTTTCTGAATTTTTTGCCACTTAAGGGCCTGTTTGGCATACCATGATCCTGCACATGCCCTCAAACTCATCCTAATCATCATCCTAGCTAATTAATCCTGATCTAATGCTAATCTCACCCACTTGCATTCTCTAGATTTAGCCACTTGCACATATAAATCAATTTATTGATTTATTAAATCCAAGATTTTCCCTCAACATGACAAGTTGATCCCTCCAACATTGCATTTATTGCTCTTCTTTCTTGTCCCCCTCTCTAAATTTATTGCAAAATTTGAATTCAAATTCTCCCTCTCATAGGCACTCTTTCTAAATCTTGCACAACCATTGGCCTATCATCACTTGACAAGTGGCTTATCTTATTGTCTTGATCTTTGTCCCACATTGGTCTCTCTTCAACACTTAGCATTTTGAAAATCCTTAAATAGAAGCTTCAACTTTGAGCAAATCCTTCACAACTCCATCATATACACAACTTTTATGCAAGGTTACTCTCTTAATTTGAGAACTCATCTTGCTTATCATCTCCATTTTCATTTCATCATTTTAGCTATTGATCAAGGGTTGGGAAAGGGTCACTAGCACATGTGACACCAATCCACTATGGAATAGGTAACTTGTTGAGTGTTTTAATTATGCTTTTGGTTTTCTTTTATCCTTTGTTGCATTTTGGAGCATTTGCAAGGTATTTCATATGAGTGTTCTTGAAGGATTTGTAGGTACTAACCCTTGTTTGAGATTAGTGTTTGCAGATTAGGGATGTTGAGGATTATTTTGGTTTTAAAATGCTAACCATATACAAATTTTCGCATCCACATTTGGCACCCATTGTCTCAAATCTAAATTCTTTACAAATCCAAATATGTGAATATTTTCACAGTCTCAAATCTGAATGTTTTACAAATCTAAATATTCGGTCAATGCCTTCATTCTGCCATTACTTTTATTGCTTTCGGTGTGATATTCCTTAAATGCTATGTCTCAAAGTTTACTTCATATCGGTATCTTTTCGGATATTTGAAGCCCGGTGCATATTATCTAGGCATCCTGTGCATCTTGTTCCTTCTTAGGCGTCATGACAGCCTTTCAATAACTTAAAGAATGCCATAATTTTCTGATCAAAATTTAAAGTCGAGAGTTGTCAGCATCTTTCAATGGCATACATTAGACCAGTAATTATTTTGTACATTGATTTGGCCTTTGCTATAGGCACCATGACAAATAATTTAGTAGGTTGTTGAGGTGTCTTGTCAAACACTAACACTACCACATGTCAGGTCACTTATGCATGAAATCTCTTGATTAGTAATATGAAATTTATTAGTTCAAATTTTTAAAAAGAAAACAAACAAAGCCATACGACAGGTCACTTAATGAAAGAATATGGGTCTATTCAGAGTCATGGTATTCATAAAAATTATGTGGTTTTACATATAATCAATCTGTTCTCATTTCAAATCTGGAGTGTTTATGATCTTGATTTTCAAGTTGCAGCTCACATATGGCCCAAAAGAATATGCAAGCTGCTCGGTGCATGAGAAAGGAAGGTTCAAGCATGTTTGATTAGAGAAGTACGTGCCTTGTCTATGCATTCATATAAGTGATGAAATTTGTTGAGGCACTCTTCCATACTACTAGCATGCTTTAGTCATGGGATGATGCTAGTAAAATCTTATAGAATTTGGTTTTACATTTATTACTAGCATTTGCTTGAAAAAAATTTATGCCTTTTTCAAATATGTGCATATCCTGCAATCAACGTACTCTATGAGATAACCTCTCTTTAAGGTAGCTTGTCTTATTCATTACGATAGATATTTGATTATGTGTTGTTCAAACTTTACAGTTTTCTATTAGATATTCTTCAAACAGAAATGTAGACATGCAAAATTAACACTCTACATTTGATTAGGTTCATTCATTAAATAAACTAGCTTTTGCATTAGGTCCATTCATTGATTGATCAGGTTCACCCTCATTCATTCATTAGGTAATTCCATTAAATTCCATCTCCTAAGTTCATTAATTCAAAATTAAATAAACATTATCATCAACCTTTTAATCAATATAAATTAAACATCATCCCTTTAATAAATCAAACATTTATTTAATTAAATCCTAAATCATATTCCATCATTTTCTGATTTAAATAAATCAAATATTTAAATCCTAAAAGTCAAAATCATCTAAACACCATTAAGCTAACCTAATCATCATTAATTTAATCTAACCATGATTAAATGCTAATCTCATCCCACTTGCATTCTCTAGATATCTCCACTTGCACAAGTAAATCAATTTTATTGATTTATTTAAAAACCCTCATTTTCCCTCAACATGACAAGTCCAACATTGCATTTATTGCTGTTTTTCTTGTCCCCCTCTCAAAATTTATGGAAAATTTTGAATTCAAATTCTCCCTCTCATGGGCACTCTTCCCAAATCTTGCACAACCATTGACCACTCACCACTTGACAAGTGTCTTCTTCTCATTGGAGGATCTTTAGTCCCACATTCACCATCTTGGCCAATCTCTCACCAAGAAAATCTATAAAAGAAAGCTTAATCCTCATTCATGGGATCCACAAATTTTTGCAAGGTTACTCTCTTGATTTCAGAACTCATCTTGCTCATCATCTAAATTTGAATTTCATCATTTTAGCTATTGATCAAGGGTTGGGAAAGGGTCACTAGCACATGTGACACCAATCCACTATGGAATAGGTGACTTGTTATTGTTTTCCTAATGCTTTAGTTTTTATTTTGTCATGTATGGAATTTGGAAGTCTTTACAAGGTATTTCATAGAGGTATTTTGTTATATTTATGAAATACTAACCCCTATATGAAGCTTAGTTTTTGCAGATTTTAATGGATGCCTACATTTGGCGCTAGAAGGAGGGATGTTAATATGGGTTTTTTTGCAACTCATATTTTAAATAACATGATAGAAGAGTTTTATGTTGTATCATAATTTTCTTTCTATCTCCTTTCACTAATGTATTGATTGAGATACCTTTGACAATCTACATAATATTACTATGTCTCATCAAATCTTTCAACTTCAAAAGAGTATAAGAGTGAATGTACAAGTCAATTTAATTTTGTGTGATATAAAATTTTAAAAAAATTATTTCTTGTCAATGATTTGTGGTGCGATAGGTTCACAAATTTTTAATATTGTTTGTGTGTTTTATAATGTATGAGCTTTCTATTGTGAAAATAGGAGGATACAGATGCAGCAAATGAGGAGAGTTAATGACAGTTACAGGATTGACTGTTATTAATAACTAGATTCAATTTTTTTTTTTAAAAGAGAGCATTACACTACTAGAAAATCAATGCGTGTGAATGTGCAAAGATCATATCTTAGATACAACTTATGTGCTAATAGGATGAAGTGATATTTTCTTGTTCCAATCACGTTGCCTTTATGGCAGTGTCTAAAAATGCATTTTGTGTCAACTGCACTGTAATGCAAGGTTCTGGTCTCTTCTCTTTTTTTGTGCTTTTCCTGTAACACAGACTTTTAGGATACATGATAGCTCTTTTTTCCACTACATTGTGATTGAAAAATCAAGTCATTTGCTGGTATATCAAGTTTAAAATAATTGAAGAACATGTTGCTCATGCACCAATGAATGCTTAAACGCCCAGCAAATAATCTTCTTATGTTTCTTTTCGAAGTATTATATTGTTATATATGACGCAATATTCACCTTTAGGTAAATGCCTATGGAAAGTTGTGAAGGGATGGTATTAAAGACTGATGACCACCTCTATTTCATATTGAGGACGTCTCCTGCCTCACTGCAGAAATTAAGCTAGAGCATAAAGGGTCAGCCACGCGATAAGACTATTTGCAGAGAAATGGTCTTGTGGTTAGACATTATCTTTAAGAGGGACAGCGAAGTAGGGTCTAGCGCAAATCTGATGAATTGATTCTCACTGGTACATTGCCAGTTGATGAATGAACCTGATCAAGGGTCTCTCTCACCCTATCATTATTACATGATATGCTCATGTGTCTACAAATCATATATCATTAACTCTGCTTTGACTTTTAGGACTGTGAATTCTTGCAAGACGTATCCTCTTTTATGTATTTATGTTGCTTTCGTGAATGGCCATTTCTCTTTTCTCTTTGGTGAATAAAATGGTGATGGAAGTATACAGCATGAGGTTAGGCTTTCTATTGGTTTCAAAACAATTTTCACCCTATGATACATACTAAAAATGATTTGGTGTTAGAACAACTATTGCTAACCTTTCCATCACTATTTCTTATTTTTTTTATTTTAAGTGAATGGTAGTTGAAATATCTAGCAATCATTTATACAAAAGCATAGGAGAAAGTTTTGTCGTGCCCAATCACTACCCTCCACACATTGAATCTTGTGCAAACAATAGAATAGAAATTCCAATTTCATGAGTGCGACTTCATAGTCTTTATAGGCTTGTCTTGGTGCGAGGGGATATTTCTAAGGTACAGATTTGGTATTGTCAAGATAGACTTCATAGTCTTTGATCTTTGTGTACTGAACCTTGTCTAAATGTAATCAATACAATAAAATCCACTTGTTTGTGGCTGTGGGTGCAATGTCTACCTTTTGCATTGAATATCGATTTGTGCATTAACACTTAAAGTCTTTGTTCATACAGCTTCCATATTTAGGTGCATTCATTGTTGTTACTTGTACTATGGAAATTTTGCTGGCAAAAGTGCAAAACAAATAGTGGTTTGTTCATTAAGATTTTTGTGCTAAAATAAATCTGATGATATTCTAAATGGATTTAGTGCAGAGATCTTGGATTGCAATCATAGGATTCGAACTTGCTGTAAAGTAGGGTGTAGTCTTTTGATTAAATATAATTAGTTCTTCAATTTAATCTTGGGAATCAATTCTTCATATGAATGGATGTATAAAATGCACTATCATGCTTGTTTATTGTGCTTATAAGGGGTTACATCAAATCTAATTTTTAACATTATAACCATTATTTTTTACAAAAATTTGCATGAAAAATGTAATTTATCTTTGTGAAAATAATGGTGTATTCTTGAACATAGTTGTGATTTTAGAGAAAATCTGATTTTGTGTAACTTTTTTTCTTTTTTTCTTTTGTAGGTACAAAGCTGAAAATCAGCAAAGGTACAAAGGAAAAGCTAAAGGAAAAGGTACAAAGTGAAGGAGATGGCTAGAAAATGAAAACGAAAGGAAGAGGATTTTTTTTGAAAACTCAAAGTGTTTTTTAACGCTTTAAGTGTTTGTTCAACACTTATTTATGAAATTGTTACCTTTTCGCTCCTAGGGCACTAATTTTCGTTTGGGTCTAAAAAGAAAATTTTGATTTTTTCCATTCGCAAAAGGTTAAAATTCAAGCTTAGACACTTACTAGAGTTTGTTTTTGGTTAAAAATTGGACAAACAATCTTCATATTTCATTTGGTGCTTAAAACGAATCACACAATTGCTTTGAAGGCTATAAAACAAACAAGTGCTTGAATTGTGATTTTGTCTTGGGTGCATTTTGAATGCCTATCCTCTCCCCTTGCGCTTCGTGCAATCTAGGGTGCAAGAGAAACACTCAAAATGCATTTTATTGCTTTCAAATACTTTGATTTGGGCTTAAAAATTGAACATCTTGTGCGAGTGTGAGTAGGGGCATTTTCGCATACATTCTCTTTCTTTGCACCATCAAAGATTGATTGAGTTACAGATTGTGCCTTTGCTTGCTTTTGTTTATCTTAGAGGGCCTGCCTTGGGGAAAAAGTACCCACCCAAGGGAACGACTCAACCGCTCAACCGGTAACACTCTAAAGCCAAGAGTATTTCCAGCCGGGATATAACTGTGGGTATTGGTCAAATTGCATTATCACGTGGTTGGCTCTGACAAGATGGATCCGAAAGGGGACTCTTTTCATATGGGTCATTCTCCACGAATGGAAAGTCTGAACTAGAACCCTTGTTTTGTAGTGACCTATTTATCCATTGAGCAAGTTTATCAAAGTGGTGCATTGGAACTTTGATTCCAAGAAGTTACTTGCCATGTCCGATCTTGGTTGAAATATAGAGGTTAGGATTTCATCATACATCTATATTTTTCCTTGGTTGCTTGTAAAATCATCTCTTCTATGAAGAGCATGAGGCAAGCCCACTAAGAAAAACATACCCATTAAGTTAGGATGTTACATTGCTTGTTTGAAAACACAGTGCATTTATCGAAAATATTTTGCAAACAAACATTCAACATGATTCTCAAAATTTCAAACCCTTTTGAAGACAAATATCATTGACTCAATCCATATGCTATTGCTTTCCCTTGGGATTCACGTCCTTGGAGGTTCCTAAGAATTGGATTATACCTCAATTTGTCTTCTTGAGTAAACAATAGGAAAACCCTTGCCTTAAGTTCATTGAATTTCCACATAAAATATATTTTTGGGTTTAAATAAATTAAGACATTGGACATCTTAGTTTGAAACTTTAATCAAAGAGAGTGTTTTTGGTAAAATCAAGCCATTAAGCAAAGATAAGAAAAATGAACTTTCATGTGTGTTGAAGACTCCAAATCCTAAAAGTACAAATCATTGATTGGAAATCCAAAATGTTCAAATCATTTCTTGGTTAGAAAGGTCTTTAGGAAGCATATGCATGCTCTTCAATACCTAGGTCTAGGAAAACACAAAGTGTCTTTTTAGGTTCACCTAAGGATCAAAACAAATCAAACCTCTTTCATCCATCTTTCAAAACATCAAATCCATCTCACAAATCATCTCTTGAAAAATATTGAAATCATCTTTGATACTAGCCTTTGTGGCAAAAAAAAATCAAAATCATCCAAAAACATTGTGACCAAGTCCTTGAAAACATTTATCAAAACACCTTTGGCTAGGCATGTGTAGATGCATCCTTTTGCATATACTTAGTCAAAGTTATAAAAAATCATCTTTTCTAGCTTAGTGTATGTAGATGAATCCTTCTCCATATACTTAGTGAAACAATCATCTTATTTGGGTAGGTGTGGGTAGATGCATCCTTCTCCTCACACATATCCAAATCATCATCCTTTGAACAAAACTATCCTTTAGATCATTATCAAACATCTTAGGGTCTTTTTTGTTCAAAATCAAAATCAAAATCCAAATCAAGATCAAGGACAAAATCTTAAAATCCTAAATCCTAAAAGCCTAGTATTTCATTCAAGATTTATTAAAAGCCAAAAACATCCATAAAATCCTTAAACATCACCATCACATCATCATCACATTTGATCATAAAAGCATCCTAAAACTTTCACTTTGGGACATAAAATAGAGATTAATCCAAAGAGTCAAGAGATTCATCTCCCATATTCTCAAAGATTGATCCCCATTTTATGGTTCTAACTAGATCTCAATACAAGAAGAGTATGGAAGCCAACAAAGAAAAACCCACTTCAAGTGATCTTAGCCAAACCACTCCCGAAATGAATCCCATTGGGGATGGAAATCTCACAATTAGCCTTCCAACATCATCGCAAAACCCACAAGAAGAAACCCAAGGGGAGGATCTTACCTTGGGAATGTCTCACAAAGAAATAGCTGAAATGCTCCAAAATCTGGACAACCATAGAATCATCAACATCATGATGAGACTTAACCCTTCGTTGTACATGCTTGAACTATCAAAACAAGGGGCCAAGTTTCCTTCGGATTTTGATGTGAGCACTATAGTAGAGACATCTCTTCCACCAATCTCATCCACCATCCCAAAACATCACCCAAAACATTCCAAAAATCATGACATCGATTGCTCCAACTCAACCAAATTTCAACAAGGGAAACACATTTCTCAATGCTCTTCAATCACATCCCCTTTTGAATAACCAAAACTTGGACGCAAACACCACAGTGGAACAAAAAATCCTCCATAATCCATTACACCAAAATGTTCCTCTCACTCTACATTATGACCCATCATCAACATCTTTTTATGGAGCACCACAAACACCTCTTCTCACAAATTCACAAGAGGGAGACATATTTGGACTAGGGGGAATTTTCAACACCACAACACTCTCGCAAGGATTCACCCCCTTACGTTTCCACCTCTCCCACCATCACCATTGTCATCTACATCACTCCTTGATTTAGGGTTTCCCCCTCTACCGAGTATCAATCAAAACAACATCCCAACCATCAATCAAAACATTTTTCCAAATGTTCAAAACTTATTGTTGACATTACAAATGACAAACAGACAAGCAATGGAAACATCATCAAACACCCCCATAACTTTGCAAAGCGTGATCTCTCAAGGGCCAATCACATCAATGACACCCCTTACCACATCAACAACACCATCCACTAATCATGTAATCAACACGACAACAGCATCCACCAACAAAATAATCAACACAACATCATCATCTACCACCATTCCAAATCCACCACCACCTCCACCACCACCAATGTTCACCACATCAAACCAATTCAACGCAACATTACAAGTCACTTTTCAAAGAGGATACCAACAAGTGCAAAAACAAAAAGCTGTGCAACAAGGCGCATTACAAGCTCAACAAGCACAACAAACCAAAGCTTTATTGCAATAGCAACAACAACAAGCCGCCCAAGCCACACAAGCATTGCAAGCACAAAGAGTCACTCAAGCAAAACTTTTATTACAACAATAAGCAACGCAAGCTCAAGCACAAGCTCAAGCACCAGAAGCACAAGCTCAAGCACAACTTCTTGCACAAGCAGCACAAATACAAGCATATTGGCAAGCACTAAAGCAATACCAAGAGTAGCAAGAAGCAGTAGAATTGGCAACCCAACAACAAGTGTTGTGGGAACAAGAACAAGTAGAACAATAAGCGTTGGTAGATCAACAACAAGCGCATCAGCAAGCAGAACAACAAGCATTGTTAGAATAGCAACAAGTGCAACAACAAGAAAAAATCCTAGCAAAACAACAACAAGAGCAACAACAAGCATTGTTCATCCAAAAACAAGTAGAAGCCTACTTCGCCGGCCACAACATACTGATACCATTGAACAATGCACCAATGAACCCATCCATCCAAACCATGATTGCAACACCTCAAAACACATTCATCCCACCCCCTGATCCCCAGAATGATATGATGACATAACTTAGGTTGCTCTCGCAACAAGTACTTGACCTTTAATTAGGGCGGACAACCAAAATGCAAAGCAACTTGTGTCCCTATCCATTTCATAGGAGCTTAGACATGAAACCACTCCCTAAGGGATTTGAGATCCCTAAATTTGACAAATATCAAGGGATGGGAAACCCTGAAGATCACATCAAGGAATTTCGGGTTCATTGTATGGAGGTTGCATATGACGATACTTATCTGATGCGGCTATTCCCTAGGAGCTTGGCAGGCAACGCTATAGAATGGTTCTCTCGCTTACCCTCAGGCATCAAAAAATTCCAAGAAATCATAGATGAATTCATTAGAAATTACAAATGTAACATTACAATGGATGTTAGTCTCGAAGAACTATACGCTCTAAAATAAGGAAAAAATGAATCTTTTGCGTCATTTCTTCAACGGTGGCAATCCAAGGCCAATCGGAGCAAGTGGACCATGGCAGAAGAATAACAAGTCTGCACAATCATAGCCAACCTTGAAAGTCGCCTATCATTCCACCTCAAGGTTCAGGGAATCACCACCTATGATCAACTAATCTCTAAGGTGCTTAGCATCGAAAGAGCCCTTGCAACCCAACCCATCGAATCAACATCATATCATGAACAACAAAACAATCACCCACCATCAAATTACAATGATAAACCTCGTACATGGGTGAGAAACAAGATCATCACTAATGATGGCATCGTCAATGCCAAGGTGGTCATTAGTGGTCCATGCCAAAACACATCCACACAAATCCAAACACCAAATCAAAACATTCATCACACAACACATCAATCAAACAATAATCCCACCATCAATAACCTCAATGACCAAAGAGGACCACCTCAACAAAAGACTTATCCCAAATGAAAATACACTACTTTGGGAGAACCACTTGAGGACATCATGTAAAAGCTAATCGATGAAAAAATCATCCAAGCTCCTACATTTGAGAATTATCGAGAACCTGATGTCAAACCTCCTTGGTACAATGAAAATCAACTATGTGAGTTCCACCAAATCAAAGGCCACACCACAAACAATTGTATGTAACTCAAGAATATCATCCAAGATCTCATCGACAAAAGAATCATAAATGTGGAAGCACCTACTAGGAATCAGGATCTTAAAATCTACATGAATCCAATGCCGAATCGTGGCAACAAAGGGAATAAGAAGGATAAAGGAAAGGGCAGTGTAAATCATGTATATGAAACAGTTGTTGCCAACCTCAATGAAAACTACATGGTCATCACCATTAAGGGCGCCCATGCCGAAGATTGTGGAGTCACCACAAGAGGTGGAAAGGTCACCATTGCAGGATCATCCCAACCAAATAGAGTCCCTACATCAAGAGCCATTTCGTATAGCTACAATGTTGTAGACCAACTCAAAATAACACGAACACACATCTCCATCATGGAGTTGTTAAAAATATCATCGGCCCATAAAAAGATCCTTGAGGAAGCATTAGCCTCATCTACCGTCCTTGCAGACCTCGATGCAGAACAATTCCAAGCTATGGTCAGAAACATCATAACACCTAATCTCCTTACGTTTTATAACCAAGATTTTCCTGCCCAACCATCTCACAATCGCACACTTCACTTAGAGGTCATTGTGAACAAAAGAAAAATCAAAAGGGTCTTGGTGGATGGAGGTGCAGGTTTGAACATCTGTTCTTTTAGCCTCATCAAGCAGTTGAAAATATCAGAAGATTCCATTGACAAAGGGAAGGGCATCACAATTAGAGTGTATGATGACTAAGAAAGAGTGTCTCAAGGCACAATTAAGCTCCCTATCCAAGTAGGGCCAACACTCATGGAAACCACATGTCAGGTCTTGGACCTCGAGTTACCATACAATATCCTTTTGGGACGCCCATGGATTCATGCGATGAAAGCCATAGCATCAACCTTCCACAAATGTGTGAAATTAACACATAATGGACAAGAGGTTACTGTCCATGGAGATCCTGAGCCGTTTTCATACTGCAAGAACCTTGAAGCCAAATATTACAAAATCCCCCAAGTGCCAAAAAATGATGAGGGCCCATCCACATCATACATCGATCCCACCACTCTCACGTCCACTTCTGCGATAGAGACACCCACCATTCCCACCATATCCGATACCAAGCTCATCATCCAGGAGGATGGTTGCGAAAGTTATAGGCTCCCTAACAATGCTTTTGTGATAAGAGAGTTACAACAATCTCCTAGATCATGAGGACACGCACAAGAAAATCAAGCTTCCACATCACAAACGTATCCTGAGGATTATCCTGAATTCACAAGCTGGGGAGACCTTGGCCAATAGGTTATTGAAGTAGATCCATCTCACATGTTGTATCAAGATGAAAGACTGACACCTGAATTACCAATGGATGAAAGAAGCAAAGGCCTACACATGATGCTTGCGATGGGCTATGACCAAAACCAGAGACTAGGACAAAATGACAATGGGCTCATAATACCTATCATGCAAGAGACGCGACCCATAACAAATCTTGGTCTTGGATGTGCCACTCCAAGAATAACCATACATGGCTAAAGTCCTCTGGTTAGAGCTGCTAATGTTTCTCCTCAGCCAGTCCTAGTACAAGTGCACTCCCCAATACCCATAGGGATAGACATGCATAACTTTATCATTGAGCCCTATATTAGTAGCGATGACGAAGATACCTTATCCAACCTACCTAGGTTATTTGAAGATACCACCCTATGTATGATTAGTACCATATCCTTTGAACCAGATAGTCAAAATCATGAGATCCACTTAGTCTACCCCCAACTGATTGACTATGACCAACGAGGACCACCAGTTCTCAATATATTCAAAAATGATGAAGTGCTCTCAGAATTCATGGGATTAAGGGATAACATTCCAGATGGAGATCATAAGGTAGGGTTCATAATGGAGTTGGACACACATGCCTATTACAGGGAAATGATTGAATCCTTCAGTCACAAAAGTGAGAAACTAAGAATCATATCCAAGTCCTTGAGTGAAAACCACACCATGGAACTCTCTGACAAGAAAATAGTAAAAATAAAGGACGTATCCAATGGTAAAAACCTCTCAAAGGTGCCTGAGGATGAAGGATTCAATCTTCCCCTAAGAGTTATTCATCAAGAGAAGTCAGCAGTCTTGGCCGAAAAATGCAACCCAGTCAACCTAGGAACAAAGGAGACCCCGCATATCACATTCTATGTGGAATCACTATTATTAGAAGAGCAAGAACTCCTAGCAGCATTCCTAAAGGAAAGACAAATAAACTTCGCATGGAGTTATGCTGATATGCCAGGACTTGATCCAAATACTGTGGTCCACCACCTAGCAGTGTATCCAGATGCAAAACCTGTCAGACAGAAGCTTCGCAAAATGCATCCTCAAATTGCTTTGTTAGTCAAAATGGAGCTCAAAAAGCTATTAGATGCTAGATTCATCCGACCAATTGATTATCCAGAATGGGTATCGAACTTGGTACCCATATCAAAACCTGACGGAGCATCAAAATCTATACAGACTTTAGAGATTTGAACAAGGCATGTCCCAAGGATGATTTCCCACTTCCCAACATCGAATGATAGTAGACATGATAGCAGGGCATGAGATGCTATCGTTAATGGATGGATTTTGATATAAACTGATCATGATAGCAAAAGAAGACCAACACAAGACAACTTTCACTTGTCCATGGGGGACCTACCCGCTAGAACATGATGCCATTTATCTAAGGAACACAGAGCAACCTATCAAAGGGCCATGACATTAATATTCCATGATATGATTCACAAAATAGTCGAAGACTATGTCGACGACATCCTAGCAAAGTCAAGAAAAAGACAAGATCATATAGCAACCCTAAGTGCTATCTTTGACAGATTAGAGGAATACAAGGTCAGACTAAATCCCAAGAAGTGCGTCTTTAGCGTGCAATCAGGCAAATTACTAGGATATATAGGCTCCATGAGGGGTATCGAGGTGGATCCTACAAAAGTCAAAGCAATCCTTGAGATGGAAGCACTAAGGAATCTAAAACAACTAAGAGGCCTCCAACGAAGGCTCCAATCCATTAGAAGGTTCATAGCACAGCTAGCAGACAAGAAGAATCCGTATTCACACCTACTCCACAAGGGGGTAGTATACAAATGGGATACCAAGTGCGAAGAGGCATTCAACAAAATAAAGGAATATCTACTGACACCACCAGTCTTAATGCCACCTATCCCAAAGAAGCCATTGATCCTATATGTGTCAGCAACAATAGCAGCCCTTGGAGCTCTCCTAGCTCAACATGATGAAAATAGAACAGAGAGGGTCATCTACTATATCAGCAGAACAATGGTCGGTCACGAGCTAAATTACTCCTTCATTGAAAAAGCTTGCCTTGCAGTAGTATTTGCATCCCAAAAATTCAGACACTACATGTTGGCACACAAGATCAAGCTCATTGCGAAAATTGATCCCCTCAAATATCTCTTATCCAAGGTAATGCTCACGGACATAATGGTAAAATGGGTGATGATACTGTCAGAGTATGACATCGAGTATGTGGAAAGAAAAGCCATTAAAGGTCAAGTTATTGCAGATCAACTAGCAGAAGCACCCATATATTCTGAGAATCCTCTTGTATCTAAATTTTTAGTCGAATCCATCTTTAACCTCAATGTAGCCGATCACTGGAAATTATACTTCGACAACTCATACACACAGCACAGATCAAGAGCTGGTATCTTCTTCATCACCCCCCAAGGGGACTACATACCATGGTCATACAAACTAACATTCCTTTGCATGAACAACATAGCAGAATATGAGGCTTTGACTATAGGTCTCAGGATAGCAGTGCAATGGAATATCATAGCCCTCAAAGTCTACGGAGATTCTCAGTTGATCATAAACCAAGTCAATGATGAATATCAGTCTAAGGATGACAAACTAACTCCATACAAGAAATTGGTGGAGACTCTCAAGGAATCCTTCATTGACATAAAATTTGAGCATATTCCAAGAACCAACAATAGAGTCGCTGATGCCATGGCTACAATTGGGTCTCTAGTAGACATCCCTCACAACATTCTGAAATATGAATTTTTGATTAAGCAGCTTCTTGTTCCCACATTCGAGGTACCAAAATTAGAATATGTGTGTGAAATCGTTGGTCCTGGTGATCCTTGGTATCATGACATCTACACTTATCTTCGAATAGGAGTCATACCCACTGACCTACAATCAAGCCTAAAATGAACCTTTATTAAAAAGGCATATAGATTTGTCATCCTAGGAGATACCTTATACCATAGAAGCATAGAAGGTACCATACTGTGCTATCTAAATGCTGAGGAGGCATTAACCACTCTAATCGAGGTTCATAACGGTATCTATGGCTCACACTTGAGTGGAATGACCATTACCAAGAAACTGCTGAGGCTGGGGTATTACTAGCCCATAATGGAAAGAGAAGCACATGATCATGCTAAAAGGTGTTTACAATGTTAGCCGCATGGCAATCTCATCCATGCTCCAGCTCAAGAGCTCCATCTGATCATCACACCATGGCCTTTCTCATAATGGGGACTTGACCTCATTAGAAAAATCACACCCACCTCATCCAATGGCCATAAATTTATCATAACTGCAATTGAATACTTCACAAAGTGGGTGGAAGCCATACCCATGACCTATATCACTGGGAAGCAAATCCCAAATTTTATCCTGAACTATCTTATCTATCATTATGGTGTCCAACAAGCCATTATCTCAGATAATGGGACACCATTCAAGAACCAGGAAGTCCATGAATTGTGCGAGAAATTCAAAATCTATCATCGCTTCTCCACCCCATACTATCCCCAAGGCAATGGCCAAGCAGAAGCCATGAACAAAACCATTCTTAAAATCCTCAAGAAAACAATCAATGACGTAGGTCTTGACTGGTACTTGCAGCTTAATCCCGCCCTCTAGGCTTATCTAACCAACATCTAGACACCCACTAGCACCACCCCCTTCTCCCTGGTGTACGGATCAGAAGCCCTACTCCCCATTGAGATCGAGCTCCCATCCCTAGAATATCATCGCAGGTCTCATCACTCATGAAGAATATCGAAGCCAAGACTAAACGAAATGGAGTTACCGATGAGAGGACGATAGATGCTTTTGAATCATTATAAAGTCTATCAAAATAGACTCAAATGAAGCTACAACAAGAAGATCAGAGACCTTCCCAAGTCAAGAATTGGTCTTAAAAGAAAATCAAGAATGTCCCTAATCCCAAAGAAATAGCAAGCTCAAAGTTCCAATTGGTTAGGGCTCTTTCATCATCAGCAAGCTATAAATTAGTATATCAACTATCAACACTGGTGGGGAACTTTGCGTGGAGCCCATGAATAGTTCTATCTCAGTGGTCTATGCCTAAATTTTCAAGGTATAAACCAAAAATTCAAAAAATAAAAATGTCTCCAAAAAAATGGTTAGCTTCAAAGAAAACCCTCGAAAACAAAGGCCTTGGTAAATGAAAATAAAAAGGCAAAAATCCAAAAATAGAAAAAGGATCAAAAAATCGCTCTCTAGTGAAACCACTTTGGTGGCACTTTGGGTAAGTACCCTCATGAAACCTCGAAAATAGGCACCTTGTAAATAAGCACTTCTTCATCCATCAGACCTTTATGACTTGTTCGTCATTATCCCTCCATTTCACTTCCATCATCCATCTCATCCATATCTCCATTCATCACTCATCCACTCGCATCCGCACCATAGCTTGGTCCTATGTTCATATCATGATCCCTCCTAGTACTACTCGGCCCATCCTCAAGGTCAGTTTGTCTTGCCTTTATCGGAGTAGTCCATTACATCACGATGGGGGCATGTTCTTATTGGATTAGATTCATGTATGGTCTTCAAGTCCTCAAAATCAAAAAATCAAAAAAACATCAGAAAATCATAAAATCCAAAACATCAGAAATCAGTAGAAAATCTAAAACATTCAAAACATATCAAAATCCAAAAACATTCAAAACATATCAAAATCCAAAATAAGGTTGTTCTATTTCCAATACATCATCTCTAAGCTTGAATATAGGCAAGGTTGATCTTTGATCATCCCTCTCGAGACATTTAGGTCAGTCCTAAAGGAGTTCGGGCTATAATAAACTAACATTTCATCATGTATATCTTCATCTATAACCTGGCTAAGTCAAGCCATTGAATCCACGTGGTTCTCAGATGTTTAACGTAGGCAAGGCTCATTCATTGACGCCCCCGAGGCCCCTAGGATAATGCCTTTAGGTTGGGTCTCTTTAGCCAAAATCCTTTAAAATCCCAAAACATTTGAAATCTCAAAAAAATATCAAAATAGCCTCAAAATATTGCAAAACTCCAAAAAAATCCAAATATTTGAAAAAAAATCCATCTGTCTCATCTCGCTTACACCTGCAATAAACACCATCCATAATAAATTGATCGTCATTCTCAACCTTTGGTGAAACAGTTAGAAACAAGTCTAGCAAGTTATGCTAAAACTCAAAAAGCATCAAGTCTCAAGTCTAAGTCAGTACGTAAACAAGTTGGTCAAGTCTTTGTGTTGATAGTCCATCATCCAAATAGTCCCATATCAATCATCTAATAACAACATGTCCTAGGATGAATCCTTCCTGCAAGGGGCATTATTTATCATAAACAACACTTTGGATAGACGAAATGACGTGCCGCCATCCACTAACATGTCCTAGGATGTATCCTTCCTACAATGGGCATTATCTTTTGGCAATAAGTTTTGGTTATTATAAAAACACATTTCCTTTTGGTTAGCGGTATTGAAGAACATCAAATTGTTTGTGTGCTTTATCTTTTTCTTTTGACTTATCTTATTGCGCTCAGTCCAAGGACCTCTTGATGATATCTGAATGAAGGACTTAGAGAGATAGGAATGGGGCAATGATCATTATTCTTTTGTCTGCTGTACTTGTCAGACGTTCTTGTAAAATAAATTGGTGAATACTTTCTTTGTTAGATATGTATGGAGGATGTTTTGGACAGCTTGTTGACTATTGCATTGATTGGTTATACCTTTCTATGTTTTGGTCCGAGATGTTTGAAACTTCTAAAGTGCATCCTAGCAAGGTTTCCGTATGTCAGGTGTGAACAAGAATACTCCTATCTATTTGTCGAGTCAAAGCCCATCACACTAAGTACAACGCCATCCTGGTCCTTTATACCTTGATGCACCATACTTAGGCGTGTTATCAAACATAAAGCAAGTGACCCTTTGAAAACCCCAATCCTTGATAAGAAAATCATCCATCTATCATCATCATTTCTCATCATCATCTCTCATAATGTTGGCTTCTTGGACCCTCTTGTCATCATCTAATATCTTCTACACTAACATCATAGCATGAATAGTTAATCATCATCACCAATACATCCATCATGCATCCATTATGCATTCATCTTGCATCCATAAATCATCAGTATTTTGCATATCATCTCACATGCATAATCATCATCATAATACAGATCTGTTAGTCTAAGCATCTCATAAATCATCCATTGCATAATCACAGCATATCACATCATCAATCTCATCAATCTCATATCATATCATCATTTAAGTTGTTTAGGATAATATAAATTTGTTATTCTAAGCATCTTAAAATCATCCCATTGGCTTCATAATCTATAACCATCCATTTTGAACCTCTTTATCGCGAGATCGACCATCAAATCGAATCTTTTCACTCGATCTCTTGAGGGAGAAATGTGCTAGTGTACCTCTTTCTGCTAGGAAATCCAAAAAATTAGAATTTTTTTGAATTTTGATCGCAACAAGTACATTGCTTCAAAGAGGGGAAAAATGTAGACATGAAAAATTAACACTCTGCATTTGATTATGTTCATTCATTAAGTAAACTAGATTTTGCATTAGGTCCATTCATTGATTGATCAGGTTCACCCTCATTCATTCATCAGGTAATTCCATTAAATTCCATCTCCTAAGTTCATTCATTAAAAATTAAATAAACATTATCATCAACCTTTTAATCAATATAAATCAAACATCATCCCTTTAATTAAATAAATCAAACATTTATTTAATTAAATCCTAAATCATATTCCATCATTTTCTGATTTAAATAAATCAAATATTTAAATCCTAAAAGTCAAAATCATCTAAACACCATTAAGCTAACCTAATCATCATTAATTTAATCTAACCATGATTAAATGCTAATCTCATCCACTTGCATTCTCTAGATTATGCCACTTGCACAAATAAATCAATTTTTATTAGTTATTAGAAAAAACCTGTCCCTCAACTTGACAAGTCCAACGTGCATTTATAGCTATTTTTCTTGTCCCCTTCTCAAAATTTATGGCAAAATTTGAATTCAAATTCTCCCTCTCATAGGCACTCTTCCCAAATCTTGCACAACCATTGACCACTCACCACTTGACAAATTAATCGTCTTCTCATTGGAGGATCTTTAGTCCCACATCACCATCTTGGCCAATCTCTCATCAAGAAAAACTATAAAGAGGCAATCCTCATTCATTGGATCCACAATTTTTATGCAAGGTTACTCTCTTGATTTGAGAATAATCTTGTTCTTCATCTCCATTGCATTCATCATTTTAGCTATTGATCAAGGGATTGGGAAAGGGTCACTAGCACATGTGACACCAATCCACCATGGAATAGGTAACTTTTTAAATGTTTTCATGATGCTTCTAGTTTTCTTTTACCCTTTGTTGCATTTTGAAGCATTTGTAAGGTATTTCATAGGGTCATTCTTGAGGAATTTGTGATTTACTAACCTTGTATGAAGTTTAGTTTTGCAGATTTCAAAAGTATGCACCACACCCTAATTCAACATTATAAAACATATTTAACTACATCTTCACATCAATCTAGAAGGATTTTAAGATAAACTTAATGTTAAACTAGTGTTGTAATGTGTCCCACACATTCACATTGGTTCTTGTGCCTTCCTAGGCTATGTGGACCTCATTTACTATTGTAAAGTGTATTAAAATCACACTTTCACATTCAATTATGTGCCTCAAGCCCTAATTAACCTTTATATCATCACTAAGAGGCCCTTATTAACCCATATTGTGCATCTCAAGGCTTGAATTGATCAAATACATGACAAAGTTGCAATTTAAACCTCATTTCCTTATCTCCCGGCATCTTAGGTATCAAAATGGCCCGTGTGGGACCCATTCACTATCCATGGTAAATCAGTTCCATCTAGGTAGGACCCATTCGCCATGGGTGGTGAATGAGTCCCATTGGTTCATTTTTGACCTTTGAGTGGGAAAAAAGTCAAATTTAAGTTTATTATTTCTTCATGTCCGCCTGTGATGAGCTATTAATGGGTAAAATAGGTGAAATTCCTATTAATATAATTCTTTAAACCCTATTTCACATCTCTTATCATTCATTCATCCACCAATCTTCCATCTCAAGTCAAGCAACTTAGGGTTTCATTATTTCAAGCCACCAAGATATTAATTTTTAGACATTCAAGGGCAGATTCTTCATTCTTTTTGCAAAAATTCAAGATCAAAAATCATGGAAAGGTAATCAACTCCATTATTACATGTTTCATTCTATTATGTCATCATTTTGGTTTAATTACCTAAAAGGGGTTTGACCAAGGCAAACCCCCATGCCTTAACATCCAACATTTCTCTTTCTTGTCTTGTTTGTTTGCAGATTTAGGTCTCTTGGAAGCTTGGAAATAATTAAGATTCAAGTTTCAAGTTTCTTCAAGTCTTATCTTAATTCAACAAGTCAAAATATCAACAAAAACTCATTTTTCAGGTTCAAAAGTTAGAGTTTCGAAAGCGAACACCTACAGAGAATCAAAGTGCAGACCAAGAGCTCCGTATTCCACCTTTGAATATTCAAAAAATAAAAGTGGACTCATTAAAAAGTGGTGGTGAATGAGTCCCACTTCTAGGTCAATTTTGAGTTTTCTACATTTTTAAATACCCTTTTGTCAGAAAGAGGTTCTGGCATAGTTTTGCAAAACTGGGACTAATTCACTTAGAATGGAAAATGAGTCCCACCAGGCCTAAAAATTAGCATCAGTAGTATTCTAGAAGCAATTTCTAGTCTCCATCCATATCTCAAGTCCACACTTTCAGTTTCGTTAAGTTCTATTGCAATTTGCATTCATTTCTAGGTGTTTTAGCATTACACAATGTGTTTTCAAACATCAATTGTTTCTTAGGTTTTGCATTCATAATCAGCCAATTACTTAACATAATTGCATTTATATCATCTCATTTATCCTTAATAACATCATATATATCTTAATTTGAGTGAACCACCTAGACTTTTGAGTGGGGTTTATCTCTCTCCTTTTAGGTGAAACATTCCTAAGAGTGCAAGAGTAGCCTATAAGCCCTACCCAAAAATCTACGATTCATTTTTGTGAACCTGAATTTTTGAATACTTTCTTGTCTAATTTGGAGTCCTTCATCATACATCTATCTTGCATTGATCCTGCATTATGGTTTGCATGAATTCATTTGCATGCTAGGATTCCAATTTTGCATTCATAAAAAGTGCCTTTAGGTTGCATTTTTGGCATCTAATTTCATGTAAATTGTCTAAATTTTTGTATTTTTCACTTAGGTCTACATCATAGCACTCATAAACCATAAATTTCACTCAATTTTTTCTGAAAATTCTAAAAAAAGTCCATACTGGGACTCATTTTCCAGCTTGGCCGAATCAGTCCCTTTTCACCCCTAAAACAACCTTTTACAGAGCTGAAAACCCTATTTTTATGCTTTTGTTTGCTGCCATCAATTATCTATATCACTTAACTGAGTTTTTGTAACATGAATTTCATTAGATTTAGCTTAAAATAGCTCATTTCATGCATTGCTCCATTTCACATTTGCATTTTCCACGTGTCATTTTGCTGATTACTGCATAGTGTAATAAAAAAATTACCTTGTTTCATATCTAAAAATCACATTTCATTTTAAGTCATTGCAATGCACTTTATTTACTTTCTTATGTTAATATGTGTTCTCTTAAAGCATTCCATGTTTCTAGAATAGCAAGTGGCTTGTATGATTCTATTTTTCATGGACATAATCTAGGATAGCAAAGTAAAACATTTGATAAGCATTTTGCATACCCTCCTAGTACCTATCGGATTTGCAAGAATATAATAACACAAGAGGATGCAAGTGTAGACAATCATGGCACTCATACTTTTCTTCTCATATAACCTCTCTTATTAGTGATGAAGATATTTTGGTGAAAGGAGCTACAAGCACTGAGAGTCTTGATTGTCCCTCTCCTCTTCAGCCTTTGGAAGACATTACAAAAAAAGAAGATGAAATCATAGAAACATTCTTGAATACCACCTTACCTAATTTCCATAACCATTACAATCAAACCTTTCCATCTCCTAATATCCCTCCTCAATGTCAAGAGGATAGGTTGGTATTAGAAGACATCCCTATTCAGAGTCATGAGAATCTTGACCCTCCCTTCCCTAATGCTCCTCCCATTTCAGATAATCTATTTGAAAAACATAGTGATCCTTCTCTTGATGCCTCCCTCACTTGTGATGAAGCTACTTTACACACTTCAAACTTGGATGAAGATGTTACAAGCTCTCCTTGTAGGGTAGCTAACAAGGAACAAGAGAATGATACCTTAAAGACAATGGGCATTCAACTAACACGTTCTCTTCCTCATCCCCCTCTTGACAATCCCATCATTGATCATTCCCCTATTGGCGATGAAGTCATTTTGGAAGATCCAAGCCTTACTTGTCAAGAACATGTGGTTTGTTGTTCTCCTAAAATATCTCCTTTTAGGGAGAATATCATGGTGCTAGAAAATGACAACAATAATAATGTATCTTCCTTAGATTAAAATGTGATTCTCAATTTCCCTCATTAGAATTACATCAAACCAAGACCATTGAGGTTATGAATGTGCAAGTGTCCATTGGATCCCCCTCGATCAATGGTCCTCTTACATACCCCGTGGGACATCCTAACAACCCTCTAATTCTTTACCCACCATCACATAAACAAAAAACTCTAAATAAACCTAAACTTATCCTTTATCCTCCTCAAACTAATGTGTCACAAAAACCAAGTTATAATACCGTTGCTCATACATATAACACTCGCAATAAACCACAACCGCAAAAACCAACCCCAACAAACTTACCCTTTCCTAATCCTATCTTACCACATCCTCCTTATTTACATCCACAAAGTGGAAAGGAGTATAATCTTGTTCGACAACTAAAGAATACTCTTGCTCAAATATCATTATGGGACCTTATTTAAGCATCCCCTCACTATCACAACATGATTCAAGCCACCTTGCAACAAGTTCTTGTCCCTTCTAATACACAACCAACTGATATAGTAGTCATGATTCAAGGACCAAACATTCACATTGGTTTCCACCAAAGTGAACTCCCCTATTTGGAAGTGAAAAATAAAAATGAAGCTTTCATGATCATCGCTCAATACAAAACAAAAGGGATAAAGAGAACTCTTGTAGAGACTGGTTATGCTTTTAATGTATGTAGTGTTAGCCTTTTGGATAGGCTCGACATTGATAAATCAACCATTCGACCTAACACTCTATCTATTAAGGGATTTGACAATGTTTGAAAGAAGCCACTAGGGGTAATCATTATGCCTCTTACCACTGGAGTGGTCAAGGGTATGTGCAGGATCATGATGGGCCAAAAAGTGGCAATATCATGGGTATGTGGCTAACGACTATTTTTTCACCCAAAAATGATGAAATGAAAAGGGTTTTTAAAGGAGATTCTCAGCTTTCCATTGATATAAATTATGCTTTACTTTGAATTTCATAAGTAATTATTATTCATTTTCTATTCAAATTATGACCTATAAGTCTTGATTTATAGGATGCTTGAAAAAAATCTATAGCTTTTAAATGGTATCACATTTTTGAATCCAAAACATGTGTCACATTCTATGCTTCACATACTATAGGATTAAAAAAATATAAATTGAATTTCATGAAGTTTTGACCAAGGTGGTCAGACATATGAGTTTTTATATTTTTAAAAAAGTTGTAATAAAAAATTCATAATTAATTATTTACTTGGAAAAAATTACAAAAACATATGTATCACATTGGGGCATGAGTCCTCTACTTATATCTAAAATATTATAAAAATATATAATCATTTTATTGTGGTTAGGGTGGTCAAACAAACATCTACGTCTTATTTTTTCCCTAAAATTTAAATACCAATGCATTGAAATTTCAAATTTTCACCAAATAGATTTTTTTTTAAACAAACATAGTACTTTAGACACTACATTCAATTTTCTATAGATTCTATTCTTACATAATTTTGAAATAATATAGATAACTTCTTCAAATTTTTACGTCAAGTTTCCTAACTCTGATTTTTTTGAATTTTTTGCCACTTAAGGGCTTTTATCTTCCATGATGATTCAACACATACCATCAACATGAATACACCAATCCATGTCATGGCTTATGAGATTTCATGCAATCTTATCTTAGGTAGACAATGGATTCATGCCATGAAAGGTGTGCCTTCCACTCTTCATTGCAAAATGAAACACATCTACAACAACACAGTCCACACACTTGATGCTAATCTTGAACCTTATAGTATCTTACAACTTGAGAAAACCATAGAAAATTCTTTAAACATATCAACATCATCTACACCAGGAAACAATCCTTTGCAAGCATCTACCTCCACCACTCTAGAAAAAAAGCACATTACACACCAAACTTTGAAGAACTTAATCATGAACAACTACCCAATCCAAAAGAAATGAAAATAATTTATGGAAAAGTTTTTGAGCTTATGAAACAACTTGGATATAGTGGAAAAGGATGTGGTGCTAACGAATAATGTATCCACAACCATATAGACGCCCTCACACAACAATCAACTCATGGTCTTGGTTATTGTCCTATGATAGAAATCACTAAGCCTTCACTCAACATCAACAATATCACAAAACACACTCCTAAATCAACCTTAATCATCGTCCATCTTAAACCCCTTGAAACTAGTGTTCTTGAACATCATCCTTTCCCAAACATCAAACAAACAACTACACCTTTGCTTAATGTCAATTTCATCTCGCAAAACATTCATGATTTGAATACATTAGATTTTATACCCTCCTATAATCAAGAGAACAAAATATCACAATCTCAAGAGCCTTGTGTAAGTATGACATGTACTACTAAGCAAGATGTTTCTTTCAAGCAAACCATAAAACCACCTTATACCATTGATCAAGAAGGTATCTTGTTGAGACTCCTCCAAGATCACTTCAACACCCTCCCTCCATGAACTCGAAAGAAATGTTATTGCAAGACCTCATTATGTGCCTATCATAGAGTTCATGGCCATTCCACTAATGAATGTAACACTTTGAGTCATACAATCCAACATTTTTAGGAGTTTGGTATGCTTCCCTCTATGGGGGCACCTACTTCCTCTAATTGATACCGATTTTAATTATCACCTACATTTCATTAATCATTATGGCTCACCTTTGTCCTGCACTTAGTGGGGGCAAGGGGTTTTGGTAGCCTTGTCCTCATATCCCACTTGTCATTTCCTCCTTTGGCTAGTCGTTAACCTTTCATGAATACATAAGATCAAGCTTGGGATGTGGATGACATGCCTTAAGTTGGATCGCATATGACATACTACCCTTTTCTTTCTTCTTGCAATGCATCCTTTTCTTGGTGGAGTCATTGGGCTTGATTCCCTCTAAGAGCATGATACTTATTTTTTCATTTATACTATCTTGGAGACATTAACCATGATTTTCCATAATATGAGACCTTGCATGAACAAATAAAAATCCCCTTGAACATTCCTTACACTATTTTGCAATGTCTATGAGTTTCAATCATATGAAGTTTTGCTTATCTCATAGAGCTCAAAAACCATTTTCCTTTGTGGTGCCTTATTAAAGTTATCAGGAGGTATAACTTCGATATGGTTGAGCGGGAAGCCCATTTTGAGGCATGAATTTCCCCATAGCCACCTATTTGTTTGTGAGCACATACCAACTAGCGTATGTTTCTCACCTTTGGGATTTCTCACCCCACAGACAATCAGAAGTCATGTGGCCCCAGAGAGAGTATGTTGTGGATTTCTCACCTAGTAGACAGCCAAGATTTCCATTACCTTAGAGTGAGTATGAATTTTCCTTTTGAAACAAACAAGCCTAGATCTAATAAACAACTAGCTAGACAAACGATCGAAGCTTGATCCCCCTTTTTCATTTTCATCTTTCTCATTCTTGCCATTGCATGATTATGTATCTTGATGGTTTGACTTAGGATCTTTGATCCTGGGGGCTAACATAACCTCCTTTGATCTTTGTTATTCTTTTTCATCTACATCTGAACACTTGGATCTCTCTTGAATTTCTACTTTAGTGTGAGTTTGAAGCAAGTTCATCCTCTCACTAAAGTGGGGGCTAAATGTGTCATAGAAAAAAGTACCTCTTGCTTGACATGGGAAAAATTCATGATAAAATGGAATTAATGGAGCCTTGATTTGGTGTTGTGAGGTGTTTTTAACATCTGCACTAGGTATTGGACCCTTTCAAATGGATTTAATGATTTCTTGTAAAGGTGTTGTAAAGTGTTGGTAAAGACTTTCACACTTTTCTAAACTTAATAAACCCATTTTCCCCTAATTCAACATTATAAAATATATTTAACTACATCTTTACATCAATCTAGAAGGCTTGTAAGATAAACTTAATGTTAAACTAGTGATGTAATCAGTCCCACACAATCACATTGGTTCTTGTAACTTCCTAGGCTATATGGACCTCATTTATTGTTGTAAAGTGTATTCAAATCACACTTTTACATTGAATTCTATGTCCTAAGCCCTTAAGTGGCAAAAAATTCAGAAAAAAGGTGAAATTTAAGTTTATTATTTCTTCATGTTGGCCTGTGATGAGGTATTAATGGGTAAAATAGGTGAAATTACTATAAATATAAGTCTTTTAACCCTAATTCACATCTCTTATCATTCATTCATCCACCAATCTTCCATCTCAAGTCAAGCAACTTAGGGTTTCATTATTTTAAGCCACCAAGATATCAATTTTTAGACATTCAAGGGTAGATTCTTAATTTTTTGTTGTTGACATTCAAGATCAAACATCATGGAAAGGTAATGAGCTCCATTATTACATGTTTCATTCCATTCTTTCATCATTTTGGTTTAATTACCTAAAAGGAGTTTGACCAAGGCAAGGCCCCATGCCTTAACATCCAACATTTCTCTTTCTTGTCTTGTTTGTTTGTATATTTAGGCCTCTTGGAAGCTTTGAAATCATTAAGACTCAAGTTGCAAGGTTCTTCAAGTCTTATCTTCATTCAACAAGTCAAAATATCAACAAGAACTCATTTTCAGGTTCAAAAATTAGAGTTTCAGAAGCAGACACCTATAGAGAATCAAAGTGTAGACCGAGAGCTCTGGATTCCACCTTTGAATATTCAAAAATTAAAAAGTGGATTCATTAACCATGGGTGGCGAATGATTCCAACTTCCAGGTCAATTTTGAGTTTTCTACATTTTTAGATACCCTTTTGTCATAAATAGGTTCTGACACAGTTTTGCAAATTGGGACTAATTCACCCAAAATGGTGAATGAGTCCTACCAGGCCTGAAAATCAACATCAACAGTATTCTAGAAGAAATTTCCAGTCTCCATCCATATCTCAAGGGTACACTTTCAGTTTCGTTAGGTTTTGTTGCAATTTGCATTCATTTATAGGTGTTTTTTCATTACACAATGTGTATTCAAACATCAATTGTTTCTTAGGTTTTACATTCATAATCAGCCAATTACTTAAAATAGTTGCATTTAGATCATCTCATTTAGCCTTAATAACATCATATATATCTTAATTTGAGTGAACCACCTAGACTTTTGAGTGGGGTTTATCTCTCTCCTTTTAGGTGAAACATTCCTATGAGTGCAAGAGTAGCCTATAAGCCCTACCCAAAAATCTACGGTTCAGATCAACTATCATTAAAAAATATGAATGTGATTATTTTTCTTCTCTTTAAATGGAATGTTATCAACATCTTGTTTGGTTATCTCCTAAAAACTCTCCTGCTAGGCAGAATATCACGTGCAAACCAAAAATCAACCTCACTTTGAAGCATCCTGAATTGCTTGATATAGATTTGCAAGCATCATGGGAATGCTTTGACACTCATGAAACCTTGAAGAAAAATAATATAGAAGGACAAAATAAAATTGAAGAAGCCACAAAATCATTGGAAATTGCTTTAGAAACATTTGATTTCATACCTATATCCATGGGATAATAGAAGATCATAACAAAAGAGTCCAAAAAGGGAAAAGAGAAATTGGTAATGATAGTACAAAATTCAAAAGAATCAACTTCAACCACCTTAAAAGAACAGAACAACATCCAAGGAAAACTTTGAGCCAATATAACAACCACCAAATCCAAAAAAAGTGACAATTTTTTGAATGACAACTTGGGAAAGGATGTGATGCTATAGAACAAAGTATCCATGTCCCTATACAACCTAATGATCTTGGTTCTTGTCCTTCAACGCAAAAACTTTATCCAATTTCCACACTATGAAAAACAATTCTTCCAAAAAAACTTTAACATTGGTACATCATAAACTCCTAGACATCTCATTAAATATGTATCAAGCAGAAACTTTGTTTACTTATCAACATAAATAACATTAGTTGTTGCTCCTTGCCATATTTGTATGTTTTACATTCCTTGCAAGGAGCAACATATCATCATCCATTTTTGGCTCACTCTTTCCCTACACTAAGTGGGGGAAAGGGGTTAAGTAGCCTTGTCCTTGTATGTCACTTGTCACTTGTCATTGTCTCTTTTCCCTAGTCATTAACCTTCCATGAACATATAAGAGAAAGCTGATGTGAACGATATGCCTTAAGATGGCTCGCATGTGGCATACTCATTCATTAAGTAGCTCAATTCAAAAACATATGACTTGGCATAGGGCTTTCCAAGTTGGCTCTCATGTCTTATTTCATTTATCCTTGGCTACTTTAAAGAAATTGCTCACAGTAATGGTGTTAGCAACCACTTTAAAGTGGGGGAATATATAGTTGACATCTTTTTGCACATTTCATGGCATGATTTTTCCTTTTCTTGTGATGTGTCCTCTTCTTGGTGGTGTCATTGGGTTTGATGCCTTCTAAGAGTGTACAATCGACTGAAGTGGCCTGATGTGAATGAGGGATCCTATGGATAACGATTTGAAACCCTGACTTGTCCTCTCTTGGAGACATTAGGCACAATGCTCTCTAAGAATAAGACCTTACATGAACAAAGCGAAATCCCCTTTGACAATTTTTTTTACATAACATTCAAAAAAATTTACAAAAATTGTTTTCATTGTGATGCCTTATCAAAGTTATCAGGAGCATAACTTTGGTATGGTTTGTATAATGGGAAGCCGACACACTGGCATGACTTTCTCTCTAAACCACTTTTTTGGTACAACTCACCCCGTAGATGACCCAATTTTTTGTGGCCCTAGAGAGAGCACATCTTTGATCCACCTCATTTTTCATTCCTTTAGTTCTTGTCATTGCATGATCATATATCTTGTTTTGTTGGATATTATATTCCTTGTATATGTCCTTTTGCACTAATGTTGGTTTGACTTAGGATCTTGGAACCTAGGGGCTTGACTGATGCCTTGATCTTTTTTATCCTTTGTCATCTGAATTGGTATGATTGGACTCTTCTTGAATGTCTACTTTAGTGTGAGTTTGAAGTAAGTTCATCCTTTCACTAAAGTGGAGGCTAACTGTGGACACAAAAAATGTATCCCTTTTTGCTTGCTTGATTTGGGATTAATTAATGACAAATTGGACTTAATGAGGCCTTGATTTAGTGTTATGAGGTGTTTTACACATCCACATTAGGTCTTGGACCCTTGCAAATTGAATAAAATGCATGTCTTGTAAAGGTGTTGTAAAGAATTATAAATGACTTTCACACTTTTCTTGACTTTTTATTAAGCATTTAAGTCTAATATTATTCAAAAGTTAGCTTTTCCCTCTTCTTCTATAATTAAATAATTATTTTAATTATTTAATTATTCATTAGCCTTTTATCTCTATAATTAAATACATATATTTATTTAATTATTTATCCTTTCTTTATCACCCCAATTAAATAATTATTTTGAATTATTTAATTATATAATTTGTTCTCATCTTTCTTTTGAAATAAATAAAATTAATATTTTATTTATTACTCCTATGTTGGCCACCCAAATTAAATAATATTTATTATTTAATTTCTCTTATCACCCCTTTTTTTGTGCCAATCTTATCTTCCACCTATAGTCTTTATCTATCCATGTCCTTCTCTCAATTAACCTCCACCCTTGATTAAATTATCTTCTAATTTAATCTTGGCCCTTGATCATGATCCTTATTCTTGACTCTCCTCTAGAAAAGGAGTCATTTACACCCTAATTCATTCATTCATTCATAATTCAATCATTCATTCATAATTCAATTGTTCATTCAATCACCATCATCATTCATTAAGTATTCAAGATAGCATTCAAGCTCACTTCTAAGGCATTCAAGAGTGAGATTATTCAACCATTATTGTAGAAATTCAAGATCAATCATCATGGAAAGGTACTAATTCCATTATTTCATGATTCATTACATTATTTATTCATTTTGGTTTAATTACCTAAAAAGAGGTTTGACCAAGCCAAAACTCCTTGTCTTAACATCTAACATTTTTTTCTCTTTCCTTGTGTGTTTGCAAATATAGTTATCTTAAAGACTTGGAAATCATTGAATATTAGGTTGAAGACTCATTGAAGACATCTTCTTGTTTTCAAAGCCAAAATATCAACCAAAAGTCACTTTCATGCCCAAAAACTAGAATTTCAAAAGTGGACACCTATCAAGAATTCAAGTGCAAACAGAGGGCTTTTGTTTCCACTTTTGAATTTTTAGAAATTCAAAAGTGGAATGTCACCAAAATGGTGACTTAGTCCCACTGAACTTATTTTTGGTGGTTTTTGTAGATTTGGATACCCGTTTGGCCGAAACGGGTTTCTAAGCAGTTTTTCCATAATTGGGACTAAGTCACCCAGATTGGCACAAGTGTCCCAGTCGGCTTTTGCATCAGTTTTTTGTGCATTTTTGACCTACATTCCATTCCTTTACAGCCTCCAGGTGCACACCTTCAATTTTATCAATTTCTATTACAATTTACTTGCATTCTTATGTGTTCTTGCATACATCACTATGTTTTCCAGCACTTTGAATTTCTTAGGTTTAGCATCACTAAATTATTTATTTTTCAGTTTATTGCATTAGTACATAATATTTATATACATGGCACCCCTTTCACATTACTCTTGAGTGTAGACATTTGCATTTTGGCCCCAGTTCCTCTCCTTTTAGGTGAAAAACCTAAAATAGTTAGAGGAACCCTTGGGTAACCAAAATCATTGTCCACAGGTGGTAGTAAATATCTTTTGATTTAAATAATTAACAAAATTATAACTTAAAATTGTGACCAATGTCATAATGTGAACTAAATACGCTAGATCCAAATGAATCTAAATCCTATTCAATCCCGTAAGCATTGATCCCAATAAGATTTTCAAAATCATCAAAACAAGAAGTTCCATTAAACTAACATGATATAAACATGAAAATGTAATAGAAATCTATTTTAAGACATCGAATCTTATTCTATTCGGGGAGTGGTTTCACATTGATTTGGAATGGTGATGCTTTCTAATCCCTTGGATAATGAGCTTGTTTCAGTTGGTTTTACTAAAGAAAAGTGATGAAACTGATGAGATATGCATGAAACATGATATGAAACTAGTTAATCATGATAAATGTGAGTTCTAATTGCTAAATTCTTGATAAAATGGATGAAATCTATGCTAAATATAGCTAAAGTTCAAAGATTAAAGCCATATAAAGAAAACTATGCTAAAATGAATCCAAACTAAGTTACCATGGAAGCCATTAATGGATGCTTAAGCGAAATGGATTAAGCTTTAATCTAAAATACTATCAAATGTGAAACATATATGCAAATGAGTACAAATTTCAACAACATAAATTTTCTATCAAAAGATGGATCCCTTTCTCTCCAAATAGTGACCTATTTATAAGAAAGGCAAATGAAGAATCAATGGTTGAGATCAATTTGCTAAATCAATGGTCAATAATGAATGAAGGGTGAGCACATGGATCAAAGATTCTCATCAATGGATGAGAATCAATGTTCACATGGATCAAGAAAAGATCAAAGGTTGAGAATGATTCAAACAAACACACTTTGTAACAACTTTGAAAGTTTGTTAAAAAGTTTGTTTGAAAGAAATCATTCCATTTTGGAGCCAAATAGGGGAATATTCCTTTGGAATATTCCATATGCAAGTGGATGGAAGGAAATTAACAATTTAGTTAATTAAAACTAAATTTGAATGTGCAAGATGGAGAATAAAATGATATTCATTAAATTATTTATTTATTTAATGAAAAAGGGGAATGCAATATGATATTTAATTAAATAGATTATAGTTATTTAATTAAATAAGAGGACTTTAGGGTTTAGATTCAATAATTTGCATTATTTAATCAAATAGGGTGAAATATTAGTGTGGGAGGGGGTGAATTAACCTAGTTAGGTCAATTAGATTAATAGATGAAAATGAGGAATTTAATTAAATAGCTAGGTTGATTTAATCAAACAAGCGAAAAGAGGATGGATTTTAGGATGAAATGATGTTAATATATTAGATTCAAGTGTGCATATATCATTCAGGACATTTTTAAGTGTCTGAATTTTGCCCCTCTTTGAGGTACGTATTACATTGGCTCAAAGAATGACACATTTTAGATTAATATTGCTGCTCAGATCAAATTTAAAAAAAAAAATTGATTTTTTGGATGCCCCAGTGGAAGGAAATAAACCAGTAGCTTGCCCCCTTGAGAGATCCGGTGGAAATTTTGAATTTTGGGTTAATCTCTTGGCAAAGGTAAAACATTGATTTAGGGGTCCTGAAAGGCTCCGAGATGCAAAAACATGCTAAAAAATATAAAGTTGTATAGAGTTTCCACCTTTCAATTTCCCTCTATTTTGTATAGAGTTTTTTCTTAAATTTTTTTTGTTAGTATATGGTGTTGTACACCATTGAATAAATTGATCTATTATAATGTAATTAAATAATTATTTATTTATGTTGCACCTAGGAGGAGTGTTTAGCCACATTAGATAATTATTTCAGACCACTTGTAAAGTTGTATCGTAACATTGGTTTGTTATTTAATGTGCGAGAGACATAGGATGACATTTTTTAATTTTTGTAAAAAGTATTTAATAAAGTGAAAAATTGGTACCCAATATTAAATGAGGGGTGAATGGTTTTGTGGCACATGGTTTTATCTTACCACTTGGTCGTATTTGTGTGATATTGTGTCTATGAAAGAAAACATATGCTTAGTGGTTAAGATTGTGTCAATGTGTACATTAATGCTTGCATACACGTAGGCTGACCTAAGCCTACTTAGGAATTCATTGTGTAGACAATATGACTCATTGGAATTCTTGGATATTTTCCTAATGAGCTTCCCAACTAGTTTATAGAGTGGAGAGATGTCGATGTACTTCAACACCACATGCTTGGATATTTTCCTTTATATGTAGACCCTTGATTCTCTAATATTTTAGATCGATTGCATACAACTTTTGGTGTGTTCACTGTGATTGAATTATATCTTCATGATTGCTAGTTTCTTCATTGTATCAGAGCAAGCGTGGATTTTTTCAAGTCATCAGGTGAACTCATTTTAATATCATTCTATTTGCTTAAATTGTTTGATGGTACTAACCATTCGTAGGAAAGGTTTAGTCAATCCGTCTGGCATTCCAATTGTGGAGGGAGTGATTTATATTGACAACAAATACCACAAATTTTTCTTTGCAAGAAATAGGATACCCTTTGTTTTGTAGGCCATGATTTGTAGGTGAAGGGCATGCCTTTTTATTAAAAAACCAATTGGTATTAGAGACAAAAATATCTTTGAGAGGATGTGTAAGAGATTGAAATATCTTTGTGAGGGAGCCATAGCACTATTTGTGGCTACATTTTGAATATTGAAGGTCGTATTTCCTTGTTGGTCCCATCGCTTTGACCACGTTTGGCCTTTGTTCTCCACGATAAGCTTTATTCTTGGTTGCAACTAACATATTTTGTCACAGAGGGTGCAATTTGCTCAATCTAGGCAAGACATTGACCAATTAAAGGTACTCGAAGGTGTGAAAGCTCTACTCAAAGGCACAATCTATTCTAGTTTTATGGATTACTTTTTAACTTGACCTGAGGGTAGCGATATCATAAAATAGAGGCAAGATTGGTTGTTTTTGCAGGTCAATTTATTTTTTTGTTGTGTTTGACCTACTATTGCAACTTTTTGACCCATGATTTGGCTTGGTCTCCCTTTCAATATGTGGATGAAATTCAAATTTTCAAGAGGAGGCATCATTATCCATGAATCCTAACTTGTTTATCTCAACATTTTTTCCACTGAGTTTAATTTTTTTTCCTTCTTCATTATGAAACTTTGCATAAAAAATTTCTAACAAATTTGGAAAAAAAATTGTAAGGAGGCAATAATTTTTGTAATAGGTGAATTTTTTTCAAAGTGCCATAAATTTTGTTCATAGCTCGAATTTGAGTGCCTTTCTTTTGCAAAATCACGTAATTTTTCACCACTAATTCAAAAAACACAAAATCACACTCATCCTATAAAATGCTTGTTTATGTCCTTTTTGGGTTAGTTACAAGCACTCCTATAAAGTGCCAAATTAGGGGTGGGGGGGGAGAGGGGGTGGGACAAGTAATCAAGAGGGGTGTTGTGTGTGGTTCTTTTCCACACTTCCTTAAGAAGTGCTTGTGTGTATTGTGTTTTAATTTCACTTCTGCACACATTTCTAAGTTCTTCATTTCTTCATTTCTACAAGAAACTATCTAAGTCAAAGCAATATGGAATCTAGTGCTATTATAGTTCCCTTAACACCTTTCAATTATCATGATTAGAAGATGAAAGTAATTCTTGTACTTAAGTACAAAGGTAACTATGGGAACAAATAAAGAACCTATCGTGGCACAACTAAAGACAAAGAAAAGTTTTTCAATAAGTGTGATCAAGAATTTGGCTTCCTATGTCTAGATTTATCTTCTAATTTTTTGTTCCATGTTAAGAACTTGAAAACACCCAACCAATTTTGGGAAGGTATTGACAAAATATTTGGAAAAATAGATGAAATTAGAAGCCACGAGTTGGAAAATGAACTCTTAGGTCTTAGTCCTAGGAATTTCTCAACTTTACAAGACTATTTTACAAAAGTTTAAATCCTTGAAGTTTCACTTAAAAGATTGTGGAATTGACAAGAAAGAGGATCACTTAATCATTTATGTACTTTCCAAGCTAGGTCAGAATTTTTTTTGTTTGTATCAACTTTCTACTCTACTAAAATGGCTCTTGGAGCCTCATGATCAATTCCCACACTTGATAACTTTATTGTTGACCTCACAAGGGAGCAAAAAAAGTTAATTCAAATGGGTACTTTGAAGTCTACTAAACCTCAAGCCCTACTTGTAGGGAATGAAATGCATCAAACTTCAAAAGGGGAGAAGAAGAACACTATAAAGGAAACATAAGTTAAGAAAGAAAGAAGAATTTACAAGGACAAAAAGGACTCTCAAGGTAAAAAGAGAGTTGCATGTGTCTTTTTCAAAAATCTTGGACATGATGAACATTAATGCATGAAGAAAAAAATTGAAGTTCTACAACAAATTCTCAAAAAGAATAATATAGGGCTACCTGATTCTATCAAGGAATCTTCATCAAATCAAGATAATACTAAGGGAAAAGAGAAATCAAAGGGAAAAGCTTGTTGCTAAAGCATCTTTATCTCCATCATGGATTCTAGACTCAAGTGCTTCACACCATATGGGTTCTTCACAGGTTGTTTTTCATCCTAAGAACTATTAAGTATGTCCACAATCACCTTAGGTGATGATACTCCAACATTGGTAAAAGGGATAGGGTATGTTGAAGTTGGAGGAACATTTGCAAATGTTCTAAGTGTACCTTCACTCTCAACTAATCTCCTTTCAGAGTATCAAATAACTCATTTAGGGAAGGGAATAAGAGTACACTTCTCTCTAGATTGAGTTGAGATAAGAGAATTACAAAGCAAAAATTTGGTAGCAATAGGAGAGGAAAATCACTAATCTAGATTATATACCATCTCCAATTTTTTCACAGATATTTCTCCAAAATCACTACTAACTCATTCAAATGAAGTTAGCAAACTATGGCACGAGTGTTTTGGCTATCTTAACTACCTCTATGGAAAACTATGTCAATAAAATATGGTTAAGGGATTACCTAAGGTTAAATTTTCTAAAGGGCTTTGTGAGGGTTGTGCACTTCGCAAGCATCCAAAATAAAAATTTGACAAAGGTAAATCATGGAGGGCAACACAAGTTTTAGAACTTGTTCATAGTGATTTTTTAGGGGCTTTTCCCCATCCATCTTTTACAAAGGATAGATATGTTCTCATCTTCACTAATGATTTCTCACATTTTACATGGGTCTACTTTCTTAGGAAAATATCAAAAAGTGTTTGAGTCTTTTCAAGATTTCAAGGGTATGTGCAGGATCATGATGGGCCAAAAAGTGGCGATATGATGGGTATGTGTAGGTATGTGGGTGATGACTATTTTTTACCCAAAATTGATGAAACGAAAAGGGTTTTTAAAGGATATTCTCAACTTTCCACCAATATAAATTATGCTTTTACTTTAAATTTAATAAATTATTATTATTCATTTTTTATTTGAATTATGACTAAAGTCATGATTAATAGGCTAATTGAAAAACATCTATTGCTTTCCAGCAGTATCACATTTTTTTAATCCAAAACATGTGTCACATGCTATGCTTTGCATAATATAGGATTAAAAAGAAAAAATGAATTTTGTGAAGTTTTGACCAAGTTAAGGTGGTTAGACATACGAGTTTTTATATTTTTTAAAAGTTGTAATAAAAATTTCATAATTAATTATTTACTTGGAAAAAAATTACAAAAAAATATGCATCACATCGAGACATGAGTCCTCTACTTATGTCTAAAATATTATAAAAAAATATTATCATTTTATTGTGGTTAGGGTGGTCAGATAGACACCCACTTCTTATTTTTTCCCTTAAATTTAAGTACTATTGCATTGAAATTTCAAATTTTCACCAAATAGATTTTTTTTAAAAATGAACCTAGTACTTTGGAAACTACATTCAATTTGCTACAAATTCTATTCTTACATATTTTTGAATTAATATAGATAACTTATTCAATTTTTTACGTAAAGTTTCCTAACTTTGATTTTTTTGAATTTTCATCGCCACTCAAAGGCCTATTTTTTTCGTGATGATCCTGCACATACCCTCAAAGCTCTTGTCGAAAAACAATTAGGGAAATTTAGCAAGGTTCTTTAAATATATAATGGGAGAGAATATGTCAAAAATAGTTTTTAGTAGTTTTGTTAATCATAGGGGATAGATCTGTAGTGCACAGTTCCTTATACCCCACAACAAAATGGTGTTGCAGAATGAAAAAAATAGATCTTTAAATATATGGATAATTGTATGATTCACTCTAAGGGACTCACACCATCATATTGGGTAGGAGTCAATTTTGCATGTTACATACAAAATAGAGTTCCAGATAAATCCTTAAAGGGTATCACTCCCTTCGAAGCTCGAAAAGGATAGAAACCAGTAGTTGATAATTTCAAAGTTTTTGGCTCTCATGCCATGGAACACATTCCAAAAGAAAAATGAAAGGCTATGGACCCATAATCCAAACCTTGCATCTTTGTAGGATATTTAGATGGTTTAAAAGGCTATCACCTACTCCACCCTACAACACATGAGTTGTTTATTGAGAGAAGTGTTGAGTTTCAAGAAAATCTTCTTGAAACTATACTTGACACTTCTCAACATATTGTAGACTCTTTAGAGCTTGATTACAATATTGATGATTTACATCATTCTTAGCAGATTCCTAGTGTAGTATCTTCTTCTTCCAGTTCTCATAGTGATGAGGTTCATCTTCATCTAGTTCAGGGATTGCATTAGAAGTTGATATATATGCACCAGACTCACCCACATCTTACACTATACATAGGATGGATACAGGGGTGCAGGATTGAGTAGATGAGAGACTGATTCAAGTAGGTTTTCATGGTGTACCACATACCTTCTTTGCTTTAGTTTCTAATCCACATACATTCAAAGAGGCAACAGGCATACAAGAGTGGGATATTGCTATGGATGAGGAATATGATTCCTTGATTAGAAATCACGCTTGTGGTTTGACTTTAGTTCCTAAGGGAAGAAAGATAGTTCTATGTAGGTGGATATATCAAACTAAATTTGTATCAGATGAGTTAGTTGATAAGTACAAAGCACAATTGGTAGCCAAAGGTTTTTCACAAGTTCTAGGAATTGATTGTACATAAACCTTTTCACCAGTTGCTAAGATGACTTCCATTAGACTCACACTTGCTATAACCGCATCACATGGATGGGATGTACATAAAATGGATGTGAAGATTGCATTTCTTCATGGAGACCTTCAAGAGGAAATCTACATGGAACAACCACCAGGTTTTGTTCAGGATTCATCCTTAGTTTGTAGACTTAGGAAATCTATCTATGGCATCAAACAAGCTCCTAGAACTTAGTATCCCAATATGGACTCCTACCTCCTATCTTGGGTTTGGGCATGTGTAGCGGGGATCATGAATAGCCAAAGTGGCATCAATATGGGGTATGTGGTGACTTTTTTTTACCCAAAATTGATGAAATGAAAAGGGGTTTTAGAGGAGATTCTTAGCTTTCCACCAATATAAATTATTCTTTAATTTGAATTGAATAAATTATTATTATTCATTTTCTATTAGAATTACGACTAAAGTCCTTATCGATAGGCTGATTGAAAAAAATCTATAACTTTCAAACGGTATCATATTTTTTGAATCCGAAACATGCGTCACATTCTATGCTTTATATACTATAGGATTAATAAAAGAAAAATTAAATTTCCTTGAAGTTTTGACCAAGTTAAGGTGGTGAGACGAGATGAGTTTTATATTTTCAAAGTTCTAATAAAAAATTCATAATTAATTATTTGGAAAAAATTACAACAAAATATCGTCACATCGGTTGAGTTCTCTACTTATATACTTAAAATCTTACAAAAAATATTATCATTTTAGCCATGGTTAGGGTGATGGGGCAGACACCTACTTCTTATTTTTCCCTGAAATTTAAAGTACTACCATTTGAAATTTCAATTTTACTTCAAATAGATTTTTTATTTATTTTTAAAATAAACCTAGTATTTTAGAAACTACATTTTCAATTTTCTACCTGGAATTTCTATTCTTACATATTTTGAAATAATATAGATAAATTTATTCAAATATTTAAAGTCCAAGTTGCCTAACACTAATTTTTCTGAATTTTTTTGCCACTTAAGGGCTTGTTTTACGATCATCTTTATACCCTTTACTAGATGTCATTACGATCCTAATATATATCTACTATGGCAGGATGATTCACTTTTGATATTGGTTCTATATGTTGATGATCTTTTGATTACTGGAAGTACTTCATTTGCCATTGTAGCAGTGAAGACATCACTTTAGGATAGATTTTACATGAAAGACTTGGGTTTATTACACTACTTCCTTGGAATCAAGATTTCATAGTTAGCTTCAAGAATTACTCTTGCACAACCCAAGTATAATCTTGATCTACTTGCATGGTTTCATATGACTACTTGCAAACCATCTCTGATTCCCTTTCTTTTTGGAGTCAAGCTTGAGACTTCCTGTACTACACTGTTGGTTAATGCTACATTGTATCAACAAATTTTTGGTAGTCTTATTTACTTGACTCATACCGGGCCATGCATTGCCTATGCAGTAGGCATGGTTTCAAGATTCATGCAAAAACCTCATGAGCTGCATTGGAAAATAGGTAAGACGATCCTTCACTATCTTCATGGTACTCAGGTTTTGGATTCACTAAAGAGTTGGTTCATCACTTGACTTGGTTGGTTATACAGATTTAGATTGGGTTGGTGACACTAACGATCATAAGTCCACTTTAGGTTCCAACTTTTCACTTGGTTCAGGTCCTATTAGTTTGTCTAGAAAGAAGCAAAATGCTATTGCTATATCATCCATAGAGGTAGAGTTTAGGTGGTATTTTAACTCAACTACTGAGGCTATATGGCTTCAAGGAATTATTTTTGAGTTTGGTACTCCTTTCAAGCATCCTATATTCATCTATTATGACAACCATAGTACTATTAGATATGCAAGAATCTAATTCAGCATCAACAAACCAAAAACATAAAGATTCATATGCATTACATTCAAGAGTTGATTCATGATCATAGCATTGAGTTAATCTTTTGCTATTCTTCAGAGCAGGTTGTTGATATCTTCACCAAACCCTTCACTAAGAGAAAGTTCATTCATCTACGAGCTCTTCTTGGTGTGTGTTCTATATCAGCATCATCATCATCCTTAGGGGGGCTTTCTAGTCTTCTCCACATCTCTCTTTTTGGAGGATAGTCTTTTTTCCACTATGTTTTCTATCTTACTCTATTTTTTTGAGAGATTGCATAGTACATGGGTACCTCACTAGGCTAATAGCCAAGACCCATTTTATCTATGCCCACCTAAGCGATGCCTAAGGGGGGGTGTCAGTGTATACATTAATGCTTACATACATGTAGGCTAACCTAAACCTTCTTAGGCATTCATTGTGCAAACAATATGACTCATTGGAATTCTTGGATATTTTCCTAATGAGTTGCCCAACTATTTTATAGACTAGAGAGGTGTCGATGCACTTCAAAACCTCATACATGCTTGGATATTTTCCTTTATAGACCCATGATTGTGTAATATTTAAGATTGACTACACATAGTTTTTGATGTGTTCATTGTGCATGAATTATATCTTCATGATTTTTTGTTTCTTCAGATTGGTTGGGTGAGTGGGTTATCATTATTGAGTCTTTCTAAAGAGTGCATATATAAAACATGGCATGGGATGTGTGGATTCATGCTTGGGTACATGGAGGATTCATTAGAGAAGCTTAATATTCCATAAGTATTCATGATAACTCTGCAACTACATGTATTGTTTATTTATTGAGTAATATCTAATGGAGTATGGATCCTTTTGGAGGCTGGGTTTTTTCCTCTTGAGGGTTCTCCTAGCGTATATCTTGTGTTATCTTGTGGACTATCTATTTGATCTATGCATTATGGTTATTTTGTAAGATTGAATGTATTATTTTACTCTCATGGGGTTATGTAGGAAATGGATTAAGAATGTGAGTATGATAAATTATTTCCTAACAAGTGGTATCAGAGCTCTAATGGTTATGGGAGGTGTGATCTCTCAGATTTTGATATAACCCTTGTTTGAGTAAATTTGGTGCAAAGTTGAATCTATGGTTATGCAAGAAAGATTTGAGGTACTACAAGGTATGGAACACATGTGTGAGTATTTTTTTTTGAATATTTTGGATTTTAGGGTTTATAAATTTGTTGGGTTTATTGTAGATCTCGAGATTGAAAAAGTTGGATCAAAATGTTTTCTTTGATTATGCTTTTATATGAGGATTTAATAGAAACAATCTCATAGATGACCTCTTGATACAAAACAAACCTAACCATTAGTTCCAAAATGGCTAAAATATAAAGATAGATATAAAATTTTCCATATTTTGGCCACTATGTGAAAATGCAAAAAATAATTTCCCAATCAACCCCTCAATCATTTGGTCGTCAAGTTTGCAGAAAAATAAAATTGAAAACTAAAATATTTTAAAATCCATATGTATAAACTTAAATTGATATTTTTTTTATTAAAAAACTAAAGTAAATAGGGGCATGGATTTGTAGAGCCACATACCTCCTCTAGTACCATCATTGTCAGTAGGTACTGATAGCATAAATATTACTATTATTTACCTACTGCCCAATGGGTATTAACAATTGGCCCATAGATGGAGGACTTCCGATCAATAGGGGCTTAGGCCCACCCTTGACATAGGCCCCCGTCCTTTGGGGAACCACAACCTAGCTTGTAGGGAATAAAAAACTTTAATAGTTACCTATTAAATGCATTTAAATCAGATTTCAAATCCTTTTCCTCTCCTCAGCCTAGGCACACTAGCATACCATCGCTACTAGCACGTTTTCGGTGGACCACCACTGTTGTACTCATAAGCCAAATTAGAGAAGTTCTTTTTTAAATGGGAATAAATTTTACCCAAGATGCTATATTTTCAACTCATTATACTCATTGGAAAGTTCGTTCTGAGAACTACATAGTGGTGTAAGTCTACCTTCATGATTTTTCTATTTTCATTATTTTTTAGGGCCCAAAATTCAAATGTTTCAAGTTTCATGATTTTGAGCATGGATTTTTCATACAAAACTAGAATTTTCATTTCAAATAGGTGTTGGACAGAATATAAAGTGAACTACATAGTGGATCAAGTATATTTTTAATTTATGGTGTAGAGAGTGGATAGTACTTATTTGATAACTTGTAGCTATTTTAGATTCAAGGTGTGATTGTGTCAGCATCTAAGCAAGTCAATAGGAAAAATCTTAGGGAGCACAATTTTTATATGATATATATAGTGATACATCTAATTATTAGCTCGATTCTTCCTAGTATAGGTTTTATGAGTGCTTTTTAGAGGTGGACTTTGATAGTGATAGGTACACAAGTTTTCTTCAATTTTGAGCATATGGGTTGACACATGTAGAGATTTGGAGTTTCATGAGGATGATATTTGAGTGAAGGTACAAGGTTGGTGATGATTATGGTGTCATGGATATACAGGTGCATTTGAGCATTGGCACGATATGATCATGTATGTGCTTGCTTGATGGTGATATGGTTTGGTGTTAGGAGAATTTTCTTATATCCTTGATGATTAATTGGTTCCTTGAATATGATTATTCATTTGTGGACATTTTGGGATTTATCATATCTATGGTTGATTTGGTATTTGATTATTGTTTTCTATAGGATTATCTTCTTTGATATCTTAGTTTGCAAGTTACCAATGTGATGATGATTTTGCATGCTTCATTTTTTTGCATCTTTAAGTTATGTAGGTTATGGATTAGCTATCTATTTTCTTGCAATGGGATGACTTGCATGTGGAATATTAATATACACAAGATTGATTTAGTATTGATGCTTAATTTTTTAGTTGATATTATTTATGGTCATTTGTGCATTGGTATGTTGCATTTTGTTGAGAGTATGGATGATTAGGGTACCTAATTAGTCATTTGTTTGGACTTGTAGCATGTAGTTTTAACACTTATTCATTATAAACTTTTTACATTTCATTGGTTACACATTTCAATGGAAGTTTTTGATAGTGATGACCTAGTAGTGTAAGATTTTTTCTCATTGTTTTGATGATGGTTGTATCTTCTTATCTTGGATATCTTAGTTCTACTTGGTATTAGTTTCATTTTAGTTGCATGTGTGGACTTGGTGATCTCCATTTAGGAGATAGTTGTCACAGTTTCATGTGTAGATCAACACCACGGTTTAGTGGGAGTTGTTGGCAGTGATGTGCTTCATCATTGGTGATAAATTATATTCTTTAGTGTTTGTGGATGTCTTGGAGGATCTCTTAGATCTTATTGCTATAGAATAGTTATTTCACATTTATAGGTTCACTATTAGGGGATGGTTATCTTCATATGTTTGGAGATGTTGATTCTTGCTTTAAATTGTGTTTGGTATTGTGTCACAGTTTACTCTAGATATTAGTTTTATTATTGACATGATAAAGGTTCTCTTGAAGCTAAGATGTATGCATTGTTGCATGTGATATCCTAGGAGGATATAGTTAGATCATTATTGCATGGTTTGGTTCATGATTTTGTAGTTGGAGATTTGATATTGATCTTTTTTGTTCTCTTGGTATTGAGTACGGGTATGTGTAGGATCATGATGGATCAAAAAGTGGAGATATGATGGGTATGTGTAGGGTATGTGGCTGACGACTTTTTTTTACTCAAAATTAATGAAACGAAAAGGGTTTTGAAAAGAGATTCTCAACTTTCCACCAATATAAATTATGCTTTAATTTTAATTTAATAAATAATTATTATTCATTTTCTATTTGCATTATGACTAAAGTCATAATTGATAAGTTGATTGAAAAAAATCTATAGCTTTCAAATGGTATCACATTTTTTGAATCCAAAATATGTGTCACATTCTATGCTTCACATACTATATGATTAAAAGAAAATGAATTTCATGAAGTTTTGACTAAGTTAAGGTGGTCAAACATACAAGTTATTATATTTTTTAAAATTTGTAATAAAAAATTCATAATTAATTATTTACTTGGAAAAAAATTACAAAAAATATGCATCACATCGGAACATGAGTCCTCTACTTATATCTAAAATCTTATAAAAAAATATTGTCATTTTATTGTGGTTAGGATGGTCAGATAGACACCTTATTTTTTTCCTGAAATTTAAGTACTACTGCACTAAAATTTCAAATTTTCACCAAATAGATTTTTTTTAAAATAAACCTAGTAGTTTAGAAACTACATTCAATTTTCTATAGTTTCTATTCTTATATATTTTTGAAATAATATAGATAACTTATTCATTTTTTTACGTCAAGTTGCCTAACTAAATTTTTTTTGAATTTTTCACCACTTAAGGGCTTGTTTTTTCAATGATGACCCTAAACATACCCATACATTGGTCATTTTCTTGGGAGCTTCATGAGGATTTTGCGTTACATTTTGAGCTTAGCATGGATTTATTATTGTAGGTGTTAATGGATACTTGGAGACTTGGGTGAGGCTAGATTTATCTTGTTATTAGAAACATTTTATTGAAACAATTACTCTTGATGAGTTTTCAATAGGAAGATGAGGGATATTTCACCTAGATATGGACATGATTTTTTCATAAACCTATATAGGTGAAACAAAGGATTTTGGTACCCTATTAGACACTTACCCTTCTAGGATCTTTCACCTAAAAGAGAAGGAATAGGGTTTAAAATGCGCAATGTTTCACTCAAGATTAATTTAAGGATGGATGGGATATTGATGTGAAATGTGTGTGGATGTGTTGGAACACTTAAAAATTAAAATAAACGAATGTAAACTAATCTAATGCAAGATGTTGGAAAACACAGTGTTGATTGCAAATATGAACTAGAAACTTAGACAAATGAAAATAGAAATTGATGAAACTAAATAGAGTGCACCTGGAGGCAGATTGATGTTATTGGAAGGTTTTGGAATGTACCTAAAATCAGTACTAATGGATACTAGGACTTATTCTCTACAGATGACGAATTAGTCCTGCTTCTAGTGAAAACTTCTGGAAATAGGTTTATGAATGCTAAGAGTTGAATTATGAGAAAATCAATTTTCAGGCCTATAGGTGGGAAAAATTCACCATGCATGGTGAATCAGTCTTCCTACAAGAATCTACAAATTGAGGACTCAAAAAAATGAAAAAATTTACTGAATTGAGGACTGGAATTGAGGATTGGTTCTAGAGGATTCATTTTTGAGAGATTTTTAGGAGATGGTTATTGGGATGATTTCTTGTTTTGGAAATGGATACTTTTGAGTATAATTTCCTTGGTTTGAGAGGCTTACATCCATGTTGGCATTATACATGATTGATATGTTTTATTTGATCTAAGAGATTGAACATTTTAGGTGTTATTGAGGATTTTCATTTGGGGTTGTAAGGAGATCATACTTGACACAACATTGCACTTTTGAGGTGTTAGTAGAAAAACATGTTATGATTTATAGGTTTTATCTCTTCATTCTATGTTTTCTTTTTGGAGGTTCATGTTCATATGTTTTGGGAGGATTGTGTTGGTATGTTATGAGAGAGTATGCAACTCATGGTGTTGCATGTGTGGATTATTTTATTTATTCTTGGTACTTAATTATTTATTATTTATCACTTCTTGATATAGTATTTATTGGTAGACTTAATATGTCTTGACCATTTTCAGATTTGGCATTATCTATATAGTGGGAGTTCCAAGATATGTATGTTCTTTATAGATAGATTTAATACGGGGATCTTGATTATGGTTTATGGGTTGGAAATATGTTGGTATGAGTTTAATGATGTTCTTGATACCTAGAATGTATGGATTGTTGGATGTATTAGCATGTCTTGTGGATTCCATTTCTGATCATGTAGGTTTTTACCTTTGACAATAGCTTGGAGTATTTGTTATCACTTGGATTTGATTACACAATAAACTAATTACTACACCAATAGGCGTCTTGGTCCCTAATATATAGTCGATGGTGTTATTAATATCTTTGCTATTGTATGTTTTACAATAAGTAGTCTAAGAATATTAAGAAAGGTGTCTCAAACTTGCATCCTAATATTCAAAATATAAATTATAGATATATGTTTACTAAAATTATTCAAAAAATATATAAATTTTTTGGATGAATCGACATACAAGATAAAGTTGCAACCTTGGGGTCAAGCTACAACCATAGTTGCAATGTATTACACATAGGTCATTAGTTTATAACTTAATGAAAATTGGTGTAGTAGCTCCTAGAGAAATCTTGATTCTAGATCCAACAATTATTTAATAATCTAGAGGCACATATTTTCTACACCAAATTTTTATCCACTTTCTTAGCCTTTTTTATCATTTTTCCATCATAATTATTGTTGCATTTCTAGTCATAGATCTTCTAATTGTCAATTAGTAAGGATAGTTAGAGATATTACTAGAAAACATTAATTTGCGTCTATTTACATAGATAAATATAATATTTTTAACCTCAATAAGGCTCATTTTTTTTTTTTCCAAATGGAGGGAAAATGTGTGATGAGGAAGATGTAGGAATCAATTAAAGGATAAGAATGAAGAGATATCATGAGGTAGAGGAATACCAAATATTTTTGTGTCAAAGTGTCTTTTTTTTTTAAAAAAAAGAGGTGCAATGCACCCATATTATTAGGGGTAAATGCTTTTGACTGAAGATATGAACCAGGTACAAGAAACTACCAAACCCGCGAGCACAAGGCACAACAAAGGCACAAGGCCTATGAGCACATAGACCTAGTGAGGGTTTGAACCCTAGTGGCTATCACTACAACCAAGCAACTTGAGCACCGAACCACGCCCTTATCGGCATGTCAAAGTGCCTCCAAGTGCCTATTTTATTGAATTTTTTATTTGACTATATGGTGTCCTTTATGGAAAAAAGTATAGCTAATCCTATCTAATATAATCCTTATAAATAGAACCAAATAGTTTTCTGATTCCATATAGACCTACTACAATAGGTGAATATATATCAATTAAATTTTTAGAAACATAAACTTGGAGAAAAAAGGTGATTTGATTTCTAAATCTACAAACTATATACTACCAAAACTATCATACTCTAATACCATGTTATATTTAATAATCAAGAATGTCTCACAAAATTAAATCCTTAAATTTATCAAAATAGAATTAAAACATTAATTCAATAACATTCAAAATATAGAATGATAAAGTCTAATATAGATAGATAGATAGATAGATATATAGATAGATAGATAGATGAAAGAAATGACTATATACAACCTTTGGGATGCATGATTTAAGATGAAAAGTGTTCCAAAAATCCTTAGTGATATGGACTTGATCAACTCTAAATTTAGCCCAATTATAGTGTCAAGAAGACTCAAATTCATAAGAGGGAGAGAGAGAGAGAGATTGGCACCTACCTACCATCAATAAAGGAGTTCAATGACATAAAAGTGGCATGTGCTCCAATTAATGAAGGAGATGAAACATGTATTCAACTATTTTCTAATTTACATAAGAATTAAAATTTAATTACTTAAGTAAACATAATATAATGTGCAATAAACTAATTACTACACCAATAGGCCTATTGGTCCCTAATAGATAGTTGATGGTGTTAGTAATATCTTTTCTATTGTATGTTTTACAATAAGTAGTCTAAGAATATTAACAAAGGTGTCTCAAACTTGCATCCTAATATTCAAAATATAAATTTAGAGATATAGATCTAATTGTTAGCCTAAAAGTTGTTGAAATGAGTTATAGCAACCTAAAGTGGGTTATAGTGATGTACAGCTCCATGAGATCTTTGATTTAAGAAAAAAGATCTCAACAAAGTTGATAGATTTAAATTTATGGCCTTCAAAACTTAGGCCTCCCACATCATGAATATAAGAGAATCTATGGCACATAAGAAGATTGATAAGGGAGAGTTGCACATGCTAACTAAATAAACTTTTTAATAACTCCATGATAAATAGATAATTAACCAAGATAATTAATCAACCTTAGAATTAATGAGTTGGGACTAACTACATAATACTGAAATGAATGTTTAAATACAAATTATTTAAACAATGACACCTAGCTCTCAAGTTGACATTTATAATCCCTATTATAAATGTTGTCAATTGATTAACCAATATATCATTACTGTAGATAATTGTTAGATGAATATTTATATATGAATAATTAATTTATTTTCTAGTTTGGAGCACTTAACACTTATGGAACTAATTGCCATGTGCATAGATTTTGTACACATATATGAGTTGTACACATGGATCTAAAATTTACTAATTTCGATGTTAAGAATAACATAACCTTTATGTTTAAGAGTTGTGTTTAAAAATGAGGTGTCAATAAACACAATTTATGACCTTGATAGGCTAGGATTCGTCTACTTTGGTTAGAACCTTATTATCAATTTAATGATCTAATGAAAGAGATTGCATACAACAATCAAACATGCAATGATGCCTACGATGCTATGGTAAGATGATGATGCAATGTGGATAAGATCTCTTAAATAGATGTTTAAATGAATAGTCACTAATATACAATGAATTAAAGTTTTTTTTTTTTAATACGATGCATTAACATGCAAGTTAGCAATTTTCATGCTCATGTCAACTTATAACAATGTTTTACAAGGTGTCGACAATTAACTAAATTTATTTTTAAATTTCAAGTTTAGTGCACATTTCTACCTTATGGATCTAACCTTAATCAATTCTACAATCATAAATTTGATTGAGTAAAGGAAAGATAATTTAAACATCAAAACCAATCAATAAGAATATACACAAATAAAATCAAATAAAATTTTATTTATTTATCAACTTATATACAATAACACATCACTTATACACTATCATTACATTTAAAAATAAAATAAAATAAAAAATAAATTATATGAAAATAAAGATATGCAAATATAAAGGAAAAGGTGATATTATCCCATAGGTAAAAGGATATGTCATCTTCACTAAGAGGACATTAGACGAAGTGAAGAGGCAAAAAAATATAACTCTACACAAAATAGAGAACAGTGATCATTGTTGTGCCCTACAAGAAAAAAGATAGAGATGTTAAAATGACGTTGGTAATGAGAGGTCGTTACGTAAAGGTGTACGTCAGCATAATCAATAAATATATACAAGAAAATGACATATACTTGTATGCCATTGGCGCTCTCAATAACGTTGGCATTTACTATCAACTTTTTCGAGTAATACTGACCAAAATCGAATTTCTTCTCTAGACAAAATGTTGGCTATAGATATCAATAGCTATGATGATAACTGCACCAAATATAATTCAAATAGATTAACAAGGTTGGAAGCTGTAAACACTCGTATTTGTTTTTTCCCTACATTTCTAATAATTCAACTATCTTAGATATACCGTCGGCCGAATGCACAAAAAAGTTCGATCGGCCTTGTATATCAACGCAACCGTTCTTTATGGGAAGCGAAGGTTATTAGCATCAAAGCAATTTTGGTCTGAATAGGTTTACGATGAAATCCCATTGATTTTCATTACAAATACATACGCAATTCTCCAACACACAGCTGTCGCCATTGTTGAAAGCGTTCAAGGAAATGCAGAAGATGCAGGAGTGCCCTTTCCAACAAGGGAAGACTACCCACCAGAAAGTTATAGATGAAAATGGCCTTCTCTTTCCGATGGTTCTTCTCCCCCAAGATAACAGCGAGGAAATTAATACCTTACAATCATTTCTTCACACCATTGAAAGCAACAGAGAGTGGATCAATAATCAGCTGAAGAAGGTGGGAGCATTGTTTTTCAGAGGATTTCCCCTTAAAACTGCATCAGATTTCAATATGGTTATGGAGGCTTTTGGTTGGGAAGAAAAGTCTTATATGGGCCCAGCTTCAAGAACAAGGATTGAGGGAAGAGTTCACAGTGCCAACGAAGCTCCTCTCCATCAACCCATTAAATTCCACCACGAGATGTATATGGTAAGTTTCTACCACCAAAGGAAAACCGCCATCTTTTCTATGTATAGGTGATTTTGCAATATCATCGTGAAAGATCTCTTTGTTGAGTCAGGTGATTGTATTAAAGCTTAAGATCATGCGATATTCATATTGGTTTTTAATAAGTTGCTGATTTAATTTTTTTTTGAGGCAGTTTAAGGATTTTCCAACCAAAATAGCCTTTTTCTGCGAGATTGCTCCTCCAGATGGAGGGCAGACCGCCATTTTATTGAGCCATAAGATTACTGAAAGAATGGAAGAGAAATATCCAGAATTAGTAAGCAAGATCGAAAAGGAAGGGGTGATTGATCTATTCGTTTTACCTGCAGAGGACAATCCTGATGATTTTCTAACGGGCTGGCAAACTATCTACAAAACTAAGGATAAGGAAGAAACAGAAAGGAAGTAAGAATATTGAATTTTGGCAAAATTCCATATAATTTTATTGAAAATTGAAGTGAATGTATATGTTGTGAATTTGTTTCCAGGGCTGCAAACTCTGGGCTAAAACTGTCCAACGTGAGCTGGGATGGGGAAAATATGATGCTTCAGGTAGGACCTACTATTTCTATCAGAAAAGTAGATGGTAACAAGAAAGTTTGGTTTGATTCGTTCGAAATTAGAAATGCAAAGATGCTAGGAGATGGATTTGTGGTTCCTAGAGAGACCATTGAATCATGCCTTCAAATTGCTGAAGAGGAAGCTGTTGATTTGAAATGGGAAGTTGGAGATGTGGTTGTTTTAGACAACAGATTTGTAATGCATGCAAGAAGGCCTTCTAAACCGCCTAGAAGAATACTTGCTGCCTTCTGCAAATAATAGTACTCATGCTTACTTTAAGTAAACTATATTTGTGGTACTTATGGTATTGTAGAGGGAAAATTCTAAGCTAGAGATTTTGTATGCTTTTGTTCATTCCTATATAAGTCTTAAAATGATAGCTTTGTTTTGAAATAAATTCCAAAAACTTTGGAACCTATATATATTTGTGAGTACAAATTATTTTGATGTGTTAAAATTTGGTATATATTATGGCAATTATGGTATTGTAGAGGGAAAGTTCTAAGTTAGAGATTTTGAATGCCTATTTCATTGTTTTAGCAATCTTATAATATTAGACTTGTTCAGAAATAAATTGTAAAAACTTTGGAACCTATATTTTTATGTATAGTAGGAATGATTTTGATATAATCTTAAGTTTTTGAATTCCACTTCTCCAAGTTCTTGAGTTGAATTCTTAAGTTCTTAAATTCCATCTCTTTAAATTTGGAATAACAAATCTCCCAAATTATTAGATAGCATTGATGTTAAGTGACATCTACAATGCTCCATCAAGTTATCTATTGATCCTTGTAAGGGTACAATTTCCAAGATCCACAAAATCCCAAACTATCTAGGTAGCTATCCATGTTAAGTATAATCTAAAATAGATCCATTCGTATCTTCAAAATGAGGTTATCTTAGAATATGTAATCATCACCATTCTTATCATTTAATGGATATTCAATAATAGCATCCAAAGGATCCATAATAAAGGCTATATCAACATCATTTGATTTGTCTTTGTGCTTTCCCTTGAGATCATTGGCCCAAAATTTATGATTCTAGGTTATGTAACCTCTTTTCTCATAGTAATAACATTCAACCTTCCCTTTAAATTTATATAATATTCTATAATTATTTCATGGGTAATATGCACTCTCGTGTTGAGAAGAACCTTATGTATCTCCTGTAATTGTTCTTTGTTCTTCAACTATGCGAGATGAATTCACGTCTTGAGTTAGCCACATTGTTTACCATGTTAATATTGCTGATTATCATCATAGTCAACTATTGTAATATTTTTGCCTATTATATTATTACTTATCATTGGATTTATCTTGATTATTATATAATAATGTTATTTTTTATACAAAAATTATACCATGGATGATTATTTTAATCCTCATCTTTGATTATAATGATTTTAACCTGTATTATATTAATTATAAAATTGTGGGAATGACTATAATCCCCTATACCTTACCCCATATTTGGGAGAGGTTTTTGGGCTAGGTCAAAGACCTATAGTAGGACTTTAGTGAATTTTGTAACTATTATTATGATCTAATAGATATAGTTCACATGTCAATTATATTGGTCTCATGGGAAATTTCTTAAACAATGTGTTACTACTTAATTTAGAAAAAAGCTCATTTTTTTGCAAATGGGAACATAGACTATCAAAAGGTTGATTCCAATAAAATATGGCTTAATTATTACATTTCTTTTTATTAATGTATAATTTTTAATTCATAAATTAACCTACAAAAATATTGATTGAATATTAGTATTTGATTACATTAAGCATGCTTAAACAATGCTATCTTTGTTTAAAGAGAAACTAGTGAAAGGATCTAAAATAAAGTTGTCTATTTTAATTATGAGGCATATTTTATTCGCTAAATAATAAATTACCCTACTATTAATATAATGAAAGGATTAACTTAATAAGAATTGATAAAGGCAACATTTTGATTTAGATATGTAAATACTATTTTCTAGTTTTAGTTTGGTACATTAATCTTGGATTATTCTTTAAGATGTTATTTATTTAGAAATAGTTAAGATAAAATCATAGTTAAATAATATCCTACTTTAAAAATAAGTAAATTAATGACAATATAGAAAAAAAATATTATTAAATTTTATACCCAAGAATTTATCCTAGAATTATAATCAAAAGAATCTATTGGTAATTTATCAAGTATGTTTAGAGTATAAAGGACATATTAAATTAATTTAAATGTATACACTTAATAAACTGGTCATTCAATATTTATGTACAAGGGACTCAATTCTTCTACATGTAAGCTAAAAGAAGTATAATTAAGGGTTAGAGAACTCAATCCTACCTATATTACCTAGCAATTAGGTATAAAAATTTGATCAATTAGTGAGAGGTACAATTATATTACATGTAAATGTTGAATGTTAATAGGTTAAGATTGTGTGCTTACTTTAAGATAACATATTATTAACCACACCTTAGATATTAGTTTTGATAGAATTTGTTTTTCCCTATTTCAAATGCACATGAAAAAACCTTGTTATAAATTTACATAGACATAGTTCAAGAAAATATGGCCTTAGAAAACATTGATTGAGAGACTTAAATTTTGAGAACACAAGTTAACACACAACATAATTGTAACACCTACAACACCATATATAAGGAAATATTTCATCTTGATGAGATAGATCTCATAGGAGAATTGGTTTTCCCTCAAGTAGATTTCATTACAACTTGTAGGATACTTCTCCCATGTGAACTAGTTTATCCTCTAGATGCTCATCCACTACACTTTATTTTGCAAAAAATAAAGAGTAATCTATCCATATACAATCCACATGTATGCAATTCTTGTTCTTACCATATTTGACTTATACATAACAATGATAAGTCAAAGTTGGAGATTACATGTTACCATGGATAACTACTTGGATATTGGGTACAACATAAAATATTTGAATAAATATAATAGCCCAAGGAAGTATCAATGTACACATACATGGGGAATCACCATATGAATGTGTCTTAGATCAAATATAAAATGGTCATAAAAAAAAAAAGGGGGAAAAACTTAATAGAAAATGAAAAGGGAATCTTAGTTGAGTTATCTATTAATGCAAAAGAACTAGAATAACTATAGGAGCAAACAAAAAATGAAAATAGAGAAAATTTTATTAGAGATAAAATTTGAAAAGTGTAGTGTAGAAACTTGTAATATAGGGACCTCCCTTTATAAACTAGTATATTATACAACTATTATTCTTCTTTCCAACTTGACAACTCACCCTGCATTTTATTAATAAGAGCATGTAAACCTAAGATGAATTTGAGAGTAAACTATTAAGTTACCTATTACATTTAGATGAAAAAGAATGCTACTTTGCAACACATTATTCAACATCATAGAGTCATAAAATGATTTTAAAATGGGAAAATATGAAGTATTTTAGGATATTCAACCTGGTCCTACTCTAGGACCAAGCTTGTGAAAAAAGAGTAACCATGGGAAGATTGCTTATCTCTATTTAGGATTTTTCCATGAGTTAGAAATTTAAGGAGATGCCACTTTTAGTCTTGAAAAAAGTCTAACTATAGAACTCTCTTGATTTCCTAAAAACGGATCACTCCTAAAACATTATAATAACACCCAATATTCAATTGCAACTATTTAATAAATAAGATTTTTTTCTCTTTTTCCTTATGTTATTTTTTGTTTGTCTCTAGGTATTACCTTATTTTTCTTTTCGGTGGTAGTAAATATCTTTCAATTTAAATAATTAACAAAATTATAACTTTTTGACTAAAGATAACTTACTATTGTGACCAATGTCATAATGTGAACTAAATATGCTAGATCCAAATGAATCTAAATCCTATTTAATCCCCTAAGCATTGATCCCAATAAGAAATTCAAAAGTATCAAAATAAGAAACGATTAAACTAACATGATATAAACATGAAAATGTAATAGAAATCTATTCTAAGACATCGAATCTTATCATATTGGTGGAGTGGTGTCGTATTGATGTGGAATGGTGATCCTTTCCCAATCCCATGGATAATGAGCTTGTTTCAATAGGTGTTACTAAAGAAAACTGACGAAACTGATGAGATATACATGAAACATGATATGAAACTAGTTAATCATGATAAAGGTGAGTTATAAGTGCTAAATGCTTGATAAATGGATGCAATCTATGCTAAATGTACATAAAGTTCAAAGATGAAAGCCATATAAAGAAAACTATGCTAAAATAAATGCAAACTAAGTTACCATGGAAGCCATTAATTGACGCTTAAGCTAAATGGATGAAGCTTTAATCTAAAATGCTCTCAAATGTGAAACATGGGTGCAAACAAGTATGATTTCAACAACATAAATTTTCTATCAAAAGATGGATCCCTTTCTCTCCAAATAGTGACCAATTAATAAGAAAGGCAAATGAAGAATCAATAATTGAGATCAATTTGTTAAATCAATGGTCAATAATGAATGAAGGGTGAGGAAATGGATCAAATATTCTCATCAATGGATAAGAATCAATGTTCACATGGATCAAGAAAAGATCAAGGGTTGAGAATGATGCAAACAAACACACTTTGTAACAACTTTGAAAGTTTGTTGCAAAGTTTGTTTGAAAGAAATCATTCAATTTTGGAGCCAGAAAGGAGAATATTCCTTTGGAATATTCCCTAAGCAATATGATATTTAATTAAATATCTTAGAGTTATTTAATTAAATAAGAGGACTTTAGGGTTTAGATTAAATAATTTGCATTATTTAATCAAACAGGGTGAAATGTTATTGTGGGAGGGGGTGAATTAACCCAATTAGGTCAATTAGATTAATAGATGAAAATGAGGCATTTAATTAAATAGCTAGGCTAATTTAATCAAACAAGCAAAAAGAGGATGGATTTTAGGACAAAATGATGTTAATATATTAGATTCAAGTGTGCATATCATTCTAGATATTTTTTACATTTTTCCCCTCTTTGAAGTGAAGTACCTATTATGTTGGTTCAAAGATTGACGCTTTTCAGATTAATGTTGTTGCTCAGATAAAAAAAAAAAAAATTAATTTTTTGGATGCCCCATTGTTGCCCCAGTGGAAGGAAATAAGTCGGTACCTTTCCCCATCAAGACATCATGTGGAAATTTTGAAATTTAGGTTGATCTCTCAACAAAGGTAAAATATTGATTAAGGGGTCAGGTATGTGCAGGATCATCATGGAAAAAATAGGCCCTTAAGTGGCGAAAAATTTAGAAAAATCAGAGTTAGGCAAATTAACGTAAAAATTTGAATAATTTATCTATATTATTTCAAAAATATGTAAGAATAGAATCTGTAGCAAATTGAATGTAGTTTCTAAACTACTAGGTTTATTTAAAAAAAAAAATCTATTTGATAAAAATTTGAAATTTCAATGCAGTAGTACTTAAATTTCAGGGAAAAAATAAGTACATGTTTGTCTGACCACCCTAGCCACAATAAAATGATAATATTTATTTTATAAGATTTTAGATATAAGTGGAGGACTCATGTCCCAATGTAATGCACATTTTTTTGTAATTTTTTTCAAAGTAAATAATTAATTATGAATTTTTATTACAACTTTTAAAAAATATAAAAACTTGTATGTTTGACCACCTTAACTTGGTCAAAACTTCATGAAATTCAATTTATTTTTTTAATCCTATAGTATGTAAAGCATAGTAGGTGACGCATGTTTCGGATTCAAAAAATGTGATACCGTTTGAAATCTATAGATGTTTTTTAATCAACCTATCAATCAAGACTTTAGTCGTAATTCAAATAGAAAATGAATAATAATTATTTATTGAATTCAAAGTAAAGCATAATTTATATTGGTGGAAAGCTATGAATCTCCTTTAAAACCCCTTTTTTGTTTCATCAATTTTGGGTTAAAACAAAGTCATCAATCACATACCCTAGACATACCCATCATATCGCCACTTTTTGGCCCATCATGATCCTGCACATACCCGGTCCCAAAAGGCTCTGGGATGTAAAAATATGCTAAAAAATGCAAAAAATAGTGTAAAATAAGCTTCATTGGGAAGGAATCAATGAAATGGGTGAAAAACCCTAGTTTCATTCTCAAATTAAGGCAAAAAACCCTAATTTTAGGCTTAAATATGGGTTAAAGGGTCACTTTCAATTCATTTGTGCATTCACACTATAGAGAATTTGTGCAGTTTAAGCTCTGACACCTTGGCAAGATGGTGCAATGTGTGCTTCTGATTCACCTTTCCGAGCGAGTTCGAAAGTACCAGCGCCGAGCGAACATAGGACCATAGGTATGTGACTTGAAACTTTTCTCATTTTATGCATTTTGGTGCATTTATTAGGCTTTCAAAACTAGGTTTTTTAGGGTGTCAATGTACTGCAACGTACCAAGTTTGAGTCAACATTGCTATTGATATTTTAGTGATGCACCTAGTGTTTACTGGCACACCAGGACTTTTTAGTTTGGAAACACACTAAGGTTTGGGCAATGCTGGATTAAATGAGTGATGTGTAGGATTTTCTGGTTGAGTGACACCATGGATTTAGGGTGGCGCACCAACCAAATGGAAATGCACCCCAAAATTTTGGTAAAGTGATGCATGCAAAATACTAATACGCTATTGAGTATGGCAATGCACCCCAAAAAAGGATACAATGACACACACTAGAAATGGTGACTCTATTGATTTCAACAACGCAATTGATGTTCTAAGATGCAGACACTTAGATTTTTAACCTATTTCCATTTTTTAGGAAAATTGATGTTGTGTGGGTGATTTGTGCAGAAGGATATTCAACCTTTGATGTCTCAAGAGCATCGATCGTACCTTTTGGTAGTAGTTCATTATTTCGATGATGTTTTGATAGAGTGCTTGGGAGCTCTTAGACTAGGTCTCATTGCCTTTATGTTGGAGGTTCGCACCCACCTAGCGATGATGACAACATTGATCGAGAGATGGCATAGTGAGACATTTTTGTAATGCCCCACCACGTAACCCTAGAGGATGACGCAAACATAATGGAAGCATAATTTTTTTTTTTAAAGTGTAATTAATAACAAGTGAACTACACTTAATGCATACATCCTCTAAGGTACGCGACAACGCTTACATTTGAATCCCATAACTTACAAAAGTGAACTAACCATAGCATATAAAATTAAACTCATGATATAAAGAACATAGATCCAAAACCATTAAACTCATCACATAAGATGCAAAGTACATTAATGAATCATTCATAGATTGCATTTAATCAATATAGCAATTACAAAGCTCATTTCCAAAATGAGGAAGATCATACAATAATGTTACAATTACATTGATACAAGAATCCTCATCGAATACAAATGAGTAGTACATATACATAAGTATCCAACTAAACCAATAGTATAAAGTAATTGGTACACATGAGCTCTCTAATCTAGAAGATCCTGCCATCACAAACATGAAATGGGAACCCAATGGTGTAAGGTGCACATTCCACCCAACCAAGTGGTACCCAAAGGCCCACCCTCTATGCTAGGAGATAGTAAAAGGGATTCCTAGGAAAAACCAACAACCTCTAGACACAAGAAACACACAATACTATACCATACAAGAACAATACATACCTAAAGGTTACATTGCTTCTAGAGTAAAATAATCAAGTATATCAACTCCACAATACGTATTGTTGTCATAGGAGGAGTGTCATCACAAATTTGCATGTGTTACCCTGGAAAATCTTCCTAGGCCCCAACCCCCATCTTGGGTTACCCTTGTAGCCTCTCACAATCCCCAGCCCCACATGCAAACCAATGCAGAATCAAATATCTTTCAAAGAGACAAGATAATGATCTTGCCATTCGAGGCCTTCTCATCTCCCAAGTCTAAACAAGCCCTTGAGCCCATGAGCAAGGCACAATTAACAAGTTATATGATTTAAGCTACCCTTTCCCCTAATACAATTATTTAATTTCCACTGAATTAAGTAACTCTCACATGAGTTACCTTGACACAACTTTGTGTGCCAGCCCCCATTGAGAGCCACTCCCTTACTAACAACACAAGGATCTAATCCAAAACCCAAGGGTAAGCAAATTGCACACAATGGATATTAAATCCCAATCCAAAATATAAGAGGCAACACATCCCCATTCGTAGTAACTGGGTGTTTAACTGAATTAAAACCAAGTGCACTACCCAAGGAAAACAAAAGAAATCATCATCTAGAAGACTTACATACATGACTATCCAATTTCCCCAACTTACGAGAATAAAAGAAATCATAATTTAATAGGAAATTCAGGCAGGAAATAAAACTATCATTAGGATTTCCTAAATCCAATTTCCATCTCAAGAATACAATAATACATTGATCAAATAAACTAGCTTATTACAATTTCACTTACAGAGAATAAAGAAATTAAATCTATTTGTTTTAAATCAATTTCCCAATTTCAACTATATAGAAATCAAATTTCCTCTTTTCAAACATTTCATTTTAAAATAACTAACTTGTGCTTTTGCATGCACCTATTATATTGATTTTAAATATATATATATATATTAATATTAATTTACAATTTTAAAACAATACTACACACATATATATAGATATATGTATACATTTATATACATATATATATAAATAAAAATATACAAATATATATTTATTCATAAACATATATGCATTTACATGCATATTATATATATACTATATATTAAAAAAATAATATAAAATCATAATTGCAAACATTAAAAGGGGCAGACGAAAGTATACACAGTCGGGTTGTATACATAGTCAGCTCCCCATATGGGGTGTGTGGCCTATGAAGGTAGCGTTGGCACTGTCTATTGTAAAAAGAAGTTTCTAGATTTTAGAGTTTTCTAGAAAGCTAGAAGCTTCCAGACTTTAAGGTTTCTATAGTTGTATATATGTAATTGGAGAGAGTTGTTATATACATCATTTTGGATTGAATATAATAAAAAGCTAGATATATTATCTTATTTTTTCTTCTCAACTCTATTTTTTCCATGTTTTCAACAGCTGTTACATTATTTTTTATATTGTTTTGGGCATGTTTTTACATGGTATCAGAGCTAGAAAAATATTGCTAGAGGGATTTGGTGCAGAAAAATATATTGCTGGAAGTAGTTTGTTTGCAGGGCTTATATATTATTGGAGTGATATTTGGTTGCAGGATTGTTATATTGTTGGAGTAATATTTGTTTGAAGGCTTATTTTTTGCTAACATGGGCTCTTCAAATGAAGTTTTTCCTGTCTTTCATGGAAGTGGTTTTACAGATTGGAAGATTGTAGTTAAGAATGCTCTAAGAGAGAAGGCTTTATGGAGGATAGTAAATAAGGAAATTAGAGAACCCCAAAATGATAGAGAAAAGGAGTTGTGGAAATGCAAGTTGGAGCAAGCAAGAGGTATTATTGGTAAAGATTTAAGCCCCAATCTGAATAGAGGATTTGCTTATGTTGATAATCCAATAGAGCTGTGGGAGAATTTAGAAAAAGATTATAAAGATGTAGATATTGCTAGCTTGTTTAGTATAGAAGAAAAATTGATGAACTTAGATCCATCTGATTTTGAAAAGATGATTGATTATTTCAATGAAGTTACTTTTTTAAACACTCAGCTGAAGAAAATAGGTGTTGAATATGCAAAAAAAGATTTTTAGTTGATTGCAATGGTTGAAAGTAAGCTTCCCCAGCCATATAAGGTATTTAAGGAATCAAGGAAAAGGGTTCTTCAACTAAATCCCAATACCCCCCAGCAGACTTTTGATCAATTTTGTAAGTCAGTTTTAGATGAAGAAGTTCAGCTTATTAAAGAAGGATATATTAAGAAGAATCGTGCATATACAGCTAAAAGTAAATTTTCTAGAAATTTTGATGAAAAAAAGAATTGGAAAAATAAGTCTAAAAATGATGATGGCTCTAACCACTTTTCTAGAAATGATACTGTAGAAAAGAAAGTTCGAAGAAAACCCATTATTTGTAGGTATTGTGGAGGTGAGAATCACATTGAAAAATTTTGTTTGAAGAAGAGGGACAATGAGAGGTAGCAATATAAGCCTAAGCAAGAAAGGTTTAATGATGGCAAGATGGATAAAAATAGATTTTTGGTTGTGTCCTTTCAAAAGCGAGGAAAAGGTAAATCCACTATTAAAGGGGGTTATTTTGCTTCAAATTTTAATAAAGAATGGATTCTAGATTCAAGAGCATCTTATCACATGATTGGAGATAGATCTTTATTTGTTGATCTTTTAATCAAGAAACGAATTCAGATCAAGAAATAACTATTGGCAATAAAATGAAGCTTCCATTTTTAGGAACAAGAACTATTAATGTAACAAATGGGTTTTTGAAAAAAAAATTACTGGTTGAAGGATTAGGGGTGAATCTTATTTTAGTATATAAAATAGTTCAAGTTGGATATGAGTTTGTTGTCAATGTTGATCAAGTTATCGTTAGAGATAAAAAAAAGACCCAAGTAATATAATTGCTATTGGTAGAGTTGATCATGAAGAGAGTCTATTTAAATTTGTGGGGTTTGTTGATGATGAATATTCACTCTCTCATGTTTTATTGCTTAGACTGATTATATGTCAAAACTTTGGCATGCTAGACTTGGGCATATAAATTATAGAAAATTACAGGACATGATTAGAATGGATATGGTTAGAGGATTAACAAAAAATTCAGCATCTGAAGGTGTTTGGGAAGGATGTGTGTTAGGAAAACATCATCGAGATCCTTTTGATTCAAGTAAAGCATGGAGAGCTAATCATCCACTACAACTCATTCATAGTGATTTATGTGAACCAAGCTATACTTCACTTTTAGGTGCTAGGTACCTTCTCACTTTTATTGATGATTATAGCAGGAGAGTATGGGTTTATTTTCTTGAAATAAAAAATGAAGTATTTGAAGTTTTTCAAAATTTTAAGGCATTAGTTGAAAATCAAAGTGGGAAAAGAATTAAATGCTTAAAGATGGATAATAGGGGTGAATATTGCAATTATGCATTTGATTCATTTTGTGAAAGTTGTGGTATTAAAGTGCAAAGAACAACTCCATATAACCCTCAACAAAATGGAGTGGTTGAACGAATGAATAGAACTCTTCTAGAAATGGCTTGTTGTATGTTGCATTTTAAAAGTTTACATAATAAATTTTGGGGTTTGGTTGTTTCTTGTGCCGCACATATTGTGAATAGAATTCCTACTAAATCCCTCAAATATGTTACTCCTAAAGAAGCATGGAGTGGTAGGAAACCTCACATTGGGTACTTTAAAGTATTTGGGTGTATTGCTTGGGCACACATTCCTAATGAAAAGAGACACAAGTTAGAACCAAAGAGTCACAAATGTTTGTTTATGGGTTATAGTGAAGAATCAAAGGCTTACAGGTTATATGATTTGACAACAAAAAAAAATTATTAGTAGAGATGTAAAGTTTGATGAAAAATCACAACTTATAGCCACTTATAATTCTACAACAACAAATGCTTCCAACTTTTCAGATATTTTACAAGGAAATATTGATGAGGATGAGTTGTGCACTTCTACAAATGATGAAAATACCATTGAAAATGAAACAACTAATGTTTTTGACCAGCCATTTTTCTGCAGGTAGTGACGAAGAAGAAGAAGAATTTTCAGCTAGATGAAAGACAAGGAGCATTGAAGATATATATGGGAAATGATCAAAACTTCAAGGAATGAATGGGAGAGCTTTTATGGCCAAAGTATTACAGATTGATGATCCAATTTTATATGAGCAAGCTAGAGGAAAGAAAGAATGGGAACAAGCTATGACAAAAGAATATGATTCAGACTGGGATGATCAAAAATTTATTGGAGGCTATGATTTTCATCTTGGATAAAGTCCTATTATACAGAGTAACAAAAATCAAACAATTACATCATTGTCTTTTTATGGAGCAGAATATAGAGAAACAAAAGGAGAAAGAAAGGAAGCAATTTGGATTCGAAAGGAGAACATTAAGGGGGGATAGTATTATAATGTTCCCCTCTCTTTTGTATTTTCTTTGTATTCTTCTAGCCAATCTTAAGGGGGGATGTTAGGAATAATTAAGATTGTCTAGAAAATAAAAGGATATTTCTAGAGTCTTCCTAAGTTAAAATATTTCTGGAGTTGTTTTAGGAAAAACATTCTAAGACCTATTGTAAAAAGAAGTTTCTAGATTTTAGAATTTTCTAGAAAGCTAGAATCTTCCAGACTTTAAGGTTTCTATAGCTATATATATGTAATTGGATAGATTTTCTATATACATCATTTTGGATTGAATATAATAAAAAGCTAGATATATTATCTTGTTTTTTTTCTCAACATTTTTTTGCCTTATTTTCAGCAACTATTACATTATTTTTTATATTGTTTTGGGAATGTTTTTACACTGCCTCCACAGTCTTCCTTCCTATGGGGTGGCGGCTGTTTGGATAGCCCCAGCCTCCCCCATATGCATTCAATTCTTATAAAAAAAAATTAAATTTTCTTGCGATTTATTAAACTAAAAATGTCGTATGAAAATTCAATCCAGGTTTCCTTCGAATACAATTTTTAAAAAGGATTTTTTATAATCAAATATGCTTATATATATATATATATAAATCACAATGATTACTCGAGAAGAGAAAAAATAATTTAACAAAAAATTTCTACAGAGGGTTTTTACAAAAATATTTCCAGAGAACCAAATTTTTACAAAAAAATTCTATAGAAGGATGTTTTCAAATTTTTACCAGAGGTTTTCAATTTCCCAACCAAATAAAAATAATTGGGAAAATGAAAAAAACCAATAATATTCTATAGGAAGATCTTTTCCCATAGAAACAAGATTTTCCAGAAATTTTGACAGGAAGATTTTAAATTCATTCCTAAAAAGATTTATATTGTTTAAAAACAATTTCCTATAGAGGCTCTAAAACTTTTACAGAAATTTTTCAATTCCACACAAATCAAAGCTTAAAACAATTTCTATAGAAGCTATAAGCTTTCACAGCAATTTTCCAAGCATGGCAATCTTTCAAATTTACAAAATATATTAAAGCTTCTACACATATAGCATATTCTTCTTGTACAGACAATCTTTCCAATTTGCATATAAATAAAAAAAAATTAAGGAACCTATTTCTAGATGCTTGAGGAAATGATGTTTGAAGTAGAGCTTCACCTTCAAATTCCAATTTACCATAGCTTCTTCCAAATTATCCAGTTTTCTAGAAAGATGAAAACAAAACCAAATCCAAAATTTCCTAAGAACTTCTTTCCCAATTTTTTCAACAACCAATTTTTTAACAACCTCTTCCAATTTTCAACAACCTCTTTTAAAAATATATTTTCTCATTACTATGAAGTAGCCTCTTTCCTCTTTTAGTTAATGCAAATATTCTCTCTGAGAATTAATTCCCAACAACAGTGTTTAATTTTTCCAACACATGTCACAAATAAAATATCTTTTCAACCAAATTAGATATTTCATCTAAGATAATTACAAGATATTTATGCATTTAATAATTCATAATTCACATATTAGTTTCTAATTAAATTTAATCTAATTAATTTAATCACTTTATAAAATAAATTTAATCACAAAGATTAAATCACTTTACAAAATAAAATAAATTTAATTAATTAAATCAAATATAAAACTTCTAACAATATTAATCAAGATTAATTAAATAATTGATAAAAACCATTATAAACATTAATTAACATTAATTTCTCATAGAACATACCTTGCAAAATAAATAAACGACAAGGAAAACATGGACAACATAACAAAAAAGCATACCGAAACAAGGACTGGCGACACACTGTGACTAGTGTTGTGGCTTGACAAGGAAACCCCGTTACTATCTACCAATCAAATATTCTCTTGGGCAACGGACACGCTCAAACCTGTGAATCCAAGTGGAGTTGATGTCCTTTACCTACTATGTGTGTGTGAAATGTGGAAAGTTAGTATCAACACAAGCCTTAATAAAATGATTTATATTAAATATTCAAAGTAAACAAGTTATTCTAATTTGCAACAAACTAAATCTTTCAAGAACATCTCATTGTCCTCTATTCTTAATGATTCATTTTAACCTTTTGACCCTCAAATTTCTATGTGCACAAAGGCTATTAGAATGACACTTAAGAAATGAGATTAGTATTCAACATGCAAGCCAACTAAATGCCTACATGATGTTTATGATAAATGAACAAGTGGAGGTGGATCATATGGTATTGAACTAGAAGGATCTATATATGATTCTACATATACTCAAATGCAAGCTTACAATGAACTAATCTAAAATGCAATTATGATGCAAGATTTAAAGCTAAGATGTAAATGCAAAGCAAAACATGATGTAAAGGCTAGCTATAAGACTCCAAAATACTCAAAGCTCCAATGATAAAACCTACATGATAAGTTTACTTCAAATGTCGATGCAAAATACAATGCCCAAGGGTTGTATTTATAGCCTTTTCCAAGCATATAGTGAGGTGGCAATGATTAATGGTCCAGATTTGAACAAGAAGAATGGATGGTGGAGATGGAGAGAATCAATATGTTGTCCCCTTAACCAAAGACAACATGATATTTGGATGGAAGAATCTCTTGACCAATGGGAAACATGTCATTTGGATGGAAGATTCAAGAGTGGGAAGAAAAGACCATGCGCTTTTAAAATTGGTGGAAGTGTGTGAGGAATAAGCCATGTGCTTTTAAAAATTGGTTGAAGATAATTCTAATTAAAAATTAGAATTATTTAATTTCATGTGACCTTAGTGAGGTGGTACAAAAATTTGTAGACATGTGCTTGAAATCCTAATCGAGATTACTGAAGATTAATTAAATAAAACAAGCTTATGGAAATTTCTTTATTTAATTAATTTAGAAGAATATGATTTTAGATTTGGAGAATTTAGAAAATGAACAATATAAATAAACTGAGAATTTATTTATACATAGTCGAATATTAATTAAATAACTAGTATTTAATTAATTAAATGTCATGACCATTTTTAGGTGTATAAATTTTTCCCCTCTTTAAAGTAATGTCTTTACACGTTGCTTCAAAGAAAAATTTGATACCGATGCATAGAAAAAGTTTTCGATGCCCAAGAAATTGATTTTAGATATTGATGGATATATGCCCCCTCAGGAGATAAATTGGTGAATTTTGGAATTTTTAGGATTTTTTGGAATTTTTAGGATTTATGATGCAGATATGATTTATCTCCTAAAAAATTATGCACAACATTGTGTGAATACCATAATTTGGTTTCAATTCATGATTCAAAATCCACTTCTAACCGAGCTGACAAACCTAAACACAACAATGAAAACAAAAAGGGTATGTGCAGGATCATGATGGGACAAAAACTGGCGATATGATGGGTATGTGGCTGATGACTTTTTTTTCCAAAAATTGATGAAACAAAAAGGGTTTTTAAATGAGATTCTCAACTTTCTACCAATATAAATTATGCTTTACTTTGAATTTAATAAATAATTATTATTCATTTTCTATGTAAATTATGACTAAAGTCCTGATTGATAGGTTGATTGAAAAACATCTGTAGCATTCAAATGGTATCACATTTTTTGAATTTGAAACATGTGTTACATTCTATGGGTCGCATACTATAGGATTAAAGAAAAAAATTTGAATATCATGAAGTTTTGACCAAGTTAAGGTGGTCAGACATATGAGTTTTTATATTTTTCAAAAGTTGTAATAAAAAATTCATAATTAATTATTTACTTCAAAAAAATTTATAAAAAATTATGCATCACATCAGGACATGAGTCCTCTACTTATATCTAAAATCTTATAAAAAAATATTATCATTTTATTGTGGTTAGGGTGGTTAGATGTTAATCTACTTCTTATTTTTCCCTGAAATTTAAGTACTAATGCATTGAAATTTTAAATTTTCACCAAATACAATTTTTTTTTGAAATAAACCTAGTAGTTTAGAAATTACATCCAATTTGTTACAAATTCTATTCTTACATATTTTTGAAATAATATATAAAAATTATTCAAATTTTTATGTCAAGTTTCCTAACTTTGATTTTTCTAAATTTTTTTCCACTTTAGGGCCTATTTTTTCCATGATGATCCTGTACATACCCAAAATAATGAGAAATTTTTTTGCAAACAAAATAGAGGATTTTTCTAGTTTAATATGCCTCCTCAACCTCAACCACAACCAACCCAATTTGTTCCAAATCAAGTGGTAGCTGTTAAAGTAACGGTGCCTTATACCTATGGGGACCCGTAGAGATAGTTTACTCCCCTACTCAATACCCTTCATAATACAATGAACCACTTAATTCAACAATTCCTGCTCACTTTGCCACCCGTCTGACTACTTGATCCAAACTAACCTTTGCCACCCACCTTCAAACCTAATGCTTATTGTCATTTTCATCACTAGAATGGACATGACACTGAACATTGGAAGTGTCTCAAACATTTAGTTCAAGACCTCATTGATTCAGACCATCTATCCATTATGGGTGTTAATGATCAAGGCAATAAGTCTGTTGCACCCCCTAACCAAAATTTTCATATTTTCACTAATCCCATGCCTAAACATACTACCTCATTTGTCAAGGCTAGTGAACCTTCAACCACTAATGTAATGACTATTGATACAAATAATGAACAACATAATGCACCTCCCCTATTACTATGGAAAGTCCTCCGGATGCACTAGTAGCTATGATAGACATTATCCCTCGTAAGGGCCAAACCACTAAATCTCTTGATATCACCTTTTCTTCTAAAGACATACTACAAAAAAATCCTAATGGTCCTCTCTACATAGTTGGCAGAATCTATAATAAGCCCACTAATGGGATATTAATAGATCCTGCTTGTGGTGAGAATGTGATCACATAGGGGTTTCTAGTATTACATGAGCTATATCAAGATGAATATAATAAACCAACTTCATGGATTAAGACACATATTGGTTTTTCATGCCCTACGATCCGATCGATCATGCTACCCTTACAGATAGGACCTAAAACTTTGGAGGTAACATTTTTAATTATTCCACAATTTGACAAATTTCATTTGCAGCTAGGCCACCCTTGGCTTTGCTCAATGAAAGTGGTCTCATTAGTTGTTCACAAGTGTTCGAAGTAGTGGCTTTAATCCTTTATCTTCCAAAGGTAGTTAAATTTTCATTAGAAGCCTTTTGGCCTATACCCATGGAACCTATCACACCTCAAAAGGACTTATTTTTCATAACCTATCAAAAGTTTAAATCCAAAAAGATAGCCGAATTGTCTCTTTGTAACTCGTCCTAGTCCACTTCTACACCTCCTATAATAGATGAAACCATGCTTCAACCTGAGTCTAACATTGAGCAAACCATACAACCTCCTGAACAACCACCCCTTGATACTTCCCCGACATCATTTAAATTACCAAGGGAAATAGAAACCACTCGTATCATGCCTCCTCACCTTAAACAAGTGTATAGAGCCAAAGAGAAAGTGATTGATCCATCCTCTTCGGTTTCTTTTGTTCTTTTCTCTTTAGAAGTAGATGAACCTATGATACCTCAATCCACTCTTACACCTCAACAACTCCAAAACAGAATTAAACAAAACCATGCTACTAGGGAACAAAGGTGTCATCATCATCTCCTTGCTCGTCAATCTCGCCTAGAAGAAGATAAAGAAAATCAACCTTTACCTCTGACTGAAGTAATAGATGACCACTCTCCTTCTACTAATCTTCCACATGATAGTCTAGTGCAACCTTCACAACAAATTGAGCCAATCTAATAGCCTCTACTTTTGATCTATCCATCCTTATAAATCACCCTTCGTCCTCTTGTTCTCATTAAACTTGATGATGATGATGATGTGACGATAGAAAAAATAGATGAAGAAGTGCATAATGATTTAAATTATTTATTTTCATCTACAATGATCCTAAATGAAACATGATTGTGAGGCGGGTGACCTGTTAGATGGTTGACTTGCATTTGCTTAACTAGCCTTTTTGTTGCTTTTCTTTTCCTTTTCATGTGTGTATTGTGATCTCCTGTATAGTGTGTTTGATGTTCCCTCTCTTCATGCACTTCTTCTATTTGTACCTATATTCTTCTATTCATCATGCATTGTCTTTTTCTCTTTTTTCTTGTGTTTTCCTTTTGGGGATGACGCAAAGTGTAGAGATGCCCTATGTCTCTTCCATGTTGACCTAAAAGGTCCTTGTATTTTTCTCTTTTTGTTTTTTGTTCTCCTTTTGGGGATGACACAAAGTGTAGGCACACCCTATGTCTCTTCCATGTTTACCAACAATGTCTTTGTATTTTTCTATTTTTGTTTTGTGTTCTCCTTTTAGGGATGGTGCAAAACATTGAGATTGAAATGTCTCCTTCATGTTGACCCAAAATCTCCTTCATTTTATTGTGTCTTTTTGTTTTCATTCTTTTTTCTTGTGTTTTCCTTTTGGGGATGATGCAAGGCTTCGAGACTGTAATGTCTCTTCCATGTTGACTCAAAATGATCTTTCTTTTTCTTTTGTTTTTTCTCTCTTTGTGTCATTCTTCTAGTTCTATGTACTTTGGGGAATGATGATAGTTCCACGCTCTTTCATAAAAACATTGCAGCAACAAACATACTAACCCCAAATTCATAGATCCCTTATGTGTTTGGTGTTCTCTTTTCTGGGAGGCAACTCCTTTTCCTTATTTTTCATTTTCCCTTGACATGACACAACCTAACTTTGAAACATATGACTTGGCATTGGGATTTTCAAGTTGGCTCTCATGTCTTGTTTTCTTTTTGCATTTTCTTTTCTTCTCTAGTTTAAAGTAATTGTTCATAGAACAATGTGTAGCAATTACTTTAAAGTGGGGGGCATACATTACCATAAATTCATTTGCATTCTTGGTTCCTAGTGAAACTTTTTCGTTTACATGATGTGTTCGTCACTTTGTGGATGACATTGGGTGTAATGTCCTCCATAATTGTGATCTTTCTTAGCATAGTACATTCCTCTTGGTGGCCTGATGCAACACACCACATCCCTTGAGTTGTGAATATACTATTCTTTGATTGGTCCTCTCTTGGAGACATTAGACACAATGTTCCCTAAGTGACTGACCTTTTATGAACTGAACAAGAATCCTTTGAACTTCCTTTACATTTTTCTACTTTACATTTTTTCATTTTTTCCACCTTACATAACATAGCTTGCATGACTATGGTACTTTGTATTTTTGTTCATAGAATTTGTTTCCTTGTGGCATCTTCTTAAAGTTATGAAGGGGTATAACTTTTTCATGGTTGACTGGGAATCGCATCTAGCGGCATGACTTTTTCCCATAGCCACTTTTGTGTTTGTGAGTGCATACCAACTATTGTATGTATCTTACCTTTTGGGATTTCTCACCCTATGGACATCTAGTTTTGTGGCCCCAGAGTGAGTACATTTGGGCCTTCTCACCCAACAGATAGTCAGATGTTTTATCACCCCAAAGTGATTACACATTCTCTTTTTCATCTGATTCATCTCAACACTTGTGTGTTCCTTTGTTCTTATGTCTAGTTTACCATAGGATTTTCATCCTAGGGGCTTGATCATCCCTCTTGACTATTGCATTTCATCTTGCTAGTGTAAGTACATTTGAACCCTGCTCTCGATGTTCATGGCTACTTTAGTGTGAGTTTGAAGCAAGTTAATACTCTCACTAAAGTGGGGGCTAAATGTGCCATAGAAAAATGCCCCCTTGTCATTTTCATGGCCTTTTAGGTCTTGTTTCATGGTGTTGGAACTATTTTTCTTTGATTTTATGTTGTAGCATGGCTTGAACATGCTTATTTAGGTACTAAAACTCAAAGAACGACGTCTTGTGAAGGTTTTGTGAAGTGTTGTAAAGTCTTCTAATAAGCTTTCATATTTTTCTAGGCACATTTTCACTATCTATCCCTTTTTCATGTTTTATTTCACCCCTTTATGCTCTGATATGCTTAATTAAGTGTATTTTTTAGTATTGCCCCAAAAAATAACATTAAATACAACATATTTCTTGAAACTTGTTTTTAGGTCCTAGGTGGGACCCATTCGCCATGGGTGGTGAATGAGTCCCCCTTGGCCCCAAATTCAAAATATTTTAAATTTCCTTTTAGGATTTTATTCAAAATCACTTGATGTTGGCCTGTGATGAGGTATGAATAGGTAAATAAGGCACAAGCGTGCAAAAATAAGTGATTTTCATCTTATTCTAACCCCCATTCATCAAGTTCACTTATCCACCTATTCACTCAAGTATTCAAGCATTTTACAACATCAGTTCAAGCACTATTCAAGCACTTTGAAGCAGCCATTGACATTACTTTAGAATTGCATCATCAAGGGTTTGGTAAGTTAATAGCAATTGCATGTTATTAGTTTCTCATTTCATTGCATTTCATTATTTTATTGAAGGTTTGATTACCAAAACGGGGTTTGACCAAGGCAAACCCCTATTCACTAACCTTAAACCATTTTTCCCTATTGCATGTTTGTTTGTAGGCCTAGGTATGTAGATTTGACAAGATTTTTGGTGTTGAAGATTGGTTTACAAGTCAACTAGGTGCTTCAGGTCAACTTAAGTCTATTTCAAGCTTGGAGAAGGTTATCTATCCATTTTTTGCAAAATTAACTTCAACAACCCAACAAGAAGATTTTTCTAGATTTGGTGTTGTAGAGTTGTCTCTTGATTTTTCAAAAATTTGGGAGAGTATTGATTCGTTACCTCTAGAAAATGAGTCCCACCTTAGGACTAAAAATCTAAATTTTGTCAGATTTCGGATCCCAAAAGACAAAAACTTGCTTTTGACAGTTTTTCACGAAGAGGACTAATTCGCCACCCTAGGTGAATGAGTTCTACTATGAAAAATTAGTAATTTCAAACAGCATCCAGAACACTCCAAAATTATCACATTTCATCCACGTGGATCAAATTCATCCCTTTTCTTTTTCTTCTGCATAATTTCTTCATTTACTTAGTTGTTTGCATATCATAATGTGTTTTCAAACATAGCTTTAATTTCACTTTTGAATTTGTTTTCATTCATCTAGATCAGTCAATTGCATTTAGTTAGCTTCATTTGGGTTAGATAACATAACATATAACAATAAATTGAATGAACAATTAGAATTTTTGGCCTACTCTCCTTTTAGGTGAAAAATCCTAGAAGAGTTAGAGAATCCCTAGGAACCAAAAATCAATGGTTCACTTTCATTTGATCATCTCATCATTTGTTTTGATTACCTACAAGGTTTTTGACCAAGGAAAACCCCTATTCCTTAACAATGCACACTTTTTCTCTCATCTCTTTGCGTAATTGCAAATCTAGGTGATTTGAAGACTTGAAGGATCATTGAATATTAGGTTACAAGTCTGGAGAATGTTTTTGGAGTTGTCTCCCCATTTCAAAGGTCATAATCCTCACAAAAATTCACTTACAGTCCCAAAATTTAGGGTTTCAGATCCAAAAACAAAGAGGAACAAAAAGAGAAAATAGTGAAGACCAAATTCAGATCTTGAAGTTCCAAAAAATCCAAACTGGACTCATTCACCAAAAGTGATGAACAAGTCCTACTATAGGTATTTTTCATAATTTTTTGTAGGTTCAAATACCCTTTTTTTTAAACTAGTTCTTGCACAAAAACTAAGATCTGGGACTGATTCGCCTAGATTGGCGAACGAGTCCCAATAGGCCAAAATTTTAGGATTTGTAGAATTTCTAGTTTCCATTCAAGTCTCTACAAGTTTCTAGGTGCACACATTCTATTTTGTTTTACATACCTTTCTAGGTCATTTTGTAGCTAATTACATCAAACTAGGGTTTAGTGTTGCATCTTACATTACATTAGTCTTTTCAAGTTCTAAGATCGTGGTGAAACCCTCATTAGATCATTTTCAACTCTTAGGACATCCCTATTGCAAGATATTTTTCTCTTTTACATTAAGATCTCTAGGATTATCCTTGACTGGAAGATTCAAAAGTGGGTGTGACAGCTCTTAACCAACATCATCCTATCCCCTATTTTTGCAGGGTCCATTTTGTTGAACTTGCATTTAGAATACCTTCTTTTTTGATTTGGAGTCCATCATCATCCTAGATCTAGCTTTCATTGACTTTTCATTAGGGTTTCCATTAGTTAATTAGAATTCTAGGGTTTTTATTTTTTGCATTAGTGAAAGTGCATATTGGTTGCATTTTTGCATCTCAAATCATTGAAAATCATCTAAAAACTACATTTTCACTTAGGTTACAGAGCATACAACATAAAACACATAAGTTTTTTTTTGAAAATTTTGAAAAAAATCCTTAGTGGGACTCATTCGCCACCTCGGGTGAATCAGTGCCAAAACAAATCTGAAACTACCTTTCACAACATTAAAAATATTGTTTTTACACTTCTGTTTGTTTCCATTATCTATTTGTTTCAATTGGTTGAGTTTCTATTTCATGCATTTCATTAGATCTAGCTTAATTTTGCCCATTTCATTCATTGCTCAATTTCAAATTTTCATTTTCACAAATTGTTACATAGCATAATAAGTCAATTTTCATCTTAAAAATCTAAAAAATTTGCATTATCCTTTTGCATGTTTTCTTTATCATTGTTGCATTTCAAGCTTGTAGAACAATAATTACATCATTTTTTCATTGCAAAAAGTTATAGTTATCATACTTCATGTTCTATTTTTTGATCTTGTTGAATGTTGTAAGAATTTTTTGTTAAGTGCATATGAATATGAGGTCCTTTTCCCTCTCTTTTTGTTCATCATCGATCCCTCTCTTAGTATCCCTTCTAAGAGTGAGGTTAGTCTAGTGAAATAAACCTTGGGTAATCATAACAATCACATTTGTTCTTCTCATAATATCTCTCCTACTTGTGAAGAAGATATTATAGCATTAGAAGAACTAATCAATGAAATTTTTGAGAACCCAAGTTGTTTCTGTCCTCTTACCTCTCCTATTAGGAAAAAAATTACTAAACAAGAGGACATAACAATAAGTAATCATGAAAATCACACAGCACAACAAGAGATCATTGAAACCTACCCACATACATCTCCCAACATCTCATCCTCTTGTGATGATGATGAGGATATGTTGGTGTTAGATAAGAAAATATTTAAGGTCTATAACAACCCTCTTTATGATCCTTCCCCTACCTTAGAAGGCATTAGGGAACAAAGGAATGAAGTTATAAATTCTCATGATAATCATATTTGTTCTTCTACTAGTATCTCTCATAGCTATGAAGAGGATACTTTGATGAAATAAAATGCAATAGATGAAGGTCATGAGAATCTTATTTTTCCCTCTTAACCTAAGGAAAACCTTATTGAGCAAGACAATTCAACCATAGATCATTCCCCTACTTGTGATGAAGTCATTTTGGAAGAACCAATCCTTGAATGTCAAGAACATTTGGTTTGTATTTCTCCTAAAAACTCTCCTCCTAGGGAGGAGATCATGGTGAAATAAAATGACAACAATAGTAATGTGGCTAATTCCTTAAGTAATGGTAAAAAGGTGATTTTAGATTTCCCTTTATTAGAAATACATCAAACCAAGACTGTTGAGCTTATTAATGCACAAGTTTCCATTATATCCACCTTGACTATTGGACCTCCTACATACCCCATGGGGCATCCTAATAATCCTCTAATTCTTTACCCACTATCACAAAAACAACAAAATCAAAACAAACATGAACTTATCCTTTACCAACCTAAGAATAATGTTTTGCAGTAGATGAGTCATAATACCATTGCTCATATATATAACACTAGAAACAATCTACAACCAAGAAAAATACCTCCAACACCCCTCCTATTTCCTAATCCTATCTTACCAGGTCCCCCTCATTTTCCTTCACAAAGTGGAAAGGAGTACAATCTTGTTGAACAACTAAAAAATACTCCTGCTAAGATATCATTGTGGGACCTTATTCAAGCATCCCCTCATTACCATAACATGGTTCAAAGTTCCTTACAATAAGTTCCTATCCCTTCTAATGCATAAATGAATGACATAGCAGCCATGATTCAAGGAATAAATGTTGACACGGTTTTCCACTAAAGTGAGCTCCCTCCTCTGGAAGTGCAAAAAAAAATGAAGCTTTCATAATAATATCTCGATACAAAAGAAAAGGGATAAAGAGAACCCTTGTGGATAATGGCTTCACCCATAATGTGTGTAGTGTAAGCCCTTTGGATAGACTTGGTGTGGATAAATAAAACATTCAACCTGATTCTCTATCTATTAAGGGGTTTGACAATGTAGGAAAATGATCACTCGGTGTGATCACTTTTCCTATTAGAGCTGGAAAGGCCACATTAGAAACACCAAGCCATGTTATGCCTCATGATATTTCATATAATTTTCTCTTAGGTAGACCATGGATTCATACAATGAATGAGGTTCCTTCTACTCTTCATCAAAAAATGAAATACATCTACAACAAAAAGGTTTACATACTTGAAGCCAACCTTGAACCAAACAGTTGTTTAAACATTGAGAAAAATAAGGAGAATCCTTTGAAAACATTAAGACTAACTACACAAATTGAACCAATGCAACAAAAAAGAAAGAAAAACACATTGAAGAAGTCACAAAACCATTAGATGATGATTGGGGTTCCTTAGACTTTGAACCAACATTCATGGGAGAATACAAGATCATAAATAAAGATTCAAACAAGGGAAAAGAAAAAGAATTAATGTCAACACAAAATTCATAAAACCTTTGAAATTATCCACCTCAACCACTTTAAAAGAAGAAACAAATTATACACCAAACTTTGATGAAGCTAACTATCAACAACCACCGAATCCAAAAGAAATGAAAAAGCTTTATGGAAGAGGTTATGAGCTTATGTAAAAACTTGGTTATATTGGAAAAGGATGTAGTGCTAGAGAACAAGGTATATGTGTCCCTATAGACCCTCACACATAAGAAAAGATTAGTGGTATTTGTTATTACCCTTTGAAAGACAAAAATAAACCTTCACTTAATATCAACACTATCACAGAAGATTCCTCTAAGCCAACTTTAACATTGGTGCATCCTAAACTGATAGACAATAGTGGTCTTGATTGTTATCCTTTGAAAAAAATGAAAGAAACAAAGAAATATTCGCTTAATGTCAATGCCATCACAAAAAACACCAACGATTTGAATTCAATAGATTTTACACCCTCTTGTAAAGGACAGAACAAAATCTTGCAATCTAAAGAGTCTTGTGTAAGTATGACATCTTGTACTAAGCAAGAGATATCTTGTCCAAAAAATAAAGGAAAATTTTATACTATTGATCAAGAGAGTATCTTGTTGAGACTCCTCTAATATCGTTTGAATTCCCTTCCTCTAAGAACATGAAATAAATTTTACTACAAGAGTTCATTTTGTGCATATCATAGAGTTCATGGTCATGCTACTAATGAATGTAAGGCTTTAGGTAACAAAATTCAACATCTTAGGGACTGTTTTGCTGATCTTCCTTGTGTTGAATTACCTAGTTCCTTTAATTAGTACTTCCATCCTATTTGGCTCATCCTTGTGCTGCACTAAGTGGGGGAAAGGGGTTAGTTAGCCTTATCCTTGTCTATCACTTGTCGTTGTCTCTTTTGGATAGTTGATCACCTTTCATGTACATGTAAGAGCATGCTTGGGATGTGGATGAGATGCCTGAAGTTGGCTCGCATGTGACATAATTATTTATGATGTAGTTCGATTCAGAAACATATGACTTGGCATAGGGATTTCTAAAAAATTTCTCACATCCTCTTCTAATTTAAAGTAATTGCTCACAACAATGGTGTTGGCAACCCCTTTAAAGTGGGGGCATACTTGACACTCATGTTTCATTGCACATTTTTCTTTCTTCTTGTGATGCATCCTTTTCTTGGTCATGTCATTGGGTTTGATTTCCTCTGAGAGCATGATATTTCTTTGACTTGTCGTCTCTTGGAGATATTAAGCACAATGCTTCCTAAGAAGCGACCTTATATGAACTAAGAAAAATCCCTTTGAACATATCTTACACTATTTCACATTTATGACATTAGTTATATGGCCACCTTGCATAATGCATGTTGCATTCCTGTGGTGCCATGTTTTTTTTTCATCAGTTCTAAGCATATGAAATTTTGCTTGCCTCATGAAGCTCAAAGCTAATTATTTCTTCACGAGCTCCAAGCATACAAATCATTGCTTGCCTCGTGAAGCTCAAAGATCATTTTTGTGTGGCACCTTATTAAATTTATCAAGAGGTATAACTTTGGCATGGTTTGAGCGGGAAGCCCGATCGAGGAATGACTTTCCCAATGGCCACTCATGTGTGTGTGTGCGAGCGCGTACATGCCAGATGTGTATGTGTCTCACTTATTTGGATACTCAACCGACAGACAACCAAGAGTTATGTTGCCTCAGAGTGAGCATGCATCTTTGAACAAACAACTTATATTTGATCCACAACATGTTGGACAAACAATTGAAGCTTGATCCAACTCATTTTTATTTCTTTTAGTTATTGACATTGGATGTTTGCATATCTTGATGTTGCATATTATACACCTTGTACATGTCCATTTGTGCTCATGCCAGTTTGACTTAGGATCTTGGATTTTGGGGGCTTGACCGCTTCCTCGATCTTTGTTACCCTAGATCATCTGCATCAGTACACTTGGATCCCTCTTGAATGTCTACTTTAGTGTGAGTTTGAAGCATGATCATCCTCTCACTAAAGTGGGGGCTAGATGGAGTCATAGAAAAAGTAACCCTTCTACTTTTCCTAGCTTGTTTGGGACCTCCTTGTGAGTTTGGCTTAATGTTGCCTTGATTTAGTGTTGCAATGTGATTGACACATTCACATTAGGTCTTGGTCCCTTGTGAACCAATGAATTTAAATTGTACCTTGCTAAAGTGTTGTGAAGTGTTGTAACACACTTTCACAATTTTCTAATGTTTTATGAAATAACTAAACCTAATAAGTTATCTCTTTTCAAACATTGATCTTGCCTTATTTGGAGTGTTGTAACCTATTTCACACTTCTCTTGGATTTTCATTAATAATTGGGATTTCTTTGCTTTAACTGGCCCTATTTTGATCCACAAGCCTCATTTATTGCATCTTTTCGAGGATAATCCCAACACCAATAATTAGCCAATCATAATTCAAGTGTTTTTGGCTTGTGTACCCTAGATTTAGTGATTTGGGACTCATTTGCCACCTTGGGAGAATGAGTCCCACCTAGATTTTTGGGTCCTGAACCTATTTTTACACCTTTATAAGAACTTTTTATTTTTTGTCCCATACATTATGCCAGATGGGACTCATTCACCATCTTGGGAAAATCAGTCCCATGTGGCCCAAAATTAAAATTCATTCAAATTTTTGGTGAGATTTTTTCCTTTTAGAACTAATTTCAGCTTGTAGTGTTGTAATTTCAAGAATTCGTACATAATTAAGTATAAATAAAAGTTTCTTTCAATCATTTTACACCTAGCAAGTTGAATGAGCATCCTCATAGCAAAGTTGAGTTCACAAGTGCATTCAAGTGTTTACAAGAGCATTCAAGGGTATAATTCATCATCAATTGTTATAGAAATTCAAGATCCATCATCATGTCAAGCATATAAAGCATCAAGCATGTTATTGAGCTAGTGTTGTGATGTAGTATTGAAGATCCAAGATCAAGCATTCTTCTACACCTATTGATAAGATAAATATCTACATCCTTCATGGCCATTTTATGTTGAGTTGTAAATTTACAAGAAATCATTTACAAGGCATCATTGAATGTATTATTTTCCATGATTCATGTTCTTTATTTCATGTTTCATTCCTTCAATTCATTGTCTCATCATTTGTTTTAATTACCTACAAGGGGTTTGACCAAGGAAAACCCCTATTCCCTAACAATCAACACACACACACACACTCTCTCTCTCTCTCTATGTAATTGCAGATCTAGGTGCTTTGAAGACTTGAAGGATCATTGAAGATTGGGTTAAAAGATTAGAGAAAATTGTTGGAGTTTTCTCCCAATTTCTAAGGTAATAATCCACACAAGAGGTCACTTACAGTCTCCAAAATCAAGGTTTCATATCCAGAAACAAAGAGGAATAGAAAGAGAAAACAATGGAGACAAAATTTAGATCTTGAAGTTGCAAAAACTCTAAATTGGACTCATTCACCACAAGTGGTGAATGAGTCCCATTGTATTTTTGTCTTAGAAATTTTCATAGATTCAGATACCCTTTTGTTTGAAAAGTGTTCTTGCACAAAAACCCAAATCTGGAACTGATTCACCCAGACTGGAAAATGAGTCTTAGTAGGCTAAAATTTTAGGATTTATAAAATTTACAGTCTTTATTCAAGTCTCTACAAGTTTCTAGGTGCACACATTTTGTTTTGCAACTTTCTTATTTGTTTTACATACTTTTCTAGGTCATTTTGTAGCTAATTGCATCAAACTAGGGTTTAGTTTTGCATCTTACATTACATTAGTCTTTCCAAGTTCTTACTTGGTGATAAACCCCTCATTAGATCATATTCAGCTCTTACGACAACCCTATTGCGAGATATTTTTCTCTTTTGCATTAAGATCTCTAGGGTTATCCTTGAGTGGAAGATTCAAAAGTTTCTGTGATAACACTTAACCAACATCATCCTATCCCCCATTTTTGTAGGTTTCGGTTTCGTTGTTGGGTCTTCATGTGTTAGTTGTCGGTGTTGTTGGCCTTCGACAATGATTTAACAACTAAGCCCTTAAAGTTGTGACTCAGAGATTGGACATCCAATCTGAATAGCTATCTTAATCATCATGAAGGTGAATTTAACTTGTCAACCGAGGGACGTAGACTTGAAATGGGTCAACATAGTATGTGCACTAGGAATCCAAGTAGCCATATTCATTCTATAGCTAAGAAAGACATACTGCTAAAAGTAAATTGCTTAGAAATAAGTAACATAAGTGTTGAACATCAACCAACAACTATACTAAGCTGAAGTGCATGATAGAAATGAAAATTTGAGCAAACAGATAGGAAACTATTATGTCTTCTTTGGCTACATGAACAGTCACATAATGAAATTCTAGTGGCTGCATGAATAGATAGTTGTCAGATTTTTAACTATTTGCACAAAAAGTAGCAACTAAGCTAAATAATGGAATGATCACCAAATGGCCCCCCTTGGATGAGTATCCCTTAAGACAAATGTGAACTCATATGCAATGAACTTATAACTTCATTTTATTCATTGGAAAGAATTATTACAATAGAGCAGCATAACTGTATTACTGAAAACTAAGAATGTGAGTACAACATCAGATTAATTAACCTTTTGAGAAGGAGCATTCAAGTCTTATTTATTAAAGGAAAAACTACTGACTAACTACCTAGCAAGGTGGTTAACTCCAAAAAATTAGGAGGATGCCACTTTAGGGAAAGCATAGAAAGTGGAAAGGAGGTTATGCGTGCGTGGAATCTGGTCTTGATCCAGTTTTCCTTAGTGCAGATCTAGCATAACAATAGATTCTATATTCGCTCAACAAACTATTATGACCATTTACAAGGCAATTACAATCTTCAATTTGAACTAGGAATTTCCCTCCATTGACCTTTGAATGATCACCTTGTTGACCTTTATGGACAATGCCTAGCTGGTAGAATCTTCCTTAATTTTGTACCTACTCTAATTATATCTACATGACAACATTAGTACACACAACAATTGCATATATATAACTATCTTAAAGTAAAATTCATTAATCCACATGTAAAATTAACATAGATAGTTCATATAGCATGTCAATGTCATTTAAAAGTTACTAAAATAAGTTTACTGCCAATGTCTAGGATTTTGAGGAAATAACATGAAAGTGTCAGTATCCAAGTATCAAAGTTTAGGACAACTACAAAAAATGGATAATAGAATCTATCAAAATTGAGCCATAAATTGGAGTCATCACTCCCCCCAGCCTAAGGTTTTGTTGGTCCTGCAATAGAGGAAGAGTTATTCCTTTGATTGGTCAATAACCTAAAATTTTCAACTACCAACTGTCCTACATTAGTTCTTGCAGTGTATGAATTGGGGTCCCAATAGAACCCTTGCTTGTTGTCCAACTTGTTCCATCTTTTCCTCTTTGTAGCTATATCATACTGATAATACCTGAAATTTGGCAAAGGCCATGATATCGTAGGTGGTTGAAAAGTTAATCGGAGCCAAAATTTCCCCTTCATCCTTCCAAGTTTTATATATATATCAACTCTTTTGTATGCTACAACATAGTTCTACATAGAGTGAGGTTCAATGTGTTTTAACTCATCAGTCAGACTATTCCACCTCTGTGGCATATATCCCATTACAAATTTCCTTGTAGTTTCTACTACCTTCTCATATTCTTTGTAAACCGCTTCTCTCATAGGCAGGATCCTATTGCTATAGCTTGTTCAATAAAGAGATCTGTGTCATTCCTAGAAAATTTCTCTAGGGCTTCTAGATTCAGCCCTGATGGGCAAGGGAGTGTTGAATTCTACTTTCCTATAAGTCTTGAATTGTTGTCACCAACTACTTTCATTCTGTATCTAGGACATAAATTCCCATAATTGGAGATCACCAACATAAAACAATGGATTCCAATCATGATCGTGGGACACAACACAATTATCCAAATAGAGTTCACACAACATTTTTTCACTTCAGGGAGAGCAATCTGATAAGCCTAGAAAAATTCAAGAGCAGTCTCAATTGAAGGATTCAAACCTAAAATGATCCTTGGTAGTTTAAAAGAAAGATTCCTCTGCTTGAAATATAGAGCATAGACTCTTGGAGGAGTCCTACATTCTAACATCTAAAGTTCTAAGGCTACTACATTGTCCACCTTTTCCTTTAAAGCAATAATTTCCATATTTTTCTCTTCAATCTTTGCATCTTTCTTTTTAATCTCCTCCTTCATTATGTGTTTCTCCTTTTTGCATTCCTCTTGCCTCATTTGCATCTCATTCCATAAGTTCACGGCTACCATGTTCCATGAAATATTAGAAGGTTTATGTATTCCTACCAAAAAAATTTCTGGCACTGATTCTTTCTCTTCACATGGCTTATGTTGTAGGGATTCTGATTGTTCACCCAGTTTTGGCTACAAGGGTTCTTTCTTTTGCTACAAGAACCCTTCCTCTTGCTCAAGAGCTCCTGATTCTTATCATACTCTTGACTCTCAACCTGTTCTATGATGCCAACAAGCTCTGCCAACCTTATATCTTCTTGTTCCTCAAAAATTTCCTTTTCCTCAATGTTCACCTACCCCATTGGGACTTTTGTATCCTCTCATGATGTTCCTTGAGGGCTAGGGATTCTCTTCATGGACACACTAGTGGCTGTTCCAACTGGGCTTGATTTTCTAGGAGGGGTTTCATGTTTTTATTTAGTTGTAGGAAGAACAACATCATCCTTCTATTTCTTAGAGCTTGGCACTTCTTTTTCTATCATTTTATTTTTAGCTTTTCCCTTCCTCATTTCTACCTCTTTCTTTTATGCCCTAGTTTGAATTAGATTTCCAAGAGGGAAATCATCATCAAAGTCTAAAGAGGAACTATCTTTGTTTGAATGTTCTACCTCAGAAGAACTAATCTCTATAGTTTTCTCAACTATAGGAGGGTTTACACTAGGGATTGCACCAGAAGTTGAGGCTCCAGGAGTGGATTCAACAATATCCAGTCTCCTACTAACCCTACGAGGTTGAGGAAAAAACCTAGGTTGCAAATGCTCTAGTCTAAATTGATCAATATTTAAAAATTCCTCCCAAGTCATATCAAACACATCATGAAAAGATTTCTCTACTAATAATTTGATCAGACAATGGTGGGAGGTAGAATCATCCCTACCTTTTTTGGTTTTAGCCGCCATGATTGAAAGGATATGATATAACACATTTGGCACGTTCATTCTTCTCCATGCCTCATATGATTTGAGTTTTAAGTGCACAAAATGTAGGTTCAACTGGCGGCCTTCAGAAGTAATGTACTTCACAATGTAGATAGCTACTTGCTTCCATGGCTTAGGCAAAGAGGTTCTCTTCGCACCATCCTTTTCCACATCCAATGGAGGGTCACCAAGTTCAAAAAATTCAACCCTAGCTAACCTTGCATCTCTAGTAGCAGGGTAATGTTCACCATCAGTGGCCAACCCTGTAACTTCTACAATCCTCTCTTCGGTAGCTATTACCTCCAACCCTTTGACCATGGCCTTTCCTTCAGACAATGTCTATGCAAATTCATGTGCAATGTCTTCATTATAACTATTGAGCTTCAAGAAATATTCTAGCCATCTACAATTTCTAAATTCACTAAAGAAGGTACATCCTGCAATACTACATCATGAATCGTGGGTTCACTTTGAATTATCTGACCCCCCATCATTCAACTATCTGTAGTTAAACAAGCACTTTACAAAGTTTCCCTTCCTGCAATCTTTGTCTGAAATCCAAATTTCACCTTCCTACAACACAACTGAATTCCCAATGCCAATGTTGTATGAACTTTACCTTTTTGGCAACTTAGGATTATGACTAAGGAAATAAAGGAAGTAAGGAGTAATAAATGAAGGATACAATCAAGAAAAATGGCAGCGGTGTGGTTTCATCTCACACATATGAGTCATCACCTCACTCAAAATTCAAATTAGCTTAATTTAAATTTTTCTAACATGGACTGAACGTGGACATGCTATACACACTCTCCCCCCAACCTAAATTTGAGAATGTGTCCTCACATGCGAAGTAGTAATGATGATTTGACAAGGTAGGGAATAATTACATGCTATGGAGAACATTTAATTTAATGTACAGGAATTAAATAAATGTACTAAAAGATAATGAAGATGTAACAAATTAATGCATACGTACCTAAATTCTTGGAATATTTGTTGCAAAGAATATTGAGGAAGTATCGGTCACCTTTTAAGAAGTAAGTTGAGCAATTAATGAAAGTGGAGATGGAATGAAGTGAAATGGAATGAAGTGATGTTATGGTAGAGTGATGGAAGAGAGAGAAAGGTGGAGATGGATGGGTGGATGGGTGGATTAATGAAGAAGTGGACTCCCATGAAAGTGGAAGTATTTTATTATTACTATAAATATGTACCTTGGTTAGCTAGAAGGAGGGATACCAGGTTCACTTCCTTCATCTACAGGATGTTCTGGTGTTGCATGCTAAGTGAATTGATACATGAATTCCTCCTTGGAAGTTGGATTGTGATACAATTTGAGGTGATGAACGTTGACAAGTAGCTTAAATCTCATAGGGTCAATGGTAGTGAGCTCAATAGCTCTATTGGGAAAGACTTCAGCAACCTCATATGGTCCTAGCCAACTTGTCTGTAATTTTTTTGTGTTATATTGATACCTTGAGTCATAGAGGAGTGCCCATTCACCAGGCTAAAACTTATTGTCCTTTATGTACTTATCATTCCATTTGATCCTTTGATTCTGCACTACCTCAATTTGATGCAAGGTTGTCTTTCTCATCTCATCCAAATTATTCAACTGCATAATTCTATCCTTTTGTGCCTCAGAGATATCCATCCCTAGGTCTAGTGTACTTCTAAGAGACTTATGCTCAAATTCAACGGGAATCATAGTTGTCTTTATATACAACAATTGAAAAGGAGTGAAGCCTGTGGTTGTCTTCCAGGTGGTTCAATAGGCCCAAACAACTTCTAGCAGCCTATTTTCCCAATCTTTCCTATGGATAGCCACTATTTTGGTCAAAATAGCTTCAATTTCCCTATTGGTCACCTCAACTTGGCCATTGGCTTGAGGGTGATAAGGAGTAGACTTCCTGTGCCTCACATTATATTCATTAACTAGTGTTGTGACAAGGATTGATGTAAATTGTGCCCCTTGATTAGTCACTATCTCCCTGGGAACTCCATAACAAGTGAAAATTTCCTCATAAAGAAATTTTGCAACCTTATTATCTCTTGCATGCTTCATTGCTTTAACTTCAACCCACTTGTTTACATAATCAGTGCAAACTAGGATATAGGATTTACCATTTGATGGAGGATCAATAGGTCCTACAAAATCCAATCCCCATTTATCAAATGAGTGATTACTACTTAGGGGTAAAAAAGCATCTCATTAGATTCAATTTCCTAGCCCATCCTCTAGCATCTGTCACACTTCCTTATATATTTCCCCGCATCCTTGTGGAGTGTGGGCCAGTAATATCATGTGTTCAGAATCTTCATTGTTGTCCTCTTTGCTACAAAATTCCCTCTATAGGGTTCATTGTGAAATGCATGCAATATATCATATGTCTCATCTTCCCTCACACATCTCCTCATGACATGGTATGGGCTAGTGTAGAAAAAACATCCTACAATCCAAGAGAAAGGAATTTTTTTCTCAATGAGGACCCTTCTCTCTTTTGGAGAGAAATGAGGAGGAACTCTCCCTATGACAAAATTATTAGCTATGTCAGCATACCAGAGTGTATGCACACTAATGGAAAATAAATGTTCATCAGGGAAAGAGTCATCCATGACTTGTTTTCCCTCTGATGTAGTCAGCCTTGAAAGAAATTCTACAACAACATTGGCCTTCCTTGGTTTATCAACAATAGTTATGTCAAACTCCTATATCAGTAACAACCATCTTGCTAGCCTACATGAGATTAGGGACTTATTCATGAGGTACCTAATGGCTGCATGGTTTGTGTGCACAAAGATCTAATAGCTTATTATGTAGTGCCTAAATTTTTTAAGGGCATAGACCACGACCAACATTTTCTATTCTATCATTGTATAATTGAATTCAGCTCCTTGCAGGTTTTTGGTAACAAAATAAATAGCATTCTTAATCACTCCTTCTTTCTATCCCAAGATAGCTCCTATAGCATAGTCTGATGCATTTGTATGAATGTGAAAAGGAAGTTCCCAATTAGGAACTTTGAGTACAGGAGCATGAGTTAAAGTTGCTTTCAAATCAAAGAATGCCTTGTCCTAGTCTTCTATCCATTGGAACTCAACATCTTTAGTTAGGAGATTGTACAATGGTTCTGCCATTTTGCTAAAATATTTGATGAAATGCATATAGTAACTTGCATGTTCCAAGAAACTCCTAACATTTTTTTGTTTTGCAGGTATAGGAAAATTGGTGATCACCACAATCTTGGCAAGATCTAATTGAATTCCTTGGTGAGAGATGTAGTGGCCAAGGACTACACCTTCCTGCATCATCATGAAGTAGTTTTCACTATTTAAAGATAGATTATGGTCTTCACATATCTGTAAGACTCTCCTGATATTTTCCAATGCTTCATTAAAATTAGCACCATAGGTAGTAAAATCATCCATATAAATCTACATGCAATCATGTGAGATATCCAAAAATATGCTAATGACTGCCCTCTAAAATGTTGTAGGTGCATTGAATAAGCCAAATGGAAGTACTGAGTAGGCATAAGTCCCTCATGGACAGGTAAAGGTGGTCTTCTCTTGGTTCTTAGGTGCAATTTGTATCTAGTTATAGCCATTGAATCCATCTAGAAATGAGAAATATTGCTTGCCTACAAGGGAATCCAACACTTGGTCTTTGAAAGGAAGGGGGAAATAGTCCTTTTTGGTGGCAGCATTGACTTCTCTGTAATCAACACAAACTCACTACTTCAATCCATTTTTGGGAAAAATCACCAATGGAGACACCCACTGGCTATCTGAAATGGGGTAGATAAATTTTGCATCTAGCAATTTTTGTACTTTCCCTTTTATAATATTTCTCAATGTAGGGTTAATTCTTCTTTGTAGCTGCCTTATTATTGTGCAGTCATCTCTAATGTATATCCTATGAGTGTAGAGCTTAGGATCCAATCCCTTCATATCATGATAGTCCCATACAAATGCATGCTGGTGGGTCTTCAGTAAGTTTGTCAATGACAACTGTTGTTCTTCACTCAGCTTGCTGTTAATATTTAGATATTTCCCTTTAGACACTTGGGTATGTGCAGGATCGTGATAGGCCAAAAAGTGGTGATATGATGGGTATTTGTAGGGTATGTGGTTGATGACTTTTTTTTACAAAAAAATGATGAAATGAAAAGGGTTTTAAAAGGAGATTCTCAGCTTTCCACCAATATAAATTACACTTTACTTTAAATTTAATAAATAATTATTATAATTCATTTTCTATTTGGATTACGAGTAAAGTCCTCATTGATAGCCTAATTGAAAAACATATATAGCTTTCAAAAGGTATCACATTTTTGGAATCCAAAACATGCATCACATTCTATGCTTCACATACTATAGGATTAAAATAAGAAAATTTGAATTTCATAAAGTTTTAACCAAGTTAAGGTGGTAAGACATACGAGTTTTTATATTTTTTAAAAGTTGTAATAAAAAAATAATAATTAATTATTTACTTGGAAAAAAATTATAAAAAAATATGCATCACATCCAAACATGAGTCCTCTACTTATTTCTAAAATATTATAAAAAAATATTATCATTTTATTGTGGTTAGGGTGGTCAGATAGACACCTTATTTTTTCCTTGAAATTTAAGTACTACTGCATTGAAATTTAAAATCTTCACCAAATAGATTTATTCCTTTTAAAATAAACCTAGTAGTTTAGAAACTACATTCAATTTTCTATAGATTCTATTCTTACATATTTTTGAAATAATATAGATAACTTATTCAAATTTTTACGTCAAGTTGCCTAACTCTAAATTTTTTTACCACTTAAGGGCCTATTTTTTCAAGACTATCCTGGACATACCCTCAATCAAAGTATTCTTTATTTGGATCCGATTTATAAAAACTCCTACCATAGGACTACTTAGGTCATCGTACTTAGCAATAGTCACTTTCCTAAGCATGATGTCAACCAGTTGTCCCACCACATGAGCTGCAGTGGGGTCCTTCTTTTTCTTGTGTGGCTTCTTGAGGCATGCTTCCTTAATTTCTTTTCCATATATGGGAACATCTTTTATGGCCTGAAATAGAGGTATCTTGACACATATATGCTTCAACTAATCTAGGATTTCAAAGGTTGTTTCCTCCTTCTCTTCCTTTTGTTTAGCAATTTCCAACCTCTGAGGAAATGGTGGTTCTTGTTCAATTTGGTGGACTAGGACTGGTTCAGGGTTTTTAGGTACACTTGGTTGAATGGGGACATTCAGATGCTCCTCTTCTTCCACAGGAAGCTCAGGGATAATGGGTGTTGAAGGATCTGGAAAAGTAGTTCTTGAATGCAAGTGGATGTGACTTACACTCACAACATATACAAGAAATTGGTTTGGATTAGCAGAGTAGACTGGTTGCTGTTGTGGTTTTTTATTTGGGTTAGGTGTGAGTTGAGCTAGTAGCTAAGTAGGTCTAGGTGTGTTTGAAATTGAACTAGCAAGAGGAGGCATTATAGCAGGTTGTTGGGGCTGAGAAGGTGGTTGCATGTAACTGGTTCTTTGGTTTTGCCATTGTTGTCCTCCCCTCCATTGAGATGTTTGTTGCCAATTTCTTGGAGGTGGTTGCTAATTTGCCTAAAATTGTTGCCAATTCCCCTGAGGTTTTTGCCACTGGGGTGGAGAGTTTTGGTGATTGGGCCAGACATTTGGAGGGTTATTCTAGGCTATGGTGGATATCCTCCATAGTTGGATGGATATGGAGGCTAGCCTTGGTTACTTGATGCATAAGAATTGAAATATGGCTCAACAAAGGATAATGGATTTGGTCACATACCTTGTCATGGAGCCCATGGTGTCCTTTTTTCAATGTAATAGACTTGATCATCATCACCCTGGATTGGCTTGAACTCAGGTGGGATATGCTTACTGTCAATGTTAGCTATCATTTTGCATATGTAGTCCTTCTTCGTTTATCTTCAATGAGGGAAATATTCTTCCAACATTGCCTCTTCCTCCTCTTGTTTCTTTTTTGCTTGAAGTGTATCCAGCTAAGTAGCCAAATTGTTTATGATGTCTTGCTTGAAGTGTCCCAGGAAGTCAGTAATCTCCATCCTTGAAACTCCATTGGTGGATGACTTACCCATGGAGGATTGGTAAGCTCTCCCTTTCTTTGAAGTTTCCCTAGAATAGTTCTAACATATATTCTTGATATCATCCCAAGGGACTTGAGTGATATCTCCTCCTCCCATCAGGTCCAAAGCATAAGTGCAACTATCATTAATTCCTCTTAGGAAGAGCAACTTTTATGATTCTTCATTGACTGTATGGTGTGGAGATTTCTATAGGAAAAACAACAACCTTGAAATTTAATCCTCCAGACTATCATCTTCCTTCTATTGCATCCTAAAGATTTCATCTATTCTCATGTCACTGCCACTACAATATTCCTTGTACTTCTCAAGGAACTTTGTCTTCATTTCATCCCAGGTCTCCATAGTATTTCTGCCTAGGCTCATAAACCATCTTAATGTAACCATTTTCAAGGTGGTAGGGAACAACTTAATCCTATGAGTATTAGTGGCGTAGTCATAGCATCTCTAGAAGATATCAAACTCAAACAAGAAAGTATCAAGGTCTTCTATGACAAGTCCATAGAACTTAGGAAGGACTGAAGTAGGGATATTTTTGAGGTTTTCAACTTCATTCTGATGAGAAATGGGGAAAGGAAAAGCTGGTTGGTTGGGTCTATTTCTATTTGCATCACCCATGCCTCCTTAATGGAGTTCTAAAGAAAAGGGATTCTCAATTTGATTTTCATCTTGAAAAGAAGTATCAGAACTAGTTAGATTGGGAAATGCATCAACAAAAGGGTGTGCTTCTTATTCTTCTTCGTTTCTTGGTAGATTTTGATGCTCAACTAGATGGAATGGATTAGGGTTATTAGGAAGGAATATCCCATGAGCATCTCTCCTCCTTCCTTTATGCATATGGTAAAAACTCAATACTAGCTAGCTCACACAAAGAATTGGTAAAAGAATAGTGGATCATTACTTTCCTAAATGAGGGGTATACTAAGAACAAACTTTCAGAAATACTACACCAAGAAAGAAACTATCAATGAATCTAAAGAACTCCCTAGTTTGACACCATCCTCGATAATGATTCCAAAAATGTTGGCCTCCTATAATGATTTAACAACTAAGCCCTTAAAGTTGTGATTTGGAGATTGGACATCTAATTTGAATAGCTATCTTAATCATCATGAAGGTGCATTTAACTTGTCAACCCAGGGATGTAGACTTGAAATGGGTCAGCACGGTATGTGCACTAGAAATCCATAGTAGCCATATTCATTCTATAGCTAAGAAAGACATAATGTTGAAAGTAAATTGCTTAGAAATAAGTAACATAAGTGTTGAACATCAACCGACAACTATACTAAGTTGAAGTGCATGAAAATTGAAAATCTTAGCAAACAGATAGGAAACTACTCTGTTTGCTTTGGCTGGAGGAACAGTCATAAAATGGAATTTTAGTGGCTACAGGAATAAATAGTTGCTAGATTAGTAACTATTTGCATAGAAAAGTAACAACTAAGCTAAAGGATGGAATGCTCACCAAGTGGGCCCCCTTGGATGAATATCCCTTAAGAAAAATGCGAACTCAGATGCAACAAACTTAAAACTTCATTTTATTCATTGGAAATCATGTTTACAATAGAGCAGCATAAATGTATTACTAAAAACTAAGAATGTGAGTACAACATCAGATTAATCAATCTTTTGAGAAGGAGCATTCGAGTCTTATTTATAGGAGGAAAAACTACTAACTAACTACCTAGAAAGGAAATCAACTTCGATAGATTAGGAGGAAGCCACTTTAGGGAAAGCATAGAAAGTGGAAAGGAGGTTATGCATGTGTGGAATCTTGTTAAGCCGGTTTTCCTTAACATAGATCTAGCATAACAATAGCTCCTATATTCGCTCAACAAACTATTATGACCATTTACAAGGAAGTTACAATCTTCAATTTGAACTAGGAATCTCCCTCCATTGAGAGTCTTCCCTCCATTGACCTTTGAATGATCACCTTGTTCACCTTTATGGCAAATGACAATTTGGAAAAATCTTCCTCAATTTTGTAGGCTCTAATTATATCTACATGACAACATTGGTACGCAGAACAATTGCATATCTATAACTATCTTAAAGTTACATTCATTAATCCACATGTAAAATTAACATAGATAGTTCATATAGCATGCCAATGCCATTTAAAAGTTACAAAATTAAGCTTATGCCTAATGTCTATGGTTTTGAGGAAATAACATGAAAATTTTAGTATGCAAGTATCAAATTTTAGGACAACTACAACAAATGGATAATAAAATCTATCAAAATTGAGCTATAAATTGGACTCATCAGGTTTGTTGTTTCTTTGTCCTATTGTTTTGGTGGATTTTGGTTTAATGTTTTAATGTTTTGAACTTGATCCTTTTTATCCCTTCAGGATTGTGGTTTAAAGGGTTTTGCACCCTTTAAACACAACTTAATATATCAAAAACATTAGTATGATGAGAGAATGGAAAAATATAACTCTCAACTCTAACAAGAAAATTTTTTGAAGGGGAAAAATAAAAATTAATTGGGGCTTGGAAAATGACGAGGAAAAAAATAAAAATAAAACAAAGAAAATACCGAAAGGGTAAAAATTAAGTAGACATAATATTGATCCCACAATAAAAACTATTACCCAAAAAAGGGAAAAATAAGAAAACAATAAACATAGGAAAATAAAAATTCACCATTGACAAATAAAATTTAGAAACTCTACTTGGTAGGATAATGGGACAAAACTATGAAGAAGGAAAAGAATATCACAACCAACTATTGAAGAAATGAAATGAGGTATGTAATTCACCATAAATCTTAGTCAATTCTAATCAATTATGAAAAAAAGATTGCAAAGAACATGGGTAGCAAAGTGTGAAGAAAATAATGGATGAAAAAGACAAATGAAAATAATGCCAAATGAGGAAATAAAGGGGAAATCACATGCAGTAAGTTTTCCATTAATGAAGAGTTGAAAGGTATCTTGAGATAGTAACACATCTTCTACATTGGAATTTTTGGAATGCTTCCATGGTCATTTTAGGATGATCAACTCTGGGATTTTAAAGATATAATATTTTAGGCTTTCCAAGTCCATTCCTCAAACAAAAAGAGGGATGTCAATGTTTCCACTACTGTCATGGTAGAATAATCAACTCTAAAATTCTAAAAATTGGGAAAACACCCCTAAAAACTAAGGGAAAACCAAGAAATAAGAAAAAAAAAGAGACCAAAAGAAAGAAAAATAAGAAAAGCAAAAGAAAACAAAGAAAAGGAGGGTCCCCATTTTGTTGAAGCAAAATAGGGCATGTGTGTATACGACATGATAGTAGTCTTTATATGGATCCAAATATTTTGACATCTTTTGAGTGTGATGGTGAGGAATTTTTGTGCCAAAATGCCCCCAGATAACTATTACCTCTAAAAATGTCCTTATTTTTGTAAAACAATATAGTAATTAATTTTATTAGTTAACTATATGATGTCCTTTTTGGAAAAAAATATAGTCAATCCCATATAATTTGATCCTCTTAAACACAACCAAATTACTCCTACAATAAGTGAATATGGCTCACAAACATTGTCAAAAATATAAATTTGGAGAAAAAAAGTAATTCCTTTTCCTAAATATAAAAACTAAATACTACCAATACTACCTTGATCTAATACCATTTTAGATTTAATAATCGAGAATAATTAATAAAATTAAAACTCATTAAAATCAAACTATTATTATGACAACATAAATTCAATAGCATTCAAAAGACAAAATGATATAATTGTAATATATGTATTTATAATGATAAAATAAAATAATGGATACATATCTAGGATTTAGGATCAATGAGTTAAGATAAAATTATCTCCAAAATCCTTAGTAATTTGGAGGATCAACTCTATATGTAGGAGTTGTGAGGTCAAGAATACTCAACATGATAAGGGAGAGATTGTACCTACCTACCATCAATCAAGAAGTTCAATGAGGCAAAGGTGGCATGTGTTCCCATTAATGAAGGAGAGATGACACATGTTGTCAACTATTTCCTAGTTTGCATAAGTAAATAAATATTAATTACTTAAAGAAACTTAATATAAGGTGTAATAAATAAATAATTGCACCAATAAGACCCTTAGTCCCTAATAGTTGATAATGTTAGTATTATCTTTCCTTTTGTATTTTCAAAAGTAGAATAATATTAATAAACGTGTCTCAAAATTACATCCTAATATTCAAATATAAATTTAAAGATAGATTTAGTGTGTAGCTTAAAATTTATCAAAATGAGCTATAACCAACTAAAGTGGGTTACAATGATGCTAGCATGATGCTAGAATGATCAACTATGAAATTTTTAAAAAAGGGGCAAAATACCTCTAAGAAAAAAGGGAAAAAGTAAGAAATAAGACAAAACAAAAAGAGACCAAAGGACAAAAAAAAACAAACAACGAAAAAGAAATAAAGAAAAGGAGGGTCCCTGTTTTGTCAAAGCAAAATAGGGCATGTATGTATAGGACATAATACTACCTTTTATATGGATCGAAGTGTTTTGACAATTATTTGAGTGTGATCAATATAAATTTTACTGTTGCGTCTTATACATACATGTCCTATTTTACTTCAACAAAATAGATAATTTAAAGATCAAAACCAGTCAAGAAGAATAAAAATATTTACAAATCAAATCAAATCAAATCAAATTTAATTTCTTTACCAACTTCTATACAGTAACAAATCGCTTGTCCACTAACCATTACACCCAAAAATAACTATCTATAAATAAACCAAAAACAAATAATTGAAATATAAACAAAAAGATATATAATATTATCCATAATGAAGTCGTGTGACTGGCTCCTACTTGAACATATTGAAAGAGATGAAGGTAAAGAGATATGGCATCTTCAGTGAGAGCACATTAGACGAAGTGCAAAGTCAGAAAATGTAACTCAACAAAATAGAGAACAGTGATCATTGTCGTGCCCTAAAAGATAAAGATAAGAGATGTTAAATGGCGTGGAAGACGAAAAGATAAAGATAAAGAGATGTTAAATAGCGTTGAAAATGATAGATCGTTACGTAAAGGTGTACGTCACCATAATCACTAAATATATACAAGAAAATGACATATATTTATACGCCATTGGTGCTCTCAATAACATCTGACCATAACTATGAACTCATCTGAGCAATATTCGCCAATACCTGACGTCTTCTGTCGACAAAATGTTGGCCATAGCTATCTTCATAGCTATGATGATAACTACAAAGTATACTAGCAATTGCACCTTCGTGTGCAATGGGTACGCCGAAGATATATTAGTTAATATTTATGTTAAATTTGTTTATTATAACCTGGAAATAGCGATTGAGATACTAAGCTACAAATCCTATATTTTTAATTGGCAGAAAGGTAAGTGGGTATAAAGTTCTCCAAAACCGAGAAAGCATTAAAGATAAACCATTATTTGTTGCTAATTGGCTACTAAAAGTGAAAAATGAAGTTATGGTTATACATTACATGGCATTAGACAAACTCCATAGAGATTATTTATTGGGCTTTTCATTCTCAGGGTATGTTGGTGGTTTCGGTTTTGGTTTCCTAGGTTTGAAATGAAATGTACAATATTAAATACAAAACTGAGAATACTGTTAATAAATCATAATTCAATGTCGGTGGTTTAGGGTTTTAATCATCATATTGCTCTTCATCAAGAGCATCAATCATATGGTGATTTGTCAAAACCACAAGCAACACCAGTGCCACTTGTACAGTATGCAAATCTTGTGTAGCAAACAACCTTTAAATTGACAATATATGCATAGCATATGAAAAATAAATCTATTGAATTGAGGAAACTTCCATCTAATATTTAAATTGTCAACCATTTATAATAGGAGAAGGCTAGTTGCTCTCTTTTTATTATATATGCAGTCTAGGATCATTTGAAGTATTAAAATCTAAGATTATATGTCCACTCAATATCAAAACATTCTTATCATGTCTCATATTATTACAAAGTGAATAAAAAAATAAACAAAAAGTTAACCATAGCTTGAAAAGAAAGAAATAAATAAATGAATAAATAAATATAAATAAAAATGAAAAGAATTCAATATTTTTAAATGCTAATTTTGTATATGCACACAACACTATCCAATCATTTTTCTGAGCAAACATTGCAAGTTAGAAAACAAGCCGACCATGGAGGCTCGACCTAGAGGCCACAATCAAAGAAGGATCATTTTCCAATCTGGAAGCAAAACTTTAAAAAACAATAAGCCCACCCTAAAGGAAAGCAAACAATTACCATAGTAGAGTGGTGATTATAGTCTATCAAAAAGTGGACTAAAAAAAACCTTTACTCCATATTGCAATGACATTTCTGCAACTTGTTGTGGTAATTATAATTGTCCATTAGGGCAGTGCAACAGCTAATAATTTCAGAGCCATTTTTGTACAGTATTCTTGATTTGCTAGATGAAGAACTTTTGATAAAATAGTCACATGAGTACATAAAATTAACATAGATGAGACAATCAAGAAAATGCCAACAATCAATAAAAGATCATCAAACCAAGAAATGTATTTTTAGAGTATTTTAAAACTTGCGACTAATAAGAATTTCTAAATTGAACTTGGCTGCACAACTTTTGAAAATCATAGCAAAAATTGACTTTCAAAATCAATATTATGAAAAAATGGTATATAATGCAGACCCATAAAGTCTTACACAATTGCCAGTAATACAACCAAAACATTCTCATAAAGCATCCACTCCAATTTTTATTCAAGCAATTTTAAGTAGTAGTAGTTGCTTTTTGCTTCTTCAGCACCCTATATCCTCCTACAACACAAGCATGATCTCTTTCAAAAGGTTGTAGTGTCATCTGCTTGGATGGATTGAACTGCTCCTTTTGCAATTTCTTGACTTCTTGAGCAAACACTACCTTTGCTGGAACAGTTGAATGAAATGCAATTTGCCTGCAAAATTGTGTAAGCATTGAACCCACAACAGAAAACATCCTCCAAATTCTCTTTGATACATTAAACAAACTCAAAAGATGGGAGTAAAGCATACCTTGATAGATATTACAATATGCCCTCCATTTTTGAAGAAATGTTGTACATTTACTGCAACAACATGTCCCTAAATCAAGAAGGCAAATTAAATCAGTGCACTAGCCTTCATTCCAGTAGACTACATAGCTTTGTAATCCTAATATTCCAATACATAATGAAATAACACTAGTGGAACAATATACCAACATCATTAACAAACCCACTAATCTAACTGTTGTCTGCAATGGCCTTACAAACACAGTTACTCTTATGGAAAGACTATAAGTAACAAGGACAAACTTTACTCATCAAAATCAATATAATGTGTCGTCTTTGTAATTTGTATTTTAGATAAGATTCTAGAGAAGATCTACATTTTTAAATTCCAAAACATAATTTCTATCCAGGTTGTTGTACTGAAATAATTCTAGAGAAAATTTGTAGTGAGGTCATGAGAGAAATATGAATGATATTAGGGTTCAATTTGAGTGATTGTAAATGGCAAAAGTTTGAAGACTCAAATAATGACAAATTACGTAGACAGGGGCTTATCAACTGAAGTATTAAAAGGTTTTCGAAGAGTGAAATTACACGCTAGTCAATAGTACTCTAGAATAATGTTCTGGCCCTGAGTATGATTTTAAATATTGAGGAGTGTCTATTTATTTTATTGTTTATAAATACATGGCGTTCATCAATATAACCAATTCCAATTCATTCCAAGAAGAAGACAACAACTTAAGTCGATAAGTCTCTTTTCTATGTTTTATATGATTTGAGATTGTGTTCTCTCATTTCCACTGGTTGAATGATTTAGGTGGCATTGTGAAATTGAAGAAAAAAGGCGGAGTTGGCCACTTGAATGATACAAGTACTGGCTATTTGAATTATAACTATCTTTTAAGAGAATGCTTGACTATAAACAACACATTCACCACATATCAACAAAGAAACTCCCTAAGAATCTATATACAGTCCTTATCTACATGAATGAAAAAAAATACTATGAAGAGAATAGCTGATCTTTGTTAATATCTTTTGTAGCACAAGTGTATTGCAGACAGAATCAAATTGTGGAGGGATAACATTAAATAAAAAATCCATTTTGCATAAATAGAAGTGCAATCATGGACAAAACACTTGACAGCAATTATTCAATCATTCTCATAAACTTACCAATGCCTAATTAATGCAAAGCTAAATAAAGGAAATAGGTACACTATAATGGTTCATCACATTCCTTTACTGATTGCTTGTTTTATTTGTGGTCACATACAATGACAACAACACATGCGATGAGAAAAAATCACCACACAAGTTCAATTTGCTGCGTACACGTTAGAGAGTCAGTAATTGATTTGTGGTAAATGATAGCATTTAAGGGGGATGGAGGTGGCTGACTGGAAATATCCACTTCATATCAATTTGTTGCCATGTATTAATATAGCTTTGGTATCAAAAGACATTTAGTAACAAATGCCAGGGTATGTAGAGGCCTTGAAGCTCATCACCCTGAAGAAGCCATCCAATACACAACGCTTAGCCCTATGTTTGAATAAGTTGCTTTGATGCTGTAAGTTCCTCAAGAGCTCTCCAAACAGCAATTATAAAACCAAACAGTACTACTAAGAGAAGTAAACTACTAATCTTGAGAATGTGAATTGGGATTTGCTCATAATTGCAAATAAAGAAATCAAAGGATGGAAGTCACACAGGTTTGTACATAGAGCTGATATACCACTGTCCTAGCTCTAACAGTCCCTCAAGATGCTCTCAGAACCATCACCCTGCTTCTGCTGGTGTAACAGTCATGTCTACTTTAGAGAATTCACTATGGAAACTCTAACTATAGGCTCTTAACAGGTCTACAAGCAAGTGATATTTTCTTTCCACGTCTATACATTGATGATTGGATATATAAGATTTCATTTCTCTAGGGAGTTGAAATGACCAAGAAAATGTTAGAAAAAGAAAAAAATTGAGAATTGGAATGCCATTCACCATGGTAGATGACAAATTTGTTGCTGCCTTTGCATTTGCATGGCCTGTTGCAACTGGAAATGTTGCCAAAAACTGCAAAATACTCAGTTTCAAAGATCTTCGCACACACCAAAGTCTACACATGCATGTCCCATACCACCACAAAAAACTTCCAGCAGTAAATAAATTCTTCTTTGTCCCAAAGCATGCCATGAAGTACAAAAAATGTGTCCTTTTTGGATCAAGTGATGTGCAGTTATTCCTCCATGAATAATTGATTGCTCATTTTAGCTAAAAGTATGCTTGTTTGCATGCTGGCCAACCTCACATTAAGCATTATCATTATAGGGAAGAAGACTCTTTCTTCTCTGTAATTTTTGTTAAGCACACAAGTTTTCTATCTTATTTGTCAAAGAGAATTGTTGCATCAGAAGAGTTTTTATGTATTCCAGATTCAGTTGAAGCAATGAACATTGCTGTATCTGAGGAGTTGATAACCTCCATCAACTCCAGCTTGACAAAGGTGTTTCTCCTTATACCATTGTCACGCATTTGTAGTAATGTGAACATAAGCATTTTAGTTAGATATCAATCCAGTAATTAAATACTTTTCATGCAGATGGGGTTCCAAGATTACAACCCTCTAAACCATGAGCGAGGTTGTCATTCAAAAAAATTAAATTGGCTTGTTAAAGAAAGTTTACAATTCTTCATTTAAAGCGTTTCCATATGCGAGCTTTATGCATCAAAGCAAGTTTGAATGGGGAAAAGGTGAATTCTAATGGGTTGTGCTCTTATTGCAGATCTGTGTCGTTGCCAACACCAAAACTGCAACAGACACGTGAAGTGTTTGACGAGGTGCGTCAAAGATATGTGGTCTTGAGGACCGCAACAATTGCAGGATATGCACAAAATGGATTTGTTGAAAAGGCTGTAGAAATTTCTAAGTAAACACAATTTTCAGGTTTAAAACCAAATTCTGCAACCTTTACTAGCATCCTCCCTGCCCATGCTAAAATGGGAGCTTTGGAACAGTATGTACATCCATTGAAGCATAAAGAACAGAAGAACTTTGTCAGATATTATAGTCGTGACTGCCCTGGTAGACATGCATTCAAAAAGTGGAAATATTACCAAGGCACGTGAACAACACATTTTTGGTTTTGAGGGAAAAACCTGGAAAATGGCAAGTTTTTTCAGACAAGTAGTCAGGTTTTCAGCCCTTCATTGAGCAGTATCTAGGTTTGTGGGAAACAAATAATAATTTTTTTCTTAAGATCTATTTTCAGAATGTGTCAAAAAGCCAATACCTCAAACAACAACATTCAAATAGAACTGAAGGCGTATGAACAGAGGATACAGGGGAGCCAGATAAAGGGTTGGTGCTGTGGGAAACATTGTCACACTAAAGCAAGCAGCCTCAAACAAATGAGGAATAAGAGAGGAAAAAACTGCTCACGAATTAAAACTGAGGAAGCCTACGTTTTTTACTGCTTTGCCGCCACTATTGGTTTCCGCCACTCCAAACTCTTCTTTGCTGGTATTGACCTTTCACTTCTCCAATTTGGCAAGATGCAACTGAAAATATAATTTCAACAGGGTTTTAAAGTATGCTTACTCAATTTAAAATAACGAGGAGAGCACATTTAGGTTTTAATGAGAGCAGGGGTCAAATTTGGAAGAAGGAAAGCGAGTTACCTGAACTGTCTGCACAAATGGTGTCGAGCTGTCAACGATGCTGATGAGCTAACCCTACTATGACAAACCCACCTAGATTCTTCTTTCAAACGCAATTTTTTTTCTTCAAGCAAAGCAAATATAATTGTGTCGTGTTGTGAAGAAAGCCGATATTTTTCTTCAAATACAAATTGGGGCATTCTATTGAAATCTAGCGGTAGAGATGACCTAATTCTGTCGTGCTGTCAAGGATGCTGATATTTAATTTGCTGCAATAACTGCTCCTTAGATATTTCTTCATCCCCAGCAATAACTGCTCTGTTCCGGGAAAAATGGTGAGCGGCTGGGATGGATTTCATCGCAGGCGATTGCCTGCCCACCAATCTACACCGTCGGAAGTAAAAATGCCTTGCAAATATTAAGCATGGGACGCCTTCGCGTAATAATTCAAATAAAATCTCCAGCAATAACTGCTCTGTTCCGGGAAAAATGGTGAGCGGCTGGGATGGATTTCATCGCAGGCGATTGCCTGCCCACCAATCTACACCGTCGGAAGTAAAAATGCCTTGCAAATATTAAGCATGGGACGCCTTCGCGTAATAATTCAAATAAAATAACAAGGTTGAAAGTTGTTAACAGTAACCCGTGTTTGTTTCTTACCCTAAAAATTATCAATGTTGGAAGCTGTCAACAGTCAAATCATATAGTTCAAATAGATTAACAAGGTTGGAAGCTGTAAAATATAATTGAACTGGTATACCTTCGGCCAAAAGGATAATAATAAAAATGTTCGATCTGAATTGCTGGTCAACGCACCCAAACGTTATTAGCACGAAATCAATTTTGGTCTGAATAGGCTTATGATGAAATTCCATAGATTTTCTTTATAAATACATATAGCAGTTCTCCAACACACAGCTGTCGCCATTATTGGAAGCGTTCAAGGAAATGGAGAAGATGCAGGAGTGTCCTTTCCAACAAGGAAAGACTACCCACCAGAAAGTTATAGATGAAAATGACCTCCTCTTTCCGACGGTTCTTTTCCCCCAAGATAACAGCGATGAATATAACACCCTACAATCATTTCTTCACACCATTGAAAGCAACAGAGAGTGGATCAATGATCAGCTGAAGAAGGTGGGAGTATTGCTTTTCAGAGGATTTAATCTTAAAACTGCATCAGATTTCAATATGGTTATGGATGCTTTTGGTTGGGAAGAAAAGTCTTATGTGGGCGCAGCTTCAATAACAAGGATTGAGGGAAGAGTTCACAGTGCTAATGAAGGTCCTCTCCATCAACCCATTAAATTCCACCACGAGATGTCTCTGGTAAGTTTCGACCACAAATAGAAATACCTCTCAATCTTTTCTATGTATTTGGTGTTTATGCAATATCATCATTAAAGATCTGTTTATTGAGTCGGGTGATTGTTTTAAAGCTTCAGATCATGAGATATTCAGATTGGCTTTTAATATATTGTTGTTTCCTTTTGTTGAGGAAGTTTGAGGGTTTTCCAAGCAAAATAGCCTTTTTTCTGCGAGATCCCTCCTCCAGATGGAGGGCAGACCGCCATTTTATTGAGCCATAAAATTACGGAAAGAATGGAAGAGAAATATCCAGAATTAGTAAGCAAGATCGAGAAAGAAGGGGTCATTGATCAATTCGTTTTTCCCGCAGAGGACAATCCTGATCATTACCTAACGGGCTGGCAAACAATGTACAAAACCAAGGATAAGGATGAAGCAGAAAGGAGGTAAGAATATTGAATTTTGGTAAAATTCTCAATTTTTTAAAGAATTGATTTTTTATGAAAAGTAAAGTGACATATGGTGTGAATTTGTTTCCAGGGCTGCAAATTCTGGGCTAAAATTATCCAATGTGAGTTGGGATGGGGAAACTATGATCCTTCAGATCGGACCTACAGTTTCTATCAGAAAAGTAGATGGTAACAAGAAAACTTGGTTCAATTCGTTAGCATTTAGAGATGCAAAGGAGCCCCGTACACTAGGAGATGGATTTGTGGTTCCCAGAGAGGCTATTGATTCATGCCTTCAAATTGCGGAAGAAGAAGCTATTGATCTGAAATGGGAAGTTGGAGATGTGATTGTGTTAGACAACAGATTTGTAATGCATGCAAGAAGGCCTTCTAAACCGCCTAGAAGAATACTTGCTGCCTTTTGTCAGAAATAATGCTCATGCTTACTTTAACTACATTATATTTGTGGTGCATATGGTACTGTAGAGGGAAAATTTTCATTCGTTTTCTTCTTTCCTTTTTAGCAATAAATTATAAAAACTTTGGAACCTATATTTTCAGGAGTATAAAAGATTTTGATGTGTTAAAATAATATCATTTATAGTGGGAATGGTTTTGATATATTTTAAAGTTTTTGAATTACACTTCATTAAATTTATGAGTAATCCTATTTATCTAATGAGAGATCTTAGATTTTTATGTGGCTTCACATAGTAATTTTATTCACCTTGAATTTAAATAGTGAAAGTTTTAAGAAACACTTTGGATTAGCTACATTTTCTTAAAATAGTTTCTTTATATTATCTCATGCTTTCTTATATGATTTTTATAGATATACATGATGTAATTCAAAATTAGAAAGAGAAAGACTAGTAATAGCATTGGATGTATCATCTCTACTTTCCAATGTAATTGGTTTCTTATTCCCATTTATTATTCCCCACAAGTTCTTGATCATTAATTGTATCTATATTTTTAATTTCCAACTATTTAATTTGAGGCTAAGTTTTTTGTCTCATGGTAGAGATTAGTAGTGGCCAATTATCATTAATGGGTGATTCCTTGAGACAATAGCTAATAGTGTATATATAAATTTCGAAGACTTTTAACTTTTCTAGTAGTTCAGTGTTCACTCATGCATGCATTAATTAGATTCAAATTTTGAAGAGATATTTTCTTATTTATCTGCAATGTTTAACTTGTTATCTAGTTTTATCCTCATCGACAAGTTTAATTAACTTGTTATTTTTACATACATTTATTGTATTCTTGATGAATCTATCAATGAATTCTTTATAAAAAAAGGCTATCTCACTAATAATTGAAGTAGAATAGGTCATGCATGAAATATTGTGTGTTTTGGTTCAACAAAAAATGTATCCCATGGTGCTTAGCAACTTAATATGTCATTTTTAGTCTTTTTTTTTATTTCTTTCAAACAACCTATGTCTACTCAAGCATGTATTTGGTCATCTAAATATTATGGCATTAAGTTGATAAAACCTTAGAAGAATATATTATGGTTATTTTAGTAATTTGTTTCTTAAAAAATAGACTATTATTTAGTTTTTAAAAGATGGTTTAAAAGTGAGGTGTTATTCTAGCGGGCTATTGGCTTGGCTGAAAGGAATATCTTTTAATATATTGACTATTATTATTATTTTTTAACAAATAAATTTCTACTATTATATTTTTTGTTGGCTCTTGGGATTGTTATCAAAATTATTTACTATTGTTTGTTATTATAATGTAAGTGGATGTTAAGACTATTTTCATATTTATCCATTATTGTTGATTGTTATAATGTTGGAGGCTCCTAAGAATGTTATTTTAGTTAACCATTATTTTTTGGTTCTTATAATAGAATTCACTCAAGAATTTTTTCATAGTTGGCCATTATTCTTCTCATTATAATATTGTCTCTTAACATTTTTTTTTGTTTTGTAAGAGAAAAATATATTGATTTTCCAAAATATTTTACATGCGTCTGCATAGCAGGAATTTTACTATCATTGAAATTTGGTCCCTCAACACCAAAACTAACAAAAACTACCAACCAATATTTTAGCCCATCCTAGGTTAGCTAGGCCTAAACCTTGACACACCCCATCACATCCCCATGATCAACACCACAATGGAAAAAACACCCCTACACATACTGCAATAACAAAACAAGCATTCTACCATGTCAAACCCACCATTCAGACTTAGGAGATGACAAAATAAACTGGACTATAATAAAAATTGACAAAACCCAAGTGAAATAAGATACCACCATGCACTTATAGGAAACCATTAGCCTTGGCGAAGGCATCAAATTCTAGAACCCATTCAAAATCACTCATGGCCTCTATCTGTATCACCTTCTTTATGGAATTTACTCCCACTGTCGCAATCAACATGTGCCTAAATAGGGCCATGAACTTCAAATCAAGTAGCAAAGGATAGTACTTGATGACTTCACTTGAGATTTTCAATAGTAGCAAGTCACATGGATGCAGTGCACCAGAACTAGGTAATGTTGCATAAAGGACCTTGTCCAGACCACCCAGAAGTTCCTTTTTAAATAATTTTCATACCAAGGTCTTTGCTTCCACCTCTGGCATGCGAATGTTCAACACTGACACCAGGAATCTTGAAGAAATTAGTGAATTCACCCTAGATGTTTCATGGAAGGCTAAATACCCCTTACCTAGCACCATTTTCATTGCCACCATGGTCAATGGATCAATGTTGAGCAATATTCGCTGGAGGCATTGATCCCTTACTTTGTGGAAGGCATTTTGCCTGATCTTGCAGTCTAGGTAGATAGGAGTATCCACTGACATATGGACCACAAACATTGACCGCTCCTCCATTCGCCACAACCAAAAACTTGCAACCAAAAATGAAGTAGAAAGAGAAATGCAAAAAAAAATAGCTTTACCACCTTCACAAAGAAGTGCTAAATGACTATAACCTACCTTTGATTTATCACACTATACAAAGCCAATGTGCCTCTCAAAAAAATGCTTCAAAAACCAATTTTTCCCTCATTCAAGCAAATGAGTACGTGTATATGTGAGGTGAGCCATCATGTCAAATCATTTTGAATCCCAAATTGAGCCTCCATAGGTATGGGCCATTAAAACTCATAATAACTCCCAACTCCTGACCATATTGATAGAGAGAAGGCCACACAATGCTGATCATTATAAAAACCCCTACCTAGAAGGAAACCAAATCACCCACAGCCACTACCACTCAAAATGGACTTTCCACAATCTATGTGGCAAGTCACTCGGCCATCTACCCTCATTTCTTGAGTATACCACTACTAAGATATATGATGCAACTCTCTAAGGTTGATACCGTGCACTCCCTAGTTTAAGAGAAAATTTTCCTCCTTATTGCCTTCCCTTAAGGTATGATTGATGATCACCAATTCAAATCCTTCCAATAGTTCCAATGCTAATTCTAAATTGGCATTCAATTTTCAATGAGACATGTAATTTTTTCTTAGTGCGTTGATGACAAGGGTTGTGTCTCCCTTAATTACCAAATTCTTCACCTTCAACTCTCAGTAAAGGTGCAAACCCAAGATCAAAGCCTACATTTCTACAACATTATTAATATTGATTGAGAAGGGTGCAACCAATCTCCCTACACGTCTAGATTAACAATCTTTGACAATGCACCCAACCCCTAAAACTCTTGGATTTCCACAAGAGGCCCCATCAAAATTCAACTTCAGCCAACCAACCTCTAGGGGATGCCAAACTAAATTATTTTACCCCCTTGCCATACCCTTAGGTGGAACATAGAGACCATGATAGTTTTTCTACATCAAGGCATCCCATACGATGAAATTTGTTTTACCACCTTGATGCTCTACTACCCACACATTGACTATTTCCATTATAATTGCTTCTATTTTATTTAGAAGAGATTCTCCAGACATCACATTCTCTTGAAAGATATGCTTATTCTACTCCTTCCATAGTTCCCAAATTACTAGTGATGGACACGTGGTCCATAAGCCACCAAAAGTTGCATTTTTGTGAAGCTTCAACCACCCCAGTAGTAATCCCAAAAGGTTGTTTAGAAATGTCATTTTCCATTAGAGATTTGCACACAACCAGGTCTAGCAATGTTGTGCAAAGGGGTAATTTATGAAAAAATGATCACTCATTTCTTTCAGCTATTTACATGAGATGCATCTTGATGGGCCTAAATAACCTATATGAGAAAACCTTTCTATCATTATCACTCTTCCTTGTGTAGCAACCCAACTGAAAAAGTCTTGATTTTGTTAGGAAATTTGTGCTCCAACACCAGTTGATGGGGAGTCAGGGATCATGCACATTTGACCTAGCCAAAACCTTGTATCAATCCTTAGCATTATAGATCCCATTCAGGGATGCATTCCACCTTAATATATCTTTTCCTTGTCTTGGACCATTCTTTATGGAAGACAAGCATGATGTTGGTACATTCTTTTTCTCATCTGCAAATTTAGTTTTGTTATTCAACCTTCTACTTCTTAGCAGTGTATGGTTGGTAGCAGAAACATTGAATGTGGATGTGTATATGGATAATGTACTTAACAATATCAGTGTAGTTTTGATTGTTGTTGTGATGAGTCAGATGCATAGGTTCCAAGAAGGAAGGACAGATGATACCGGACAAGTGAGGCAAAAATGCCCACTTAAATTGTAAATAAAAATAGACCTTTTGGAGGTCCAAAATCTTCTCAATGGGGAGGAATGATCCAGGAGGATCCAAGAATCTCAAAAATATCACAATCTCAAAATCTCTTAGAACTGACATCATTGGTTAGAGCTTGCTGACATGATCTTGATGCAACCTGAATCGCGTCAATAGGAGGTCATATTCCAGAGTTATGCTTGGTCAAAGGTTTGGTCAAACAGGTGAATCAAGCATTCAAAAAGGTGAAATTTGATTTTTTTCAAATCCAAGCAAAAATGACACCAAGTTGTAGTGCTTGTCGTGCTGATTCTGGAACTATCCCCAGTTTCGAAAACATAGTCTATATGAGGAAAATAGAGCCAGTCAATGTTTTAGTCAAAATGATGATGTCAGCATGTGACATGGCAATTGACTAGATTGTGACGTGGGAGTTGCAGGTGATGTGGCAAAAATATCACATAATTCACGTACCATGCTTTATTTTTGAAAATAAGGTGTGGAGGATTATTTTATTTCACAAAAATCCATTGGATTTTGTGGGATCCCAATCAGATTTGGTGGGATCCAAATCTCCTAAAAATCAACGAAAATTAACTCATAAGAAATAAACAAAACCTCCTAAAATAACACTAAATTGTTATTTTATTTTTAAACTCAACCCCATAAACTCAAATAGCCCGTGAATATAATAAGACAAGGGATTAAAAAACAAATTCCAAATGTTTTATTAAGGGGTTGTTTAATGTTTTATTTTTAAATGGGGAAGTTATTGTTTTATATAAATGGGTTAGTGTTTTTTTGTAGGGCTTATAATTATAAAAACCAAAGGAGGGGGGTTAAATTGTTATTTTATTTATTATGGTGGTTTTTAATCTCATGCAAAATTTATGTATAAAAGGAGGTGATGTGATAGAGTCTTGATGCATTTTTGTGGAGAAAAAATTCGGATGTGTTTTTTGAGAGAAAATTTTACTCTTTGGAGGAACTTTTGGGAGAGAAATTACAAGGTGTTGATTACACCAAGAATTGTAAGATTGTAAAGAGAGAGATTGTGAGTGATTAAAGCTTGGATATTGTAAGAAGGCTATTGAAGCTTGGCGATATCAATAAAGTGGTCCAACGTTGAGAAGCAGACCCGAAGACGTAGCTCAAATTGAGTGAACTCCGTTATCAAGTTGTTTGTGTCTCTCTTCCATCTCTTTCTTGTTCTCTCATTTATTTTGGTGTTATGTTCTCTCATGAATGTTATTATAGATAATTTTTTTAAAGTGTTTGAAAGCATTACTCAGTTTCATAATTTCAATGGTTAAGATACATGATCATGCATTACTATTGGATCGGGAATTAAATCTGTAATTGGATTAAGTTTTGGGAAACTTTAACATCCTAGTTTACAGATCAATGTCCATCCCCTAACTTATGAATTCTTCATTCAAAGAGTGCATAGCTTCTTAGGTTGTCTTCTTTTCCTTGAAGATGTTTTTGAAACATTGCTTATTCGAAAGTTTGAGGTGTTGTTTAATTGATTTCAGTTTTTCCACAATATTGTACATCTTCAGACCACTGGGTTGTAGCTTGACCACCATTGCTGAATTAGATTGAAGAAGTGAGGATCAATAGATACAATTTATAAGCTTAATAGGTTAGGAATACTTTACTTTGGTTAGAAACTTAATGCCATTTTAATGATATGATGAAATAGTTGTCATACAACAACCAAACATATAATGATTCCTATGATGCCATGATAATATGATGATGTAAATTGGATAATATCTATTAAATAGATGTTTAAACAAATATTCACTGATATACAATGAATTAAATTTTGTCCTTTCATACAACACCTTAACACATAAATTAGCAACTTCCATGCTCATGTCATCTCATGACAATTGTTTTGAGGGATTCAACAACAAACTAGATTTATATTTTCTTTTTTAAGTTTCATCCTAATTTCTACCTTATATATAGTGATAACTTTAAGAAACCTTCCTCAAAAAAGATATAAAATCCTAGCAAATCTATAATTTTTTTAGGAAAAAATATTAAATTCTATTGGAAAATCCTTCTTTTTGTTAAAAAAAAGTATTAATATTATTAGCATTTTTTTACATCACTAAAATTTTGTAAAAAAATTTGGTGAATCTTGAAAAATAATAGGAAATAAATTAATTATTATGGCGAACCCATCCAATATAAAAATAATTCTCATGGAAAATTTGGGGCTGGTCCTGAGAGTGGAAATAATAGGAAATAAATTAATTAGTGATGGGTTTAAGAGGTAGACTATATAATATTTACTTACCATCATTGTTTTAATATATAATATAATGGCCCTCATTGTATTCTACAAGATAAAATGTATCGATGATCTGTAATACTCACGAGGCTCAAAATTTCTTTTAAATCATTGATCTAATGACCCTCATACTTTGTGAGGTAAAATTTACGCACAATTTATAATGCTCATGAGACCTGAAATGATGGGCCCCATGAGCATTATAGATTGTGGGTACATTTTACCTTGTAGAATATAACACGGGCCATTAGATTATATTATAAATCAATGGTTGAAACTAAAGATTAGAAATATGGTTTTAAAACAGCTAATAATTATGATATACTATTGGTGAATTAATATAGATTTCTACTATAATTTGTAAGATTTAGGCAAATCAAATCTAATCATGTATCGAATATTGGTGCAAATTTTTGAGTTAATTTTTTAATAAAATAAATTATTTGGCGATTTAAATAAGACTAATAAAATTTTATAAAATATGGCAATTCAAGTCACATTAAATAACTCAAACTATTAGCCAATTTTGGATTCCCAAATTTCAACTATTAGCCAATTGAGCTAGGCCCACCACCCCTATATTCATAGATTCAATTGTGAATAAAAGAAAGATTATTTAAAGATAAAAACCCAATCAATAAGAGTGTGTCTGTGTCTATATATATATATATATATATATATATATAATTTAATTTAATTACTAATAACTCAGCACTTATACACTAAACAATACACCAAAAATAACAATGTTAAAGTAAAACATGACTAGATTCTACTTAAACATATTGAAATAAATTAAGGTAAATAGAGATATGTCATATTCATGAAGATGACATTAGACAAAGTGAAAAGACAAAAAATATAACTCAAAACAAAATAGAGAATAGTGATCATACTTGTGCCCTAAAAGATAAAAGATAGATATGTTAAACGTTGTTGGAAATGATAGGTTGTTATATTGATAAATGTATTTCTAGTGAGAAATTTCTAATATATTGTATATTTATCAATAAGTAGAAGAATATTAAGAAAGGTGTTAAAAATTACATCCTAATATTCAATTTTTAAAAATGATCTCAACAAAAGTTCCTAGATTAGAAGTTATGTCCTTCAAAAGTTATTCTGCCCATGTCATAAATGTAAGAGAATCTACGATAGATAAGAAAATTGATAAGAGGGATATACACATGTTGACTACATAATTTTTTTTTAACAATGCTATGATAATTATATACTCAACCAAGACAATCAATTATCTTTAGAATTAATAAGTTGGTACTAAATACATAACAAAGAAATAAAACTTTAAATACAAATTAATTAGATAATGATGCTTAGCTACTTGAAAATTATAATCCCAATGATAAATGTTTCCAATTTATTCACCAATTTATCATAGTTGTAGATAATTATTATATGAATTCTTCTATATGAATAAATAATTTATTTTCTAATTTTGTACAATTTACACCTATCAAACTAATTATCAAAACTATTGAGTTGAACCTTCCACACTCATATGAACTCTACACATGGATCTAAACTTTACTAATTTTAATGTTGATAATAACTTAACCTTAATGTTTAAGATCTATGCTTGAAATGGAGGCACTGATAGACACAATTTATAAGCTTGATAGGATAGGATTTTTCTACTTTGATTATAACCTTAATACCATTTTAATGATCTAATGAAACAAATTGCATATAACAACCAAACATGCAATGACTCCTAGGATGTTAGATGATGCAAAGTATATAAGATCTCCTAAATGTATGTTTAAATGAATACTCACTAATATACACTGAATTAAAGTTTTTCTTCTAATACAACACCTTGACACATAAGTTAACAATTTCCATGTTCATGTTAGCTCATAAAAACTATTTAGAGGGAGTTGATAATGAACCAAATATAATTCCAATTTTTTAATTTTAGTAGTCATTTCTATCTAATTGATCTAACACTATTCAGTTCTACAATCATATATTTGATTATTAACATCCATTATTTATAAGAAATGAAGGTTATTAACACCAAAATAAGGAGGTCCTAAAAACATGAATCCAAGAAGAAAATAATGATTAACTCTAGTAGGGTTGGACTTTGAAACAACTCCTAATAGGGACCTAAATAAGGAGATCATAAAAGGCTACTCTAAAGAAATTGAATTTTATTCTAAGTATAATAATCAGTTAGAGCTCTTGGGAATGGTGTTAGCATGATATCAACAACAAAAAATCATGTCCAGTCCTAATAGGTGAATGATGTAAGCATGATACTCAAGGCAAGGAGCTTCAAAAAAGGAAGCATATAACATGGAATTGGCATTGAAGTTTTTGGGAAGTCATCTCAATCACACCAACAAGACTGACTATATAAATGATTAACATTAGCATGATGCTAGAATGATCAACTATGAAATTTTAAAAAAAAGGGGCGAAATACCCCCAAAAGAAAAGGAAAAAGTAAGAAATAAGACAAAACAAAAAGAGACCAAAAGAAAAAAAACAATCAAAGAAAAGGAGAGTCCCCATTTTGTTGAAGCTAAATAGGACATGTATGTATAGGACATAATACTAACTTTATATGGATCAAAGTGTTTTTACATCTTTTGAGTGTGATTAATATAAAGCTTACTATTGTGTCTTATAGATACATGTCCTATTTTACTTCAACAAAATAGATAATTTAAAAATCAAAATTAGTCAAGAAGAATAGAAATATTTACAAATGAAATCAAACAAAATTTAATTTCTTTACCAACTTATATACAAATAATAAATCACATTACACCCAAAAATAACCATCTATAAATAAACCAAAAAAAAATAATTAAAAGATGTAATTTTGACCATTACAAATATAAACAAAAAGATATATAATATTATACATAATGAAGTCGTGTGACTGCCCCCTACTTAAACATATTGAAAGAGGTGAAGGTAAACTGATATGGCATCTTCAGTGAGCACATTAGACGAAGTGAAAAGCCAGAAATAACTCAAAACAAAATAGAGAAAAGTGATCATTGTTGTGCCCCCAAAAGATAAAGATAAGAGATGTTAAATGGCGTTGAAAATGAGAGATCGTTACGTAAAGGTGTACGTCAGCATAATCAATAAATATATACAAGAAAATGACATATATTTATATGGCTTTGGTAATCTCAATAACGTTTGGCCTTCACTATGAACTTATCTGAGTGATATTCACCAATATTCGACGTCTTCTGTCGACAAAATGTTGGCCATAGCTATGCTGATAACTACAACATATATAATTCAAATAGATTAACAAGGTCGAAAGCTGTTAACAGTAACCCGTGTTTGTTTTTTAATCTTAAAATTATCAAGGTTGGAAGCTTGGAAGTTGTCAACAGTCAATCGTATAATTCAAATAGATTAACAAGGTTGGAAGCTGTCAAATATAATTCAACTGGTATACCTTCCGCCAAATGGATAAAAATGTTCGATCTGAATAGCTGGTCAACGCATCCATTCTTTATAGGAAGCGAATGTTATTAGCACGAAATCAATTTTGGTTTGAATAGGCTTATGATGAAATCCCATAGATTTTCTTCATAAATACATATATACTCAGTTCTCCAACACACAGCTGCCGCCATTATTGGAAGCGTTCAAGGAAATGGAGATCAAGATGCAGGAGTGCCCTTTCCAACAAGGGAAGAGTACCCACCAGAAAGTTATAGATGAAAATGGCCTTCTCTTTCCGATGGTTCTCCTCCCCCAAGATAACAGCGAGGAAATTAATACCTTACAATCATTTCTTCACATCATTGAAAGTAACAGAGAGTGGATCAATGATCAGCTGAAGAAGGTGGGAGCATTGCTTTTCAGAGGATTTCCCCTTAAAACTGCATCAGATTTCAATATGGCTATGGAGACATTTGGTTGGGAAGAAAAGTCTTATGTGGCTCCTCTCCATCTACCCATTAAATTCCACCATGAGATGTCTCTTGTAAGTTTCTACCGCAAATAGAAATACCTCTCAATCTTTTCAATGTATTTGGTGTTTTTGCAGTATCATCATTAAAGATCTCTTTATTGAGGCAGGTGATTGTTATAAAGCTTAAGATCATGAGATATTCATATTGGTTTTTAATATATTGTTGATTCTTTTCGTTGAGGAAGTTTAAGGATTTTCCAAACAAAATAGCCTTTTTCTGCGAGATTCCTCCTTCAGATGGAGGGCAGACCGCCATTTTATTGAGCCATTAAATTACTGAAAAAATGGAAGAGAAATATCCAGAATTAGTAAGCAAGATCGAGAAAGAAGGGGTGATTGATCTATTCGTTTTTCCCGCAGAGGACAATCCTGATAATTTCCTAACGGGCTGGCAAACTATGTACAAAACCAAGGATAAGGAAGAAGCAGAAAGGAAGAATTACATTGAATTTTGGTAAAACTCCCACAAATTTTTTTTAATGTATTTTTTTTAAAGTGACATATGTTGTGAATGTGTTTCCAGGGCTGCAAATTCTGGAATAAAACTATCCAATGTGAGATGGGATGGGGAAAATATAATGCTTCAGATAGGATCCACCATTTCTATCAGAAAAGTAGATGGTAAAAAGAAAGCTTGGTTCAATTTGTTAGCATTTAGAGATGCAAATATTCCCCGTACACTAGGAGATGGATTTGTGGTTCTTACAGAGGCCATTGAATCATGCCTTCAAATTGCTGAAGAGGAAGCTGTTGATCTGAAATGGGAAGTTGGAGATGTGGTTGCGTTAGACAACAGATTTGTAATGCATGCAAGAAGGCCTTCTAAACCGCCTAGAAGAATACTTGCTGCCTTTTGTGACTAGTAATGCTCATGCTTACTTTAACTAGATTATATTTGTGACTAGTAATGTTTATGCTTACTTTAACTAGATTATATTTGTGGTATTTATGTTATTGTAGAGGGAAAAATTCTATTGTTTTAGCAATTTGATAATATTATATTTGTTTAGAATAAATTACAATTTTTTTGGAACCTATATTATTATGTTTCTTCAAATTTTTGAGTAATATTATTTAATGAGAGATCTTAGATTTTTTATGTGGCTTGATATAGCAACTCTATCCACCTTGAATTTAAATAGTTGAAGCTTTAAGAAATACTTTGGATTAGCTACATTTTCTCAAAATAGTTTCTTTATATTATATCCACCTTGAATTTAAATAGTTGAAGCTTTAAAGAAACACTTTAGATTAGCTACATTTTCTCAAAATAGTTTCTTTATATTATCTCAGGTTTTCTTATATGATTTTTATAGATATACATGGTGTAATTCAAAATTAGAATGAGAAAGACTAGTAATAGCATTGGATGTATCAATTCTACTTTTCCAATACACTAATCTATTTACATGTATAGATGGTTTCTTATTCTCATTTATATTCCCCACATGTTGTTGATCATTAGTTGTATCTATACTTTTTAGTTCCAACTATTTAATTTAAGTTTAAGATTTTTGTCTCATAGTAGAGATTAGTAGTAGCAAATTATGATTAATGGGTGATTCCTTGCAATAATAGCTAATAGTGTATATATAATTTTCAAAGATTTTTAATTTTTCTAGTTCACTCATGCATGCATTAATTAGATTCAAAATTTGAAGAGATATTTTCTTATTTATCTAGAATGTTTAATTTTTTATCTAGTTTTGTCCTCATGATAGACTTAATTAACTTGTTATTTTTACATACATTTATTGTATTCTTGATGGATCTATCAATGAATTATTTATAATAATAAAAAATCTAGCTCATTATGAATTTAGATAGAATATATCATGCATAAAATATTGTGTGTTTTGGATCAACAAAAAATGCAATCCATGGTGCTTATCAATATAATATGTCATTTTTAAGTATTATTTTTATTTCTTTCAAACTACTCAAGCATGTATGTGGTTATCTAAATATTATGTCATTAAGTTGATAAAAGCTTAGAAGAATATCTTATAGTTATTTTTGTAATTTGTTTCTTAGCAAAATAAATTGTTATTTAGTTTTCAAAAGATGATTTAAAAGTGAGTTTTTATTCTAGTGGGCTATTGGATTGGTTAAAGGGAATTCCTTTTGATGTGTTAACGATTATTATTTTTAATAAATAAATTTCTATTATTATTTTTATTGTTGGCTCTTGGAATTTTTATCAAAATTATTATTTTATTATTATTATTTTAATGTAAGTGGATGTTAATACTATTTTCATATTTATCCATTATTGTTGATTGTTATAATGTTGGAGGTTCTTAAGAATGTTATCATAGTTAGCCATTATTTGTTGGTTCTTATAATGACATTCACTCTTAAGTCTTTTATTATAGTTGGCCATTATTTGTTATTATAATATTATCTCTTAACATAATTATCTATGATAATATTATTGGCTATTATAATATTTTTAGCCATGGTAATATTGTTGGTTATTATCAAAATTAGTTATGGTAATTTTTTTTTAGTTAGTTATAATAAGATTTTCCATATTTAGCCACATTATTTGTTGTGTTAATATTGTTAAATATTATCATATTTAACTATTTTAATATTTTTTGCTATTATATTATTATTGGTGATTGGAATTGTCTTGAATATTATATGATAATGTTGTTTTAGCATACAATAAATTATATCATGAATAATTTTTTAATCCTCATCTTTGATTGTAACAATTTTAACTTGTATTATATTCATTATTAAATTTTGGGAGTGGTCGTAATTCCCTATACCTTATCCCATGTTTGAAACAGGTGTTTGGGCTATGCCAAAAACCTATGGTAGGGTTTTGGTGAATTTTGTAACTCCTTTTTTATGATCTAATAGATGAAAAACAAGTGAACTATATTAGTCTCATGTGGAATGTCCTTAACAATTGATGTAATATTTTTTAATTTAGAAAACAACTTAATGCTTGCAAATGAGACCATAGACTATCAAGATGTCTATTCCAATAAAATATAACATGATTATTTTATTGTTGTTAGTTCAATATGTTATTTCTATTTTGTAAATTAACCCATAAAAATATTGATTGGATATTAGTAATCAATTACATTAAACATGTTCAAATAATTCCATACATTTACTTAAAGAAGAAATAGTGAAAGGATGTAAAATAATTTTATCTATTTTCAATTATGAGGAATTTTTTATTCATAACTATGAAATTAAAAGTCATAAAATGGTTTAAAAAAAAGGAAATTGCAAAGCTTTTTAAGATATTTGACTTGCTCCTACTCTAGGATCAAGCTTGTGAAAAAAAAGAGAAACCATGGGAAGCCTATTTGTCTCTAGTTAGGATGTTTCTATGGGTTAGAAATTCAAGGAGATAATTTTCTAAAAGTTATAATTGTTGAATAATGTTTTATTTCCTAACAATGGATAATTCCTAAAACATTATGTTAGTAGTCAATAGTCAATTGCAACTATTTTATAGATATATTTTTTTGTTTGTTTTGTTTTTGTTGTTGTGTTCTTTTTTATTTGTCTCTAGTTATTTCCTTTGTTTTTTGTTAGCTCTAGTAGTAATTATCTTTCACTTTAAATAATTAACAAAGTATAACTTTGTGACTAAAGATAACTTACTATTAACTTTTCCAAAGTATACTTTGAGTCAAAATGTATGCAACTTAAGAAATATTAATAACCTATCTACATATTTCTTATCTTGAAATTATCTAGAATTAACGTATTAGGGAAATTATATAATAGACTTGTAATCATTGTGATTTTTTAGTATTCACAAATTAAATGTTTTAGTTTTATCTAAACATGTATGGATCTAATTATAAAATCTAAAATCTAAAGGAGAATTTTAATTATATTTACATGAATGGTTCCCAACCCAACTTTCACATTTTAAATTATATTTACATGAATGGTTCCCAACCCAACTTTCACATTTTAGGTCCAAGAGATTTGATACCTTTAAATTTCCCCTTTCTAAGTAGTTCAATTGAAGGACATAATATCTCATTTTATTTTGTCTTATGGGGTAAAGAAAGAAGGGGAATAATATAGTATTTATTATTTATTATTTTAGATTTATAAATATTTTATTTTTCAATTTTTTAGTTTTGGATCAAATTAAATATTAAATATATTATAGTAATTTTATTTTTTTTAGAAACCCAAAATGGGGCATGGGATTTCTTATGAGGATATCTATAACATATAAGATCATGTGGTATCATATTATTAGTATATTATATAATGAAATTTATGATAACTTACACATAAGGAATTACTAACTAATTGTAGTTAGGAATATTATAATGGTTATGAAAGATGAGCATCATTAGAGAAAATTTATTGAAAATATTAAATTTTATTTTATTTTCTAGGAGTAGGGTACAAAACCATTCTATGTTTGTTTTGAAGTATGCAGATTGGAAGAGATGCATTAAAGGTGTTGTATAAATGAATAAAATAGGATAAGACTGCAATAATGAATCAAGAAGGTGTGGAGATTAGGGAAAAGGATTAAAGGGAAAGTACAATAGTTGTAGATTTAAATTCTTTCAATTCTTTTTGTTATGTTGTTATAAATATTCTTTATGGATTTTAATATATAGATGACCTACAATGAAAATGCATTAAGGAGAAATATTTTGTGAATGATGCTTCTAATTTTCTCAATAAAAATTGCATTTAGAAATTGCTAGTTCTTTAAAGAAATAAGGATATTATTATGTTGAAATTATTGCAAGTTGGGCTTTATAAGGTGTGAAAAAAGGGAAATTAGTGCTCAAGGATTATGTAAGAGTTTCTCATCCATATGACAAAAGAGAATGGTTATCTCAAGTGCATTAAAATTTTTTATTGTAAGACGTGCATTTCTAGCTAAATCTAATATCTTGTTAGTTTTTATCATGGTGATATATATGCCAAACGATTATATTTGGACTTTTGGGGCCATATTTGTATGTTGGAATAATGGTTATTACATTGTGTAGTTATTAGAATGTAGTTATGATGGCTTATACTTATCATAGGATGCGGTTGTATAAACTGTCATAACTACATTCTAATAACTACGTAATGTAATAACCATTATGCCAAAATTCCCCCCTTATTACATTGTTCCTACAATTGTATCCCCTAAAATATCTTAATCACTTTTCCAAGGGACCCTCCTTAAGGCTTACATAAAAAACATGCTAAATAAAAAAAGTATTATGGACACTGATTTTGAGTGTCCAAGGTGCTCTAACTCTTCTAGGTTTTTCACCTAAAAGTAGAGAAATGGACCCAAAATGATAATGTCTACACTCAAGATTAATGTAAAATGGATGTGATATGCCTAATAATTATGTCCTAATGCAAAAAACTAAAAAATAAATGATTTATTAATGCTAAACCTAAGAAATGCAAAGTGTTGGAAAACATAGTGATGTATCCAAAAACACCTAAGAATGCAAGTAAATGATCAAAGAATTAAAGAAAACTAGAGAGATGCACCTAGAATCTAAAATATAATGTAGATGGGCTTTGGAATCCTATAGAGTTGATTCAAAATGTTGACTGGGACACTTACGTCAAACTGGGCAACTTAGTCTAGTTTCAGGGAAAATCTAGAAGAATAGGAATCTACCAAATGGGAACTCATAAATATAGAACCACTTTTTAGGCCTGGTAGTGGGACTAATTTACCACAAATGGTGACTTAGTCCACCTAGGAATTTATGGAATTTCAGGAAAATATTTTGTAGCTTTTAGTCTTCTCTTCCTTTTCTGATAGGTGTTCAGATCTAAATCTACAAAAAAAGCTGAAAGAGGTCTCCAAGCTTCAATTAGGGCTTTGTTGACTTTGATGGATTGAATACACATTTTTTGAGACTTTCCTCTTTGATAAATTTGCATACAAGGTATACAAAGAGGGGAAAAAGGGTTAAGGGTTAGAGTATAGGGGTTTTCCTTTGTCAAACCCCACTTTGGTAATCAAACCCTAGATATTAAATGAAATAGGAAGAGAATGATAAATAAAAACATGCAATGTCATAAACTTACCAAATATTTGATGTGTAATTTTGAAGAAATGCAATGGAGTGCTCCAATGGATGATTTGATTACGCTTAAAATGCTTGAATGCTTGATGAATTAGGATATGTAAGTTATACAAATGAGATATTTAAGTGAATTATAATGAAAGGGTCCTAGAAAAGTCTGAAAGTGGGTTATAACACTTCACAACACTTTTACAAGACAATCTAGAAGTCTTAATTATTCTCAAAGGTCCAAGACCTAATGTGAATGTGTTGGCCACATTACAACATTAAATCTAGGAAAATTCAAGCCAAATCGCATGAGAGAGACTCAAGTGAGCATAAAAATGTCAACTATACATTTTTTGGTGACACATTAAGCCCCTAATTTAGTGAGAGTATGAACTGGCTTCAAACTCACACTTAAGTAGCCCAACATGCACATCGACAGGGATCAAAATGTACTCATGTCGATAAGATGAGACAACAATAATCAAGAGGGATGATCAAGCCCCCAGGATCATGATCCCATGGCAAACCAAACATAAACAGATAGAAACACACATGTAAATGGTGAAAAGGAATGAAAGAAAGGGTTGATTTTTTTTTCAACCCATTGTGGATCAGATCTAGGTTGTTTGTTTGGAACAAAAACTGTGTACTCACTTTGGGGTGATGGAAATCATGGCTGTCCATCAAACGAGAAGGGCCAAGTATACTCACTCTAGGGCCACAAAACTTCAAGTTTTTTGTGGGGTGGGAAATGCACAACATACTCAATCTAGGGCCATAGAGCTTCTAGTTGTCCATGGGGTGAGAAATATTGAAAGGTGAGAAGCATATGCTCATGGTTGGTATGCACTCACACATAAGCGGGTGGCTATGGGGAAAATTCATACCTCAGAATGGGCTTCCCACTCAACCATACTAAAGTTATACCTCTTGATAACTTTAATAAGGCACCACAAAGGACAATGTCGTTTCATGCTTCATGAGACAAGAAAAGCTTCTAAAAAAAATTAATGGCACCATAGGCATGCAAGCTGTGTTATGCAAGGTGGCCATATAAACAAAAAATGCAAAATGCAAAAGAATGTTCAAAGGAGTATTGTTTAATTCATGTGAGGTTTATAACTTAGGGAAAAAAATTTCTAATGTCTCCAAGAGGGGACCAATCAAAGAATACAATATTCACAACTTAGGGGATGTAGTGCATCACATCAAGCCACCAAGAAGAATGTAATATGCTAAGATAGATCACACTCATGAAAGAAATCACACCCATTGTTGTCCATAAAGAAATAAATGCATCATATAAAGTAACAAGGCTGCACTAAAAACCAAGAAAAGAAAAAAATGCAAAATGAATAATGCCAATGTATGCCCCCACTTTAAAGGAATTGCTACACACCGTTCTATGAGCAATTACTTTAAAGTAGCAAATGAAAAATAGAAAATGAAACAAGGAATGAGAGCCAACTTGGAAGGACCCTATGCCAAGTCATATGTTTTTGAGTAAGGTTGTATCATGTGAAGGAAAAAGGAACACACCAAACACATAAGGGATCTATGGATTTGGAGTCAGTATGTTCATTGCTACAACATTTTGATTAAATAGCTTGGAACTATCATCATTCCTCAAATACACATAAAACTAGAAGAATGGCATAAAGAGAATGAAAGCAAAAGAAAAAGAAAGATCTATTTGGGTCAACATGGAAGAGACATAGGATGTCTCGACACTTTGTATCATCCCCAAAAGGAAAACACAAAAGGGAAAAAGAAGATACAAAGATGTAGTGGGTCAACATGGAAGAGACATAAGGCATCTCAATGCTTTGCATCATCCCCAAAAAGGAAAAAACAAAACAAAAGTGATGCACAATATATAGAAGAATGAAGGTACAAATAGAGGAATGTTACAAAGATATGAGAGCATCAAATGCCACGTTACGAGGGAACATGATACACACATGCAAACACAAAAGAAAAAGGAAAAAAAATATATAAAAGGCTAGCAAGGTGAATGCAAGTCAACCATCTAACAAGTCATCTGCCTCCCAATCATGTTCAAAAGGTGGACAACTAGCTAGAGGGACAATAGTAAGGGCCGAATTAGATGAAGTGCTAGGTTCTATACTTGTTGTAGGAGATTTACCATTTAAGCTCTTGGAAGAGGAAAATAATGTATTTAGATCATTATACACCTCTTCATCTATTTTAGTGATCTCATCATCGTCATCCAGATTGATGACAACTCGAGGATGAATGAAAATGTCTAATTATGGGTGTATTATGATTTGTTATTGTTGTATTGGATCATTTTTTTGTGATGGGGGAGGTGAATCAACATGCATTGATTCTGTAACATGTGGATTTTTCTTTTCTTTATTTTCTTCATTTTGTAATGTGCGAGCAAGAAGACGATGTCGACACCTATGGTCCCAAGCACCTCGGTTTCATTTGATTCTATTTTGAATTTGTTTGGGTGTAAGAGTGGATTGATCCACCATAGTATCCTTTTCTTCTGTAAGGGGAGAAACAAAAGGAGCCATAGGAGGTGGGTCAATCACTTTCTCTTTTGCTTTATAAACTAGTTTTATACGAGGAGGCAAGATGGGGTTGTTATCATTATCGTGTGCTCGTTTGGATGATGTGGGGTAGGTTTTGGGTGTTGGTGGAGTTTGATGGGTTGGTTCCTGGTTAGGTTACAACATTGTTTCATCTAGGATAGGAGTTTCAAAAGTGGATGGGGACATGTTGTGGAGGGACAATTCGGCAATTTTTTTTGCTTTAAACTTTTGGTAAGCAATGAAAAATAAGTCTTTGTGAGGTGTGATAGGTTCCATGTGTTGGAAGAACATAGAAGAATGACTATCTCTATAGCTTTTTGTTGTCATTGATGTCACCATGTTGTGGCTAAAAGTCTAAGTCAGTGCCTGATTTAGTATTTTGGTCTGGTATCTAAACGAGTATTCAACTTTCACTCTCTGCTATTCTTGTCTGCATTACTCTAGAGTTGACAGTCATTTCTTGTGGTTTTGGGAAATTTTTTATGGTTATTGAAGGCATGCATTCTTAGAATATTATGTGCTCTAGTGCTCATACAATGTAGTGGAAATAAATAAAATGTTTTCTTTTTGCATTGAAGTCTATTCCTGGCTAACTTCTTGGATTAATTATGATATGGTGGATTAATTTTTCTATGTGGATCATGTATGTGCAACTTATCTTAGGTCTATGCCAACATGATGTAGTATGTTTGATGTTTGAATTCCTCTTTTGGAAATATTTTGTGAATACTTGGAGCTGACACTTAGTATTTTTGGTAAATATGAAGTGCATCTAATTAGGCTAACTTATTTGATGCTTGTAGATAGATCGAGTATATATATGTGTATGTTGAATAATTTTTTGAATGAATGTACAAATAATGTGTGATTTATGAGAAATACTAGATGCAAAAATGAGTGAAAATAATGAAGTGTGTTTAGTTAGTGTATTGTGCATCACTAAAACTATATCAACACTTGTTAGGTACATTACTGTAAGTTCATTTTGGTTGTGAAGCCCATTTTTGTTATGTAAACCTTTTTGTAGGCTATGATCCTTCCTGTAAGCAATGAACTTTTGTATCTAGACAATGAGTCCTTTCAGGGCAATGAACCCTTGGTAGTGAGCCTTATATATTCAGTTCTAGAACTACTATATATTGTGAGTTAATCCTCACCATGGCTTTTCCCTCCTTGGATTTTCCATGTAAAATATGGTGTTTGGTGTGTCATTTTACTTTCTTTTTATGTATCTATGCTCATGCTTAATAACATAATAGTGTTATTGTGGAATTGATGTGCATTGAAGTTTTATTTTGGAATTTTGTGACAATTGATTCACCACCCCTCTCAGTTGTCCTACATCTTTTAACACCATGGGCTCAAGCCAAAAGGATTCTAAGGAGAAATTTTCTTTAGAAGACAAAGGTTTAAAGCCACTATGGTGAACAATGAATATGTCATTGTTAAGCGGGAGCTTTAAACATTTATGCATGACTAAAGGGATAGCTTTCATCGAGTGAAGCCATAGATAGCCTAACCATAGATGAAACTGATCTGATTGTGGAATGATAGAGAATGTAACATCCACTATATTAGGTTCTATCTGTAATGGAAGAACGATCGTTCCTATCATAGGGTAAGCAAAACCATTTTGTGTTTTGATCTCTGCTCTCAGTTTGTCATAATCATCTTGATAAAGATCATGTAATACCAAAAATTCCTCAGTGATCACATTCTTTCCACATGCAAGATCTATGAGTATCCCATTAGTGGGGTTATCATAAGTATGACCAGTTATGTAAAGATGACCATTAGGAAGATTTAGAAGAATATCCTTACGAGAGAAAGCAGGATCAAGATTTTTCTTAGGTTGTCACTTATGAGGGATAATGTCTATCACACTTACCATTTCCTTTATAGGATAAATAGTAGTGTTATCTAGAACAAGATCAAAATGTGAAACATTTTTATGAACATTCATGACATCATTGTGTTGAGTTTCACTAGCTTTGACAAATGACACATTTTGTTTAGGCATCAGATTGGTAAAAATTTGCAAATTTTGATTTGGTGGGGCAATAGACGTATTGCCTTTAATCTTAACATTTGAAACTAATATACGACCAAAATTAATGATGTCTTGCACTATTTTGTGTCATGTTCATTTTGTCTATGGTAGTGGCAATAAGTGTTGGGTTGAAAGGTTGGAGGAAAAGGCTTAGTAGGATCTATTGGTTTAACAGTAGGTAAAGAAATCATTTGCTACTATATAAGTTGGGACATGGTGTTATGAAGAGTGGTTGGTAAAGGTGTAAAATTTCATTTTAGATCTACATACCTATAAGGTATTGTGGCTTTAACAACTACTACTTGGTTGTTGATAGGTTGATTTGGTTGTTGAGGGGGATTGAACTATAAGAACCCTTTGTTTGGTTTTTGAAATGGTTGTGAATTGTTTGAAGTGCTAGGTTTAGATTTTTTAGTTTGATTAGAATTGGACTTTACATCATGACTATTAACTGAATTGTGATAGTCACAAAAGCTTGTGTACAAGTGCACAAAAGAGGGAAATTTCACCATGGTCAATCTATCTTGGATTTGACTTTGCAAATTTTCAATTAACATCTTTTGGAGATGCAGATCAGGAATCTTAACATCAAGTTGGGCATAAAGTGACTGATAACATGAGATGAAATCAGTTACTTTTTCATCCACATTTTGTTTGCATCTCATTAAATCAGCCAGTGTCTTCTTTGGAGTCATATGCACTTGAAATGAATTATGAATACATAAATTAGTTCATCGAATGAATAAATTGAATTATTTGGTAATGATGAAAACCAATCTAAGGCAGTATCTTTTAAAGTCCTAGGAAATAGTTTGGCCAATAGTTTATTGTCAAGGAAAAAGTCACTATATACGGTTGTGTAAGCATTAACATGATTAGTAGGATCACCCTTTCCTCCATACTTCTCAAACCTAGGCATTTCTATTCCTTCTGGCATTGGTGCTCTTAGGATTTCCAAGGATAGTGGGCTGCTTTGGACATAATAGGTGGGTGGTTTATTTTGGTTTTGGTTGATGGTGGAAATTTCTTTTTACATGGAGGAGACGGTTTGGAAAAGTTGTGTGATGAGAGAGTCAGTGTATGTGGTATGAGGTGGAAGGGAAAGTGGTGATGGAGTGTATGTAGTGGTAGGGCTAACCTGTTGCATTGTGATTGTAATTTGTGGAGTGGTGTAGGTAGGTATGGATGCCACTGTGGAAGGAGGAGTGTTACGTCCTCCTTGACTAACCATAGTGTTTTCTAGTTGGGATGTGCTAGAGGTTGAAGGAGCATGTTTGTTGTATATCTCAACAATTTATTTCATAACATTTAAGCCTTCATCACTTTCAATCAAGTGATGAATATTTTCTATAGCAAGAATCATAGTAGTTGAAATGTTTTCAAGACACAAGTTTTGTTGAAAATGTGCTAAATCCTCATGAATGTTAATGAATTTGTCTTGTTGGATATAATCATTTGATGTGTCAATTTGCATGTTATTGGAAGGCACAATATTGTTAAAGGTAGAATCCATGCCTAATGCACTATTGTCAATGTCAAGAGTAGTGGCTCGAGACAATCCAAGGTCCACAATGAGTGTGTTATCTTGAGATACCATGAGTCGTGAACTTCTTTTCACTAAAGTATTATCAAGAGGGAACCAAACACTTATACAAGGGCTACTAAAGGTGGGGTGGGTGCAAATGAAATGCAAAATAGGAGAAATAAAATGCTAATGACAAAAATTATAGAACTTGGAACAGAAATGTGGAAATGCAAAAAATGCCTAGAAAGTGCCAGAAATTACAATGCAAAATGTGTAGGACTAAGCATCCCAGTGTGGCGAATTAGTCCCAATGAGGATTTTTTTATGATTTTTCAAAAAAATTGAATGCAATTTTATGATTTTCAGATGCGCAGATGGAACTATAGTATGAAAATGCAACTTATTGTCATTTTCCAATGAAATATGATGCAAAAATGCAAGCTATATGAGCTTTTCACTAATGCAATTTTTAAAACCCTATGATGTGATTTAAACAATTGTGCAAAACGTAATGCAATTTCGATGCAAGTTAAACCTAGGATGTAAATGCACTTGAAATCATAAAGGAAATTCTTAAAATTCATGTTCACCAAAATGTGGACACTGATTTTGGGTGTCAAAGGTGCTCTAACACTTCTACATTTTTCACCTAAAAGGAGAGAAATGGACCCAAAATTCTAATGTGACCTACACTCAAGATTAATGTAAAATGGATGCAACATGGCTAATAATGATTTCCTAATGCAACAAACTAAAAAGGAAATGATTTATTAATGCTAAACCCAAGAAATGCAAAGTGGTGGAAAACACAATGATGTATGCAAAAACACCTAAGAATGCAATTAAATGATGAAAGAATTAAAAAGAACTGGAGAGGTTCACCTAGAATCTGAAATATGATGAAGATGGACTCTATAATCCTATATAGTTGATTAGAAATGTTGACTGGGACGCTTACACCAAGTTGGGCGACTTAGTCTAGTTTAAGGGAAAATCTGTCGGAAGAGGAATCTGCCAAATGGGTACTCAAAAATATAGAAACCACTTTTTAGGCCGAGCAGTGGGACTAATTTTCCATAGATGGAGACTTAGTCCACCAAGGAATTTCTCAAATTTTGGGATAGGATTTTGTAGCTTTCGGTCTACTCTTCCTTTTCTGACAGGTGTGCAGATTTGAATTTGTAGAAAATGGGTTGCAAGAGGTATCCATGCTTCAATTAGGGCTTTGTTGACTTTGATGGATTGAAAACACCTTTTTGACACTTTCCTCTTTGACAAATCTGCATACAAGGTATGCAAACAAACATGCAAAGAGGGGAAAAAGGGTTAAGGGTTAGAGTATAGGGGTTTGCCTTGGTCAAACCCCACTTTGGTATTCAAACCCTAGATAATGAAATGAAATTGGAAGAGAATGATAAATAAACAACATGAAATGTCATAAACTTACCAAACCCTTGATATGTAAATCTGAAGTTATGCAATGAAGTGCTAAAAAGCATGATTTGATTATGCTTAGAGTGCTTGACAATGATTATGTCAATAAATGCTTGAATGCTCAATAAATTAGATGTATTTAATGAGGGGAAAAACCCTTATTTATACTTGTTTTTCGATTATTTCCTTAAAATAACACATCACAGGCCAACCTCAAGGGTAAGTGAATAAAATCCAACCAAGAAATTAAAATTATTTTCATTTGTGTGCCTAGTGGGACTAAGTCACCCTAGGTGGTGACTTGGTCCCACCAGGGCAATTTCACTAGGTGTCAGAAATTAAAGTGCATTAAATAAGGTTTAATGGGAATATCCTAAAAAATACACTTAAGTAGGGTTGGAAAGTGTAAGGGGTCATTTAAACATAAGAAAAGGTTGAATTAGTGATGAAGAGTCTAGAAAAGCGTGAGAGTTTGTTACAACTCTTTACAAAACTTTGAAAGTGGGTTATAACACTTCACAACACTTTTACAAGACAACCTAGAAGTCTTAATGATTCTCAAGGGTCCAAGACCTAATGTGAATGTGTTGGGCACATTACAACATTAAATATAGGAAAAATAAATCCAAAGTCCATAAGAGAGACTCAAGTGAGCATAAAAATGTCAACTATACATTTTTTGGTGACATATGTATATACATCTTTGTGGAGATCTTCCTTGAAAAAAATCCTAAATCAAGTGGAGCTCCATCAAGTTGTCTCTTAACCCTCATAAAGGTGTATCCCCTAGCTTAATTCCTAAGTTCTTTCTCCCATGAACTCCCGAATCACAAATTCCTTGAGTTATTCGACAATAATCCATATTGAGCTCTCTTAACACATGGCTCCATCAAGTTGTTTGATGACCCTCAAAATGGCATAATTTATATCACAACCTCAAATGCTAGCTAGAAAACCATCCATATTGAGCTCTACACCAAACCCTTTACCTTTCTCCAAAAACCAAACTTCACAATAGGGTATATGCAGGATCATCATGGAAAAAATAGGCCCTTAAGTGGCAAAAAATTTAGAAAAATCAGAGTTAGTCAACATGACGTAAAAATTTGAATAAGTTATCTATATTATTTCCAAAATATGTAAGAATAGAATTTGTAGAAAATTGAATTTAGTTTCTAAACTACTAGGTTTATTTTTTTTTTTAAAAATCTATTTGGTGAAAATTTGAAATTTCAATGTAGCAAGACTTAAATTTTAGGGAAAAAATAAGAAGTAGGTGTGTATTTGACCACCCTAACAACAATAAAATTATAATATTTTTTTATAAGATTTTAGATATAAGTAGAGGACTCATGTTCCGATGTGATGCATATTTTTTTGTAATTTTTTTCCAAGCAAATAATTAATTAAGAAATTTTTATTACAATTTTAAAAAAATATTAAAAATCATATGTTAGACCACCTTAACTTGGTCAAAACTTCATGAAATTCATTTTGTTTTTTAATCCTATAGTATGTGAAGCATAGAATGTGACACAAATTTCAAATTCCAAAAATTTGATACCATTTAAAAGCTATAGATGTTTTTCAATCAGCCTATCAATAAGGACTTTAGTCATAATTCAAATAGAAAATGGATAATAATTATTTATTAAATTTAAAGTAAAGCATAATTTATATTGGTAGAAAGCTGAGAATCTCCTTTAAAAACCCTTTTCATTTCATCAATTTTGGGTAAAAAAATGTCATCAGCCACATATGATACACATACCCATCATGATCTTACACATACCCATCATATCGCCACTTTTTGGCCCATAATTGTCTACGGAAATGAGGATGTTACCACGTAGGCTACATTCTATTGGGGTGAGATAATAAGTCATTGCTTCCACCAATAGTTCATGAATATTAAAAAGACCAACAAGTTCTATATGACGTCCTATTTGGTCTATTCTTTGGCCGAGCGAAGGTAGTACAGTGGAATATTCAGGGCTCTAGAAGAAGAATCTGGTTGGAAAATGAGGTTTTATGATAGATACCCTCAACTCTAGTTTAGAAAATTCAAGAAATACTATTGTAGGGTCAATGACGCTTTCACAGGTCACATTATTAGCTTGCTTGGAGGTGATTTTGAAAGGTGAGTCTCCTATAGTGCTTGGGAATTTCTCAAAAAATATGCCTTTCTCTTCATCCAGTACCCCAAATTCACATACATTTGCATCCAAGGCTATACAAAAAGGTTGACCAAGCTGCCCTGGTATCCCAATGACTAGATTATATTATTAGAGCTCTCTCGAGAGTTGTGGCATGTACATACTCTCCTTAACAATTGACAATTGAATGGAATCCCTTATCACCTTTTTTTGGCTAAGGGATGTACAAGCTACAAACTTCTCAATGTGATGGAAATTCAAAGGAGTTGGTCAAGTACCATTTCTAGTTGCATACCGCCCATCCACAAATGAACCCTTATGGGCATATAAGGAAAGCACTTGGAACCAACTTCGCTCATCTCCATCATGTTGAAGATTTTTGGGTGAACTGCAAAGATGATAAGGAGGTGTGCATGAGACATTACATGTGAATGATTGCTTACTTCGTGAAAAGGGTAAACTTGTTCTCTGTACCTAATCAAGTTGAGGTAGATGAAAGCACAATCATGGATCCTAGGTACAATGAAGTCACTAATTTTCCAATGCCTTCAATTGACTGGGATGAGGAAGAGGTCGATGACCTCGATATCATAACTAAGATAGTCGAGGCTCGCACCAAGGAATGGGTCAATAGACAAGTAGCTAGATTGAAGCAACAAGGGGTTCCTAACCTATCAAGGGCTCGAAAGTGAACCCATTGCCATAGATAATGGAGCTATTATAGCCTCAATAGGAGAAACATTGACTTCACTTCCACTCACTTGCTCCAAGAAAAGAAAAGAGATTGAGGAGCAACAGCCTAACCCTAAGGTGTATGCAAGAAAGGGTACAAAAGGTGGACCTTCTAAGAAACATAAAAGGTTAGGCAACACTACTAAAATTCTTGTTATTCAAGAGGACCCACTCCACGAAGAGGAAGGGATGGAAACAAATCAACCCAAGTATCCATTGGCTGCCTTTGTCACTGTTGTTGCTCCACCGTTGTCACAAGCTATGGTGGCTATCTCCCCGCCCATGGTGGACATTTTAGTCCACCTTGCCTCTTCTTCACCAACTAGGTAGATCATAGCAGTTGATTCCTCCTCTGCCATGACTTCTCCACTTTCCTCCACCTCCATGTCTCCCACCACATCGCTTTTGTTAGCAACAACAACAATGCCAATACCAATACTTATGTTACTAGAGGCATTCTCACAACATATGCATAATTTTCTCTCTGAGATTTCCCAAGTATTGATGAATCCTACCATCAAAAATTCCCTAGCACAGATTCTTACCAATGCTCCTATCTTAAAGCCTCAAACTAAACCACCAACAACGAAAGCCACAATGAAAATCTCTAAAGACTTGGAACGGTGGGAGATGGAAGCAACAAAAGTAGTAGAGGAGGAGGAAAATAAGTACCACAAACATCCAAAATATAAACACCTACAAATTGATAAGGTGATTCATGAATAAGAAGAAACAAGATCTTCTAAAAGTGAAGACAAAGAGAAGGATGCAGATGGAAAATTGATTGTGTAGACTTTTGATCCTAACTTTGAGGAAGATCTGGCCCAGCAATTAAAGAATGTCAAGGAAGAAATACAAAGACCACCTTTTGGGGAAAGAAGATAAGAAAATGATAACACAAATGAAAGCATGGAATCTCCAACTAGTGAACAACAACAAGAAGACACCAAGAGCAGTGAAGAGATGTCTCTCCTTGAAGGGAAAGGAGAGCAAGAGAAGAAAGAACATGAAGATATGTCACCTCCATGAGAGGAAGGGGAGAATATAGCTAGGATCAACCTAAAAAGGAGAGTCAACCTGATAAGAGCCCTGAAATAGAGCAGTCCGAGGAGCATGGGCATGAAGATGAACATGATGAAGAAAGTGAAGATGAGAAAGAAGAGGAAGCTAAAAAGGAAGAAAGTCCCAAATAATGCTTTCCCATCAAGTCCCTAATTAAGCACCTAACATTAACCCAAGAATCCAATGAAGAAGAGGGAGAGGACACTAGGGTGGAGAAAGGAGCTCCCAAAGACAAAGAAATTGAAGTCATAAGGGATGAAGACAAAGAAATTGAAGTCATAAGGGATGAATGAAAAGGTAATGATGAATCACCCAAAGGAAAGAATCAGATGTCCAAATGGCTGGAAAAGCAGCTTGAGAAGAAAGCTCCTGCCTCAAGTGATCTGAAAGAAAGACTAGAGGCTATCCTAGCCAGAGGATAGATCACTACCAAGAAAAAGAAGAAGCCCAAAATCAGATCCAAGGTGATGATGATGCTTCTAGATCTAGAACTATGCAAGTAGCAATGCTAGTGGTGGGAAAAGATGGGATAAGCTATAATGTTTCCACTATTTATTTAGAAACAACTACTAGAGAGCAGAAGGTGGACCACCTTTATGATTTTGTTGCCACGGTGGTGCATTTAATTCAACAAGACAAGATTTTGAAAGAAGAGCTTAAGGCATAGGTGGTTGATCTGACAGCTTACATCCACCAGTGGTCTTCAACAGAAGAAATGCCCACCACATCTTCTTCCCCACTGCAATTATTATCAAAAGAGTAGATAGACAAGCTAGAAAAGAGGAGGAACCTGGATAAGACCACAAAAGGTTGGTTTCGATAGGTCTTGTATGTAGGAAATATGGGCATCAATCGTGCTGTAAGGACAACAAACAAGTTCTTGGATCTACAATAGTCTCTTGAGGGTACAAGGAAACTTTGTACTCACTTCCCTAGGTATTATGAGTCTACTTACCGAAAGATAGAGGCTATCCTCAAACTACCAAGCGCAACTTGGGAAAAGGATCTCGCATTCAAGAAAGATAATCACTGGTTAATGGATGTTCAGAAGTGAGATTTCATGAATCAGAAAGAAAGGTTGGAGTAGGTGATTGATAAGGTTGATCCAAACATCAAAGAGGCTAAAGAGGTTAGGGAGGATTGTGCCTAATATTTGAAAGTGATGACAGGGTATGAGGTGCCTCTCATGCAAATTGATTGAGAGAAGATAAAACCCCACTTCCAGAAGAAGATTGACAACAAAATGTCAGATGAGATTACCACTAATTTCATGAGCTTTGTTGCCTAATTCTTCACCTATTCTGAGCTATTTCAATACCACATTACTAAGTATGATGAAGACTAGGAAAATCTCACCAACCAATCCAAAGAATGGAGTTATCAGGTGCTAGGATCTAAAATTTTAGAGGTTGATAAGCTCCAACCGCTAATTTTGAAGTTCATGGAATATGATGCTTTGAAGAATTAAGAGCGAAACTCTATTATTGGTGAAGAATTCTTGACAGAGTAGCTACAGTAAAAGGGAAATTAGTGAAAGACAAAATGCTACAGTGTTGTCAGAAAAGACAAAATAGGGATAAAGACAAGGTTGTATTTTAAAATGTAATATATTGGGGGGTATGTAGAACCCTAATTTGTAGTGAATCTTGGCCATTCATTCTAATTTTTGTACACTATAAATAGGGGGGTTCTCTCATTTTCAAGGAGAGTTGAGTTGTTGTAATGACATGCTACATAAATTTTAATAGAAATACATTGAATTTGGTGCATTTATGAGTTTCTCTACATGTTTCATGGTTCAATCTGCCAATAGTTAAATGTTTAGTTAGTTTTTATTTGTTGTTTTTGTTAGTTTCAGATTGCTTTGGTAGATTTGGTAATGTTGTTCTATGGTTATGAAAGTTTATGTTGTGTAGGTGCCTTCCCAATCCATACCTTTTGTTGTTTGCTATTGGTAGATGGCTATGTAAAGTTACTTTTGGACTAAAACTTAAAGTTGCTTTAAATTTTTATCTTTATTCATGCATGTATGTGGTGCATGAATGGTAAAACATCTGTAGACCTTAGAAGATAACACATATTTCATGATACTATTGGTTTCTTGGTTAAGTGGAATCTTGTTTCAAGGAAGTTGTCCATAGAAGAAACTCCATGATCAGTGTTCATAGTTAGTTGTAGATCCAGGAAACTCCTATTCCCTCTCCCTTTTCCTATTTTTTTAGAAATATCCTATGCTAAGGTTCATTGCACATGTATTGTAAAGCTAAAATTCAAGAAAAACATTGACATTTCAGATTGTTGTTCGAACCTGCAACAAACTGCACATCAATTCCCATTCTAAGAAACTTCAACTCATAAGATCTGCTTCACATCCAACTATGTAATTATGCCCTGTGATTACCAACAAAATAACATCAAACATCAATTGAGGAATTCCATGCAAGTCATGACCTGACATCCAAGAGACCTTGGGGTGATTTTTAGCAACTTGTTGTTGGAAGTCTCCTTTTAAGACAGGTAGTGCACCCATGTATTGCATGCATTGAGAAAGTGTGCAAAAGAACACATCAACACTTATCACTAACAAAAAGGACATGATAAGAACATTGAAAGCATCTTAAATATCTAGTGCAAGACCTCATTGATTCTAAGCATATCCAAATTGGAGGGGTGAATGATAAAGGTCATAAGTTTGTATCTCCTACCAACTCCAAAACTTAAATTTTTTTACCAATCCCATGCCTAATTACAATATTTCATTCATTAAGGCTAGTGAAACTAAGCCCTATGTGATGAGTGTTGAAATGGATGATGAGAACATGAGCAATAACAAAAAAAATCCTAGGGATGCTAATGAACAAAGTCCTATTAATACAATGATAGGAGTGATTGAAATTGATCATTGTAAATAGAAAACCATAATTCCTACTGACATTACTTTCTCTTTAGAAGAAACAATCAAGCACACACCTGGTGGTCATCTTTACATAGCTGGCAGAATCAATAGTAGGCACACTCATGGGATTTTAATTGATCCCCTTTGTGGAGAGAATGTGATCACAAAATAACTCTTATATGTGCATGAACTTACTCAAGATAGATATGATTAACTAAATCATTGATTAAAATGTATGATGGGTTTTCTTATTCTACAATGGGATCGATCACACTCCCTTTACAATTAGGACTGAAAAAATTAAACGTATCATTCTCTATTATGTCTAATTTGGATCAATTTCATGTGAAGCTAGGCTACAAATGGATTTTCTTTATGAATTTGGTCCCATTTATTGTCCATAAGTGCTTAAATTTTCCATTCATAAATGAAATATTCACAATAAACCATAGTGGCTTTAGCCCTCCATATTCTCATGGAAATTTTTCCTTAGATTATTTTTGGCCTTAGCCCATTGAACCTATAAGACCCTGTGAAGTCTTCCTTTTCCTATCCTACCAAAAGTTCAAAGAAAAATGTATAGCTAGGTTATCCCTTGAGAATTTTCCTCTATCTATGCTTGAACTTCCACCCGCTAAAGAAAACAATAGTGAGCTTAAAGCCCTCCCAACAAACCAAGATCCATCTATCAAAAATATAGTGCCTATTTCCTACAAAAGGCCTAGAGAAAAACAAACAAGTCCTAGTCCATCTCCTAAGAAAATTTATAAATCCAAAGAGAAAGTGGTTGAACAACCTTCCATGGTTTTTTCATTCCTCCTTCACAAGAAGAAGAAAAACCTATGGTTGAAAAACCCGCTCCTACCCAAACACAATATGAAAATTGTAATTAAAGAAATAGAAATGCTAGAGAGTGTAGGCGTAGATGTTGTTCTACTACTTGAAACATGAATGAAGAGAACAACATTGAAATTCATAATCTAAACTTGATAGAAGTGATAAACGATGACCCTCCTCTCTTACGAGAAACAAAAAAATAAATGTCTCCAAAACAAGGATTAACACCTTCTATGGATATTATCATTCATCCTCCTATTGTAGTTAACTTGGATGACGATGAAGAAACCACTAAAATTGATTAGCAAGTCCATAATGAATTGAATTTGTTAGTTTTATCTTTTACGAGCTTAAAAGATAACAACTATCATGATCCTCCTAAACCAAGTGATGAACAATGTGTTGAACCTAGTGATTCTCCTAGTACAATAGTTGATGTCCCTCTCGCTAGTGATCTGCATTCCACATATACCCAAAAATAATGGGATGCGGATGACTTGTTGGATGGTTGACTAGCATGTGCTTTAATAGTCTTTTATCTTTTCCTTTTCTTTTTCTTTCCTTTTTTCTTTCTTTTTTCTTTTGATTGAATGTGTGTAATGTAATCCCCCATGATGTTCTATTTGATTTTTCCTCTCTCTACGTGCATTCCTCTACTTGTACCTCCATTCTTCTATATGTCATAAGATTTTTCCTTTCTGTTGATCTTGTACTTTGTAAAAAAGGGAACTTTCTTGAAATGGGAATAATTCATGATAAATTGAACTTAATGAGGCCTTGATTCAAGTGTTGTGAGGCATTTTATGCATTCACACTAGGTCTTGGACCCTTACAAATTGAATAACATGCTTTTAACAGTGTCTTGTAAAGGCGTTGTAAAGTATTGTAATGGAATTTCATGCTTTTCTAGATGTAATGAACCAATTTTCCCCTTATTCAACATTATAAAATGTATTTAAATGCATCCTCACATTAATCGAGAAGGTTTGTAAAATAAAATTAATGTTGAACTATTTTTGTAATGTGTCCCACACATTCACATTGGTTCTTGTGCTTTCCTAGGTTGTGTGGACCTCATTTTAATGTTGTTAAATATATTAAATCACACTTTCACATTGAATTATGTGTCTCAAGCCCTAATTGACCTTCACATCATCACTAATAGGACCCTATTACCCCATATTGTGCATCCCAAGGCAATATTTGATAAAATACCTGACAAATTTGCAATTCAAACCTTATATCCTTATCTCCTAGCATCTTAGCTAGAAAAATTCCCCTTGTGGGATTGATTCACCATCCATGGAAAATTAGTCCCATCTAAGTGGGACCCATTCAACATAGGTGGCAAATGAGTCCTATTTGGCCCAATTTTGACCTTTGATCAAGAAATTTTGGAATTTAAGTTTAATCTTACTTCATGTCAGCCTTATGGATCCAATTTACTAGCTAATAAGATGAATTTCCTATAAAAATAAACTTTCTAAACCCTAAATCATAACCATTCTTCATTTTTCATTCATCATTCTTCCCTCTCAAGTCAAGCAAGTTATTGTTTCATCATTTCAAGTCATTAAGTTAGCTTCTATAGAAATTCAAGGGTTAAATATTCCTTCATTGCTATATAAATTCAACTTAAATCATCATGGTAAGGTAATAAACTCCCTTACTACATGCTTCATTACATTCTTTTATCATTTTGGTTTATTTACCTAAAATTGATTTGACCAAGGAAAACCCCTATGCCCTAACAACCATCATTTATTATTCTTGTCTTGTGTGTTTGTATATTTAGACATTTTGGAAGCTTGGAAATAATTAAGAATAAAGTTTCAAAGTTTCTTAGGTCTTCACTTCATCATCCAAGTCAAAATATAACAAAAACTCATTTTTAGGTTTAAAAATTAGAGTTTTACGAGCGAACACCTATATAAAGCCAAAATGTAGAATGAAAGTTTTGGATTACACCTTTGAATATTTATAAATTCAAAAGTGGACTCATTCACCATGGGTGGTGAATGAGTTCCACTTCCAGGTCAGTTTTTGGTTTTCTGCATTTTTAGATACCCTTTTGTCAGAAACATGTTTCAGAATAGTTTTGTAGAACTGGGACCAATTCCCCCAGAATGGTGAATGAGACCCATAAATCATAAAAATCAGTGTCAAAAACATTCTAGAAGCCATTTCCATTCTCCGTCCATATTCTAGGTGCACACTTTCAGTTTTGTCAAATTTTGTTGCAATTTGCATTCATTTCTAGGTGTTTTTGCATTACACAATGTGTTTTCAAACAAGTTTCATTTCTTAGGTTTTGCATACTTAATCAATTCATCAGTTTATTGCACTTATAGCATTGCATTTAGTCATAACTCCATCATACATCCCCTTATTTTAGTGAACCACCTAGATTTTTGGTGTGGGATCTATCTCTTTCCTTTAGGTGAAAGATCCTAATTGAGCAAAAGAGGCATGACATTCCCTAATTCCCAAAAATATATCATTCATTTTTGTGAACCTAATTTTATAATAATTTATTTTCTAATTTGGATTCCATTATCATCCTAGCAATAACTTGCATGCATTAGATTTTGCATCATTTTGCATTCTAGGGTTTGAAAAACTTGCATTAGTGAAAAGGCCATTTAGCTTGCACTTTTGCATGTAATTTTCTTAAAAAATTCTGAAATTATACATCACCATATTAGGTCTACATCATACAACATCAAAAACATCGAAAACAATTTCTAATTTCTAATTTTTTTGCAAAAAACTAGTGTTGGGACTCATTCGCCATACTAGGTGAATTAGTCCCTTTCTATATTTTTGACTGACTGATACAACATTAGAAGCCTAATTTATGTGCTTCCTAATCCCTCCTATTATCATATAGTATAAGTCTAGAAAGTTTTTGGAACAATTTTTTATGCATCTAGCTTAAAAACATCATTTTAGATTACTCATTCTTCAAATCACTTCAATTGCAAACATCCTTACATCTAAAAATTCTTCCATTTCTGCAATTTTTCATAACATTGATAAAATTACTTTTCACTTTAACATCTACAATATTTCTATTCATAAAAATTTGCATAATTTTGATAAAAGTTATTTTCATCCTTGCATGTACATTATTTGCATTCTTCAAATCTTGCATATATTGGATATGAATGTTTTGCATTTATGCACATACATTGCTCATATTGTTGAAACATTGAATGAAATGGTTACATGTGCTTTTCATTCTTATTTAAACATTGGTAGCACCTTACATATTTAGGCATGCTAAGAAACATTTCCTATCCCCTCCCTATGAGATTGTTTTTTGTCAAAGAGACTACAACCTTGGACATTCCTAATGATCATATTTTTTCCTCTCCTAATATCTCTCCTATTGGTGATGAAGATATTTTGGTAGAAGAACCAATCCATGAGAGTTTTGAGAATCCCATTTTTTTTCTCCTCTTACCTCTCTTAGTGGACAAGACATTGATAAACAAGACAATACAACCATAGGTAATCATGACAACATTTGTTCTTCTTCTAGTATCTCTCCTAGTTGTGAAGTAGATACTTTGATGTTAGAAAACACAATCAATGAAGGTCATGAATATCTTATTTTTCCCCCTTCACCTCAAAAAACTCCTCTTGAAAAAAAATATTCAACCATTGATCATTCCCCTACTTGTAATGAATTTCTTCTATAAGAACTAACCTATGAATGTCAAAAATATTTGTGTTGTTGTCCTCCTAAAAACTCTCCTCCTAGGAAAACTATCATAAGAAATACAATCATAATGTCACATTCAAATCCCCTTCATCAACACATCATGCCAATAAAGACAAAAATTTTGAGATTATGATGACACAAGTGGGATATCCTTTAATTAGTTAGCTTCCTAAGTCACCTTCCATTAGTGAATCACACAAAAAAATTAGAGATGTCTTGAAATCCATGATGCAATCTAATCATAACAATTTTTTTTAGCTGCTAAGTTGTAACTTAGTGACTCAAACATCTAGGGTACCACACAAAACTCCTACACCATTACCTTTTCCTCTAAAATTTCCTAGTGTTGAAGAATTGAAAAAGGCTCTTGCTAATATATCTATATGGAAACTCATTCAGCTCTCACTGACAGTCAAACTTCTCTTTCACAAAATGTTGAAAATACATGAGGATATCCAATATTACATAACATCAAATCATGTAACATCCTCCTATCGTCCCATGCTAGCCACCTAGTCAAAAATCACCTTCCCTAAACATGATTTACCCCAACTTGAGATTCAAAACAAGAATGATCCCTTGATTATAAAGGTGATCATTAATGAAACTTCAATTAGGCACACTCTCATCAACAATGGAGAAGAAATTAATGTTTGTAGCATGGGTGTACTACAAAAACTTGGTGTGGAAAAAAAGCTCATCTAACTTAATGATGTTCATATTTGTGTCTTTGACAATGTTAATAGGAAACCACTAGGGCTTATCACATTACCTATTTATGTTGGACCTGTAGTGTTTCCTACCTCTATGTATATCATGCAAGGATCCCTTCCATACAATCTTCTCCTAGGGAGACCATGGATTCATGGTATGAAAGGAGTCCCATCTACCCTTCACTGTGTAATGAAATTTGAATACAACAAAAAGATATACACTATTGATGAAGATGAGTGAAGCCATGCATCAACTTATCACAATGTTCACTTCCAACTCCCCTAATCCTTTCATTCCTAGATAAAAATTCCAACCTATACAAGTTAATGCTAATTCTTCACCTAAAACCAAACTCTTTCATGATAATTGGGGGTCATTAGATTCTACACCTCCTTTCCATAACACTTCCAAAATCTCACCCTCATGGTCCAAAGAGTCATATACTAATGATTCATTTTCAGACATAAGTTCTAGTAGTGATTGGAGTTTCACACCTACCTTTAAGGGAGGGTGTGAAATATCCCAATCTCAACCCACACAACCTTGTTTCCCATTCGCTCAACTTAGTTCTACCAAATCACCCTATGTCGGTAATAGGGCCTATATAACTCCCATCCCTCATGAAGCAATGTCACATAACATTAAAAATTATTTTTGTTTTTGTAAAGAAACCAATCCTTCTCACAAACACACAACCCCTTCATCTAACTTGGAAGATTGTTATGGTATAGGTTACAATCTTCCTCCTACACATAGATGTAATGAACACATGAATAAAATCAACATGTCATACTCTTTCAAGAAAGATCTATGGGTATCTCCCTTATCTCCAATTTCATCAAAGACTTTGCACAACAATAACATTCAACCTCTCAAGGAGTGTGGTGCTCTTCCTTGTGCGGAAGCACCTAATTCCTTGTGCTCTTCCTTGTGTGGTGCAAGGGGTTTGATAGCCTTATCCTCATATGTCACTTATCATTGTCTCTTTTGACTAGCCATTAACCTTATATGGATGTATAAGAGCAAGCTTGGGATGTGGATGACATGTCTTAAATTGATTCGCATGTGATATACTCCATTTCTTCATGACGCAACTTATCGAAAAAACATGACTTTGTATAGGGATTTTTAGATAAGATCTCATACTCTCTCTAATTTAAAGTACTTTCTCATAGTAATGTTGTTAGCAACTGCTTTAAAGTGTGGGGCATACATAGGAAATATCTTTTTGCAAATTTCATAGTGTGATTTACTTTTTCTTGTGACGTGTCCTCTTCTTGGTGGTGTCATTGGGTTTGATGCATTACAAGAGTGTATGATAAAATAAAGTGGATAGATGTGAACAAGGCATCCCATGGATAATGATTAGAAAAAATCAAAATCCCCTTTAACAAAATTTTTACATGACATTAGAAAAAAAAAATTACAAAAACCATTTTCCTTTGTGGCACCTTATTAAAGTTATCAAGAGGTATAACTATGGTATGGTTGAGTGGGAAGCCCATTCTGAGGCATGACTTTCCCCATAGCCACCTATGTGCATACCAACTAGTGTATGTTTTATTTTTTGGAAAAAATCACCCCACAAATAACTTAATTTTTAGTGGCCCCAAAGTGAGTGCATTGTTGATTACTCACCCCATGGACGACCGAATGTTCCATGGCCCTAGAGTGAGAAAATATTTTTCACCCTATTTTTCTTTCCTTCTAGTTCTCGCCATTGCATAATTGTGTATCTTGATTATTTGACTTAGGATCTTGGATCTTGGGGGCTAGACCACCTTCTTGATCTTTGTTATTCTTTGACATCTACATTTCTACACTCAAATCTCTCTTGAATGTCTACTTTAGCGTGAGTTTGAAACAAGTTCATCCTCTCACAAAAGTGGGGCCTAAATGTACCATAGAAAAAAGGCAACTTTCTTGATATGGGAATAATTCATGATAAATTAAACTTAATGAGGCCTTGATTCAAGTGTTGTGAGTCATTTTATGCATCCACACTAGGTATTGGACCCTTGCAAATTGAATAATGTGCTTTTAACAATGTCTTGTAAAGGTGTTGTAAAGTCTTGTAATGGATGTTCACGCTTTTCTAGACTTAATGAGCTCATTTTCTCCTAATTCAACATTATAAAATGTATTTAAATACATCCTAACATTAATCTAGAAGGTTTGTAAAATAAACTTAATGTTAAACTATTGTTGTAATGTGTACCACACATTCACATTAGTTCTTGTGCTTTCCTAGGTTGTGTGGACCTCATTTTAATGTTGTAATCACATTTTCACATTTAATTCTATGTCCCAAGCCCTAATTGAACTTCACATCATTAGTAATAGGCCCCTATTACCCTATATTGTGCATCCCAAGGAAATATTTGAAAAAATACATGACAAAGTTGTAATTTAAACCTTATTTCCTTATGTCCTAGCATCTTAGCTGGAAAAATGGTCCCCATGGGACCCATTCACCATCCATGGTGAATCAGTCCCATTCAAGTGGGACCCATTTTTCATGGGTGGCAAATGAGTCATAGTTGGCCCAATTTTGACCTTTGAGCAATAAATTTTGGAATTTAAGTTTAATCTTACTTCATGTCGGCCTTAGGGATCTAATTTATGGGATAATAAGATGAATTTCCTATAAAAATAAACTCTCTAAACCCTAAATCATAACCATTCTTCATTATTCATCAATCATTTCTCCATCTCAAGTCAAGCAAGTTAGGGTTTCATCATTACAAGTCATTAAGTTAGCTTCTAAAGACATTCAAGGGTTGAATCTTCCTTCATTGATGCATAAATTCAAGGTCAATCATCATGGAAAGGTAATAAACTCCATTATTGCATGTGTCATTACATTCTTCCATCATTTTGGTTTAATTACCTAAAACAGGTTTGACCAAGGTAAACCTGCATGCCCTAACATCCAAAATTTCTCCGTCTCTTCTTGTCTATTTGCAGATTTAGATATTTTGGAAGCTTGGAAATAATTAAGAATCAAGTTGCAAAGTGCTTTAGGTCTTCTCTTCATCATCCAAGTCAAAATATCAACAAAAACTCATTTTCAGGTTTGGAAATTAGAGTTTTGGGAGTGGACACCTGTAGAAAGCCAAAGTGCAGACCAAAAGCTCTAGATTCCACCTTTGAATATTCAAAAACTCAAAAGTGAACTCATTCACCATGTGTGGTGAATGAGTACCACTTCCAAGTTATTTTTTGGTTTTTTGCATTTTTAGATACCTTTTTGTCAAAAATAGGTATCGAAAAAGTTTTGTAGAACTGGGACTGATTCACCTAGAATGATGAATGAGTCGCATCAAGCCTAAAAATTAGCATCAACAATATTCCACAATACATTTCTTGTCTCCATCCATACTTGAGGTGTAAACTTTCAGTTTCATCAAATCATGTTGCAATTTGCATTCATTTCTAGGTGTTTTTGCATTACATAAGGTGTTTTCAAACAAGTTTCATTTCTTAGGTTTTGCATACTTAATCAATCAATTCCATCAGTTTATTACACTTAGATCATTGCATTTATTCATGTTACTCCATCATACATCCCCTTATTTGAGTGAACCAACTAGATTTTTTGTGTGGGATCTATCTCTTTCCTTTAGGTGAAAGACCCTAATTGAGCAAAAGAGACATAGCATTTCACACCTCTTAAAATATATGGTTCAAATCTTTACTTTTTCATTTTCTTTTTTTTTATTTATTTTTTCCTTTTGGGGGTGACACAAGGAATCAATACCATATGTCTCTTCCATGTTGACCCAAAATATTTTTCACTATCTTTGCTTTCTTTTCATTTTTGTCTTGTGTTTTCCTTTTGGGGATGACACAAGGTGTTGACACACCCTATGTCTCTTCCATTTTGACCCAAAATAGTTTTTATTATCTTTGCTTTCTTTTCATTTTTTTCTTGTGTTTTCCTTTTAGGGATGACGTAAGGTGTCAAGACACCCTATGTCTCTTCCATGCTAACCCAAAAGGTTTCTTTCATTTTGTTTTCACTCTCCTTGTGGCATTCTTCTAGTTGTATGTGTATTTGGGGAATGATGAAAATTTCAAGCTCTCTAATATCATTGCAACAAAGATAGATACTTACCCCAAATCCATATATCTTTTATGTGCTTCTGGGGGGAAACCCTCTTTTTTCCTATTTTTCATGTTTTGGATACTTTAAAGTAATTGCTCACAGCATGCTGTAAGCAATTTATTTAAAGAGGGGGCATACTTTTGCATTATTTTGGAATTATTTCATTGGCATTGTTTTCATGTTCCTTGATGTGATATGTTTTTCTCTTTGTGGTGACATTTGGAGTAATTTCCTTCAATATTTTGATCTATCTTAGCATATTGCATTCCTATTAGTGGTGATGTGAAACATTGCATTCGATAAGTTGTGAATCTTTTGTCCTTTGATTGGTCCTCTCTTGGAGACATTAGGAACAAGTCCCCTAATATTAAGACCTCACACAAACTAAGAAAAATATCTTCAAACATCCCTCTCTCTTATTGAATTTTTCCTTTTGTGCCTACTAAAGGCATGGAGTTATGGATTTGATATGGTCCCCTGGGGTTCACCTAGTGAACACCTATCTTCACTAGCCCTTGCAAGCATGTTATTTTGTACCTTATTAAATTCATGGATGTATGGCTTTGATATGGTCCCCTAGGGCTCACCTAGTGAACACCTAGCTTCACTAGCCCTTGTGAGCATGCATTTTATTTTTGTCCCTATCATAGTCATGGGAGTATGACTTTGATATAGACATCTTGGGGCTCACCTAGTGAACACCTAGCTTCACTAGCCCTTGTGAGTATTCATTTTTTTTGCATATTGTACAATGTGCTCCACTTTTAAACCTCTCTTGGTAAATAGCCTAGACCTAGTCCACAACACGTTGGATGGAAATTCAAAGCTTGATTTGTTGCATTTTTCTTTATCTTTTTCCTATTTCCTTTTTCTCTCTTTGATGGTGTATGTTTTTGATATGGTTATGAATTCATATATCATCTACATGTGTGTTCCTTTGTGCCTATGTTGGTCTATCATAGGATATTGATCCTAGGGGATTGGACACCCTCTTGGTTATTTCCATCCTATCTTACGAGCATTTGTACATTTAAAACCCTCTTGATTGCATGGTTGGCTAGTTTAGTGTGAATTTGAAGCAAGTCCAACCTCTCACTAAAGTGGGGGTTAAATGTAGTCTAGGAAAAAGCACACCCTTAAATTTTCACACTTGTTTGGGCCCACCTTGCTTTATTTATCCCTATTTATGTCTTTATTAGTCTTATTTTGCATCCACAAGCCAAATGAATTATATCTTTTTCTGGATAATCCCGACAAACTTCAAAGGGTAAATGATAATTTAATGATTCTATCTGAGTGTCCCTAATTTTTGGGTTAGGACTAAGATCCCACCTAGGGAACCTTTATCCCCCAAAGGTCTTGGGACCCTAATTTTGAATGAACCTTAAAAAGGTCCCTCTTTGGAGTCTGTGCCCTGAGTTACATGCCTCGAGACTAAGATGCCACCTAGCGAATCTTAGTTCCCCTTGAGGTATTTTTGGAATTTAATTTCAAATTCTAGCAAGATTTATCCTCCTTTAATTAATGAATTCATATGTTGGCTTGTTGTGGTGTAATTTTGGGATATTAAGCATGTATAAGTACAAATACATACAAATACAAGGTTCATTAATTCATTTCTCATCCAAGTATTTTGTGAGAGAATTCCTAATAAAAAATTGAGCATTCAAGAGAAATTCATCAAGCATTTGGAGCCTTAATCAAGATTAAAGCATCATATCAAGAATATTGTTGCATCATGTTGTTGTGCTAGCATTTGTGATGTAGGGTTTATGATTCAAGCAAGTGTTTTATGGAAGATCTACATCATTCATGCAAGAGTCAAGAAACACATCCATTGCAACTATTTCAATCATATTTGCAACACCTTATTACAAGGGTTTGGTGAGTTGTAACATTTCATGTTGTTCATTCATCATTTCATTTCATCATTCTATTCCATTCTAAGGTCTAATTACCAAAAAGGGGTTTGACCAAGGCAAACCCCCATTTACTAACAATAAACAAGTTTTTTTCCTCTTGCATGTTTTTGATTGTAGATTTAGGTTGAAGACTTGAAGATCATTTGAAGTGCAAAATTTCATTGCAAATTTGTCATCTTCACGGAAACTCACCTACATGGAAAAATCTGGAAGTTTCAAATTCTTAGATCAGAGAAGAAGGAAGTGCAGAAATCAAGCATCGGGACCACATTCAGAGGTTCCAAAAATTCCATATGGGACTAAGTAACCACCTAGATCATCTTAGTCCTCTCAAAGTTATTTTTTTGAAATTATTCCAGATCTGGTTCCAACATTCGGAGATCCTACATCTTCCCTAAAAAATAGTAAGGGAATCTTTGTCCTCCATAGCATGTTTTGGTAGGTTATTTTCATTTATGGAATCCTTTTCACATTTCCAGACTTCCTAGGTACACATATCCTAACTTTTTGTTGCATTATTTCATCATTTGCAATCTTTATTTAGCTTGCATTACTAGGTTTTGTAGGTTTAATGCTTATTTGTCTTTTCCAAGCATTTGCTTAGTGGTAAAGCTGTAAAGTTTAAAGAACCCCTTCCTAGGTCTTCCTTGTTGAGAATTGAGTCACCTTGTGAGGTTGATAGTCAATCCAATTAGGACTCCTAGGGTATCCTCATATGACAATTGGAAAATAGTGGTGTTATATGACCTAGGACATAAAGCATCCATTTTCCACATTGTTCACAATTATGTGCATCATGCTCTATTTCTCTTAATAGGAAAACTACTATCTTTATTTTGATACATCAAATTTTGTGCATAATTACATTGGGCTCCTTCAACAATCTTTATCCAATCAAGTACTTGGTCAAAACTATGAGGCTTCAATTCCTTTGGAAAGGTACTTAGCCATGACTCATAGATTTCACAAAATATATCAATGCACATTGAATCCTTAGGTCTAAAATTTTTGGGGACCTCCAACAAGGCATCCAAAAACCTTGAGAAGAAATGATATGGTGATACTCCTTTGTGCCTCTTCATGTTATAAAATTCTTGAACAAAAGACATTTGATCAACAATGCTCAAATTTTGTTGACGTTCAAGTTAGAGTTCACTATGATTTATATCATGTAATGATAGACCAATTGTAACAATAGAAGCACTATCGTATTGACAATCATTTCTATTATCTGATCCATGAATTCTATTTTCATGAGGTGTGCTCTAGGATAACCAACACTTGCAGCCATGTATACTTTCATCATTGAATATTTTAAGTTATTTTCAATATCCATTGCAATTTGATATGCATGATGTGATGTATAATTTTTATCTCTTAATAGATAGCTCATTTATTCATCAAATGAACCCAAGTATACAACCAAACACACTACATCATTTGGTCTCATATTTTTAGGAATGTCACCTAATGTCTTTGAAAATCTGAGATTGAAAGTTGGGACTAACTCATCTTCTTATTTCTATATGTTCATAAGTTTTTGTCTCACTAAAATTGGATTAATTATTTCACCAAAATTTTCTATGAATACTACCATTAACTCATTCCATGAAGAGATAAAACACATTAGAAAATATGAAAACCAATCTCTAGCATCTTCCTCCAAAGATTGAACAAAGAACTTCATGACAACATCTTCATGACTTATCTCATAATATCCCATCAAATATGAAAACTCTTACAAATACTAAGATGTTGATTCTAAGCTTTTCCCTTTAAAATTTGGCAAGTGTTCCCTAACTTTACTAGGCATAAAATTTTGAAACCCCAAAATACCATTGAAATTTATGGCTCTATATCTTTCAATAGAGAAATTTCTTTGGTGACATGATAGGGGCTGCACACTTTTCACATTTACATCTAACACCCTATAGGGATAGATAGGTGGATGATAGATTTTCTTACACCTTTTTCAAAATTCAAATATAAACTCTACAGTTGACCATTCACTACCCTATTTATTTCTTTCATCATAACCTCAAAATACCACAATGCATAACTCAAATGCATCTGTACCTAAGATCTATTTAGTGAGAATATTTCGAGAACAAGCATAGGAATATTTCGAGAACAAGCATACTTCTTAAACATAATACAAAGGCTGTAAATTATAACTCAAAAGTGTGTAGAATAATCACTACTATTCCCTTTCTAGTGCTAAGTTTCACTCAATAGGGAACCAAATTATCTCAAGAATTTCAAATATGGTTTTCACACACAAATTTATCGTTCTTGAAAACCAAAAAATGAAAAATACTTGGATATGTTACAATTGTTGAAAATTATTCTTCCTGACTAGAAATATTTGAATATCTAAAATTTTCTTCACATCTTCATCAGGTTCTTTTGACCAATTCACTACCTCTCTTCATATAGGATTGAACTTCAAGCAATATGAAGCTCCTTTAAAGATGAATTTACTTTTGAGTTCTTTTTACTAGTACAACACCATAGATCATGAAACTTTCAAGTTCATAGCAACAATTTCTTTCTCTGGGAATGAATTCCTTCAATATTTGAACCCAAAGCTCATATCAGAAAATAATATGACTTTCATGATAGGATAGTCTGCAACTGGAGATTCAAATTTCTTCCCCAATGGAGTTTCCAAACTATTGGTTCCCTAAATCTACAATCCACTTGAATCCCAAAGGGATTTTAGGCCTAATAGTTAAATTCAAGGAGATGTTTGGCCAATGAATGGGACATTGAATTAAAAAACCTTTCTACCCTGCACTTTAGGCTCTATGAAACCCAAGAGGGTGATCCCAATAGTGTGCTTACAAATACTTATGTGTCAAAGTACCTAGAACACTGTAAACAAATGATTCTCCTTTAAATGTATAACAGAAACATTATCCTAAAGGTTTGGCTAACCTCCATGGTAATGCCTAATTTAAACATGAGAGATGTAGAGCATTAAATTCCACACACACCCACAACAAGATAGATAAGTATATTTTATTTTAAATTGTAGCTACTACACACAAACTCGAGAAATTGCAATATTACTAAACTAGTGCCTAATCATTGGGTGGAGTCATCTAAACTATGTAGTTTAAAACTCATCACAACATTCAATATATCATAACTATTCATACTATATGATTCCTTACACCATTGATACCAGAAACTCAACTCATCATTCTTAATAATCCCAACATATAGTTGCATAAAACTCTATCTGTGCTTTAATACAATTTAATTCATTCTTTGAATGACAATGATAACACTAGACATATATTCAAGGAAAAAAATTAAGAAAAATATTAGAAATCCTTGATTTATTATATTCATAATCTATGCAATACATAGTGTGGAGACAACCAATTCAAAATATTTTATCATTTATTTATCAAAGATGATAGTGTTGTAATTACATTCTCCATTACAAAACTTAGAAAACCCCAGAACCTAAAGTAAACACATATCTATTTTCAGACCATGTTACAAAGAAGTATTCCCTTAAGACCAAAGAATGAGTAACCCCATTTCCTCAAAGACTTGTATTTTCAAAAGATTTCTATGACCTCCTTTATAAACTAGCCTACCTGATGCCTTTTTTGCAATTGAAATGCATTAGAATAATGCATCAAAAGACCTCCATTTTGATGAAAATGGAGCTAGAGATGTTTTAGGGTAAAATGAGAAATGGGTTACTCTTAGAATTGCAAAAATTTGAAACTTTCTGGAACACCAATTTTGACTTGATCATAGTCAGAAAGTAATTAAATAACCCATGAAAACTCATCCATGGGGCCAAAAACTGGGTAGTAATGTTACCATATCTACCACAAAAATAATCCACTAAATGGATTTGCAAGATTACCTCTGAGTTTCAAAATTTTAATTAGAAAAGTGGTCCTTTAAGGTATATTTGATAGTATGCAAGCCAAATCTCTACCCATACACTGAAAGCATACAAGCTCTTCAAATTTAAAAATTTTGAATGGTGCCATCAGATGTGATTTCTTGTTGAAGGTTTTCTAATGAGGGGGGTCAAATGTTGAATTAGTCTCTTCATCCATACTATATTTCAAAAGAAATTTATCTATGATATCATCTACATTGGGCACAATATCTTTCCAAGTGGGAGAAGAATTGAGAGAGGGAAAAACAAGATTCTCATGATTCTTAATGATTTTATCTCCTTTCACCAAGATACCTTCATCATGAGTAGGAGAGGTATCAGGAGGAGAACAACTATGGTTTTCATGATTATCCATGACTGCACTCTCTTGCACAAAAGTATCCTCATCCTCATCCTCTTGTGCCATAATTCCCTCCCAAATGGGGGAAGTAAGGGACAAAAAATATTCTCATGACACTCAATGATTGTATATTCTAACACCAAGATACCTTCATCACAAATAGGATAGGTATCAGGAGAAGAATAATTATGATTGTCATGATTGTCAATGATTGCATCCTCTTGTGTTATTAAATTCTTACAAATCCGATAGATATTAGGAGGATAAATAACATTCTTTTCAAATGTTTTTTTTTTCTTATACTATTTGCATGAGTAGGGAAAATAGAATCATACAAGTCATGTGATACTCTATGAAATTCATATGTTTAAAAAGGAAACATGCTTTTATTCATTAAAAAATGAGAACTAATCTATGAACTAATCTATCCAAAATATGCAATGCTTAAAAAAATGAAAACAATTGTCCTATAGATCTGATGATTTTCAATACTAAAATGCAATAATTTTTCCATGAACTTGCAATAAATCAAGCAAAATGATACTTTTCTTGCACATAAAATAACTATTTTTCAAAATTTCAAAGTATAGTTTTAACAACAAAAATAGGAACTCAAAATAGAGACTGTATATGCATAAAATTGGTCATGTCTAATTAAACCTGGCATTTAATTAAATATTTATTATTTAATTAATCTCTCTAAAATTCCTCTACATATGATTAAATTTAATTAATTTAATTATATTGTTCATTCACTTTATTCTTCCACCATAATTGAATAAATTTACTTTATTTAAATATTTCACATTCATATGTCTACTTGATTAATTAAATAAATACCCTTTACATATTTTAATTAATTATCACATTTTGAATTTAATTAAGTCTTTTGATTTAATTAAATTTAAATATTTCATTTCTCCTATCCAAATCTTTCTTCTAATTAATTAAATATTTTATTTAATTAATTTCATTTACATTCCATTTCCTAAAAGACTAATTAAATATCTTTATTTAATTAATATCATTCATATCTTTTCAAATCATAATTAAATATTTTATTTAATTAAGAAAAATCTTCCATGTCACCAATAAATCAATATTGAATTTAATAATTCATTATTTACCTTCAAAATCTTTCCAAAATCCTCTAAAAAGATTATTTTTACAATTCATCTTTATCATCTCATCTTATCTCTTCCACGAAAGAGGAAACACATCCTTCTTTTTGGTTTTCTTCTATTTTTCTCTCTAGTCTTATCCATCTTCGACCGTTCAATCTGCCAGGAATTTTCACAGCGATTGATCACATTAGCTAATTAGAATATTTTGAAAACTCTTTAAATACCCCTGCGAATCCAAGCATTGGTTACCTACATACACACATACACACACACATGTGGTGATTAATTTCATTTTAGCATTGTCATTATCAGCTTTAGCATTCATAGTTTTGTAATCTTATATTCTATCAATCATGTTTAGTTTAAGCTTGTTGATCATATCTTAGCATAGCATTCAATCATCATCTTTAATCTCGTTCTCTAGGAAGACTGTTTTTTGAGCCTAGGACACAATCTAAGAGCTACCTAGAATCAACAAAAACACTAGAGATAGAGGACGATAGGATGAAATTGAGAGCAGAGGATCAAGTTTGCATTTCCATTGTTCCATTTTCTATTTTTGGTATAATGTCTTATCAATGTGTTTGATTTTTTTCTAATCTACATTTATATTATGAATAAAATTTGATCACACATTTTTTAGCACTCACCGTGGGGCCTTTGTCCCATTTTTAACATCCACTTGCAGGTTTTTTGATACATTTTCATGTTTTAGTGCATACGTGGGTTTCTTTAGCACATCTAGGACTTCTTTCAGTGCTTTTACAGGTCATCCGATGCATCCAAGAACTATTTCAGTGCATCTAGGGAACATAGTGGCACATCTAGGGAATATAATGGTGCATGCATTTAGCTTACTTCATTAAAATTTTGTTAATTTTTTTGGCATTCTTAGATTAGCGCATTTAGGATTTCTTTTAGCTCATTTAAGGTTTTCTGAAGCACTTATGGTTTTGTTTTAGCACATTGACTGTCCTTTTTAGCACATATAGGTGATCTTTTAGCGCATACAGGTTGTAACTAAACAGGATTCTGAGTCAGATGCCTTCCATAGACAAGATTGTTTTTGGCTTAAAAAGAAGCAAGCCTAGGGTAGACACAACAAATTTAAAATGAACCAATCCTAGGATAGACATGGATTAAAAATGAAGCAATCTAGGATAGTCACCAAATAATGGTTTTTGTGGTTAAAATGAATCCCATGCTTGTTGTGAAGCAATATCTTCACATCAATTAAATCATTGTCATTTGGGCTCTAAAAAGAACACTATCTACTTTGTTTGTGGCAATAGGTCTATGCTCTCCCCTTAATTGGGTGATCAGAATACATGACTTTCCTTTTCAATTTTAGAAATTTTAATGCTTTATTACATCCTTTAGAGGGCCTGCTCTTGTGTGAAAAAGTACTCACCCAAGAGGAACGACCCAAGTGGGTTCAAGCCAAAGCTAGGCTATTCCACCCCACTATAAAATTTAAAGCAAATTTGGGGAAACCCGCTTTTGTCGTAGGGTGCAAGATAAACATCCCCAAATCCTTTGTTCTAAAGGTTTTTGAGGTCTCTTGAGAGAGTTTATGATTGTCACATAGAATGGAAAACCTTACTACAAACCTTAGTGTAGAAGCCAACAGTGTCAGTTTTCGAACATCCTAATAATCATAGTTCAAGGGGAGGGAAGAATCTGCCCCCAAGACACTCACCATATAACTACCAAGGACTATTTTCTTAGGGGATCTGGTATCCACTTCCGTCACTCTAAGTACATGCCTGGAAAATACAAAAACATAGGTGCCCCTTTGGGGGTGACATGGCTGTGTGAGTCGACGCAGTTCTAAGATGTGGGTTGTTGATTATTAGGATGACCTACTTGAGTACTAAGAGTGAGTTTTCCTGAATTGTCTATTATGTGTCAAACCTATGAAAACATTTTTTGAGAAACATTTTGAACATATACTTGATGTTTAGTATAGGACTTAAAAAAAACTATTTTTAGAGTGTTTGCTATGTTTTCAATCACATTAATTCAAATAAAAGATCATCTAGAATGAACATGCAAAATTTCAACTAAAACTACTCAAAACAATTCAGAAGACTGCTTTGAAAAATTGTTTTAGTGTATCTAGTGTATATCTTAGTGCATAAGAAGTCTGTTCTAGCACACTAGTTAGTTAAGTGCATTTAGAACCTGTTTCAGTGCATAGGCTAAATATTTTGTAAACAGTTTTTGGTAACTACCAAAGCATTTTCTTAGCACGTATAGGACATAGAGTAGTGTATTTGAGGTCTGTTGTAGCATACTCTGGCACATATTGCTATTTTTGCAGCACATATAGGATACAAAGTAGTGCATCTGTCACTTTCCATAATTTTTACTATTTATAACATCCTCAATCTAGTAGCATCTTGACATTTCTCTCATGCTTAGAGAGTGGAAATCAACCAAATTTGTTAGGAAGTCAATTTCCAATAGGATCAGGAAACCCAAGAAACATTTAGGTTACAAGAAAACCTTCCAACGAAGAGATTTTTTGTAAAAAATTCAAAATTTCTTGCTCCATTACCATGATTTTCTCCATAGGTACCAAGAGTTTTCTAGGGGATTTACTTATGAGTACACGTAGAACCTTTATATTCATGAGCCTATTTGCAAAGAAAAGCTCTATCACAACGACAAAATCACAATCAACCTCTCAACTTTGATTATCTACCACAACCTTCTATTGAATATCCAACACTTCCCAATCAAATCCCTCAGTGAGTTTAATTAGGCTATTTGATATACTTATCATTCTTGAAAAATAAGGATCAAATCTTAAAATTGCATCTCTTCAAACAAGTTTCTGATTATTGATTCAGCTTCCCCATTAAGATTTTGATATCCTTCATCATTGGAAGCCACAATCAAGAGTTAGGAATGTCTTTAATCATATCATAAGATTTTTATCTTATCAGATCAAAACATCATCATTTTTGTACTTATCAAATTGTGATCTAAGTCTAGGAGAACATTTTGAAATCATATGCCTATTTTTAGGAGATCTTAATACAATAAGTTGAGAGAGGATATTCAACAAGAAGATCATCCCTAAATAACTCAAGGAGAAGGTGAGAGTAGCAGTTCCCTTTATAGTGTGAGCCATAATCCCCTTTTTAATGACAACATGAGTGAAAGAGAAAAAAAATTGTTCCCCTTCAATAGAGACATGAGAAAAACTCCCATAGATAGTGATGATGAATGAGATGAAGAACATCACCTTAGAGAGGCTGAGCAAGATCTCAAATTTCACAAATCCTTAGAAAAGATCTTAGAACACAATAAAGAGAAATATTTCTTATATTTGGCTGAAAAAGGAGCTAAATTACCTCATGATTTTGATACTAAGAACTTAAAGAGAAGTCCTGATGAAACACCCTTGTCTAAACTTAGTGCCTTGTCTCAATATATTATATCGCTACAAGGAAAAATTAAATACATGCAAGGGGGAACCACAACGAAGAAATATGCTCTTGATGACATTTTTCCTTATCCTTTTGACTGACATCTCAACATGATCCCATTTCCTAAACATTGCGAAATTCCAAAGTTTGATTGTTATAATGGGAAAGGAAATCAAATAGATCATATTAGAGACTTACAAAATATGACTTTAGAATTTTCTCATGAGGACACATACTTGATGTGTTTGTTTCCTAGGAGTCTTGGAGGCCAATCTATGGAATGGCTATCAAAACTCACACCGCTTGTCAATACATTTAAGTAATTGATTAACGATTTCATATCACAATATTCCTACAACATCCAATATCAAATAACCATGATTGATCTTTGCAAGGCTAAATAGAAACCTAGTGAACCATTCATTACATTTCTTCAGAGATGGAGAAGATTGTTCACTAGATACCCATGTCATGCTCCTAAAAAGGAAAATATCACCACTTTCATAAACAACCTAGATCAAGAAATGAGCTATCCTCTTAATCTCCATTGTCCCCCCACTTTTCAAAAATTGATTGAAAATGCCATCACCATTGAAAGTGCCTTAATCTAGAGAGGGATAATAAAACTTGACAAGGACAATCCTATATCTTCAAATCACCACAATGACAAATCTAAGTTTTGGAATCACAACAAAAATGTGGTAAATGATGGTGTTGTAGATGCAAATATTGTCTCAACTAAGACATTTGTTGTAAGTGCTCCAAGTGTTCCTCACAACACTAACTATACCAACGTCAATTCGGTTACAAATCAAGGAACAATCCTCCTCCTCCAAGGAACAACATGAATCAAACTTCTATTCCAAATGAAGGGAATGCCAAAAATCAATGTTACCATGGAAACAATAGCAACAACAATGTCTTAGGAAATCCCTCGAACACAAATCCGCTACGATCTTCATTCTTCTTTAGCAGAAGAAATTTTACTCCACTAGGTCAATCTTTAGAATCTACACTCAAAGAGTTGATGGCTAAAAATGTCCTTACTTTGCCACCTCAGTGCAACTTTGAACCTGGTGTGAAGCCTCCATCATGGAATGATGCATACTATTGTGATTATCATCGGTGCAAGGGTCATCACACAAATAATTGTCAAACCTTGAAAAATGTCATCCAAGATTTAATCGAAAATGACACCATCAAAGTAGAAAGACACCAACAATCAAATGAAGACCACCAAGCGTTTCATAGCCCTTTTCCAAATTGTCAAAAGGGTGAGTCTTCTAGAAAAAGTGTGAATCATATCAATTATAATATAATCAACCATATCTACACTGACGATCAGTAAGTCAATGTTATAAAGGTGAAGGAAAAGATGGAATATAGACAAGTCAACACAACATGGGCACAAGCTAAAGTTGTCTTAAAGGGTGATTCTTTAGAATCCACTGTGCCCCCATCTCAACATCAATATGGCTTAGTCAATCAACTTAGAAAAACTCCTACTCAGATTTATATCCTAGAACTTCTGAAGACTTCCCCAGCAAACAAGGAAATTCTAGAAAAGGCCCTCGTTGAAACAATTGTATCCACTGATTTGGATGTGGACTGATTTCAAGCCATGGTGGGACAATTTTCCTCACCCACATGTCTCTAATTCTCTAAAAAAGATGACGTCTCCATGACACATCCCCATAATTCATTGCTATATTTAGAAGTCATGATCCATAATTTTCATGTCAAATGAGTCTTAATAGATGGAGGGGCTAGGTTAAACATATGTACCATGAAGTTATTTCAAGCTTTAGGATTTTCTAAGGAGTCCATTGATCCTACAAGAAAGATCGCTATTAAAGCCTACGATGATGAAGAAAGAGAATCCAAGGGTTTAATCATGCTCTTAATCAGAGTGGGACCTGTTATCAAGAATACCTTTTGTCAAGTATTAGACCGTGATCTTGATACAACATCTTGTTGGGCCGTGCTTGGATCCATGAAATGTAAGCTTTCCCATCCACATATCATCGATTTCTTAAGTTTCCTTGTGACGGACAAGAAATCACATACCGGCTGATAATTCAAATAGTCAGACTTGTGCCAACATCAAAGTTAGTCAACATACTTTGGTTCCCAAGAATTGAGAAGCTCCTACTAGTACTTCTCCCAAAGTCTATCCACAAATTAGTCAGTTAACTAAAAGCTTTGATAAACAACTATGGTTCAAGGACAATGGAGTAGGGGAGTACTCTCTCTGTCTTACTAATCTACCTACATCATCTCGGTCACATGGACAACCTTCTATCACCCAACCACAGATATATGTAGCATCAACATCAACGCAACCACTGACATAGACATATACAAAGTTTAATGGGCGATTTATCAAAGAAAAAATTCCTATGGAAGATCCTAAGGATAAAGAAGTTCTAAATTGGCTCTATAAAGATGAAGATGAAATAGTTCTCAATGTCAAGTTACCAACTAATCAATATGGTAAAGGGTATTCAATCATGCAAAAGATGGTCTATGATGGTAATGGTCCTATTAGAAATAGAAAAGGAGTAGTTGAGCCTATTCATCTAACTAGGCTATGATACTAACTCAAAAGAAATAACATTCAAATAGTTTCATGATATTGTCCTCACATGGCTAGAAGATTCTGATACAAGACAAGCATGTTTGATAGCAATTCAAAATTTTGTGGATAATAACTCTGACACAGACTCTGGTGAATACAAATGGGACACCATCCATGATAATGAATTATGGAGGGACAAAAAGGTTGATGTGATAAAAAAGTATACCCCTACTCTAATCAAAGGTGAAGGGTTAAGGTCCCAACCGAAAGGATCTGAACTACAAGGTAACTATGATTCTACTGATATTGAGTCAAATTTAATCAAACAAGACTATTCTGATAACAGTGCCATCATTGATCTACCTCATAAATTGGATCCTATAGACAAATTCATTATGACCACAACCATAGCTGATTTCACACAACCCAATGACCCACTACCTTAGATCCATCCTGATCTCATTGACTAGGATTCATCTGAACCTATCGATATACCTATGTTTCCAAGCAATGAAGCTATCGTAAACTTTTTGTCCACCAACGACACAAATGATTGTTCCACTAGTGATTTTCAGCATAGAATATTTAATCAAGAGAGTGTCAAGTCTCCTAGCTGAAAAAATAAGAATAAAAAAGAAAGATCTAATGGTGAAAACTAGAATTTGGTAGTATTAGATCAAACAAAAGATAAAACAAAGAGCGTATCAAATGGTGAAAACATTTTTAAGGCACTAGATGATGGGAAGCTTGACACTCTCCTGGAGCACTATCATGAGCGAACACCCATCTTGATTGAGCCTACAAAAGAAGTTAATCTTGAAACTACAGAACAACCAAGGATTCTACAGTTAGCTGCATCAATGACAGATAAAGAAGTACTTGAGTTCATGGAATTTCTAAAAGAAAATCAAGTCAACTTTTCTTGGTTTTATGTAGACATGAAGTCTTGATCCCAATCTCATAATGCATCACTTGTCCATCAAACCATAAGTTAAGCCTATAAAACAAAAACTTAGAAAGATGCATCCCCATGTTGCACTAATGGTTAAGGAAGAATTGAGAAAACTCCTTCATGTGGGTTTCATAAGATCAATCGACTATGCATAATGGATCTCCAACATTGTTCCTATATCCAACCTAGACAAATGTATCAAAGTGTGCATTTCTTTTAGAGATCTTAATAAAGCATGTCCTAAGGATGACTTCCCACTTAGAAACATCGATACTATAGTTGATCTAATAGCTAGCCATGCCATGTATCCACTAATGGATGGTTTTTCTAGTCACAACCAAATCAAGATTGCACCTAAAGACTAGGAAAAAATAACTTTCACATGCCCATGGGGGACATACTATTGGAATGCCATGCCTTTTGGTCTGAAGAATGTTGGGGCTACTTATCAAAGAGCTATGACTACAATCTTTCATGAAATGATGCACACATTCATGGAGGATTATGTAGATGGCATATTGGCCAAATCATACACAAGAGAAGGACATCTCAAAATATTATCCAAAATCTTTGCAAGGTTGGAAAGTTCAAAGTTCACCTCAACCCCAAGAAATGTGTTTTTTGGGTCACATCTAGAAAGCTATTAGGATACATAGTATCAACAAAAGGAATTGAAGTAGATCCTGCCAAGGTATGAGCAATCATGGAGATGCCTCCACCAAGGAATATTAGTCAGTTGAGATCATTATAGGGACAACTTCAATCTATGTGAAGGTTCATTGCACAACTAGAAGATAAGAGTCTACCTTTCACACATCTACTGTATAAGAATGTTCCTTTCAAATGGGATGACAAGTGTGAAATTTCCTTTCAACAGATCAAGCGGTATTTAATGAACCCATAGGTTTTGGTACCACCTAATCCAGACAAACCTTTTATCTTATATATTGTCGTGACAGAGACATCTTTGGGGAATTATTAGCAAAAGAGGACTCTATAGGAAAGGAACATGCAATTTATTACATCATTTGAATCAGGCTAACAAGTCACAAACTCAACTACACTTTCATCAAGAAGGCTTGTCTAGCAATAGTCTTTGCCTCACAAAAATTTTGGCACTATTCTCACCTAGAAAATGCACCATACACACAGTGATCAAAACTAAGCTTTCTAGTGAAACATGGGATCACTTCAAGGCTGTGGGTCACTTGAAGTTGAAATGAAACTCCAGAGAAGGTCAGCTTCCTTTGTGCTAGCACCTGAACTACTGATTCTTTGAAGGGAAAGGGAGAAGAAGAATGCATTAAAATGAAGATTAAATCCTAAGGTGATACACTGAACTTATAAGAAACTATGAAATGAAACAAGGTAATCATACACTAGAAAGCTAATGATTAGTATTTCACTTACTCGACACAACCCCTTTAGACTTATGCATCATTCTCAAAAGGCTTGATCTACATACATATCTCAAGAAGGAAAGATGGATTTCACAGCTTTAAGGTATGAATACAAATTTAGAAAACACAGTTGAAAAGTTGTATAACCTAAAAATATAGAAATGAGAGTAATACAAACATTAACACTGACCTTCGAGGTAAACTCTGCATTTTATTCTAGATTCTAGTTGAGTTACAAAGCATACATCAGCTGAGAAAGGATTTTAAAAAAATCACTAACTCTCTGAAATGTATAATCCAAACTATTTGTAGAAAGGAAAAAAATGCCCTATATACAAGAGTGTCAGCTGCTTAGGGCTTACAAAAATATCTCCCTTCGAGATAAATCTTCCTCAGATCTTTTTATGGAATTAATGATGCACCTCTACGTGTCTTTGTTGTCCATGTTGGTCAAGAGCCACCTCCATGAATGGTCCTCTTCAGATCTTTCACAGCTACCACATTGATTTCTTGGTTTCGTGTCCACTTTCTAACCTCCCTATCGAGTGCTTTGAATGTTCCTAAACTCAGAATAGATAAACGTCGATTCACATTCTGTTAATCTTCTTTTTGTTGGTAAGATGGCCATGGCTCACCTTTAGCTCCCTCTGATTGGCTGGACACATTTCACAAAGATCCCTCGATGGTAAAAGTATTGCTCAGTCAGAATTGCATGTCAATGAGACAATAATCGTGTCTCCTGATGCGATTATATCCTTTTGTAACTATCGGTATAACTCATTATCATCGAAAAGAGTCATAGCGAGCCCTAAGAGTCCATCTCCTTTCTTCACTGATGCTACCTCCTTTGTGTATTGGCAAGGAAAACATTTATCGCCAAGAGGTTGTAGCCAACTTAATGAGTCATGTTGACATCCCTTTCTATCGCTGAGACCATACCAACTCGGTAAGACATCACTCCGCCAACCGGGTGCTACACCGATGTCTTTTATGTCGAGGAGACCCTCTGCATTTGGTGAGACCTCCTGGTGATGTTGAATCTTTCTCCCCCAGGGTTGATGCAAGAAGTTGGGTACACAAAAAGCTCAAAAAGTGGAAATGTTTTTACTGTTTTTCATAATTTGTCACACTTGGACTGAAAAATTGAGGCACTTCCACAATTAATCTTAAAAAAATTTAGTAATATGAAATTTAGAATTTTGAATCTAGTTTCCAAATATATAAATTATTAAAATACCCAGTTTATAGAAATCATATTTTGATAAGGATCTATAAAAACCACTTTTTAAAAGTCCCTATTTTTTTACCATACCAAGCAGGTGTACGGACAACACTTTTTGACCCAAATAAAATTATTTTGCTAATTCCTTTTAGGAAAAGAGACCTAACAACATGAATTTTGGTCTGGATTTTTTTTTATAATTTTTGGTTGAATATATATTTTTTTATTAAATTTTTATTGGCCTTAATTGATGTTTTTTCAAATCAACGTGTACGGACAACATAATTGGACCTAAACAAAACATTTTTTGACTCTTTTTTTTTCATTGTGTAGAGAATTGTCTAAAGTTTGGTCCCATATAATTTTTTTTACAAGAAAATCAACCAATAAAAAGTTATTAAAAAACCAAAAAAACCTAATATTTCAAGTTTAAGGACTAGTTTGCTTAGAAATTAATTAAAAAATAGCAAACATAATCCAATTTTAACAAAAATTATATATTTACAAAGTAGACATTGTGTTCTCTAATGGGTTTTAATTTTATAGACTCATTCAGAAAAAAAGTCCATCATCTATGTTGTCAAAGTTAGACATTCTTCTTCAATCTACCTTAGTTTTTTAGTTGCAGGTCAAAGGCTAAGGCTCGGATTGCCAAGCCTTTTCCGAGCCTAAAACCAAGGCAGCATGTGGGTTGGGAATTTTGAAAAAATAAATATTTTTTAAAAACGCGTACGCGTTCTAAAACGCGTATGCGTTCTAAAACGCGTACGCATTTTGATTTCAAAACGCGTACGCGTTCTAAAACGCGTACGCGTTTCTAAAAAGTATTTATTCTTTTAAATAATTAATTTTTATGTGTTATAAAATGTGTATGACGACACTACCGTCCTTTGTCGAGACCACTCCACTTTTTCTAGACATCTCAGCGAACTCTTTTCTGCGATGGCCTATGCCGAATTCACTCCTTGTCGCCAAGACTCTCTTCGGTCAGTGAGACTTCATATTGACCGAAGCTTCCTTTTGCTAAAATGAGAGCACTTCAAGGAGACCTCATATCGGCTGTTGGGAGCTACAGTGAAGTCTTTTATTTTCCCCCGTTGACATCTCTCTTCGCTGAGACCTTCGCTAGTCACCAGGACCTTTTTGTAGTCATACCGACTCAATGTTACACATAGCGGTATCATTTTGCGCTTTGTCTATGAGACCTTTTGAACTCACCAAGACATCTCTCTGATGTAAAAGATTTCATCGATGCATGTATCCCCCTACCACCGGTCGGTGAGACTTAAAGATCTCGCTAAGACCTTTCTTCAAAGGAGATCCTCATGCCAATGGGGAAACTCTTAGTCATTGGGACAATGATTTTGTCTTGCCAATAGGAACCTGTAGGTGAATTCCACTCGCCGTGACATTCCTGGGGTCATGCTGATAGGCAACATAAACGCATATTTAACCAAATGCATTATGGGTTGGGGAGACCCAAATAATCTCATACTGATAGGATCCCTAATGTAAAGCATCTAGACTTGATGGAACTCCTGCTAGTCGGCAAGACATCTAGAAGGTCTTGCCATCTTTCTCCTTAAAGGAAAATTATGTCAAACCTAACTAAGGATGACCTCTCAACTGAACTCCCTTGTTCGCATCAGGGGTATGATTTAATTATGCACAACAATCCCTCCATTTGGCCTTCATGAACACCTGAAACATAGGTTACCCTACTTGATTGAGCCCATAGGTGAAAATTGGGAAACATTTTTGGCGACCTTTGCTTGATGCTTGCCTACTAAACATGGAAACCAATAGCCTAGGCCTATCCATTGGGTATGGAGTCATTGGAAAAACTAAGGAACAGACTTGGAGCAGCTTTGTACATGGTTGTAACTCACTTGAGATTTCTAAAACACTCAGAAACTTATTGAAAATAGGGAAAAACTAAAATAAAACTATTTATTTGTGTTGGAACAACACTTAGGGAAAGAAATAACAACTAAACCTACCCTATACTAACCAGTAATAAAATGGTCAAACAAACCCATTGATAGGTTGGGTAAAATAACTGCCCTTCCTAAAAAATTTACAATGTTTACTACGTTGGAGAACAACTAAAGAGAAATGAAGCATGCATGACAATTCAACAGATGGCTGCAAGATCTCTTGCAAAACATATTCAAGCTTACTAACCTTTTCATACGGAATGTAAACATTCTTGTTCTGAGGTGGAAAGGTAACTTGAGTTTGTTCCTCCTCAGCAGTACCCTCATGCTTGGGTGTAAGCAAGGTATCAATATCTTTGTTGGTCTCCATTTTGGCTAGATGCCTGATAGGGCAGCCTCTAGTAAGGGAAAAGCTTGCACTTTCCTTGCTGATCTTTTGCTCATGAGCTGTCATTCTATCACCTTGCTAGCTGGAAAGGTATAACCCCTGTGGCTGACCTGATGGAAGAGTAGTAGCCTCCCTAATATGCTCATGCTTTCCAAAATGGACATTCACTCCTTTAATGAATAATGAGATGGCTTCCTCCGACACACTTTCAATCAATTCATCAACCTCAGGCTCCTTTATAGACCAAAATGGATGTTGCTCATAATTCTCATCATCACTAGAAGAGTTACATTCTGATTCAGGCTTATCTTTTTCAATGCAAGAAGACAACAATTCAATTGGTGATAAAGTCTCAATTTCCTCTGTACAATGAAATGGAAGTTCCTCCAACCAATTATGACTTTGCAAATCAGGCTCATTAGGCTCCTCCTGCTGTTTCAGCATTTGTTCAAGTTTATGAACCTGTTCTTCGAACTTACCATGAGTGAAAACTTCTTCTGGTTCTTTTGATTCTTTTCCATCCAATGTTGAACAAAAATGTTCAATAATACATGTGGACAACTCTTCAAAAAGCTCAACATTGGCTTCCTTATCTAGAACACACTCAAAAACATCAAAACTCTCACCTTGGAGGATAGAATCAGGTCCAATTCCAAGCTTTTCTTCCTGAATTAAGCCTCCATTTTCTTGTTGATTATCATCTATCAACAACCCATGCATGCTTTCTTGCTGTTCAACCATTTGCTGCTATTTTTTTCTATATGCCTCCATAGCTAGATGTAGCAAATCAATATTTTTAGTCTCCTCCGAGTTTAAAGCTAGGAAAACTATCTCTAGAAGCATCCTCTTTCACTAGATGATTCAACATTACAGGAGGAGGTGAGCTGAAACTAGGAATGGAAAGGGTTACCCGTGTCTCATACCTTTGTACTTGATAATCCAAATAAGCTTGACTACCTTGTACCTAAGCAGATAAGAATTTCATTTGCTCCTCTTTGGTTACTATCTCTCTCTCAAGGTCTTCTTCAAACTGACATCCCAACTCCTACTATTGTAAAATAAGTTTTTTTTGTTTCTTGACATTGACCAACATGCCATACATGTAGGATAACACCCTACTAAAATCATTAATCTACATATGTTCAAACCTCTGGCTCAAAGCCCACAACACATGATCAAACTGTTGGAGCAAGTCCATTATAGCTTGGCAAGGATGCTTTAGAGGTTGATTATGTAAATAATCATGCTATTTAGCATCAAAAACCTCCTCATGGGGTTGATTTTGATTATATAATGGCTGACATAAAAGTTGACCAGGAGTGGGAGGGTGGGAAACATGATGAAAATACTGGTAATCTGCTAATATCAGGTCATTTGACATAAAAAATAGCAGGCTATTCTATATAGTATGGCTAATGGGAGGACATATACACATGAATCTCATGGAATGAAGGTGGCAAGTCACTATATTGCTGATAACTAATCATTGCAGAGATAAGACATGAGGAACAACAAGCCTAAAGATCAGACCTTATTAATTGCAGACAGTTGGGCTGCTAGAACCAGTTATTATGAAGTTGGAGTCACCATGATATGTTGATATCTTACCTCTAAAAGGCCTGAAATTTACTAGCTGCATATCAAAAACTAGTAGTAGACATATAATTTTCAAACTGTCTGTTCGACAGTCCCACTGGGCATGCCAAAACTGTTGTCACCTAGAAAATGCACCTTACGCACAGTGATGTAAATTGAGCTTTCTAGTGAAACATGGGATCACTTCAAGGCTGTGGGTCACCTGAAGTTGAAATGAACCTCTGAAGAAGGCTAGCTTCATTTGTGCTATCACCTGAACTACTGATTCTTTGAAGGGAAAGGGAGAAGGAAAATGCATTAAAATGAAGATTAAATCCTAAGGTGATACATCGAACTTATAAGAAATTATGAAATGAAACAAGGTAGTCATACACTGGAAAGCTAATGATTAGTATTTCACTTACTCAACACAACCCTTTTAGACTTATGCATCATTCTCAAAAGGCTTGATCTACATACATATCTCAAGAAGGAAAGATGGATTTCACAGCTTTAAGGTATGAATACAGATTTAGAAAATATAGTTGAAAACTTGCATAACCTAAAAATACAGAAATGAGAGTAATACAAACATTAACACTGGCCTTCGAGGTAAACTTTGTATTTTATTCCAAATTCCAGTTGAGTTACAAAACATACATCAGTTGAGAAAGGATTTTAGAAAAATCACTAACTCTCTAAAATGCATATTTTGAACTCTTTACAAAAAGGAAAAAAATGCCCTATATAAAAGAGTGTCGACCCCTTAGGGCTTACAAAAATATCTCCCTTCGAGATAAATATTCCTTAGATCTTTTTACAGAATTAATGCTACACCCCTACATGTCTTTGTTTTCCATGTCAGTCAAGAGTCACCTACATGAATGGTCCTCTTCAGATCTTTCATAGCTACTGCATTGATTTTACCGCATTGATTTCCTAGTTTCGTGTCTACTTTCTAACCTCCCTACCAAGCACTTTGAATGCTCCTAAACTCAGAACAGATACATGTTGATTCGCATTCTACTAATCTTCTTTTTTTTGGTTAGACAACCATGGCTCACCTTTAGCTCCCTCTGATTGGCTGGGCACATTTCACGTAGATCCCCTGATGGTCAAAGGCTCACTCAGTTAGAATCACATGTTAGTGAGACACTAATCGTGTCTCCCCAATGCTATTATATCCTTCTATAACTATTGATATAACTTATTATCATCGGCAAGAGTCATAGCGAGCCTTAAGAGTCCATCTCCTTTCTTCGTTGATGCCACCTCCTTTGTGTATCAACAAGGCAAACATTTATCGCCAAGAGGTCATAGCGGGCTTCATGAGTCATGTCGAGATCCCTTTCTATTGTTGAGACCATACCAAGTCGGTAAGACATCACTCCGCCAATCAGATGCTACACCAATGTCTTTTATGTCGGGGAGACCCTCTGCATTCGGTGAGACCTCCTAGCGATGTTGGATCTTTCTCCCCGAGTTGGTTCCCCTTTGGCAAGACTTTAGTTAGTCGCCAGGACCTTTTTGGCAAAAACCTCGTTCACCTCGAGCTCCCTCTATTTCTCGGTGAGACACTGGCAAGTTGGCTAGAATTTTTGCCCGCCCTAAATCTTTCAGCGAGCTCCTTCAAGCTAGCAAGACTTTCCATGGTCGGGGAGACCTTATGCCAACACTGTCATCCTTCATTGAGACCACTCCGCTTCGCCCAGACATCTCAGTGAACTCCTCTTTTCAACGAGAGCCTATGCCGAATTCACTCTATGTCTCCGAGATTCTCTTCGGTCAGTGAGACTTCATACCAACTGAGGCTTCCTTTTGCCAAACTAAGAGCACTTCGGGGAGACCTCATATCGGCCACCGGGAGCTATAGCGAAGTCTTTCATTTTCCCCCATTGACATCTCTCTTCATTGAGACCTTCGCCAGTCACCAGGACCTTTTTGTAGTCATACCAACTCAATCTTAAACTGAGCGGTATCCTTTTGTGCTTTGTCGGAAAGACCTTTTGCACTTACCAAGACATCTCTTTGATGTTAAAGCTCTCGCTGATGCATGTATCCCTCTGCCGCCAGTCAGTGAGACTTAAAGATCTCACTAAGACCTTTCTCCGAAGGAGATCCTCATGCCAATGGGGAAACTCTTAATCATTGGGACAATGATTTTGTCTTGCCGATAGGAACCTGTAGGTGAATTCCACTCGCCGTGACATTCTTGGGGTCTTGCTGATAGGCATCACAGATGCATATTTAACCAAATGCATTATGGGTCAGGGAGACCCATATAATATCATGCCAATAGGATCCCTAATGTAAAGCATTAAGACTTGATGGAACCCCTGCTAGTTGGCAAGACATTTGGAAGGTCTTGTTGGCTTTCTCCTTAAAGGAAAATTATGTCAAACCTGACTGAGGCCAACCTTTCAACTGAACTCCCTTGTTTGCATCAGGGGTATGATTTAATTATGCACAACAATCCCTCCATTTGGCCTTCATGAACACCTAAAACATAGGTTACCCTACCTAATTGAGCCTGTAGGTGAAAATTGGGCAACAGGAACTACATGTTAACTCATACAATGAATCTTGTTGCAAAGATTGATCCACTTAAGTATTTGCTAAGCAAGGCTACATTGACAGGAAGGTTAACCAAATGGGTTATGATCCTGAATGAATTTGACATCCATTATATTGATCACAGAGCAATCAAATGACAAATTATCGCTGATCAACTGGCTAAAGTACCACTACAAGTAGAGCATCCCCTGCACATTGAATTTTCAGATACTGATGTCTTCACTATAGAATCCAAAAAACCATGGTCCTTATACTTTCATGGTTCTTTCATTCAATATGGATCAGGGGCATGCAAACTCTTTGTCACCCCTCAAGTAAATACACTGCCTCAATCATATAGGCTAATGTTTCCATTCACTAACAACATAGCCAAGTATGAAGATTTAATCACCAGACTCAAGATCACATTAGAATGGAGAATCACATAACTAAGAGTTTATGGTGACCCCTAGTTAGTCATTAATCATATCAAAGCTGACAAACTATTGCCATACAAGAAGATGGTTGACGATTTCAAGACGTACTTCGTGGATATCAACTACATATAGATTCTGAGACTTGATAACAAAGCAACTGATGCCATGGCCATGATCGCATCATTACTACAACTCCAAAAAAAAAAGCTTGCTATGTATTTTTGGTGGAACAATCATTTGCACCTGAAAGCCAAATCATTTTCCAGTTAGTAGGATCTGATTCACCTTGGTATGGAAAGATTTATGCCTACCTAAACGATGACATCTTACTGCCTAACTTATCCTGAAACCAAAAGTGTAACTTTATTCGCCAATCCTCTTGCTATACTCTCATCATTGACATCCTCTATTGTCATGGTCTTGATGGTACACTACTTTGATGTCTTGAATGTGATGAATCTAACAAGGCTTACAAGAATTTCATGTTGGCATTTGTGGTACTCATTCAAGTGGACTGACCTTATCCAAGAAATTGATTAGAATGGGATACTACTGGCCTACAATTGAAACAAAATCATTCACTTTTGTGATGAAGTGCTCAATATGTCAGATTCATGGGAATCTCATTCATGCTCTTGTGCAAGAACTTCAACCATTCACGCCAACCTAGCCATTCTCTCAATGGGGGTTAGATCTAGTTGGCAAGATTCATCCTTCATCATCAAATGGACACAAATTCATCATCATATCGAAAAATTATTTTACCAAGTGGGTTGAGGTAGTACCTCTGACTAAGGTTACTGGCAAACAAATCTCATCATTCATACTCAACTATCTCATTTGTCGGTATGGAATTCCCAATTCAATCATCACAGATAATGGATGACCATTCAAGAATCATGATGTTGATGAACTTTGTGAGAGATTCCATATTCAAGATAGATATTCAACACCTTACTATCCACAAGGGAATGGTCAAGCAGAGGCCTTGAACAAAACAATATTGAAAATCTTGAAGAAGGCTGTGAATGATGTAGGGAAAGATTGGCATGTTCAACTCAATCCTGCATTGTGGACCTATAGAACTAGCATCAAAATTCCAATAGAAGCAACACGATATGCTCTTATCTATGGAGAAAAATCCATATTACCTCTAGAGGTTGAGATTCCATCACTCAAAGTATCATTGAAGGGTCTCACAATAGATGATGAATATAGAGTTTCTCGGCTGCAAGAGCTGGAACTCCTTGATGAGAAGAGACAATGAGTAGTTTATCATTTGAAAGCATATGAGCAAATGATGTATCAAAGCTATAATCATAGATTCAATCCATGCACCTTTTAGGTTGGTGACCTTGTTCTAAAGGAAAACCCATGCAATCAATAAGATAGAGAAAAGAAAGGTAAGTTCAAACCAAATTGGTTGGGTCCTTATGTGGTCATAGTAGTATATGGTTTAGGAGGATACAAGCTATCAACACTAGAAGGGGACCTATTTGAAGAACCCATCAACAACATGCACCTAAAAAAGTATTATGTTTGAAGCAATTATCATCATCCTTAAAAATTCCTTAAAAAAATAAAAAAATAGCAGAAAAAGTCTTGAAAAAATACAAAAATGACATAAAATTTCCTAAAAAAAATACAAAAATAGCATAAAAAGGCCTGAAAATATACAAAACAAAAAAAAATCCATAAAAATTAGAAAATTACAAAAAAATCAAAAAACTCGTCATGTTGTGAGAATGCCTCTGGTAGCGTAAGCATTAGTATTAGCATTGTTTTTGTTGCCAATGGAAGTGATGTGGTGGGAGAAATGGAGGTGGAGGAAAGTAGAGAAGTCATGGCAAAGGAGGAATCAACTACTATGATCTGCCTAGTTGGTGAAGAAGAGGCAAGGTGGACTGAAATTTCAACCACGAGCGGGGAGGTAGCCACCATAGCTTGTGACAACGATGGAGGAACAACAGTGAAAGAGGCAGCTAGTGGAGACTTGGGTTGATTTGTTTCCATCCCTTCCTCTTAGTGGAGTGGGTCCTCCTAAATAATAGGAATTTTAGTAGTGTTGCCTAACCTTTTATGTTTCTTGGAAGGTCTACCTTTTGCAGCCTTTCTTGCATACACCTTAGGGTTAGGCTATTGCTACTCAATCTCTTTTATTTTCTTGGAGTGAGTGAGTGGAGATGAAGTCAATGTTTCTTCTATTGAGGCTATAACAACTCCATCATCTATGGCACTAGGTTCACTTTTGAGCCCTTGATAGGTCAGGATGACCCCTAGTTGCTTCAGTCTAGCTACTTGTCCATTGACCCATTCCTTGGTGCAAGCCTCAATTGGCTTAGTTATGATATCAAGGTCATCAACCTCTTCATCATCCTATTCAATTGAAGGCATTGGAAAATTAGCAACTTCATTGTACTTAGGATCCATTATTGTGCTTTCATCTGCCTCAACTTGATCAGGTACAGGGAACAAGTTTACCCTTTTCATGAAGTAAGCAATCATTCACATGTAATGTCTCATGCATGCCTCCTAATCATCTTTGCAGTTCACCCAAAAATATTCAACATGATGAAGAGGGGCGAAGTTGGGTCCAAGTGTTGTCCCTATATTCCCATAAGGGTTCATTTGTGGATGGGCGGTATCCAACTAGAAATGGTACTCAACCAACTCCTTTGAATTTCCATCACATTGAGAAGTTTGTAGCTTGTACATCCCTCAGCCAAAAAAAGGTGATAAGGGATCTCATTCATGTGTCAGTTGTTGAGGAGAGTATGTATATGCCACAACTCTTGAGAGAGCTCTAATAATATAATCTGGTCACTGGGATACTGATGCAACTTGTTTGACCTTTTTGTATAGCCTTGGGTGCAAATGTATGTGAATTTGGGGTACTAGATAAAGAGAAAGGAATATTGTTTGAGAAATTCCCAAGCAATGTATAAGACTCACCTTTCAAAATCACCTCCAAGCAATCTAATAATGTGACCTGTGAAAGCGTCATTGACCTTGCAATAGTATTTCTTGAAGTTTCTAAACTGGAGTTGAGGGTATCTATTATAAACCTTCAATTTCCAACTAGATTCTTCTTATAGAGCCCTAAATATTCTAGTGTACTACCTCTGCTCGGCCAAAGAATAGACCAAATAGGACGTCATATAGAACTTGGAGGTCTTTTTAACATTCATGAACTATTGGTGGAAGCAATGAATTATTATCTCCCCCCAATAGAATGTAGCCTACATGGTAACATCCTCCTTTCCTTAGAGAATTATGCACCAAAAAGTGGAGATATGATGGGTATGTGCAGGATCATGATGGGACAAAAAGTGGTGATATGATGGGTATGTACATGCAAGGATGAAAATAAATTTTATCAAAATTATGCAAATTTTTATGAATAGAAATATTGTATATGTAAAAGTGAAAAGTACTTTTATCAATGTTATGCAAAATTGCAGAAATGGAAGCATTTTTAGATGTAAGGATGTTTGCAATTCAAGTGATTTAAAGAATGAGTAATCTAAATTGACATTTTTGAGCTAGATGCATAAAAAAAATGTTCCAAAAACTTTCTAGACTTATACTATATGATACTAGGAGGGCTTAGGAAGCACATAAATTAGGCGTCTAATGTTGTAACAGTCAGTCAAAAATATAGACAGGGACTAATTTTCCCAGTATGATGAATGAGTCCCAGTACTGGTTTTTTGCAAAACATTTAGAAATTTTGAATTGTTTTTTATGTGTCTGATGTTGTATGATGTATACCTAATATGGTGATGTATAATTTCAGAAGTTTTTAAGAAAATTACATGCATAAGTGCAAGCTAAATGACCTTTTTAGTAATGCATGTTTTTGAAACCCTAAAATGCAAAATGATGCAAAATCTAATACATGCAAGTTATTGCAAGGATGATAATGGACTCAAAATTAGAAAAAAAATTATTATAAAATTAGGTTCACAAAAATTAATGATATATTTTTGGGAATTAGGGAATGTTATGTCTCTTTTGATCAATTAGGGTCTTTCACCTAAAGGAAAGAGATAGATCCCACACTAAAAATCTAGGTGGTTCACTCAAATAAAGGGATGTATGATGGAGTTATGAATAAATGAAATGATATAAGTGCAATAAACTGATTAAATTGATAGGCTAAGTATGCAAAACCTAAGAAATGAAACTTGTTTGAAAACACATTGTGTAATGCAAAAACACCTAGAAATGAATGCAAATTGCAACAAAATTTGACGAAACTGAAAGTTTGCACCTGGAATATGGATGGAGAGTGGAAATTTATTCTATAATTTTTTTTATGCTAATTTTTAGGCTGGATGGGTCTCATTCACCATTCTAGGCGAATCGGTCCCAATTCTACAAAACTGTTCTAAAACATGTTTCTGACAAAAGGGTATCTAAAAATGCAAAAAACCAAAAATTGACCTGGAAGTGGAACTCATTCACCACCCATGGTGAATGAGTCCACTTTTGAATTTTCGAATATTCAAAGGTGGAATCCAAAGCTTTCAATTTACACTTTGGCTTTCTATAGGTGTTTGCTCCTGAAACTCTAATTTCTGAACCTAAAAATGAGTTTTTCTTTATATTTTGACTTGGATGATGAAGAGAAGACATAAAAATACTTTCAACTTGATTCTTATTTATTTCCAAGCTTCCAAAATGTCTAAATCTACAAAAACACAAGACAAGAAGAATAAATTATGGTTGTTAGGGCATGGGGGTTTTCCTTGGTCAAACGAGTTTTAGGTAATTAAACCAAAATGATGAAAGAATGTAATGATGAAATAATGTAATGAAGAATGGTTATGATTTATTTTTATAGGAAATTCATCTTATTAGCTAGTAAATTGGATCCATAAGGCTGACATGAAGTAAGATTAAACTTAAATTCCAAAATTTCCTGCTCAATGGTCAAAATTGGGCCAAATAGGACTCATTTTCCACCCATGGTGAATGGGTCCCACTTGGATGAGACTAATTTTCCATGGATGGTGAATCAATCACACAAGGGGAATTTTTCCAGCTAAGATGCTAGGAGATAAGGATATAAGGTTTTAATTGCAAATTTGTTAGGTATTTTATCAAATATTACCTTGGGATGCACAATATGGGGTAATAGGGGCCTATTAGTGATGACGTGAAGGTAAATTAGGGCTTGAGACACATAATTCAATGTGAAATTCTGATTTAATACAGTTTACAACATTAAAATGAGGTCCACACAACCTAGGAAAGCACAAGAACCAATGTGAATGTGTGGGACACATTACCAAAATAGTTTAACTTTAATTTTATTTTACAAACCTTCTAGATTAATGTGAGGATGCATTTAAATATATTTTATAATGTTGAATAAGGGTAAAATTGGTTCATTAAATCTAGAAAAGCATGAAATTCCATTACAAGACTTTACAACACCATCACAAGACACTATTAAAAGCATGTTATTCAATTTGAAAGGGTCCAAGAGCTAGTGTTGATGCGTAAAATGCCTCACAACACTTGAATCAAGGCCTCATTAAGTTAAATTTATCATGAATTATTCCCATTTCAAGCAATTTCCCTTTTTTATATAGTACAAGATCAACAAAAAGGAAAAATCTTATGACATATAGAAGAATGAAGGTACAAATAGAGGAATGCATGTAGAGAGAGGAAAAATCAAATAGAACATCATGGTGGATTACATTACTCACATGCAATCAAAAGAAAAAAAAAAGCATAAAGGAAAGAAAAAGAAAAAGAAAAGATAAAAGACTATTAAAGCACATGCTAGTCAACCATCCAACAAGTCAACTACATCCCATTCTTTTTGGGTATATGTGGAATGCAGATCACTAGCAAGAGGGACAACATCAACTATTGTACTAGGAGAATCACTAGGTTTAGGAGGATCATGATGGTTGTTATCTTTTAAGCTCGTACAAGAGGAAAATAACAAATTCATTTCATTATGGACTTGCTCATCAATTTTGGTGGTTTCTTCATCATCATCCAAGTTAACCACAATAGGAGGATGAATGATAATATCCATAGAAGGTGTCGGTCCTTGTTTTGGAGACATTTAATTTTCTGTTTCTCATAAGAGAGGAAGGTCATTGTTTATCACTTCTATCAAGTTTGGATTATGAATTTCAATGTTGTTCTCTTCATTCATCTTTCAAGCAGTAGCACAACATCTACGCCTACACTCTCTAGAATTTCTATTTCTTTAATTACAATTTTCATGTTGTGTTTGGGTAGGAGCAGGTTTTTCAACCATAGGTTCCTTTTCTTCTTGTGAAGGAGGAACGAAAAAACCATGGAAGGTTGTTCAACCACTTTATCTTTGGCTTTATAAATTTTCTTAGGAGATGGACTAGGTCTTGTTTGGTTTTCTCTAGGCCTTTTGTAGGAAATAGGCAATGGATTTTTGATAGATGGATTTTGGTTTGTTGGGAGGGCTTTAAGCTCACTATTGTTTTCTTTAGTGGGTGGAAGTTCAAGCATAGACAGAGGAACGTTCTCAAGGGATAACCTAGCTATACATTTTTGTTTGAACTTTTGGTACAATAGAAAAAGGAAGACTTCATAGGGTCTTATAGGTTCCATGTGCTAAGGCCAAAAATAATATAAGGAAAAATTTCCATGAGAAGACGGAGGGCTAAAGCCACTATGGTTTATTGTGAATATTTCATTTCTAACTAGAAAATTTAAGCACTTATGGACAATAGATGGGACCAAATTCATGGATAAAAGCCATTTTTAGCCTAGCTTCACACGAAATTGATCCAAATTAGACATAATAGAGATTGATACATTTAATTTTTTTATTCCTACTTGTAAAGGGAGTGTGATCGATCCCATTGTAGAATGAGCAAAACCATCATACATTTTAATCCATGTTTTTAGTTAATCATATCTATCTTGAGTAATTTCATGCACATATAAGAGTTATTTTGTGATCACATTCTCTCCACAAAGGAGATCAATTAAAATCTTAGGAGTGTGCCTACTATTGATTCTTCCAGCTATGTAAAGATGACCACCAGGTGCATGCTTGATTGTTTCTTCTAAAGAGAAAGTAATGTCAGTGGGCATTATGGTTTGCTATTTACAAGACTCAATTTCAATCACTCCTATCATTGTATTAATAGGACTTTGTTCATTAGTAGCCCTAGGATTTTTTTTGTTATTGCTCATGTTCTCATCATCCATGTCAACACTCATCACATCGGGCTTAGTTTCACTAGCCTTAACGAATGAAATATTGTAATTAGGCATAGGATTGGTAAATATTTTTAAGTTTTGGAGTTGGAAGGAGATACAAACTTATTATCTATATCATTCACACCTCCAATTTGGATATGCTTAGAATCAATAAAGTAATGCACTAGATATTTAAGATGTTTGCAATGTTCTTATCATGTCCTTTTTGTTATTGATAAGTGTTGATGGGTGTTTTTGCACACTTTCTCAACACATGCAATACATGGGTGCACTACCTCTCTTAAAAGGATACTTCCAACAACAAGTTGCTAAAAATTGCCCCAAGGTCTCTTGGGTGTCAGGTCATGACTTGCATGGAATTCCTCAGTTGATGTTTGATGTTATTTTGTTGGTAATCATAGGGCATACTTACATAGATGGATGTGAAGTAGATCTTATGAGTTGAAGTTTCTTGGAATGGGAATTGATGTGCACTTTGTTGCCTATTCGAACAACAATCTGAAATTTCAATTTTTTTCTTGAATTTTAGCTTTACAATGTGCAATGAACCTTAGCATAGGATATTTCTAAAAAAATAGGAAAAGGGAGAGGGAAGAGGAGTTTCCTAGATCTACAACTAACTATGAACAATGATCATGGAGTTTCTTCTATGGACAACTTCGTTGAAACAAGATTCCACTTAACCAAGAAACCTATAGTATCATGAAATCTATGTTATCTTCTAAGGTCTATATATTTTTTACCATTCATACACCACATACATGCATGCATAAAGATAAAATTTTAAAGAAACTTTAAGTTTTAGTCCAAACTAACTTTACATAGCCATCTACTAGCAGCAAACAACAAAAAGTATGGATTGGGAAGGCATCAACACAGCATAAACATTCATAACCATAGAACAACATGACCAAATCTACCAAAGCAATCTGAAATGAACTAAAACAACAAAGAAAAAATTGATAAACATTTAACTATTGGGAGATTGAACCATGAAACATGTAGAGAAACTCAGAAATGCACCAAAGTCAATGCATTTCTATTAAAATTTATGTAGCATGTCATTACAACAACTCAACTCTCCTTGAAAATGAGAGGAGAACCCCCCTATTTATACTATACAAAAATTAGAATGAATGGCCAAGATTCACTACAAATTAGGGTTCTACCTACCCCCCAATATATTACATTTTAAAATACAACCTTGTCTTTATCCCTATTTTTTCTTTTGCTAATTTCCTTTTTACTGTAGCTACTCTGTCAAGAATTCTTCACCAATAATAGGGTTTCCCTCCTAATTCTTCAAAGCACAATATTCCATGAACTTCAAAATTAGTGGTTGGAGCTTATCAACCTCTAAAATTTTAGATCCCAACATCTGATAACTCCATTCTTTGGATTGGTCGGTGAGCTTTTCCCGGTCTTCATCATACTTAGCAATGTGGTATCAGAATAGCTCAGACTAGGTGAAGGCTTAGGCAACAAAGCTCATGAAATTAGTGGTAATCTCATCTTACATTTTGTCCTCAATATTCTTCTAGAAGTGGGGTTTTATCTTCTCTCAATCAATTTGCATGAGAGGCACCTCATACCCCATCATCACTTTCAAATATCAGGCACAATCCTCCCTAACCTCTTTAGCCCATTTGATGGTTGGATCAACCTTATCAATCACCTACTCCAACCTTTCTTTCTAATTCATGAAATCTCGCTTCTAGCATCCATTAACCAGTGATTATCTTTCTTGAATGCGAGCTCCTTTTCCCAAGTTGCACTTGGTAGTCTGAGAATAGCCTCTATCTTCTAGTAAGTAGACTCATAATACCTAGGGAAGTGAGTACAAAGTTTCCTTGTACCCTCAAGAGACTGTCGCAGATCCAAGAACTTGTTTGTTGTCCTAACAGCATGATTGATGCCCATATTTCCTATGTACAAGACCTATCAAAACCAACTTTTTGTAGCCCTATCCAAGTTCCTCCTCTTTTCTAGCTTGTCTATCTGCTCTTTTGATAATAATTACAGTGGGGCAGAAGATGTGGTGGGAATTTCCTTTGTTGAAGACCACTGGTGGATGTAAGCTATCAGATCAGCCACCTATGCCTTAAGCTCTTCTTTCAAAATCTTGTCTTGTTGAATTAAATGCACCACCATGGAAAAAAACTCCTAAAGGTGGTCCACCTTCTGTTCGCTAGTAGTTGTTCCTAATTCAATGGTGGAAAAATTATAGCTTATCCCATCTTTTCCCACCACTAGTGTCGCTACTTGCATAGTTTAGGATCTAGAAGCATCCATTGTCACCTTGGATCTGATTTTGGGCTTCTTCTCTTTCTTGGTAGTGATCTTTCCTCTGGCTAGGATAGCCTTTAGTCTTGCTTTCGAATAACTTGAGGTGGGAGCTTTCTTCTCAAGCTACTTTTGCAGCCATTTAGGCATCTAAGTCTACTTAAATTGTAGCCATTCAAGCATCTAAGTCTTTCCTTTGGGTGATTAATCATTACCCTTTCCTTCATCCCTTATGACTTCAATTTCTTTGTCTTTAGGAGCTCCCTTCTCCACCCTAGTGTTCTCTCCCTCTTCTTCATTGGAGTCTTGGGTTAATTTTAGGTACTTGATTGGGGACTTGATGGGAAAGTGTTCTTTGTGACTTTCTTCCTTCTTAGCTTCCTCTTCTTTCTCATCTTCACTTTCTTCATCATGTTCATCTTTATGCTCATGCTCCTCAGACTGCTCTATTTTAGGGATCATATCAGCTTGACTCTCCTTTTCAGGTTGATCCTATATATTCTCCCCTTCCTCTCGTGGAGGTGACATATCTTCATGTTCTTTCTTCTCTTGCTCTCCTTTCCCTTCAGGGAGAGACATCTCTTCACTGCTCTTGGTGTCTTCTTGTTGTTGTTCACCAGTTGAAGATTCCATGCTTTCATTTGTCTTATCATCTTCTTATCTTCTTTCCCCAGAAGGTGGTATTTCTATTTCTTCCTTGACATCCTTTAATTGTTAGGCCAACTCTTCCTCAAAGTTAGGATCAAAAGTCTACACAATAAATTTTCCATTGGCGTCCTTCTCTTCATCTCCACTTTCAAAAGATATCGTTTCTTCTTATTCATGAATCACCTTATCAGTTTGTAGGTGTTGATATTTTGGATGTTTGTGGTACTTATCTACTTCCTCCTCTAATGCTTTTATTGCTTCCATCTACCACTGTTCCAACTCTTTAGAGATATTCATTGTGGCTTCCATTTTTGGTGGTTCAGTTGGAGGCTTTAAGATAGGAGCACTGGTAAGAATCTATGCTAGGGAAGCTTGGATGGTAGGATTCATCAATACTTGGGAAATATTAGAGGGAACATTATGCATATGTTGTGAGAATTTCTCTGGTAGTATAAGAATTAGTATTGGCATTGTTGTTGTTTCCAACGAAAGTGATGTGGTGGGAGACATGGAGGCAGAGGAAAGCGGAGAAGTCATGGTAGAGGAGGAATCAACTACTATGATCTACCCAGTTGGTGAAGAGAGGCATGGTGGACCGAAATTTCCACCACGGATGGGGAGGTAGCCAACATAGCTTGTGACAACAGTGGAGGAACAATAGTGATAGAGGCAGCTAGTGGAGACTTGGGTTGATTTTTTGCCATCCCTTCCTCTTCATGGAGTGGGTCCTCTTGAATAACAAGAATTTTATTAGTGTTGCCTAACCTTTTATGTTTCTTGGAAGGTCCAACTTCTATAGCCTTTCTTACATACACCTTAGGGTTAGGTTGTTGCTCCTCAATCTCTTTTCTTTTCTTGGAGCGAGTGAATGGAGGTGAATTCAATTTTTCTCCTATTGAGGTTATAACAGCTCCATCATCTATGGAATTGGGTTCACTTTCGAGCCCTTGATAGGTCAAGATGACCCCTTATTACTTTAGTCTAGCTACTTGTCCATTGATCCATTCCTTGGTGTGAGCCTCGACTGGCTTAGTTATGATATCAAGGTCATCAACCTCTTCCTCATCCCAGTCAATTGAAGCCATTGGAAAATTAGCAACTTCATTGTACCTAGGATCCATGATTGTGCTTTCATTTGCCTCAACTTGATCAGGTACAGGGAACAAGTTTACCCTTTTCATGAAGTAATCAATCATTCACATGTAATGTCTCATGCACACCTCCTTATCATCTTTCCAGTTCACCCAAAAATCTTCAACATGATGCAGATGGGTGAAGCTGGGTCCAAGTGCTTTCCTTATCTTCCCATAAGGGTTCATTTTTGGATGGGCGGTATGCAACTAGAAATCGTACTCGACCAAATCCTTTGAATTTCCATCACATTGAGAATTTTGTAGCTTGTACATCCCTCGGCCAAAAAAAGGGGATAAGGGATCTCGACCAAGTGTCAGTTGCTGAGGAGAGTATGTACATGCCACAACTCTCGAGAGAGCTCTAACAATATAATCTGGTCATTAGGATATCGAGGCAGCTTGTTCGACCTTTTTGTATGGCACTGGCTATGGAGGCCACAATTCGCACCAATGCATCGATGGCCATCCCATGCCCTGCCATGCCTGACACCTACCACTAACTATTTTATTGTTAGTTTGTACCCACCAAATTGCAATCCGTCGCATCCAAATCTGCTGATAGAAAATATGGCAGTAGGATATTAATGTGGGATGCGCTAAATTTATCCCAACTACCAGGGAGGTTTAATTGTCTAAACTTAAGGGAATGGAATTTATTCACAAACCACTGTGAATATTGCCACTTAAACTTAAGTTGCTATCCTGCCTAAATTTAGGGTATGCCTAAATTTTTTGATCCATTCTGCGTTTGGGTTTTCATTTCTATTTCCATACATGGGGATTTTCATATTTTTATAGGAGCAACCAGTCTGTGCTGTGCTTTTATTTCTGCCATTAACGAACAACCAGGTTCCTTTAATTTTTTTTTTATATCTTTTAGTTCCTTTCAATATTGTTTTCTCTGTTTTATACATCACGGGTATCTGGTTTTTGTTGTTCTCTCTTCAAGTTTTAAAGATTAGTTTTATATAATTCTTAAATATTGCATAACCATGTCTTTTTTACTTATGTTGTGCATTCAATTTTTTTTAAACTGTATTTATTTAATAATGTAGTGACTATTTAGTCTATGAATGATAATAAATAATATTAGAAATTTATAAATATTAGTATTAATATAGATATTTTCAATACATTTATCTAAATTATGTAGAGAAATTTCAATTTGAAATTATTTATATTTATTTAAAAATTATTTTATTTATTATATATAAAAACATAAATTTTATGTGTTGTTAATTTTGAAAATATTATGTTTATTATTAAATATTAATATTTTAATATGTAAATTAATAATATTTAAAGTGAAAAATGTTTTTTTTACAAACACATTCAGACTATTATAATCCACACCTTGCTACCATTATAAAAGGCCTCTTGACATTTATTATGACTATTTTTTTAAAAAAAATATGAAATATTTTTTTTAAAATGCCACTATTAACAATTTATATATTATGAATAAAATTTATTCTATTAATAGAATATTTTTCATTTACATTATAATATTAATAATATTTATTATTTTAAATATAAGTATAAATTAATTAATAATAAATTATTTTAAGACAATTAGATTGCATTTTACTTATTACATATTTTTTTAGAACTTTTTAGTTTAATTTTTTATGTCAAATAATCTTTAGAGTATAATTTTTCCATGTATCTCTTTTTACTCAATTTCCTCCTTTTCATTAAAAAAAAAAATCCTAAAATGTTCAAATGGTGAAAATTGTATATTATAATATCATTTTTTTAATGGGTCTATTTTGATTAGAGTGTTCTAAATGTAATAATGAAGTGATTTATCTTTACCATTAAAAAAAATGAAAGTGTTGATGATAATAAGTAATTAAAATAATTTAAAAAATTAATTATTATTGTCATTTACTTATTCTAAGAAGTTTAATAAAAAATTAAAAAAAATATAACAATCCACTTAAAAACTATTACATCGTAATAATCATGGAAAAAAATCCAATCAATACAATATCCTTAATATACATTACAATATTTATAATGTGTATATTCAAAACTTGTATATTTAATGTGTATATTGTAATGTTTTGAATATACAAGTTTTGAATATACAAGTTTTGAATATACACATTATAAAAGTAATCACATGACATGTCCATGAAAATTAAGAATATTATATTGATTGGATTTTTTTCCATGATTATTATGATGTAATAGTTTTTAAGTGGATTGTTATATTTTTTTTAATTTTTTATTAAACTTCTTAGAATAAATAAATGACAATAATAATTAATTTTTTAAATTATTTTAATTACTTATTATCATCTACACTTTCATTTTTTTTATGGTAAAGATAAATCACTACATTATTACATTTAGAACACTCTAATCAAAATAGACCCATAAAAAAAATGATATTATAATATACAATTTTCACCATTTGAACATTTTAGGATTTTTATTTTTTAAGAAAAGGAGGAAATTGAGTAAAAAGAGATACATGGACAAATTATACTCTAAAGATTATTTGACATTTTAAGTTCAAAAAAAAAGTGTAATAAGTAAAATTTAATCTAATTGTTTTAGAATAATTTATTATTAATTAATTTACACTTATATTTAAAATATTAAATATTATGAATATTATAATGTAAATGAAAAAAATTATATTAATAGAGTAAGTTTTATTAATAATATATAAATTGTTAATAGTGGCATTTTAAAAAAAATATTTCATAATTTTTTTAAAAAAATAGTCATAATAAATGTCAAGAGGCCTTTTATAATGGTAGCAAGGTGTGGATTATAATAGTCTGAATGTATTAGTAAAAAAAATTATTTTTCACTTTAAATTTATTTAATTTACATATTAAAATATTTATATTTAATAATAAACATAATATTTTCAAAATTAACAACACATAAAATCTATGTTTTTATATAAAATAAATAAAATAATTTTTAAATAAATATAAATAATTTCAAATTGAAATTTCTCCACATAATTTAGATAAATGTATTGAAAATATCTATATTAATATTTATAATTTTTTTGTTTTAAATTTCTGCTACTCACATTAGTTTGGGTAATTATTTACTAAATGTGCATTCTTGATATTTCTTTATCATATTGGCCTATCCATATTTTTCGTAAGAGATAATTGTATCATTTTAAAATCCCATTTTTAGCTAGGGAAGTGCCACCATATAGAGCTTATAATATAGTAGTTGAGCTTCAAATAATTTAAGGAAAGCTTACTTATTTTAAGATGATAAAATAGGATAGTAAAATATGTTTTGGTATAATGTACTTATAGGCATATAATTTTTCTGTGGAGTTATATGCATAGAATATTCATAACTACAAATTTAGATTTGTGTATAAGGTTCAAATTAATGAATTTTTAATACAATCTAGATTATTTTTATAATTTGTGAATTTGATCTAATTAAGTTTAAGAATGATCTAATATATTTTTCTATTTTATTTCTGACATGATTGAGAATAAGTGATTTTGAGTTAGTTCAAAAGTTATGGTCAAAGTAGTAGATAGCTAACTTTTGAATTCTAAAATCAACTTGTATCTTTATTTCTTTTAATTTCTATGATATGACCTATTGTAACTTGAAATCAGATTAATTCAATTTTATTTCTTGTTATGTTCCTTCAACCTAATTTTTCATACAAAGGTGAATTGTATTTCCTTAAATTTAAATGAACCCAACACTCAAAACCTTCTAAAATTTTACCTTAAGGTTTTGACTTTTCTTATATCTATAATTTTTAGATTTGATATTTTTATTACTATGTCATTTATTCCAGATTTTATTAGAGTCTCGGGCTTTCATTATTTTATATATATCCCATCACCACCATCCCATCTTTTGATTGATTGAGTTTCATTATTATATCATTTACCATGGATCCTTATGAATTTTTATTTTGGGGTTTCCCTCATGCATACATCATGGATTATGAGCTATTTTCATTCTTTCTTGATTCTTGTCCTTTTATCCTTAATTATTTTTCCTTATTTTATGACATAAATGATCCTACATGTTTCATGCATAAGATTGTAGAGTATTTGAGAAATTTTCCATCCTTTTTAGACTTATGCATGCCTTCCCATCTATATTAGAGGATTTTACTTTATTTATCTCCATGACTCGTCATGATTCTTCATCTCATGAGATAATAGATGGCGATACTTTAGTCCTAATCTCCCATAATACATATAGGTATATTCCTTCATATGGTGATGTTTCCTAGTAAGCATATATTGTGTGCATCTCATCTCCCATAATATATCTAGGGATATTCCTTCATGTGGTGATATTTTCTAGTAAGCATATATTTTGTACATCTCAAAAAAAGTTTCCTTTTATCTCTATTGGTTTTCCTACATGTGTCTCTCTTTTTCTAATACACATGTTTTACCTCCATACAAGATTGGTATTCTTTCTTGTCATTCATGTTGCTCATGCTATATTAATGATATATTAAGTGATTATCATGGTGACAATTCTTTATTTTTTAATGATAATTCTCATGACTCTTATAAAAATATTACACATAGTTATAGTTCTTCACATTTTGGTGTCCTTTCGTTGGGAGTCTCATAGACATGTCCATGCATATCATGATGTTATATGCCTTTTTTATAACAACGGTTTCTCCTTCAAATCATTTTATGCCTTTATATGATATATATTTTTGTAATTGTGGAGTACCTTCTCTTTCATATCATATTGAGAAAACACATGGAGTATACATTCATTGAATAAGAGAGCTATGTAAAGATATCTTAGATTATTTATTTAGCTTGTGTGCAACTATTTAGTGATTTATCTCTTAAATCCTCCCCTACTAGTACTAGTGATTTATCTACACATCAAGCTATTGGACATGTTGAGCATGATATTTCACATTATTTGTACTCCACCATGAGTATGTTCAAAAATCTAGATGGTATATTTATAGTAATGCCCCGTCTTAATAACCTAAGAATGTTGCAAATGTGTTATAAAGGTGTAATAATTTTTTTATTAAATATTAATATTAAGTTAATTAATTTCATACATTCGTTAAGTTACTAGATGATACACTACTTTGAGTTTTCCATAAGTGACTTAAGTATTTCGCATTGCACATAATAAATATTGACATAAAGATAAACTTTGCATAACATTGAAATTTTCATTCATGATAACATAATAAAGTACATACATGTTTTTCCATACATTGCATTTGATAAGATATTACAATACTCATCCATCTGATAAGGTAGATCAATAATGATTACAATTTACAAGTGTTCTCCTCACAACATTTGAGGGATATTTTATAATACAAATTTTCAAAGTTGCAATGTTGAAATAAACATAAGTTGCAAGTGTGAGCTCTCCATCAATGAAGCTCTCAATGCCAAGATCAAACTGGGGATCCAACGGAATAAGGTGCACGTTCCACCCAACCATGTGGTACCCGTAGGTCCACGCCCCGTACTAGGAGATAGTAATAAGGTTACCTAGACCTAATCTACTAACCCTAGACACTAGTACACAATAGACTATTGGTTACATTGCTTCCAGATTTAGACAATTGATTTGAAAAATAAACACAAGGTTAACTGTTATTCTAGGAGGAGTGTCATCACAATGTTGCAAAGGTTACCCTGGTGTTTCTTCCTAGGTTCCGGCCCCCAATCCTTGGGTTACCCTGGTAACCTCTTACGAAACCCGACCCCTATTGCATACTGTTGCGGAATCGAATGTCTTTTGAAGAAACAAGACACTGATTTTCCATTCTAGGCCTTCTCATCTTATACTCATGACTGAGTAGCTCAAGAGTCATAAGAGAGGCAAGGTATCTTGTTAAAAGTTTTAATCTAACTACTATGTTCTTTAATTTTCACTGATTTACTAACTATTTGTAAGTTACCCGGACACCACTTTGTATGTCGGCCCTTACAAATAGCCACTCCCCTAAACATAACATGGATTTCTAAGTTTTTATGACTAGGGTTTACCAAGTGCACAAAATACATCTCACAATAACAAATAGACCATATCAGTATCAGACACCATATTTAACTCTTGCACAACCTAAATCAATTTAAGAAATACTTTTGAAACAATAATACACCCTTTCTACATAGTCCATTCTGGAAGACTTGAACAATTATAACTTTCCCATTTTGCCTAGAATAAAACACAATTAAGTAAAACAAGGAAAATAAATATCTATAGTTCGGATATACTAAATTCTCTCAAGCAATAATTTAAAATATAAAATTAATCTTCAAAAGTATAATTTAACTTCCATCTATTTAAAAATTAACAAATCTACAACTACTCAATGTAATTATCACTTGCCATAATGAGAACAATTAACTTCAAGAAAATCAACTTATTGTAAACATAAAATACTTCTTATTATCTTCAATAAGTTTCCCAATTTTTTAAATATATATTTAATAAACACATAATTATAACTATTATATATATATATATATATATGTATTATATATAATAGTTATTATATATACACACATTATAATTATAAATTACTTATATATCAAATTCTTTATATTTAAATAAATAAAACATACATTTCTAATTTTTTACATGGCATTGTGGTAAAACTATAAACTAGGGTTTCTCTTTTTTTCTACCCTTTTCGCGCAGGTCGTAGCCCACGCATGCCTCACTGAGGGTTGGGCTACCTTCACAGCCTGCCCACAGTGCTTGGCCGCAGTGGCTATGCCAAGCGCTGCCTGCGAGGGTGGCGTTGGCTCAGCCCTCGCCGCCATGCTCTATGGCTCGGTCGTGGGATAACCGCGCCCGACAGTGCTTCGGCACTGGTTATTTCCTCTTCATTTTTTTTTAAGAATATAAATTTTATACATAGAAACCTCACGGCAATTTATTTAATCTCATTTTAAAAAAAATATAAATACAAACAATCCATACAAATTTCAAAGATGAATTTGTTCCGTTTATTTTTATTTTTACATAAATAAACACTGTTAATTTGCCCGTACGGCGATTTGATTCAAACTTAGAAAAATAAGTAAATAAAATTTTTCCAGTACAAATTCCTTAGTACAATGATTTCACAAAATAAATTTATATAAATAAATATAGGGTTCTTCACAATCCAATTTGTATATAAAATCAAGTATATATATATAAAATATATATATATACACGCATTTATCAAGGTTTTCACACAGAAGATTACAGAAAACTTCTACAGAAGATCATCGAAATTTTCAAAAAAAGGAAATGGAAAAATTTTCAACAGTATATATGTAATTTTATTTTCCAGATACACTCAAAAATTTCCTTTCAGGTATCTCATTTTTTCTAAAAGAATACAAACATAATAAATCCCATTTCGGAAATTCACAGTAAATTTTTTTAAGAGAAGCTTTCTGAAGCCATCAAAAATTCACACAACAAAATATCTACAGAAGCTTTTTTTTCCAAACTAATAAAATAAATTTTACAAGAGGATTACCTGATTTCCTTTGCTAACTAGTGAAGAAACCCTTGTAACCTCTTTGCCTGTAGCTACCAATTCCTTCCCGAGAACCAATTCCAAAATAAACAAAAGCCAAAGATCTTCCAATTCCAAAATCAACCAAAAAGCATTTACCAATTTTTTTTAACAGAGCACCAAAATAATTTTCCCGTGAATAATAGGATAGCCTCTGTGAATTTTTCCCAGATCCAATATTACCTCTTGTAAACAAATTCCTCAACAAACATCATTAAAGCACTAGCACACTTGTCAAGAAGTGGTTACAAAAATATCTTCTCCACTTCTCGACAATCTTGCCAATTCCAATTTTGCATGCAATTAATTATTTCATTTTAAATCTAAAAATAAAATTACAATTGCATGGATTTATTTTTATTTTTAATTTAAATTTATAATTCAAAAGCCATTTCCTCAAATAATATTTAATTTTCAAATAAGCTATTTACACAAAAAATTTAATTTAATGAATTAATTAATTTATTTAATTAAATGAGTTTAATCCTTTAAGATCAAACCATTAAACCAAATAAATTAACTAATTAATTAAATAACATAAAACTAATTTCTTTCAATATTTAAGAATTAATTTAAATGACAATAATTTAAAGCACAATAAACTGTCATTAAAATTAACCAAATTTACCTTTCAAATAATTTATCCAAATAGAAAAATGATAATACAACCTATGACTCAAACTAAAAATAGACGATGTACTAAGACTAGGGTTAAAGACTAGACTAGGGTAAACCAAACTACTATCTCCCGAGCAACGTATCCGTTGAGTCTTGACATGCTCAGACCTGAGTACCCAGGTGGAGTTGGTGTCATGTACCTGAAATTTCCTGCAACCAAACAATAACATGCATACAAATATATATATATATATATAACATTAAACAAACACATCGTGCGGAGAAAATCACAGATATCACAGGGCACTCGGCGAGTGATGTGATTCCGTTCTCCACACCAATACACATCACAACAGACTGACAAAATAAATACTGTTAGTCCATCATAAACATGTACATAGCAATAATCATCTGAAAGTAAACATCTACACTATCTCAAAGCATATCAGAAAACAATAATCACCATACAAAGTATCATCGTGTCACAGAATAATCCACTATCGCTCAAAACCAATGATCAAAATATCCATACAAGGTGTCATAGTCTAACAGTGTAAAAACATAACAAAAAGCATAAGCATAAATGGAGGGGTACTACATCCTCCCCCCCTACGATCAAGCTTGCTCCTGAAAGCCTACAAATAGATAAGGATAAAGTTCTCTCATGCGTGTCGCATCCTCCCAGGTAGCTAAAGCCTCATGGCTAGGATCCCATTGGACCCTCACTTGATCAACATCTCGACCCCTGAGACCGAGCGTCTGGTGCTGTAGAATGTCCACGGGCTCCAAAGCCAGCTGCCCGTCCTCTACCTGTAATGCATTCTAATCAAGTACATGAGATATGTCAGGATGATATGGTCTAAGAACTGATACATGAAAAACATCATGAATATGAGACAAACTGGGTGGTAAGGCGAGTCGATATGCCACGGGACCAATTCTCTCTAAAATATTGAATGGTCTAACGAAATGAGGCGCAAGCTTAGAGCCTTTTCCATAATGGATTGGACTCTTTCGCGGTCAAACTCGAAGAAACACTCTATCACCTACAGCAAACTATCGATCTATCCTATGCGCATCGGCATATTTCTTTTGCCTATCCCGAGCTGCTATCAAAAGCTCTCTAATATGGTCAACCTGATGCTCCATATCACAAAGCATCTCAGGTCCAAATATCACTCTATCCTCAAGTCGATCCCAACTTAGTGGAGTTCGACAAGGACGACCGTATAATGCTTGAAATGGTGACATACCTATGGAACTCTGATATCCGTTGTTATAAGAGAATTCTACTAAGTTTAGATAATCCTCCCAACGTGATTGTTGGTCCATTACATACATCCTAAGCATATTCTCTAATATTTGGTTAACTCTTTCTGTTTGACCATCAGTTTGAGGATGATATGCTGAACTAAAGTTCAACTGTGTACCTAGGGAATGTTGTAATGAAGTCCATAGGGATGAAGTAAATACAGGGTCTCTATTTGATATAATCCTACAAGGAATCCCATGTAATCTAATGATGTCCTCCATGAATATCCTAGCTACAGATGAAGCATTATATGATGAACGTACAGGTGAAAAGTGAGCTACTTTAGTCAAATGGTCAACAGTTACCATAATGGCATCATGTCGACATGATGACATAGGTAACCTTACAATAAAGTCAATGGATATAATATCCCATTTCCATTCGGGAATGAGATGTGGCTGCAATAATCTAGCAGGATGATGATGCTCAGCTTTGACTTGCTGGAATTCAAGACATCTCGATACATAGTCAGCAATATCACGTTTCATACCAAGCTAGAAATATAGTTGCCAAAGATCGGCATGCATTTTCTTGACACCTGGATGAGCTGAATATGGAGCTCGATGAGCTTCAGTCATGATTAATGTACGAAGAATCTCTACATGTGGTACATAAATACGACCTAAATGTCGTAATATACCATCCAATTCTAGGACATACCCTACAAATCGACCTTCTAAGGGTCTACCAGATTCAATCTCTGACCTCACTTCCTAATATAACCTATCAATAGGAAGTGCAGCTACTATTTGACCTCTCAAATCTACTTCAAGAGTGGTAGCAGAAATCTCATGTCGACATTGGCTAAGGGCATCGGCCACTACGTTCTCTTTGCCTTGAACATATTTTACTTCAAAATCGTACTCACACAAGAACTCCATCCACTGTCTTTGCCTAGCATTCAAGTTAGGTTGCGTAAAGATGTATTGTAAACTACGGTGATCATTATGAAGTTCAAAACGATGACCTAATAGGAAATGCCTCCATCGAACTAATGCATGCACTACCATAGCTAGTTCTAGATCATGAGTAGGATAGTTTAGTTTGTGATCTTTGAGTTTACGAGACTCATAAGCAACCACATGCCCATCTTGCATTAAAACTACTCCCAAACCCTCTAAGGATGCATCCGTACATACTATGAAATCCTTAGTAGGATCAGGAACAATAAGTATAGGTGCATTAGTTAACTTTTCTTTAAGAGTCTGAAAAGCCATCTGACACTGTTCTATCCAAAAAAACTTCTTCCCTTTCCTTTGAAGAGAAGTAATAGGATGACCGATTCTAGAAAATCCCTCTACAAACCGCCTATAGTAACCAGCTAGACCCATAAAACTACGAACTTCACCTACATTAGTAGGTGCGGGCCAATCTACAATAGCTTGGATCTTTGAAGGATCCACAACAATACCTTTTCCAGATATCACATGTCCAAGGTATTTTATTTCAGTTTGAAATAAGTCACACTTCTTCAAGTTTGCATACAATTTATTTTCCCTTAAACATTGCAATACCTGTCTCAAGTGTTCTTCATGTTCCTTCATGTTTCTTGAATAGACTAAAATATCATCGAGAAATACCAGGACAAAATGATCAAGGTATGTATGAAATACACCATTCATTAAACTCATGAATACTGATGGTGCATTCGTTAACCCAAACGGTACTACTGTGAATTCGTAGTGCCCATAACGAGTTCGAAAAGTAGTTTTATGGATGTCTGCTTCAGCTATACGCAATTGATGATAACCAGATTTCAAATCAATTTTAGTGAACACATTAGCTCCCTTAATTTGATCAAAAAGATCATCGATTGTAGGTAAAGGATAACGATTCTTAATCGTAACCTTGTTCAATTGACGATATTCAATGCACAACCTAAGAGATCTGTCCTTCTTCTTTACGAAGATGACAGGTGCTCCCCAAGGGGAAACACTTGGATGAATGAAACCCTTTCCTAATAGTTCCTCTAACTAGATACGAAATTCCTCTAACTCCTGAGTCGTCATTCTATAAGGAGCTCTAGATATAGGTTCAGCTCCAGGAACTAGGTCAACTCTAAAGTCAATATCCCTCTTCGGTGGCATTCCAAGAATTTCATCAGGAAATACATCTATGAATTCCCTAAGGATAGGATGATCATCAAGAGATACCTCTTGACTCTCACCCTCTTCCAAATCAGTAACTGTTGTTGCAAACAGTTGACATCCCTGACAAAGACATCTCTTTAATTGCATAGCAGATATCATCCGCAAAGAGATAGGTCTTTGAATACCTACGATTTCCACTTTTGCACCCAAATCATCAATGCAACTAACTGTCTTAAGTAGACAGTCAATTACAGCATGATAAGATGCTAGCCAATCCATGCCCAGTACTATGTCGTACGATCCTAAGGGTGTAACATATAAATCTACTAAGGTAGTTAAAGTACTAAGTTTTCTACTGCTACTTTCACCCCTGAGGTGAATTCAACTTGCCACTTACCACCTTGCTTTACTGCCACAAGACCACAACAGTCAACAATGGTTGGTGAAATAAAGGAGTCAGTGGCTCTAGAATCAAAAAGTATAGAAACACTAACACCATGTATCTTACCTGAAGTATCGACCACTGTGTTCTGGTGATCGGCTTGGCAGTCATTAACCATAGCATATACTATATGTGCTCATCCTGCATCACCCACTGTAGGCTCTGAAACTATAGGTTGAGACCCATAACCAGTAGAACCTCTCGTCAGACACTGCCTAGCTATGTGTCCCTGCTGCCCACATGAATAACATCCTGTACCTGTGCCTCTACCAAATCCTCTGCCACCCGAAGGTGCATTGGACTACTAGTAACTACCCCTACTAATAGTGGACTGAGCACTCTGCACAATCTGATCCTACCTATTGCGCTTGTTGTGCCACCAGTTGTGACCCTTTCTTATTTGAGGACTATTTTGTTGTTGTGGTTGAGGGTTATTGTTCTTTTGAGGAGTTCGTTGTTGTTGTTGCTGCCCACCCTTTGTGGGTGTCTGTTGGTTCTTGGAAGAACCACCTGTCTATGCCTGTCCACCCCATGGACTAAAACATGTTGCAGGAGCACTGCCAATCTGCACTCATGTGTGCCCACCTAAAGCCATAATAAGGTTCTCCTCTACAATGCGAGCCTTCTCCACCATGACTTCCATAGTATTTGGCTCAAAGACTTGGACACCACCACTGATGCGGGCATTCAGACCCCTAATAAAGTGCTATACTAGCATAGGCTCATCATCGCCAATACCAACATACTGCTTGAGTTCGTAGAACCTACGTTCATATTGATCTACAGAAAGAGCCAACTGACATAGATCATGGAACTCATCAGCCCTATGCTTCCTCCAATGTTTTGAAAGGAACCATGCTCTAAACCTCTCGAAAAACATCTCCCAAGACACAGAACCAATATCTATGTGAAGCTTCTGCTCCTCTAGGCCCCACCAAGTAGAGGCGAATCCTCTCAAGTGCATAATAGCGCATCTGGCACGGGTATTGCTACCGTATGGGTGCAGGGCAAAGCATCTACCCAAATCCAGTAGCCAGGTCTCAGCCTCTAAGCCACCTCCAGTACCATCAAAGGTAGGAGGGTGTGCCCTCAGTAAATCTCTCATGTGTCCTACTATAATAGCATCCTGATGTATAGTGTCCTCTACTCTCATGGGAGATCTATCTCTCTCTCTGACAACCTCCTGCTCATATACCTGTCTAGGTCCAAGACGAGCTAGGAGCTCCTCTAAAAGTGGACGTATCTAAGAACCCTCTACTGCTGACTATATGGGATTTTGTCCCTCATTTCTCTGACCCATCTGTTCTACCTGATCACTGTGATGAGGGCTAGGAGGGGGAGTAACCTGAGGGATTTTCCATTGGCCTCCACCTCGACCTCTACCACAACCTCTTCCTCCTTGTCTAGGCATGTTCCTACACATAACAATAACAAGTCTTAGATACTATTCAACCAAGGCTAACAGTTGCGACACTACATACTAGGTCAACCTAATGGGATCATGATTACCCAGAGCATCCAGTGTTTCTAACCTTGGCTCTGATACCAATCTGTAATGCCCCGTCTTAATAACCTAAGAATGTTGCAAATGTGTTATAAAGGTGTAATTTTTTTTTTTTTAAATATTAAAATTAAGTTAATTAATTGCATACATTTGTTAAGTTACTAGATGATACACTACTTTGAGTTTTCCATAAGTGACTTAAGTATTTCTCATTGCACATACTAAATATTAACATAAAGATAAACTTTGCATAACATTGAAATTTTCATTCATGATAACATAATAAAGTACATACATGTTTTTCCATACATTGCATTTGATAAGATATTACAATACTCATCCATCTGATTAGGTAGATCAATAATGATTACAATTTACAAGTGTTCTCCTCACAACATTTGAGGGATATTTTATAATACAAATTTTCAAAGTTGCAATGTTGAAATAAACATAAGTTGTAAGTGTGAGCTCTCCATCCATGAAGCTCTCGATGCCAAGATCAAACTAGCGACCCAATGGAATAAGGTGCACGTTCCACCCAACCATGTGGTACCCGTAGGTCCACCCCCCATGCTAGGAGATAGTAATAAGGTTACCTAGACCTAATCTACTAACCCTAGACACTAGTACACAACAGACTATTGGTTACATTGCTTCTAGATTTAGAAAATTGATTTGAAATACAAACACAAGGTTAACTGTTATTCTAGGAGGAGTGTCATCACAACATTGCAAAGGTTACCCTGGTGTTTCTTCCTAGGTTCCGGCCCCCAATCCTTGGGTTACCCTGGTAACCTCTTACGAAACCCATCCCCTATTGCATACTGTTGCAGAATCGAATGTCTTTTGAAGAAACGAGACACTGATTTTCCATTCCAGGCCTTCTCATCTTATACTCATGACTGAGTAGCTCAAGAGTCATAAGAGAGACAAGGTATCTTGTTAAAAGTTTTAATCTAACTACTATGTTCTTTAATTTTCACTGATTTACTAACTATTTGTATGTTACCCTGACACCACTTTGTGTGTCAGACCTTACAAATAGCCACTCCCCTAAACATAACATGGATTTCTAAGTTTTTATGACTAGGGTTTACCAAGTGCACAAAATACATCTCACAATAACAAATAGACTATATCAGTATCAGACACCATATTTAACTCTTGCACAATTTAAGAAATACTTTTGAAACAATAATACACCCTTTCTACACAGTCCATTCTGGAAGACTTGAACAATTATAACTTTCCCATTTTGCCCAGAAAAAACACAAGTAAGCAAAACAAGGAAAATAAATATCTATAGTTCGGATATACTAAATCCTCTCAAGCAATAATTTAAAATATAAAATTACTCTTCAAAAGTATAATTTAACTTCCATCTATTTAAAAATTAACAAATCTACAACTACTCAATGTCATTATCACTTGCCATAATGAGAACAATTAACTTCAAGAAAATCAGCTTATTGTAAACATAAAATACTTCTTATTATCTTCAATAAGTTTCCCAATTTTTTAAATATATATTTAATAAACACATAATTATAACTATTATATATATATGTATTATATATAATAGTTATTATATATACACACATAATAATTATAAATTACTTATATTTCAAATTCTTTATATTTAAATAAATAAAACATACATTTCTAATTTTTTACGTGGCATTGTGGTAAAACTATAAACTAGGGTTTCTCCTTCTTTTTTCTGCCCTTTTCGCGCAGGCCGCTGCCCACACATGCCTCACTGAGGGTTGGGCTACCTTCGCAGCCTGCCCACAGTGCTTGGCCATGGTGGCTATGCCAAGCATTGCCCGCGAGGGTGGCGCTAGCTCAGCCCTCGCCGCCGTGCTCTGCAGGGTCGGCCACGGGATAACCCCGCCCGACAGTGCTTTGGCACTGGTTATTTCCTCTTCGTTTTTTTTTAAAGAATATAAATTTTATACATAGAAACCTCACGGCAATTTATTTAATCCCATTTTAAAAAAAATATAAATACAAACAATCCATACATATTTCGAAGACGAATTTGTTCCGTTTTTTTTTTTTTACATAAATAAACACTACTAATTCGCCCATACGTCGATTTGATTCAAAATTAGAAAAATAAGTAAATAAAATTTTTCTAGTGAAAATTCCTCAGTACAATGATTTCACAAAATAAATTTATATAAATAAATATAGGGTTCTTCACAATCCAATTTGTATATAAAATCAAGTATATAAAAAAATATATATAAAATATATATATATACATGCATTTATTAAGGTTTTCACACAGAAGATTATAGAAAACTTCTACAAAAGATCATCGAAAATTTCAAAAAAAGGAAATGGAAAAATTTTCAACAGCATATATGTAATTTTATTTTCCAGATACACTCAAAAATTTCCTTTCAAGTATCTCATTTTTTCTAAAAGAATACAAACATAATAAATCCCATTTCGGAAATTCACAGTAAATTTTTTTAAAAGAAGCTTTCTGAAGCCATCAAAAATTCACACAACAAAATATCTACAGAAGCTTTCTTTTCCAAACTAATAAAATAAATTTTACAAGAGGATTACTTGATTTCCTTTGCTAACTGGTGAAGAAACCCTTGTAACCTCTTTGCCTGTAGCTACCAATTCCTTCCAAACTACTATCTCCCGATCAACGTATCCATTGAGTCTTGACACACTCAAACCTGAGTACCCAGGTGGAGTCGGTGTCATGTACCTGTAATTTCCTTCAACCAAACAATAACATGCATACAAATATATATATATAACATTAAACAACCACACCATGCAGAAAAAATCATGGATATCACAGGGCACTCGCAAGCGAGTGATACGATTCCATTCTCCACACCAATACACATCACAATAGACTGACGAAATAAATACTTTTAGTCCATCATATACATGTACATAGCAATAATCATCTGAAAGTAAACATCTACACTATCTCAAAGCCTATCAGAAAATAGTAATCACCATATAAAGTATCATCATTTCACAGAATAATCCACTATCACTCAAAACCAGCGATCAAAATATCCATACAAGGTGTCATAGTCTAACAGTGTAAAAACATAACAACAAAAAGCATAAGCATAAACGGAGGGGTACTACATTTATCATTATGATAAAATATTTAAAAAGAGATTATAGTAATGGAATATTACATAATCCTTCAAAATATGGTATTTCGCCCTTTCCCTCACCAAGTAGATTTCTAGAACCATGTTTATAAGTATAATGGTAGATCTAATCCATTAATAGAATTATAATCCTTGGAAACTTCATGCTACTTATTTTCATAAGGACAAGTTATTTGCTAGAATTTTTCCAACAACCTTGAATGACCAAGCATTCACATGATTATTTATTGCCTCATTCTATTATTATATCGAACATTCTCATTATGACATTGAATCCATGACAAATGTTTCTAAAATTATGCAATGCAAGAAAGAAAAATACTAACTAGTTCATGATTATATGTTAAGATTTCAAGTTTTGATTACTATTATGAGTTTCACATTAAAATAAGATGAGGTTCAAGGCTTTTTTATTAATTATTTACAAATGAGAGCATGCTTTATTATAAAATCCTTATCTATCCCATTGGTGAGGCCAAAAAAACACTTAAAATTAGGATCCTCTGCATTGGACATGAACTCTCCCACAAGAACAAAATTCACTAGAATATGAAATAGCAAGTGCATAGAAAATATATTAAAATGAGCATTAGGAATGTAAAGTTGAAACACCTTTTCCTATCACTAATGGATCTTTTACTATCAATATCACCAGCTTCCTTTACCAATAGCCTCATTTCTTTTACTATCTTTTACTATTCTTGAACATATGTTCATATCCAACAATTTTATATCCATTTGGAAAATATAATAAATCTCCCATGTGTTAACTTTTTTATTAATGTTGTCAATTCTTCATCCATAGCCTCTTTCGAAGAATCTACATCATTAATACCAATAACTTCCTTTACAATCCTAGGCTTATGAGTGTTAGTGTATAAAGAAATTTCACAAATTTATCCAAGTAATAATGTATTGTGTCAATGGAATTGAAGTCATCGTATAAAATAATTGTATGTTTGGTTTGGATCATTGATGTCATTATTAAGGGTACAAGTAGGTCTATTATTAAGACACCATGTTAATGTAAAAATTATGTTGTGGGAACAAATCATGTAGTTTAAATCATCCCAAATCATAACATTGTCCCATATAATCTTATTTGTAAATTGAATTTGTGGTAAAAGTCATTTTTAGAGAAATGATCTTATTTGTAAATTCATTGGGGTTCAATTGAACTTTAGGATGATAATAATTCCCATGTTTGTCTATATTCTTGAATTTATGGTAGAAGATTTAATTTTTTAAATACATATTTGAACAAGATAGAGGTCCACTAACCATGTTAATATTATTCAGAATGGGTAGGCCAAATAAATGGGAATCACTTATTTCTCTACATGTGCAAGACATTCCCAACCAGGGAAATCATTTCTCAAGTGTTGACCTTGAATGGACACCTATTGGAGGTTACAATAGTCAAATAGACATATGTGCTGCAATCCCTCTTGAAAGACTCCCTTAGTTTGTCAAAGGAGAAGGTTTATTGGATAGTACAGAGATGACATTTGTACGAAAATTGAATAGAAAGACTGACTTGATACAACCTAATGACTAGGCAATGAAGATGTACTCAAGGTTTACTTATATTTAATATAATAATGAAGCATGTCAAAACTTATATTTTCTATTTGTTATATTAATTGATATATATATTTTGTACATGTGAAAATAGTTATTGGTGTGCTTTTGGCCCTGAGGACAAAAGAAATAACTCTGAAAAAAAATCTGAGAACAAATTTGAAAATAACTCTGAAAACAAGAAAAGGAAACGAAGTTTTATCCAAAAAAGGGGTTGTCAAACCCACTTTCTTGTTAAGGTTATGTATGGTAGACCAGATGTTGCGTTTATTACATATAATGATTTCAGTCATTGTGATGCTAAAGGTGAATTTTGTCATGGAAAAGATGACCCTTCTGGTGATCCAAGGAGTAGTGTTGCACCAAGGTTGTCAAATGAATGCAAATCATATATTGAATCCTTATTGCTAATGGGGGTGGGAATTGACACAATATGTGAACAACACTATTTAGACCCTAGTTTGACACAGTTGATGAATAAGAGGGACACATATTTGTTAAGGAAAGATGTCATGAATGCATGGAATAGAGTGCACTCACTTCGATCCCAAAAGAATGAAGATGATGCAAAAAGTGTAAGCATGTGGCATATAGAGGAGATAGACAACTTTTTTTATTACAAAAGACCAAACAATGTGGAAAATATTCCATTTATGGTAGGCATCCAAACTCTATGGATGCAAGAAATGATGGTGAAACATTCACATAATGTAATTATTGTTATGGATTCCACATTCTCAACAAATAAATATGGTGTAAGTAAAACAATTTTAATTGTATTTATGGATTTTAATGAAATTATTAATTTCTTCTACTAAAAATATACTAATTTATGGTTTATTCATGTGTAGTATCAGTTATATACTTTGCTTGTATTCGATGAACAATAGGCTGGTATACCTGTTGCATGGGCCATATCCTCAAGAAATAAAGTTGAGGATATAAATGAATGGTTGATAAAAGTTTATAAAAGAGGGAAACAATGTAAAGAAGATTGGAATGCCAATGCATTTATGACAGATGATGCTAGTACCGAGATTGAAGCAATTAGGTTTTTATTGGCCTTAATCTTTTATTTAAACTGAAGTTAACTTGTTGTAATTGCTTAATATTTAGTCTATAAAAAGCTAAACATTACACTTATCCTCGTAACTTGTAGATTATCCTTTCATTGCCGGGTACTTTTATGTATTTGGCATGTACGTAGGGCATGGTTGAAGAATGTATACAAGTAAGTCATTCTTTTATTAAAATACTTGGAATACCTGAACATTTCATGTTCGAATTTCATAGCTTGATATTATGTTTTATAATCCAGGTATGTCAGTAATAAGGATGTTGGGAGTAATATGTTCAATAGATTGGGTGAGATAATGTATGCAATGAGTGATGATGAAGACATCACTACTCATCTAATAACAAATTTCATGGAGGAATTCAAAGAGGAGAAGAAATTTATTGATTACTTTCAACAAACTTGGTGTCATGATGAAACTCGTATTGGTAAGCTCATTGAATTATTCATTATGATTTTGTATGCATTTATATTGTTTAACTTGTTTTTTATTTATACTAAGACATCATTTTGTGGGTTTGTATAGCAATGTGGGCAAAAAATTATAGAGGTTTCCCTCATGCAAATCAAGAAACCAATGCTTCCATAGAGTCATACCACTGCCACATCAAGAGTCACTATTTAAGTGATTGTGCTAAGAGGTGCACGAGGAGAATGGATTGGCTTATCCATACACTTCTTCATAGGGTAGAGCCATTCTACAAAAATAAAAGATATTTGCAATTATCTGGGTTTCTGACTAACTTCAAAAAAGAACGATATTACACAACTGCATTAGAGAGGTCAAAAAAAATACCAGATATAGATTGTTGCCCATATGATCTCGTCCCTAACACATACCAAATAAGAAGCCAAACAACTCCAACAAAATGGTACCTTGTTAGAAAATATGGACCAGATTTGCATGTGTGTGACTGTCAGTGGGCAAAGAAGGGAAACACATGCAAACATGTGTTAAAGATTTTAGATCTTCTAAAGCGAAACAAAATAAATGAGCAAGATCAAGTTGTTGGTAAGGGTCATTTGAGATTTAATTTTAATATTTATATGTTAAATGATTATTATTATTTTTCAAAAATAACTAAATTAATCTCATTGAATTATAGATGGCACTACTCCATTGCTTGATGATGATGAGAATGTCAGAGGGAGATTCAATCATGGAAACAATACCATTGGTAATATTGATATGGTATTTACAATTAAATATATATATTTTTTTATGGTTCACAAAATTAATTAAATCTTAATCGAATTATAGATGGTTGCAATCAAATAGAAGATCAAGAGGTGCTTAGGATTGCCATTGGTGAAGACCAAAGAACAGGTAAATCTCAATGTCACCATTTTATAATAAAATATTAAGATATTTTTAGATTTAATCATTTTTATTTGTATTACAGATGGTTGGAAATCATCTGGTGCTTTGAATGATAACTTTCGAAATTCTATTGATTATTTAAATCATCTACTCCAAAATTTATCAACCAGTGAAGATGAAAAAGAAAAGTTTTGTCAATGCATTGGGAGATTGCGAAAAGATATTCATACATATCTTCCTTCCTCTTCCACATTTACATCAATCCCTTGTTCAGATAACATATCTACGAGACGAATATCACCATGGTTTAGTCCAAGCAAAATGTGTAAACGTTGTTCAATTCATCAAAGAGACAATGCCATTTCTGAAGACTTGAATGAAACAATTGAGGACTATGAAAATTTTCAATTCCCCTCTACAAGATGTAGAAAGAAAAAGAAAAAAAAGGTCATTAAATGCTCAAGCATCACAATAGAAGAAGAAAGAGTTAGTATTATGCAACAACATAGTAAGTATATTTTTTAAAAAGAATTTTAGTAATTTGCATAACAATACTTCTTGTTTTTATTTCATATGTTAAATACATGTCATTGTAGGTTTGGATGATCAAGAAAGTACTCAACGACATCAATTACCTTTCTCGATTGATCTAAACCAAACAATAATAGATGAAATACAACTTATAGATAGTAATTTTTTAACTATTAAGTGTGTTTATTAACTCTATAGGAAATTAGTCAATTCCTATCTCTAATCAAATTTATAATCTTTATAAATTTACTATTGTTTATATTAATTACATAATGTATTTTTACACTTGAAAACTTTATTTATGTTGATGTGTTAAATATGTGTCATTGTAGCTTCAGAGGATCAACAAAATAGTAGAGAATACATGTTACCTTTTTCTATTGATCTTAACTAGGAAATGACAATGGAGACAATGCAAAGTGGAGATGGTATAAAAATTATAGAACACACTTCAATAAATTTTATGTTTTTAATTTGTAAATTATTTTTTTCTATGTTGATGTTTCAAATGTGCATGTTATTGTGGCTTTAGATGATCAACAAAACACCCAGCAACATATGTTACCATTTTCTATTGATCTTAACCAAGAAGCAATAACAATGGATGTAATGCAAAGTAAAGATGGTAACAATATGGTAATTTTAAATTTCTAAATTATAAATAAGTTTTTATTTGGTCGTCTAATTTATTTACCATTTAGCTAATTAATCAAATTTATGGTTTGTCTTGTTACTGTGTAGTCAACTTTTCATCCATCCAGTGGCATGAGGAGGCTAGATTTTGATGATCCACCACAAATGTAAGATTTGTTTGAGACATAAGATCAATTCGACTATTGGAATGTGTAGTTATTCTACATACACTTGGTATGTAGATCTTGAGATGACATATGTAACATTTTGAGTTGGTATAAATGCCAATTTTGTATATGTGTAGAGAATTATTCTACAATTATATATATAAAAGTCTATATACAATATAATTTTTGTTGACCCCTTTTACATAGGTTTTGAAATTGATGTGAAGGGTTGATTTTGACACTTATAGTGTTGGCATATATTCTGAAGTCTTCTGTATTTAATGATCATCGAGGTTCATTTTGGTTTGGTACATTTCTGGTGATACCTTTTTGCATACATTTTTGTAATTCATTGAAGGCTCAGTTCTATTGGTTTGGTCACAAAGGAAACATAATTTTTTTAGTCACAAAATTATGCAGAGGCTATTGGACTTTTGGAAACACGCAATTATTTGAAGGATTTTCTATGAAGCAATCTCAAACCCTCTTCTAGGCACCCTGCAGGAGATAAGCCTCAAAGTTTCACTTATGACTTTAAACCTTCACTTATAAACCAAAAACCCTTGGGAAGCTTTGAAAAGACTCAAAAAAAATTTTCTTGAATGGTTTCAAGCCCCAAACCTTTGACTTAAACACAAACTCACTTTTTGCACCTTAACTAGGCTTCTAGCCCAACTAGGCCTCTAGCAATGTTTTTTTTTTTACTTTTCACTCAACTGTTTCTAAAGGAATCCCAAAATAAATGGCTGATTAAGATGTATTTTGTGATGCTCCACAACATACCAAAACCTTGTTGGCACTTGTTTTGGATCAGACCTACCAAAATCTATTGTTTCCTCAAATTTAAGGCCCAATAGCCCACTTTTTCAAAGCAACCCCTCTCTAAACTTATCCCCTAGCTATGAAACTTTCAACAGTATCTTAAAATGTTTCCAAACCAAGGATTTTCAATTTTTTAGGTGCCTATGACACACTTGACACCCTCAAACACAAAACCCTCACCAAATTGCTCCAAAACTAGGGCCTCTTGAAAATTAGCTTTCCCAACACTTCCAGAACCTTATCTTGGACTTTTAACCAATAACTCAACATATATAAACACCTTAAACTCAACTATACTATTTTTTGTTTGTCCTTTTTGCTGCTTGATCTTAGTTTGATCTTGTGCCCTGTTTTTGCCCTTAATCCCCTAATTTCTTTGGGAAAGAACACCTCCTCTATCACCCTCAACTATAGGGCATTCAATGCCTCCAACCTTAATACTATCCAAGTCCCACAAATTCTGATTTTTAGGACTATGTGCTTCAAATCTCTGCTGCAACTTACTATTTTTCAATCAATCAGTATCTTCCCCTATCTTACCCTGCACTTTCACCTGCAAATTCTTCTCAAAACATATCACAAAACTCTCATTAGACTACTCCAAAGGAAAAGGAACCAACTTATACCTAATAGCATCTTTATGCACCAAATATGTGTTATGAAATCCATCATGCACTGTCCTCCTAGCATACTACCATGGTCTCCCCAAGATGATATGACCACAAGTCATTGGAATGACATCACAAAAGCACCTTGTCATGATAAGATCCAATTGAAAAATCTACATAAGTGGTGTAGGAGCACCTTAACCATGATTATATTTTGTAAATGATTTCATTTTTTTATTTGTAGAAGTCATTTAAAAGTAATTTTTTTTTAAAAATGTAATGATGTCAACAATTATTGCAATCAAAGTGCAAAAGTTGCATAAAGCAACAATTAGGGAGTTAAAAAGGTCATTAGCGAGACTAAACATTAGTGGGAAGTTGGAAATCAGTTTGAAACTGATTATTCATATTGTAATGTCTTTAAAAAGGCTCTTTGTACTTTCATAAGCTTGTGGGTGATTGAAAATTTGAAATGGAATAATGGAAAACACAGTTTTCTGTAATTTTCTTTAGAAAATTCACAGTTTCCAGACTTTGTACGGATTTTTACGGCCTCAAATGATGGAATAAATATTTGTAAGTGTTAGAAGGAACAAACACCTTCCATTTCCAATTTGTTTCATGCAGATTGGTTCATTTTTAAAGAAGTTATGCTAATTTTTGTAAACACAGTCTAAATTCTGATCTAGGGTAATAGTTTGCAGTAAAATTCATGTTTCTCAAAATTTAACTGCTGGATTTTACTAAAAATTGGAGAAAATTTCTGAAATGATATCCTCTAAAGCTTCACTAGAGTGATTGAATTAATTTTCTGATTTGTGAAAGTTATAAGTGACTGTTTGCCTGCATATCTGGTTATTTCGACCTAAGAAAAAAAGTCCGGACAGCAAGCCTATGTTCCAAAACATGTGTACCTAAAAATGAGATATGTTTTTAATGGCTGAAACGGGTACTCAAAAATGTATTTATGTTTTGGAGATTCAATTTTTTTTTAAAGTTACACCCGATTTAGCCATGGTGCTAGGGTTTGAATCTTGGATGCAAGAATTGATAAATCTGATAAAAGATAGTTGTGAGGCAACATATTTGGCTTGAATTTTTCAAATTAAAGATGGTAAAATCTATGTGACTCTTTCCTCCATGACCTTGTACTACTTTCAACAACCTTACTAACCTCCTTTCTTCAGGGTCTTCTATCTCACTTGCAGGTGGTTCTTGATTTACCCTCACAAGCTCTTCATCTTCATCATTATCTTCTTGGTTTTCTTGTTCTTCTCTCCTATTTCTCTCAAGGCTGTTTATCCTTGCTTGCATAGTCTCTCTCTCCCTTCTCCATTTCCTTTCTTCCCTTGCTCTTGCCTACTCTCTTGTTGCTTCTTGTTCTCTTCTTTCTCTCCTTTCCCTTTCCAAGGTTTCCCTTAACTCCTCCAACTCTCTTGCTAGTTGATTTTTTGGTGCCATTGCTGATTCTTCAATCCCTAAAGGACCTAATCAATACTCTGATACCACTATGATGTAGAGGGAATGAGAACTTTAGGAAAAAAACACAATGATTTCAAAGGTCACAACAATGCACTCTCAAACACCCTTATAGAAATAAGGCTCAATGGCTCACTTATAACTTATATGCTTCCTTATGGACCCAAACCCTAGGAGTGATCTTAATAGACTCATACAAAATTGTCTTGAATGTTTACAAATCCCCAACCCTTTGTCTTAAGCACAACTCTCTTTTTGCACCTTGACTAGGCTTCCAACCCAACTAGGCCTCTTGCGGTGGTTTCTTTAACTTTACTCGCAACTTCCCCCAAGGACTTACCAAACTAATGATTATTTTAGATGTGGTTTATGACCATACACAACATACCCAGACCTTGATGGCACTTTTTTTGGATCAGACTTCCCAAATCCTGTTGTTTCCACAAAAACTAGGCCAAATTAGCCCTCTTTTTCAAAGAAACCCTATTCCAAACTCAACTCCAGATCATAATACTTTCAACAGTACCTTAAAATGTTCCCAAACCAAGGATTTTCAAGTTTTTAGGCACCTATGACAGCCTTGACACCCTCAAACACAAAAAACTCAATAAATTGCTCCAAAACTAAGGCCTCTTGAAAATTAGCTTTCCCAACACTTCCAGAACCTTCTCTTGGACTTTTCACCAATAACTCAACATATCTAAACACCTTCAACTCAGAAATATACCCCTTATTAAGGTAGATCTTCTGCTGCTACACTTTAGCCTCCATTTTCATGCACTTTGCATTGTAAAAACATGGTGTACACCAAAGTATTCTTCCTTACCTGCATGTCATCTTGTTATATTTGTATTATACATGTTAGAACACATCCATTTCATAGGTTATAGCATCATTCCTTCATGAAATGGATCAAACACCCATGAAAACGACCAAAAACTAGTGAAAAATCTGCACTTTTTGAGGACAGTCAGCAATATAACACAAGAAACTGATTCCCAACATTATTAAGTTCATTAAAAAGGTTAAATGCATGTAAATATAAGTTCCTAAATCATCCAAGTGAGCATGAAATCAAAAGGAATCAGAGATTCATCAAAAAAACTCAAGAAAATGCAAAAAGATTGAAGTTTTTATTGATTTTCTGTAGCAGTCCATACAACACTTGAAATATTAGCCAAGAGCCCATAAAAATGAATACTCCAACATTAATAACCCTTCCCCCAACTATCCCAACTGATTAGAATTTATTTCATTACATTATTAGTGCTAAATCAACAAAAACACACTTTCCCGCCTAAAGTTGGAGTTTGAAAAATTGAATTCTCCAACTTGAAATTTATTAACTCCTATGAACTAAAGCCTTCTAAAACTTATTACATGGTATTATTCAACCTTAATTAACATGATTAAAAAAAAAAAAACACCTATCTAGACTCTTAGGACACTATTTGTCAATTACAATGCATTTTGGTCCTATGGTCCTTATCAGGACCCTTAGGGCTTTCAACTCCTTCAATATTTTTAAAATTCCTTAGCCATTATCTTTGCTTATTTTATCAAGACTCACTATATTCTATAAATTTGTTAACTGATCTCAGTTTTTCTTGAAACTATCAAATTCTTTATTTTCAAATGACATTTAGATCACTACTAAGTCTATTGTTATATAGTGTATTTCCTATTGTCACTTTTTGGAACCCACTCTCTTATATTTCTTTCATTGTAAACTTTAGTGATGGCTTGTAATCAACACTTTTCCTTGGTCTATGACTATTCCTATATCAAATATCTCCACATGTTTTCAAAATTGGTTGCATCTTTTCCATTAATCCTTGAGAAAATTATATTCTTTTAACAAAGAGATGGTGCTCCACACCCCATGGATACATGCTGGTGTAAATAGGTAATTTTCCTAACTAGTTAATTAGTGGAGTCTTATTTATATGTCAAGTCCACTTAGGTCCTAAGAATATTCAAGTCATTTAGATAAGATTTTATATTTTTAGGTTTTATTAAATATTAGTTTCTTAGGTCATTTAATGATGGCTTATGTCATTTAATAATTTAATAATGACACAAGTCATTTAATGTTTTGGCATTTGGAGCTTCATCACACCTTGTCTATACAAGCAAGGTCATTGTACACTCTTGTAACATACCTCATCATCATCGGAATGAGGTATTGGAAAAGGTGTTGCATGAAGCTGAGCTAGACCTCGAGTGGGCTAAAGAACATCGGGCGGACAACGAAGGTTATATCTAATTAATGACTGATAAAAATATGTTTGTTAAGGAACTAGATGTGGAAAAAGTTAAAGAATATTTCCATAAGAAGATGGAGGAGAGTGCAACAGATGACATATCTTCGCTCTTCATGGATTTTGTTGCTAGGGCATTCGCTCGATTGAAACAAATGGTGGAAGCTGCTTCAAAATGTACCAAGCATGGAGAAGAGATGGTTGTTAGATGCCTTCTTGATCTATACTTTTGGTTGTTTGTTGATGACATACAACTGTGTAAAGTTAACCTGGACTTAGATTAACAACTGCTCTAAATTTCTATTGTTTGTTCATGCTTATGGTGAATGAATAATTGAATATATGTAGTCCATTGAAGCTTGCACAAATTTCATGAAACTGTGTAGTAATCTGGTTAAGTGAAATTCTATTTTAGGAAGGTTGTCCATAGTAAAATCCTCCATGATCACTGTTCATTGTTGAATTTTAGGTCTAGGAACCTTCTCTCTTCCTTGCCCTTTTCCTTTTTTTTTTAATAAGTAACCTATGCTAAGGTTCATTGCACATCGTAAAGCCAAATCTTAAGCTAAATATAGGAGTTCAAACTGATGTTCGAACCTGCAGCAAATTGCACACTAACTTCCCACTTCGAGGAACTCCATTTTGTGATCCTACTTCCTTCCAGCCTAACTTCAGAGAAATTGGCTTGGCGAATGAATGTAGCAGGGTATTTCCAAATTCAAGACTTTTACTTAATGCTTATTACAAGAGGATTTTCCAGATTTAAGAGGAGTTTATTACAATGAGCCCAAGACTATTGCAACATGATTCCAGAGATTTAGGGGTGGTTGTTTATGAGGTTTCAAGTGCTCTTCGCTTGTTAAAAGTGTTTGGTGGTGTTTGGGAATGAAATAATGGATATTTACTATTTTTGAGTGAAATCATTTTCTGTCTACCCCTGAAAATGACATAGCCTTGAATCTCCAAAAAATGAGCATAACTCTCATAATATTTAACATCATACACATAAGCTTTAAACTAGCAAAATAAATTTGGTGATGAGGAGATAATTTATGCAAATTGAAATATACCTCCCTCTTAAGACACCTATTGATCAAGTTTCTCAACACTCATCTCTTCATCATAGGGCTATATGTTGATCTAAATTTTTTAGATGTACAACAGATGTGAGATGGCCCATGAATATCATTAATTTTTTAATAATTACTGTCATGGGATGGTAATAGTCATTAAAATTTTATAAAATGATTGTCATGGGCTATAGATAGTCATTAAGAAGATTTTTGTTTTTGGATTTTTAATTTATTTTTGTATTTTGTATTTTTTAAAAATTGACATCCCATATTAAAGAGAAATGACTTTGAGAAAATTCCAAGATTTTGAACATATTTTATGTTTTCATAATTTGAAATCATCTAAAACTAATTGCAACTCCAACAAGGTGGTTGGTTTAAGAGGAGGTCCTAGAATTGACACTTGGATCAGATCTTGGCATGAGGTATTCATATCAAACATATGTTTGGATTATTTATTTATGTGCATTAAATGATTTTCTTCGAAGTGTAAGTGTGTTATGTGGTAAGTAAGTATATGGTAGTAGTGTATATCCTCACCATTATCTCATGAATGGACAATTAGACTATGGATATACTTTAGAAGGTGGACTTCACTAAGTATTACTTATGATGGATTGTGAGATGAGGTAATGTTTAAAGAAAGCTCCGAAGTTGGGACATATATGAATGTAATAGCTCTCCATTTAATGATTCATTAAAGGGGTAGTGATTTTGGCATTCAACTGTTTCTCTTGTTGAACATGGATGATGATGGACATGTTTTTTTGTTGGGCTGAGAGCTTTTGCAAACATATTCATGTCATGAAATACCTTTTCTTGGAACTTTTGCTAATTTGTCTCTATATTGTGGCCTTGTAGGTGAGGTTGTGGATTGACACAAGGGGTCTTGTTTCTTTATAGTCATTTTAAATATTTTTCTTGGCATGTAAGGTTAGGTGGTTAAACCATAATATCTTAAAGGGGCACAAATCCTACTTTGTGTGTCAGGTATGTATCCCCTTGTTATAATATGAAATATTTTTTCAAAAAGTATTGGTAGTAAATCCATCATAAATAATTAAAAGAGTTAAAGGTGGATCTTATGTTAGATGCATTGGAAAGAACTCCAAAAAAATATAAGTAGAAATACAAAGAGGGTTAGTCAAAGGCAACACAATCATGTTATAAGTGAAAAAATAAATAAGATAAAATCATGTTATAAGTGATGCTAAGAATGTCTCAATAAAAGTAGACTTAGAGTAGGAACTAGGTTCTATTAATCAAATCATGTGTGTCCATGATTCAATTACTCATTTTCATGTTGACTTTGAATTGCCATTTAGAAAGGGATACTAGGCACATAAAAACAATTATTCCTAACACATGCTTAGACATTATTTCAATGCTACTAGCCAAGCATCTATAGCCCTAATATAGTTATCTCTAGTCACACTCATAACTCCATTGCTACTTAAACATCTAAAGAATTAGTAGAGATACCTAATTCACTATTTTTTTTTAAAAATTAAACATTTTCTCATTTTATTTCTTATTTTTTCTTGTATTAATTTCTTTTGATTTTCTTTTAGCTCAACTAGCAAGATATGAATCTTGTTACCTAGTTTGGGGACCACCAATGGCATGTGAGAGGATCTCTTAGGAAAAGAGAAAATTAATTACCTAAAACCACAATGGGTCACCCTAGCATACTAGACAGTATAATGTTGATTATTATTTTGATTAAATAAATTATCATGCATACTTAGCAAGTTAGGAATAACTCAACTAAGAAGGGAACAAAACCTAAGGGGGCTAGTGCATTGAATTGGGGGAAAAAAGAGGCAAAATAATAAAATTTCACTATAACATGATCGTGCTACAGCTAATGCAAAAAATTTATATACAACATAAAGGAAAAATACCATGCTACCTTCATTTTCCAAGCCAATTTATCCGAAGTTAGGCTAGAAGAAAGTCTTGTAATAAGTGGTAATCATATGGTGAACTCACGAAGTTAGGCTAGAAGGAAGTAGGATCACAAAATGGAGTTCCTCGAAGTGGGAAGTTAGTGCACAATTTGCTACAGGTTCAAACATCAGTTTGAACTCCTATCTTTAGCTTAAGATTTGGCTTTACGATGTGCAATGAACCTTAGCATAGGTTACTTATTAAAAAAAAAAGGAAAAGGGCAAGGAAGAGAGAAGGTTCCTAGACCTAAAATTCAGCAATGAACAGTGATCATGGAGGATTTTACTATGGACAACCTTCCTAAAATAGAATTTCACTTAACCAGATTACTACACAATCTCATGAAATTTGTGCAAGCTTCAAAGGACTACAGATATTCAGTTATTCATTCACCATAAGCATGAGCAAACAATAGAAATTTAGAGCAGCCATTAATCTAAGTCTAGACTAACTTTACGCAACTATATGTCATCAACAAACAACCAAAAGTATGGATCAAGAAGGCATCTAACAACCATCTCTTCTCCATGCTCGGTACATTTCGAAGCGACTTCCACCATTTGTTTCGATCAAGCGAATGCCCTAGCAACAAAATTCATGAAGAGCAAAGATATTTCATCCATTGCACTCTCCTCCATCTTCTTATGGAAATATTCTTTAACTTTTTCCACATCTAGTTCCTTGATAGACATATTTTTATCAGTCATTAATTGGATATAACCTTCATTGTCTACCTGATGTTCTTTAGCCCACTCAAGGTTGAGCTCGGCTTCATGCAACACCTTTTCCAATACCTCATTTCGATGATGATGAGGTATGTTACAAGAGTGTACAATGACCTTGCTTATATAAACCAAAACCCCAATAAAAAATTCATCTAATCTACCTTAAAAAAAGACAAACCCAAAACTAAATGGTTAAAAATATACACAAGTCAATAGATAAATATATTAATAAAGAAGAGTAACTCAACAAACCTTCCACCAACATCCTCAAATAGGAGTCATTCTTCAATTAGGTATATTTTCTCTTTCTCATTATTGGCTATCTTGTTCCATTCTTAATGTTTCTACTTACCCCCATCTAAGCTATGTGGCAATCTCTACCTTATACCTCCTTGAATACAAAAAATGAAGAATAATATATAAAAGTGGTGGAGAGAGGGGCCTTGAAAGGGCATTCAACGCTTGCTTATGATTAAGAATAATTAAGTGATAAGGTTTTGGTTGAAAAGAATGATATTATTTTATTATCTTGACAAATGAAGTTGATAGGAGTCTACCAAACATGCTTTTTTATAGAACAAAAAGTAGTCCCTTGCTTGGTTTTGGGTCAAATCTATTCTTCTTTTTGAGTGCGTTCTATTTTAGCATGCTTATGTAGATGAATTTCACTAAATTTCATTCATGTTTGGATTTTCATTATTGTGTGGGTCTGCAAACTTTCAAAAATTTAGGTATTATCATTACTCATACGTTCATTCTAATTTCTTCCTTTCATTCTTTTGTGTAGGTATGTATTATGATGTTTTCAATTTTTTAGTTTTTAAGCTTTTTTTTTTAAGTTTTAATTTTAAGATTTTGATTTTTAATGACTATCTATAGCCCATGACAATTATTTTATAAAATTTTAATGACTGTTACCATCCCATGACAGTCCATGGGCTATCTGGCATCTATCTGGTACAACTCTTCCTTTTGGTGCAATACTTCAGAAAAAATAAAATATTTAATTAGTTTCCTTTTGGAAAATTAAATATTTTAATCGTTAATCCTCGTCTTTGTGAAAATTAATTCAATAATAGTCTTCTTTCGTTGGAAAAATTCACTTCACTTTTTACTTGTATGTATCTTCAGTATGCTCTTGGAAAAATTCACTTCACTTTTTACTTGTATGTATCTTCAGTATGCTCTTTAGGTAAAAATAATTATCCCTTTTATAACCCTCTGGTAAAAATTGATTCATTTGGCTTTTCACATAAAAATATTTTTGGGTAAAATAATTACCTAATTCGATAAAATTATCTTACCTCCCAACACAAGCACTTTAAATCTTCTGTAAAAAATAATTACTTTTCAATATTATTGCACATTTTGATAAAACAAAAAAATTAAAATAACTTTTAAATAAATAAAAATACTCTTTAAATAAAATAAAATAATTTAAAAGATTAAAATTATGTATTATGTATAATAAATAAAATGATTAAGATATTTGTACAATCTATATTAATTATTCTTTATTTCTTATTTACAAAATAAAATCTAAAACATTATTAAAAAATAATTATTTTAAAAAAACAACTATTAAATAAAAAAAATAACATTAACTAATCTTCAATTATTAATCAATCAAATTAAATATAAAAAAAAATCCATATTAAAAATAAAATTTATACAAATATTACATGTTAAGAATGAAATTTAAAGAAGATAAAATAAAACTTAAGGCACTAAATGGGGGAAAGTATGGCTATAAAAAAAATCAGTAAATCAAATAATATAGCCATACTTTTGGATTGACCCAAAGAGATAAAATTGATGGGTTTTAAACTTAGATTCATACTATAAAACTATAATTATATTAACAAATAATTAACATACAAAAGTTACATTATGCGAAGAACATTTATTTAAATCTAGATTGAAAAACATATAAAGGTAAAAATTTGATAATTAGAATAATTTAAAGTATTTATTGATTTTTATTTTACAATTCATGAATATCAATGTTTTCTCTCATAACATTCTATTCATCATCAACCCTTTGAAATTACACAATTCAATTAAAAACTAATTTATAAATTGTAAAATAAAAATTGATATTGCATCCAAAAATATCTAATTTTAGTTATAATTTATGGTAACTTAAAAATAAAGAATTTATAAATATATTATTAAATTTATGAAAAATAAATAAATAAATAAATAAATAAAAATTCATATATAAAAAAATCAATAAATATATTGTAATTAAAATATATTAAAATCAGCCGGCTCGGGTAGCGGGATTGGCTTAAGGCTGTGGGATGGCTCCTCATGGTCTCGGGTTCGATTCCGCTCTCGGTACACCTGGTGGATGTGGTGATCGCGTTGCAAACACTGAGGACTAGTCTCTCGCCTCTAGGTGGCTGGCTGGCTGACACCTTATTGTAACAAAAAAAAAAAAAATATATATATATATATATATATATATATATATATATATATATATATTAAAATCAACTTTTTAAAATAAAAAAACTTCATATATTTAATTTTAGTTATAATTTATATTAATAAAAAAAATTATAAAATATTATTAAATTTTTTAAAAATATATATTTAAAAAATAATAAAAATTCATATTAAAAAAAATCAATAAATATTTAATAATAAAAATATATTAAAATCATTTTTAAAAAATAAAAATAAACTACATATATTTAATTTATATTAACTAAAAATAAAAAGTTATAAAAATATTACTCCAAATGGCAGGCGGAAGGGGATGAATTAAACTAAAATTCAAACTAAATAAAATTAAACTGCAAGGAAGTCTAGGGCGTATGGAACAGGACTGATGAGGACAGGAAAATACGGCACTGGCACCGCAGGTATGTCAGGGACCGACGAGGATTGGAAAATACGGTAGTGGGTATGTCAGGGGGGTGGCAGCGGATGGGCATCGATGCCATGCGGTGCAAATTGTCACCCCTATAGACATTGCCTTTTTGTATAGCCTTGGGTACAAATGTATGTGAATTTGGGGTACTGGATGAAGAGAAAGGCATATTGTTTGAGAAATTCCCAAGCACTATATGAGACTCACCTTTCAAAATCACCTCCAAGTAATCTAATAATGTGACTTGTGAAAGCGTCATTGACCCTACAATAGTCTTTCTTGAAGTTTCAAAACTGGAGTTGAGCGTATCTATCATAAACCTTCAATTTCCAACCAAATTCTTCTTCTAGAGCCATGAATATTCCACTATACTACATCTGCTCGACCAAAGAATAGACCAAATAGGACGTCATATAGAACTTTGAGGTGTTTTTAACATTCATGAATTACTGGTGTAAGCAATGACTTATTATCTCCCCTAATAGAATGTAGCTATAATGAATTTTGAGTGCAATGACTCCCCTTGGAATTGGTACTTCATTTGATCCTTATCCTCTTTCCCATGAGGATCTCTACTTGATTTCTTTCCTTTGCCCTTTTCTGCAGCTACCCCCAAGGATCTTACACTCGATTCCATATATCTTGCAAACAAATGCATGATGAGCACGATCAAGCATGAAGACACAAACGTTAGCCAAAATCCTTGTTAGATGAAGTCTAATTAGATAATATGTCATTCATGCAATCAAAAATTTACTTCAAAATTTCATTAGCAATCTATTGAAGAGAAATTGGATAGCTCGGGCCCTAGGGGCCAAACTTCCCTAGTTGGAATGCTATTTTAGAGGGTCAACAAGGCAAGAAAATATGTATGGTTTCTCTCAACCTTAGATTTGGATGATTTGAAAGGCCCATGCAAGAGAGGGTTCAATTTGAGCACATGGCTCGAGATTGGTTTCCAGTTCGGAGGTCATTTGGATCATTATTGGAGCATCCAAAGTTATGAGGGAAAGTCATTTGGAGTTTTCTATTTGGAATGGATCTAGTGAGATGACATTCCAAGGGTGGAGTTTTGGAGTTTGAGACCTATGAGCTTGAAGGCACGAACTTGATAAGTTGGGAAGCCTTCAGAAGATGGCCATTTGAAAATGGCGGGTGTTGAACGGAAGTCCGATGGGAGCAACCTTACAAACCGAACCCGACATTGAGCTTAGCTTCCATATTTTCTTCATAAAAATTTCTCTGACAATCAAATTGGTTGGTTTTGGGGAGAAGAAGGATGAATTCATTTTTCCCTTTTGGATACCTAGCATGGAATAGAATACTGGTAGTAGAAACCTGGTGGTTGGGACCCATTGGAGGCAAAGACGCTTAGATTTTGATCATTTGGTGTTCATGCAACATCAAGTCATAGAGGAGCTGGGAGGTGGAAAATAGTGGTCATTTGGTTGTTTGGAATGGGGACGTCCATGCAAAAGTTTGCGGATGGAAGTCCACGGTCTGAGACCTGCGAATGGTCATGGATATGGCACTTTTCTCATTTAACTCTAGTGGTGAATGATATGATGGGGCTCGGGGCATGGGCGGACAAGGTGGATATGCCATTTGAATACAATGAAATCCATGTATCATATTGAGGATAGAATCCTATGGGAGTGGTTCTGAGAGGCATGAAGGTAGGCCAAAAGTTTATTTTCTAAGTCCCGACAATGAACAGGGCAAGCAAATCTGGGGTCTCGGACCTGGAGAAACATTTTTTCATCATTTCAATGTTTTGAGTTTAAGGTTTTTCTCAATGGAAAAGGAGAGCCTTAGGCCTGGATGGTGCTAGTTCCATATGGAAGAATGGCGTAGAGGCGATAGGGTTTCAGATTCAATTCTACGATGATTTTGAAAGGTTTCTTATAATGTGGTTTTTTTAGATGTTCATCCCCTCTCCCTAATGAATACATATTTCTCCCCCTCTTATCCATTATTTAATGCAAAATCATCAAAAAAACATTGTGGAAGGGTGGATGGCCATCAAAAAGCAGTTTTGGAAACCATCAGCAAAGGAAAGTTTGGGTTCTAATGGTTGGATCTCTAGTCGAGGATGGCTGTTCGAAATAGAAAATGTATAGCGGAGTCCTAGGCAGAGAAGTCCAGCAGGGTGTGTCCAACTCAAGTGAAAGATAGTTGGTTTTGTAGCACAAGTCACAAGGATGGGGAGTAGGGGGCTGGGTCTTGGGGAATGGGAAGATGAAGGCCTTCAACCATTTTGGAATAGAAAATGAACAACGGACATCCGGTGGGGGAAACCCGCTATGATGAACCTATGAGGCCCCAAGGCTATTGGTAGAGGAAAACTACCAAAGGAACTCTACAAGGACCTCAGACTTAGCAAATTTGGAGGGGATGAAACATGGTCAACTTAAGATAAGACTTTGGAGGCACTCTAACCACTAAGGACACCAAAATAGGGGCAGAAAAAATGAGTTGGTGATAAAATGATAGGCATTGTGTCTAAAGCTTAGAGGTAGGGGCTTGTTAGGATCAAGAGGTCAAATGGGAGGCAAGGTAAGGATGTTCTTCTTTAATAGTTGAGTCATGATATTGTGAAGTGTGTTAGGTAAGGGAGTAAATTATCTTTAGGGATCCCCAAATATATAAGGATTACTCTTCTTTATAGCAGCTACTTTGGTATCAACTTGTTACATAGGTTGGGAGGTGCAATTTAGTTGAAGGAAACTTTTATTTTTTCTCCTAAAGGACTGGTAGGTGTTTTGGTTTGAAGCTTCAGACTTTTCAGGATGGGTAGAGGTGGTTTTCGGTTCACTACTATCTACAAAATTCTAGTAATCTCGAAGGGTGGTGCATAAATACATGAATGAAGGGAATTTCATCATGGTAAGCTTGTATCTTATCTTAAGACTTTGTAAATTTCTTTTAATTTCTTTTGAAGGTGAGAATCAAGAATATTCACACTAATTTGGGAATAAAGTGATTGGTAATGTGAAATAAAGTCAGTGACTTTTTCACCCTCATTTTGCTTACATCTTATCAAATCAACTAATGTCATTTAAGGAACCATACACACTTAGAAATGGTTAATAAAGGCCTCAACAAGTTTATTAAATGAAAAAATTGAGTTATTCGGTAATGTAGAAAACTAGTCCAAGGAAATTTCTTTCAAGGATAATGGAAAAAGTTTAGCCAAAAAAATTTCCTCAAGGATAAAGTCACTACATAAAGCAGTAAAGGAAATTACATGATTTGCAGGATCTCCCTTTTCTCCATATTTCTCAAATCTAGGGATCTATATACCTTGTGGCACCAAAGTTCTCAATATCTCCAAAGATAGTGGGCAGATTTAGACATATTATGAAGGTGGACCATTTTGATTTTGATTTATGGTGGAAAGTTGGCATTGAATGGATGAAAGGATTTGTAAAAGGTGATTAATGATAGGATCGTTGCTTATGATTTGAGACAGAGGTGAATATGGTGGTGGTGTGTATGTGTTGGAAGGAATAGTGAATGGATTACTTATAGGAGGAGATAAAAGATTAGATTCCACATAAGTATAAGGAGCACTTGTGGAAATATTCAAAGTAGGAAGGATATTTCTAGTTGGTTGCATTGTTTTGGTCACTTGAGGATTGGTATAGGTGGGAATGGAGGTTATGGTTGAAGGGGGAGGAGTTTGATTTCCTCCTTGGCTTTGCACATTGCTTGAAGCTTGAGCACCATTAGTGGTGGAAGGAAGATGTTTTCCAAAGATGTGAGCTATGTTGCACACAAATTCCATTCCTTCGTCACTTTCCATCGTGTGGTGAAGACTATTATGGTAGATATAATGGTGTTTGAAATTTTTTCAGTACTCACACTATCCTATAAATGAGCTAGGTATTCATGCATTTTCATTATGTTCTCTTGAGGGATATGATCAACCATTGTTTGAACACTTGGCATAGCACTTGTAGGTAAGGTAGGCATAGAAAAAGAGGTATCAAAGGTATGGTCCATATCTAGTTCAAACTAATACCAACACTAGAAATAAGAGAGCTAGATAACCCAAGATCTACAAGCGTTTTATTGTGGGATGCCATGAGTCTCATAATTTTTCTAACCATATTATAAGTAGTAGGACACCAAGTACTACAACTCATACAAGGGATAAACCAAATAAAGTGAAATTAACACAATATCTTATGCTTGTAATTATAGTTGAAATGAAAGAAATTGAGATAACAACAATTTTACAAACTGTAACAGAAAATTAAAAGCAACAAACAAAGTACATAAAAGCAATTTTAGACCCTCGAAACTAGAAAGTCAAAGTCAACAAGGATTATGACACTAGTAAGGGTTTCTTGGTCCTACTAGTGAAATTTTGAGGTTCCAAGGACTGAAACGGATAAAAAATAGCAGAGATAGGATTTTGAGCTAGAAACTCTGAGAGGGATTAAGACACAAAGAAGGGAATTTTAGTCCTAGTAGAGGTTTTTCTCAGAAAAAAACAATAAAATATAGATTGTTTACAATGTTCATGGGTTTCCTATTCATGGAGATGATGTTTAGAAATATAAAACTATGTAAATGAATGCAAGAAAAAGTAACTAGTGACAAGCAATTGAATGTAAATTTGAATGCAATAACAATGTTTCTAAATGTAATTAGGATGATGAAAAATGCACTTTTCATTTTTTCAATCAAATGAAATGATGTAAGAAAGCAAAAATGCAACCTATTTTCACTTTCACTAATGAAAATATGAGAAAACCTAGATGCGATTTCACTAATGCAATGCAATGCAAGAATGAATGCAACCTAGATCTAGAAATTTAATGAAATCCAAATCAAAAATTGAATGCTCACAAAGGTCAGGTTCACCAAAATGAACAATGTGGAAAATGGATGCTTTAAGGCCTAGGTCATATAACACCACTATTCTTTGATTGTCATTAGAGGATGTCCTAGGAGTCCTAATTGGATTGACTATCAACCTCACAAGTTGGGTCAATTATCAACAAGGAAGGCCTAGGAAGGGGTTCACCACCAAAAAAATACTTGGAAATGGAAAATAAGCATTCAACATACAAAACCTAGTAATGCAAGCTAAATGAAGGTTGCAAATGATGAAATAATGCAACAAGTTAGGATATGTGTACCTAGGAAGTCTGGAAATGCGAAAAGGATTCCAGAAATGCAAAGAAGCTACCAAAATGTGATATGGAGGACTAAGACACCCTTATTGTTGTCTTAGTCCCACTACTATTTTTCAAGGATGATATAAAATCTTCAGATGCAAGAACCAGATCTAGAATTTCTTTGAAAAATAACTTTAGGAGGACTAAGATGCCCTAGCTGGCAACTTAGTCCCATATGGAATTTTTGGAATCTCAAAATGTGGTCATGAGGCTTCATGTCTGTACTTTATTCTTCTCTGCTACAAAACTCTAAAACTTTCAGATCTGGCTTGTAGGTGGGTTTCCATGAAGATGACAACTTTGCAATGCAACTTTGCAAATTTACACTTCAAATGATCTTCAATTCTTCAAACTAAATATGCAATCAAAAACATGCAAGAGGGGAAAAACTTGTTGATTGTTAGTAAATGGGGGTTTTCCTTGGTCAAACCCCTTGTTGGTAATTAAAACTTGGAATTAAATAGAATAATGAAGAGAAATGATGAATGAACAACATGCAATGTTAAAATTCACCACACCCTTGTAAAAAGGTGTTGCAAATATGCTTGAAATGGTTGCAATGGAAATGGTTCTTGACTCCTACTTGAAGGATGTAGATCTTGAATAAAACACTTGCTTGAATCATAAACCCTACATCACAAATGTTAGCACAACAACAATCATGATGCAACAATATCCTTGATATGATGTTTGAATCTTGATGAAGGCTCCAAATGCTTGAATAATTGCTCTTGAATGCTCAATTTTCTATTAGGGATTATCTCACAAAATATTTGGATGAGAAATGAATGAATGAATGAACCTTGTATTTATACTTATCCATGCTTAGTATCTTGAAATTACATGACAACAAGCCAATATATGAATTCATTATTAATTAAAGGAGGCTAAATCCAACAAGAATTTGAAATTAAATCCTAAAAAATACCTCAAGGAGGACTAACACACCCTAGGTGGCATCTTAGTTTTGAGGCATGAAACTTGTGGCACAGACTCCAAAAAGGGACCTTTTTAAAGTGCATTCAAAATCAGGGTTCCAAGACCTTTGGGGGACAAATACTCCTAGGTGGCATCTTAGTCATGGCCTAAAAATTAGGGACACACAGACAAAATCATTAAATTATCATTTACACTTTGAAGTTTGTTGGGATTAGCCAGAAAAAGATATAATTCATTGGGCTTTTGGATGCAAAATAGGACCAATTAAGACATAAATAGGGATAAATAAAGTGAGGGCCCAAACAAGTGTGAAAATGCAAGGGTATGCATTTTCCTACACTACAAATTGCAAAGAGTATGTCAAAAAATGAATTCCCATCTTGTTTGGATGAGGATATTGATTGTAATAAGCTCACACGTAGCACATATGCAGATCAATACAACTAGAAATATGGAGCTCACAAGGGTTATTTGTCTATAAGTTTCTGCTACCCCAAGGCACCAAATGCTGATGATAGGTGTAAGTCAGAAATTAAAAATGAATGTTAGAGCACTTACACCGCTATTGTCTTAGCTTATACATCATTCCATAATATTGATCACATAGAGCCCCAAATAAATTGTCAAGAAACTACATGCATTTGTGATCCTATGGTCTTTGTTCAAGCCCTCTTTTATAGAAGGATCTACATGAAGTAAAATCATCATATGATCTCTATGAAAGATTTATGGATAATCTATCTATAATTTCTAGGTGTCATAGACTTGAAAAATTTAGCATGCATTGATTTATTTTATAAATATTATGAACCAGGTTTGAGTGCTCTACCAAAGGATTTGAATCCTATTAGTCTTTACCAAGTGTGTAAATGTATTTTTATTTTAGAAAATATTAGAGATGATCATCAAAAAAAATATTATGTTTTTAATTTGTAATGATAATGATTATACTGCTTTGTATGATTCCAACAGTGAGATATCACCTGAAGAAGAAGGGAGTAGAGAAAAAGTTGAAAATGCATACCTTAGTGAAGCAAATGAAATGTGTGGTAAGTCCATTGGTTATGTAGATAATGATTATAGTCATCATATTTCAAATGTATGGTCTATAGAATAGAAGGAGGTACACAAAGTTATCCCTTGTTGCAACTCTACTAATTAGGGAATAGAAATGGGCCCAAGTATTCAACATGGTGAATCAACCCAAGTGATTGGTGATGTTGAAGTAGTGTGTGTAAATAGCCAATATAAAGAGTAGGAGCCTAAAGTCATGTTTAGTATCCTCCTAGGTTTTGATTCTTTTAAATATTCTAGTACCTATAGTCCTATGGAATACATAAGACTATGCAATCAATTTTAAGAGCTTGAACATAATTTCAGTATTAATGAGTTTCCTTGCTATAGTAACTATGATGGCATTGTGTTTGGTCATTCCTCTATTGATTATGATTATCCTCATGAAGTAGATATAGAATACTTTTCTTCAAATAAGAAATATGTTGATAATTATGGGAACACATGTTTGCTTGAGAAGGAACAACTTTCTTCCTATGAAGTGCTTTTTAGAATGTGAGTAAAAAATGTTAACTATTGATGTTGTGAATAAAATTTAAAATCTATCTGAATCCTCTTCTAGTGATTATAATGATTTTGAATGCAATGATGATATGAAATATTTAGACCTTCATGCTAAAGAGGAAAAATATTTTATGACAACAATGAATGTATGAAAAAACCCCTTATTTGATGAGCCTCCATCTTCATCAGTTAATAGAAATAATGATCCTTACTGGTACATAGATAAACCACTCTTTTCTGAGAGATTTGATGATGCATCTAACAAAGGGTTAGAATGTGGCCTTAAGAAAAAAAAGCAACACATTGTTGCGCTCCTCGAGGGAATTTCCTATGAATGTTTTACATTTGATATAGATGTTACAGGTAAGGTTTAGTATCATGATGCCAACTACTTGGGAGAGTGTCAACACTTTCAATTTCTAGTTCAGTTGGGAGGTATTTTGATGGATCATGAAAAAAAGAGGAAGAGAAAGGAATGTTATTTTTAATATGAATATGTTTCATGTGATGATGAAATTTTTTTGTTTATGCCTAGCTATACAATGTAGAATGACAGATATTACATTAGAAATGGTATGCTCAGAAAAGTTGTGAGAGATGTTGATGGAAATACTTGTAATCAGGAAGATTTCATTGGTAGTACCACGTTTATGCTTATAAGAAGAGGTCTATACTTGTTATAGTGGTATGGAAAAGGTAAATGTGGGTTGAGGTAAATCAGTTCCTTGAATAGGTTGGTGTTTTATAGAGGAAAATATTGGTTCTTCTTTTCATTTGGCAGCCTAGGGCCATAAAATAAGGTTTGAAATTTGAAATTAAAAGGACTATGTTGCCCAATGATTCTAGCACTTGGTCTCCTCTTCCATAAGGTTCTGAAATATCACTCTATTCACTGAGGAACAAACTTTCCCAAAAAAAGCCACTAATGGCACCATTCAAAATTTTCAAATTTGAAACTTGCTTGTATGCTTTCAATGTATGGGAAGAGGTTTGGCTTGCATACTGTCAAATATGCCCCAAAGGCCCACTTTTCCAAATAAATTTTTGAAACTTGGAGGTCATCTTACAAATCCCTTTGGTGGAATGTTTTTTGTTACATATATATGGTAACAGGCCTACCCAATTTTAGGCCCCATTGATGAGTTCTGAATGGGTTATTTAATTATTTTTTTGGCTATGATCGGGTCAAAATTGGTGCTTTGGAAAGTTTCAAATTTTGCAATTCATAAGAGCAACCCATTTCTCATTTTAGTCTAAAACATCTCCAACTCCATTTTCATAAAAACTCAAGGCCATATGATGCATTATTTTAATGCATTTCAATTGTGGCAAAGGAAGATGATAAGCCAGTTTACAAAGGAGGTCCTAGAAATATTTTTGTGATACAAGTTTTGAGAAAATGGGGTTGCTTATTCTTTGGTATCAGGGGAATACTTCTTTGTAACAAGGTCTAAAAATAGATTTTTTTTACTTTAGGTTCTGAGATTTTCTGAGTTTTGTAATGGAGAATGTAATTACAACACTATCATCTTTGATAAATAAATGATGAGATATTTTGAATTGGTTGTCTCTGTGTAGTATGCATTGCATAGATTATGAATATAATAAATCAAGGGTTTCTATTATTTTTCTTCTTGTTTTTCCTTGAATTTATGTTTAGTGTTATCACTTTCATTGAACGAATGAATTAAATTGTATTATCACATATAGAGGTTTATACAACTATATGCTAGGATTATTAAGAATGACCAATTGGTAATAATGGTGTAAGGAATCATATGGTAGGAATAGTTATGAAAGATTGAATGTTGTGATTAGCATTAAAATTACATGGTTTAGATGACTCCACCCTAGGATTAGGCACTAGTTTATTCATGTTGCAATTTCCCAAGTCTGTGTGTAGTAGCTACAATTTAAAATCAAATATACTTGTCGATCTTGTTGTGGGTGTGTGTGGAATTTAATGCTCTACATCTCTCATGTTTAAATTAGGCATTACCATGGAGGTTAGCCAAACCTTTAGGATATTTTTTTTGTTAAACATTTAAAGTAGAATCATCTATTTATAGTGTTCTGAGTACTTTGGAACACAAGTATCTATAAGCACACTGTTGGGATTACCCTCCTGGGTTTCATAGAGCCCAAAGTGTAGGGGGGAAAGGGGTTTTAATTCAATCTCCCATTAATTGGAAAAATCTCTCCTTGAATTTAACCATTAGGCCTAGCAGCCCTTTAAAATTTAAGTGGATTGTAGACTTGGGGAACCAACAAAGTCCACTAGGGTTATAAACACAAAAGTATCCATTAGATCTCCCTTTCTTATAGGACCTCCACACACTCCTTTTGGACCTCCTAAGAGTCCTTTAAATATTGGAATACCTAATATTCCTTTTGAACTACCTAAGATTCCTTTAGTTATTGGACCTCCTAGGCCATTTCTTGTCATAAGACGACCCCAAAACAAACCATTACCTCTAGGAGCTAAACTAAATTTTGAAAGGCAGGATCTCGGCTTTGCTCTACAATTTTTTCCTGCTCTAGCTATTTTTTTAATATTCCCATCCCTGTTTTGATTTGACTGTTTCACAGGATGATATGGATGGGGTCCTAGGAAGGATCCCCATTCCAAGGGTTTTTCCCCTTTGTCTAGCATTGTTCCTACAATGGAAATGACCAACTTTTTTGTTCCCCATGTGACTTCTCCTTCTCATACCTTTGTCCTTTCCCTAGGGGTAAGGACTAAGGGTATTTCTAGAAAGTTTCCCTTATCCCCTCCTCTAAGGCTTGAATCTTTCTTTTATGTAGAAGTACTAGTATCCTATGTGGAAAAATTGGTGGGTACTAACTCTCCAACTTTGGGTAAAAGGTTCTTAGATTTTTCTTCCTGCTTTGTGACTAGCTAGGAAGTTGATGTCCCTAAAGCTCTAATGTTGAAGGCTATCCATGGACAACTTTAAAATGGTGTTGGTAGGAAAAAAATTTTCCTATCATGCAAATATTGAACTAGTATGTCAATGGGTATCCTGGACTTGGACTCTTAAAGGAAGTGTCTCTACAAATTCTATGACAAGAGGTATCTTCTTTTTCTCTTTTTTTTTATTTATGAAGAAATGCTTAATGTTTTAATGGGCTACCCCTAGGATTTTGATTCTAGTTATAAGAACATTCTTTCCCTCTGCAAGTGGAAACTAGTTTTTGACCCTTCTGCTAGCCTTAGGGCTAGGGCTCTTACTTAGGTTTTCTTGTTGGGGTTACCCCTTGAGTTTTGGGAGATGGGTATCTTGAAAGGGATATCTATTTCTTTTGGTATCCTTCTAGCCATTGGCATGATCACTTAGAAGAAGTCCAGACTAGTCTATTCTCATATCTATGTTAATGTGGTTGTTAATATTGTCTTGCCAACTTCTATCCTCCTTAAGTCAAAATTTGGCAACTAGACTCAACCCTTGTAATATGAAAGTTCTTGTCATTTCTACTAGATTTGTAAGAAATTTGGTCACCTCATTAACTCATGTAAGAAAAGACTTGCCGAGGGACCCTTTGTTACTAAGAATACTCTCTCTAATAAAATACCCAAGCCCCCTATTGTGGTCTCTATTTCTCAACCCTCTAAAGTTTCTTTTACCTCTATGGATGTTTTCCTTCAAGGGAAGAAAGCCCCAACCCCCAACTTGGAGGCTATTCTGGTTGAACCTCTTGTTGTTTCTAATGACTTTCCTAGCTAGAACCTCATATATGTTGCCCCTATAGTTAGTTTCCCAATGTTGAGCTTCTAGAAAGATGAGATTCCTACTACAGGGGAGGAATTGAATATGGAAAAGATGGATGTAACTAAGGGGGTCCCCCTTGTGGAGGTGAAATTGCAGTCCTCCCTATGGGTTGTTCCTATTTCCATGGTGGATGTTGAATTAGAAGAAGATGAATTAGTGTCTTTTGACCCCAATCTATCCTTGGATGAATATTCATTTATGTCTCAAAAGGAGGTGGATAGCCTAAATGACTCACTGGCCTTGTTGGGGTTTCCCCTTCACCCCAATGATAAAGAAGATAAGGATCACTAGTCACAAGCTCCAATTAAATCAAAAAATAAAAATAAATTGGATGTTGGAGGGGGTATTAAGGTTGGAAGACCATCCCAAAAGAATTCCAGTGAAAAATATATTGAAAGGGATGTGGTTGCTGGAAAACAAAGAACCTTGGATTTGATCGCGAGATTGAAGTCAAAAAATAAGTAGCCTTGGCTACTCCTTTGCGAGCTTTTGGTGTTGTTATTCCCTATATGTTTCCCTGTGAAGTATCTCTCCTAGAACATCATGGGCATAAATATCCCGTATAAATAGTTTTTGGTTACAACTTGTAGCCTGGTTAATAAAGTGGATGCTTTGCTCCTTCAAAAAAACAAAATGAAGGATACCTTTGAGAAGGTAATTTTGAGTATCTAGCTTGGAGAAAATTATTTTGTTAGTGAGGTTGAAGGAACTTAGGGAGGTATTTCCACTCTTTGGAATCCCTTAAATTAAAAGTAACTCTATGCTCTGCTAATAGGAATAGTTTGATGGTTTCTCTAGAAGATTTGGCTACTCAGGAGAAATGGAATTTATAAAATATCTATCCTCCCAATTTGAGTGAGGATAGGGTGCAGCTTTGGTAGCATCTAAATGATACAATTAAAAATAGAAAGGATGATCACTAGATGTTGGGAGGGGATTTCAACTCGCCCCTTCTACCTTCAAAAAAATTAGGAGGGTTGGATGACTATTCAGATAGTATGATGGAGCTGGGTGAATTCCTAAAATCTGTTGGGCTTATTGACATTCCTCTCCAGGGTTCTAATTTCACTTGGTCAAATGGAAGGAATGGTAATAAATTTATCCAAGTCAAGTTGGATAGTTTTTTGTCTCTTCCAATTGGAATATCTCCTAATTCCTATATCTTCTCTCCAAAGGTCTGGCTTTGATCATAATTCTCTTGTACTTGAAAGAAATGTTGACCACAATAGGGGCCCTTTCCCTTTTATATTTGAAATAATGTGGAGCCTTTACCTAATTTTTACTATTCTTGTTAAAATTTGGTGGGAGGAAACTATAAGTAGCACCCCTATGTTTTTCCTAGTGGAGAAGTTGAGTAGAATCAAGGAGAGAGTGAAATGGTGGAATAAGGAAAATTTTGGTAATATCTTTGAGATTAAAAAATGGTTGGGAAATAGTTTAAAGGAAGTTCAGGACAAAATGGAGGTTGGTCTTGTGGATGATGAGATATGCTTAATGGAAAGGGACCTCAAATCCTAATGGTTTAAGGTCAACAAAAATGAGGAAATATTTTGCAAACAAAAGTTTTGTGTTCAATGGCTCACTGAAGTGGATTGAAACACCAATTTCTTAACCCAATCTACCTTGAAACACCGAAGTAGGAACAAGATTAGATTGCACAAGAAAGATTATTGCACCATTGTCTCAACTAAAAAAGAAATTGTTGAGGAAACTATTAGCTTCTTCTCCTCTCACCAGAATTCCGTAGGAAATGAATTAGGCACATGATGATTTTCTTGAGGTGATCCCTAAAGTTATTTATGAACTTGAATTAAATTATATGACTAATGTTTTTTCTATGTAAGAAGTAAAATAGACTATGTTATTCTTTAGGGCTTATAAAGCCCCTGGCCCAGATGGATTCCCTCCTTCCTTTTTCCAGACCTATTGGGATATTGTCAAATCTATCTTTTTTAATGAGGAACTGCTAGAGATTTCTTTAGGTTGGGTGGGCTCCTAAACCAACTGAATACCACCTTTATTTCTCTTATTCAAAAAAATTATTATGCCTCTTCTATTAAATATTATAGACCTATTAGCCTCTGAAATACATTTTATAAAATTTTCTCCAAAATCCTTGTAATTACACTTAAAGTTGTGTTAGGTAAAATGATTGCCTCAAACCAGAAAGGTTTTGTCCAAGGAAAAACATTGTTGATATTGTCATCTCTACCCATGAAATTCTCCACTCTATGGACCTAAGTAAAAACCCTAGGATGGCCTTCAAAATTGATATCTCTAAGGATTATGATAGAGTTTCTTAGCAATTTCTCTAGTTTTTCTTAGGAAATTTGGGATAGAGGGAAGATTCCTTAAGCTGATCTTTGCTTGTGTTACCTCCCCAATGTGCTCTATTCTAGTTAATAGTATCCCCCAAGGCTATTTCTCTTGTGCTCATGGTCTAAGGCAAGGAGACCCTCTCTCACCCTATCTCTTCATAATAGTTGTTGAGGTCTTAGGAAGGAAATTCAAAAGCTTGTTGACTCTAAAGTCCTAAAAGATGTTAAAGTTGCTTCATCTCTCCCACCAACAGTTTTTTGATGACACACTCTTGTTTGGTGAAGTCTCAGTGGGGGAAGCAAGCCTATGGAAACAAGTTCTAAATGACTATTTTGTTGTTTGAGGCTAGTTTATCAACTATAAATAAAGTAAGATATACTTCTTTAATGCTGACCAAATTGTGAAGGAAAGAGTGGTGAAGATATTGGGATGTCAAGAATCTACCCTACTTGCTACCTACCTTGGGTTACCTCTAATTTTGAGAAAGTTGGAAAATAATTATTGTAACTAGCTCATTGAGAGAGTTCAAAAAAAGTTTGCTAGGTGGAAGGGGAAACTTCTTAGCTTAACAAGGAAGATCTAATTGCTTAAAGATTCCTTACAAAATATTCTGACTTACTACATGTCTCTCTTCAAAATTTCAGCCTTCATTGGGGAAAAAATAGAATAGATTCCTAGAAGATTTGTGTTCAAGATCTGAAGCAAAAAAATAGACTATCTCTGGTAAGTTGGGATAAAGTTTACAATCCTAAAAGTGTGTGAGGACTATGGATAAGGAGAATCAAATTTATTAACAAATCCCTATTTTCTTAGGTGGGATGGAACCTTTTGTAAGGGACAAAGGACTAGGTGAAGATTTTCCAAGCCAAGCATTTGAAGAATAGAAATCCTAGCTATTTCCTCTCTATGACTGATCTTCCTAGTGGATCTGTCCTATGGAATCACCTTGTTAGAATAAAAAATGTGCTAAAATTGGGAGTTAGAAAGAGAATTGGGAATTGTAAAAATCACTAATTTCTATAAGGATCCCTAGATTGAGGCTTCTACTCTTTCTTCAACTGATGGCTTTAATCTTAAACAAAGCATAACAAGGATATGTGGTAAAAAGGTATCAGACTATGTCAATTGGGAGATGGATAAACCTAAATGGAAGGAGTTTAATTTGCTATTAAGGAGGGTTAATTTGACTGGTTAGAGGAAAATGAATTGGGATTTGATAATGTTAAGGCTACATAATCTCATAGGGGATGCAAAGTGGTTTTCTATTGAAAGGGAAGATGAATGGGTGTGGAAGGGGAGTTGTTCAGGTTGTTTCTCTATTAAACATGCTTATGATGAATTTGTAAAGCTCTTTTATGACAACAAAGACAACCACTAGGAGAAAGTATGGTTAAAGAAAATGGTACCTAAAATTAACTATTTCTAGTGGGATTCCTCACATGAAAAAAATATTACTATTGATAACCTAATTAGAAGATGGTTCTAGCTGGTTAATTGTTGCATGCTCTACAAATAGGACGAAGAGTCTATAATGCACCTATTCTTTCAGTGCCAATTTTCTAGAGAGGTTTGGTCTTTCTTCCTTCCTTTGCTATTCAATAACTAGATGTTTCCACACACTATGAAGTCTTTTATAGAAAGCTAGTGAAATTTCCCCTTTTCCCATAAGGTAATTGTGGATCTTTGGAGCCAAATTCCCCCCTTCTTAACCCAAGGAATATGGAAGGAAATAAATAATAGAATCTTCAAGGAAGTTGAGAGAAGTAGCTATGAGGTTTGTATGATCATAAAAAAACAAAGTTAAGGAAAATATGGATGTGGGAAGATATAACTCTAGAGTTTGGTTGAATTGTAAAGAGATGAAAATTAAGTAGGTATGGGGTTTTAGGAAGGATTTTATTAACCTTAATTTGGCCATGATTTTTGCTAGAAATTCAACTATATGGGTTCCTCCAAAAGAGAGTGGATTAAGTGTAATTTTTATGGGTGCTACAAAGGTAACATGGGTATGGGTGGGGCGGCAGGTTTGCTCAGAAACCGCCAAGGTGATTGCATTATGAGTTATGGTGTTAGCTTGAGAGTCTGCTCTAATAACAAAGTGGAGGCTATGGTAGTTTTGGGGGGTGTAGACTCTAAAGGAGTACGGTTTTAAAATATGGAAGGAGATTCTAAGTTGATTGTGGATATCTTGAATGGTGATACTACACCCCCTTGGGAATTAAAAAATATAATTGATAAGTTTTTGTCCCTTATGATTTATTTTACTAACTACAAGGTGCAACACATGTATAGAGAAGGGAATATGTCTATTGAATGTGCTTCCAACGAAGCACTGAGGTGTAATGGGTGGACCCGTTGGGTTAATAATCAGCTGCTGATGTCATTAAAGGACAAGGTTTTAAAATAAAAATTTGAAAATGAATACAAATTACAAAGATGATGGTTGAAAGTGGTGGGGAAAGCTTTGGAAATCTTGTGATATTAAGAGAATGAAGAATAATGATGAGGTAAGTGGTATAGTGTTGAGCTTGAGGATCTTCTTTGGAGGTAAAGATCATGATTATCTCCTTCCTGAGAAGATTATGGATCACATGGATATAACCAAGTTGATGAAGGGTTTCAAATCTAAGTGTTCTGATAATACTAATGCCATCACTACCTCCTATTGTGATGAGTTGCAATGTATGAATAATAAGGAGTCATTTATTATTTGTAAAATTAATAATGATCTCTTAGCTCTGGGAAATGCAGTCTTGGCTTCATCTAAAAGAAAGTTCTTGATTATTACCTCCTTAAGTTCTTACTTTCAAACTATGTGTAATAGGGCCTTCTGCAAGACTGGTAGGGAGTCGAAGAGGTGTGTGCTTATGAAGAAATTTTTTCATAATATGAAAAACTTGCATAGTGCTATGATGGGTGGGCCAAGGAAGTGCACAAAGCCTCTATATTGCTAGGCCCTTAAGTAGAATGTGGAATTATGGAGATTGTTTGAAAGAGTGGGAATGGTCCCCTTTTTCGAAACCTTGAAGAGTTATAATGAGAGCCTTATTGCTAAATTTACAAACTCATGGAGGAAGGGGAATGTGGCAACTGGGGTAGTCAAATTTGAGGTGATGGAAAGGTTTATATTGGAAGCTACTAGTTTGTAGAATCAAGGTATCAAGGTGGTAAAAAAGAGTGGGGCCAACTACTAGTTGTATGTGGACAAATTTCTTCAAGATGGTGATAATCTAACATGATTTCAAAATGGGTACGTGCATCTAGAGCTTCCACCTCCTTACACCCTAGTGAGTATGTTTATGATGAGGTATTTCACTAGAAGGAAGATACATGGCTGTGCATGTGTATCATTTTTTGTTCTTAAATCATATTAAGCACAATGAAAGAATCAATTTTCCCTTTTATTTACTTTCCTCCCTACAAATTAATTTTGAGAAAGGTACGAGCCCTCCCCTACATCAAGGTTTGATGGTTTCTCTATACAAGCATGATTTAGTGTTAAACCCTCTTGTTACCAAAGTTGATAATGAAAAATGTAATGAAGGTGATAATGTTAAGCCCCTCGAGGATGCAAACCCTATTGAGGAGCCTAATCCCAAACCACCTCCCATTGTTGTTGCTAGAAAGGTGTTAATCATTGTTAAAAGACCTTCCCTTGTTGCAAAAATCTCAAACCAATCACCCATGTGGGTTTGAAAACTTCTTCTAAATTATCCTTAGAATCTGAGTTGGTGAAAGTGACTCTGAAGAAGCGAAAACATTCCCCTCTTCTCCTAGAATTGCCTAAGTCTAAGAAGATAAAAAAAGAATTGAATACCCAAAGTGAAGTCATTACCATCAGTGAAGATAAGGAGGGGATGCAATCATAGGATTTGAAGGAAACAAAGTAGGGTCAATGTAGTGGTGGTCATAGGTCTGCATGCTTGGAAAAGGATAATTCCAAGGACAAGAAAGGGAAACATAAAGTCTTTGTAAATGAGAAGGAAGAGTTGGAAGTTGAAGAATTTGAAGCCCAGGTAGATGAGGAAAGTGATGGGACTGATTTTGAGGATACTGATTATGAAATGGGTGAAGAGGAAATAGAAGAGGAGAATGTAGATAATGAGGAGCATATTGAAATGGAGGAAGACCAAAAGAATGAAACCCTTACTACTCCTGAAACTAGGAATATTGGCAATGAAAATTTTGTTGATGATTCTAGCATGGATTAAATGAAAACTAGACTAAAATATATATAGGTACAAATGGAAAACATGGAAAAATATTTGGTCACACTGATGAAGGTGACAAATGGGCTAGTGTGTAGAGTGATAATTGGTGCAGTGTTTGAACAAATCAACATCACCAGGAAGCTAATTTTTTTGGGAAAGACAGATGAATTGAAGGAACTTGATGAAACAAAGGGACCTAACTGGAGGTGTATATCTCCCTAATTGGTGATTATTGGAAACTACTTGGAAAATCCTAGTAATGGATTTCTCTTTTGTTTATGTTCAATAACCATTCTACTTTTTTTGTCTTTCTACTTTCATATCCCAAACTACTATTTCCAAATAGTTGTGTTATGGTTTCAAACTTGTTGGCATATGGTGGACCTAATTAATGGTCTTTGCAGCTTTAAGTACTCTAGTAGTAATCTTATGTTTTTGATTAATTATGGTAGATCTATGGTTATGGTTATGTTATCTGGCCTGCATGCCTCCTAGAATTAGCTATTTTTTGGATTTAGCTAGTGGTTTTTTTTTCCCACCCTATTTTTACTTTTTTGATTTTTGGCTATAACCATGGGATCAGGTCCCTTTCCTTGCTAATCTAATTAAAAGAAATGTTTCATAGAAACCAATTTATAATACAGTTTCTCATACATATAGCAAAAGGAACAATATGCAACCACAAACCATCCCTACATCGATGCCAATTCTATAACCCATTTTCCCTAGTTCTCCTTGTTTACCTTCACATAGTGGAGAAGAGTATGATCTTGTGAAACAACTTTGTAACACTCATGTGAAGATATCCTTGTGGGATTTGATTCAAGCATCCCCTCTTTACCATGCCATACTCCAAAGTTCTTTGCAACAAGTTTTTATCCCTCCTAGTGCACAACCAAATGATATAGCATCCCTAATTCAAGGCATGAATTCAATTAACTTATACATTACCTTTCATCAAGATGAGTTACCTCCAATTTCAAAAACAAAATGAGTCTTTGATGATAGTGGCTAAAATTAACAAGTGTTCCATAAGATGTACTCTCATTGATATTGGTTCGATACTCAATGTTTGTAGTGTAAGCCTTCTAGATAAAATTGGAGTGGAAAATAGTCAAATCCAACTAGATAATCTATCCATTCATGGTTTTAATAATATGGGAAAAAAATTGGTTGATGTGATAACATTACCTATTAGAGTGGGTAAGGTTAGATTGCAAACTCCTATTCAATCATGCCTCAAGAACTCTCATATAATATTCTCTTAGGTAGACCTTGGTTTCATGCAATGAATATGATGCCTTCCATGTTATAGATCATATAGTGAATTACACTTATCAAAACATGGTCTACACAATAAAATCTCACCTACAATCATATCATAATTTTTTGCTAACTGAAACAAGAATTATAAATCCTCTTACAACATTGATAACAACTACAAATGTGGAACTACTATAAGAAGAAGAAGAGAAGTGTTTATCATCAATCATGAAGCTATTGGATGATGATTTGGGTTCCTTATATTTTACACTTCATTCATGGGAGAATACAAGATTACACATAAATCAAGAAAAGGGAAAGTAGTTGAAATAATATCAATAAAAGTTGAGTCATCAAAACAATGTGATCCCACAACTTTTAGAAAAGAAGAGGAAAACAATAATTATACATCAACATATGATGAGTGTGATCATGACAAATTGCATTCTTCAAAAGAAATGGAAAAACCTTATGGAAGAGATTATGATCTTTTGAAAAAACTTGGCTATAATGGGAAAGGATGTGGAAATTTAAAGATCAAGGTATATGTGTCCCTATAGAGTCTACCTTGCATGAACAAACAAGAGGTCTTGGTTAATTTATGTCAAAATAAATGAAATAATGAAAGAAACCTTCACTGAATATCAATTTCATCACATAAAACACTCTTAGGATACATATTGATTTATCTTCAAACACTTTTTTTAGTGAGGATTAGGGTTCATTAGATTTTACACCCTCCTTTAAAGGAGAGTAAAAAATCTCACAATCTAAGCCTAGAGAGTCTTGTGTGTGTATGACATGTTGCATTAAGCATGAAGTATCTCTATCACAAAGAAATGAACATCTTCTACTATTGATCAAGAGAGTACCTTTTCAAAGCTTCTCAAAGATTTATTTATTACTCTTCTCCCAAGAAAACAAAAGAAGTTTTATAAAAAAATGTTCATTTCTTGAATATCTTTGAGTGCATGCTCATTCAACCAATGAATGTAAGGCTTTGAGTAATAAAATTCAACATCCTAAGGATTTTGGTGCTATTCCTTGTGTTGATGTACATACTTCCTCTAAGTAATAATAATTTTCATCTTATCATGTTTCTCATCACTACTCATTGCCATTCATGGTGGTACAATATTAGGTGAAACCATATTTATCTTGGTATAAACATGATATTTCTTGGTGGTTTTATTTGTCTCTACACTTGGGGAGCAAGGATAACTAGTTTTTGGGAGATGTGCATTCCTTTCAAGGATCCCCCTTCCTCTCTTTCTACTTGAAGTACCAACATATCAAGTATGTTAAAATTTTAAGGGGGGCATACAGTCCCCCACTCATTGCTTGCATGGTCCCTTCTTAGTGATGATAGAATACATCTCCTAGGAAGTGTGACCTTTGCATTGGTATTATTGGAATTATTTCATCTTGGCATGAGTTTCATTGACATTTTTACATTTCTTGCTTCACTTTGTTCATAGAGGTTGAACTTAGTATGGCTTTGGCATAATATCTCGATCATGTTTCCATGAGTGTCTAGAATAATGCAGCTTGCTATCCTTATGAAGCAATTTTATCCTATTCTATGAGTGTCTAGCATAATGTAGCTTTCTAGCCATGTGAAACATTTTTCATGATTTCACACCTTGTAGACCTAGTGTATGTTTTTCATTTTTCTTTGGACAAACAAAAGAGGCTTGATCCATACCTTTTGGACAAATAGTCAAAGCTTGATCCACCCATTTTCCTTTCAAGTCACATTAATTCTAACAGTATATGTTTGTGCATATTCTCTTACTATTCATATCATACATATTTGTGCTTCCCTTTGTGCTTATGTTGGTTTTCTTGGTATCTTGATCTTGGGGGTTTGGCCACCTCCTTGATCTTTTTCATTCTATTTTTCTAACATTTGTGCACTTAGACCCCTCTTGACATATATTTGTATACTTTAGTGTTAGTTTGAGCATGTTATCATACTCTAAGTTTGAGTGTGGGATTATACTCTAAGTTTGAGCATGGGCTCATAATCTCACTAAAGTGGGGGCTAAATAAAGTGTAGAAAATTTTACTCGTACTTGTCAAAAATATCGTCAGTAACATTTTCACAGTTGTTTGGGCCCTCCTTGTAAAATTGAGCCTAATAATGCCTTGAATTAGTTTGTAATGTGTTTAACACACTCACACTAGTTCTTGGGCCCTTGTGAACTAATGAGCTTAGATTGTACCTTGCTAAAGTGTCGTGAAGTTTTGTAACACATTTTCACACATTTACAAGGTTTTATCAATTAGCTAAACCTAATAAACCTCTTTTAACCAAAATGTACCTTAATCATACCTTATTTGGAGTGTTGTAAAGTGTTGTAACATACCTTCACACTTTTATAGGGTTGTCAAAAATAATTGGGCTTCTTTATGCTTTAATTGGCCTTATTTTGTATCAAAAATCCTCATTTAATGCATCTTTTCAAGGATAATCCTAACACAAATCAATATACAATCATAAATTTTTCAAGTGTTTGAGGTTGAATGGCCCAGATTTAGTGATCTAAGACTCATTCACCACCTTGGGAGAATGAGTCCCACCTAGGTTTTTGGGTCTTCTAACTGGTTTCACACCTTTCTAAGCATTTTTAAAAATGGTCCCATAAATTATGCCTAATGGGACTCATTCACCACCTTGGGCGAATGAGACCCATGTGGCCCAAAATCAAAATTAATTCAAAATTTTGGTGGGATTTTATCCTCCTAGATCTAATATTGGCTTGTAGTGTTGTAATTTTGGGAATTCTTGCATAATTAAGTATAAATATAAGTTTTTTCACTCATTTTACACCTAGCAAGTTGAATGAGCATTCATAATAGAAAATTGGAGTTCACAAGAGAATTCAAGCATTCAAAAGACCATTCAAGAGTCTACAATAGAAAATTATCAAGTATTCTAGAGAATTATTCAATCATCAAGCATCATGTCAAAGATTTCATGCATCATGTTTTTTTTAGCTAACAATTGTGATGTAGGGTTTTATGATTCAAGCTAGCATTTCATTCAAGATCTATCCTATTCAAGAAAGATTCAAGGTCTACATCCATTGGAACCATCTCACACATGTTTGCAGCATTTCATTGCTAAGGTTTGGTGAGTTGAAAAATCATCTTTTGTTCATTTATCATTCTCCATTCCTATTTCATTCTATTTTAAGGTTTGATTACCAAAATAGGGTTTGACCAAGGAAAACCCCTATCCACTTGTGCCATAGAAAAATGGACCCTTGTCATTCTCATGTCCTTTTAGGTCTTGTTTCATGGTGTTGGAACTATGTTTCTCTAATTTTATGTTGTAACATGGCTTAAACATGCTTATTTAGGTACTAAAACTCAAAGAACAATGTCTTGTCAAGGTGTTGTGAAGTGTTGTAAGGAATTTTACATTCGTCTAGACTCTATTTAATGTAATTTACCTAAAAATCACCTTTTTACTCATCAACAAGTCCTATCTTGAAGTATTATAAAGTCTTGTAACAAGGTTTCACACTCTTCTAAGCATATTTTCACTATTTATACCCTTCTCATGCTTTATTTAGTCTCTTTATGCCCTCATAAGTTGTAATTAAGTGTATTTTTGAATGTTATCCTGACAAATAACATTAAATACAACATTTTTACCAATGCATTTTTTTAGGTCCTAGGTGGGACCCATTCGCCATGGGTGGCAAATGAGTCCCCCTTCACCCCAAATTTAAAATATTAAAATTTTCTTTGGGGATTTTATTCAAAATAACTTGATGTTGACTTGTGATGAGGTATGAATGGATACTAAGGCACAAGAATTGTATAAATAAGTGATTTTCATCTCATTTAATGCCAATTCATCAAATTCACTTATCCACCTCTTCACTCAAACATTCAAGCACTATTCAAGTAATTTGAAGTAGCTATTGAAATTACTTTATACTTACATCATCAAGGGTTGGGTAATTTTATAGCACTTGCATGGTATTATTTTATCTTTCTATTTCATTTCATTATCTTTTCAAGGGTTTAATTACCAAAAGTGGGGTTTGACCAAGGAAAACCCCTATTCACTAACCCTCAATCATTTTTCTGCTATTGCATGTTTGTTTGCAGCTATTTGTACATAGATTTGATGGTTATTAGGCATTGAAGATTGATTTCCAAGTCAACTAGGTTCTTCAAGTCAACTTGAGTCAAATTCAAGCTTGGAGAGAGTTATTTGTCTATTTTATGCAGAACTGACTTTGACAACCTGACAAGCAGACATTTTCAGATCAAGTGTTGTAGAGTTGTCTCCTAATTTTTCAAAAATTTGGGAGAGGAGTGATTTGCCACCTATGGAAAATGAGTTCCACCTTAGCACTAAAAATTTGAATTTTGTCAGATTTTGGATCCCGACAGACAGAAACCAGCTCCTAACATTTTTTTACCAGGAGGAGCACTAATTCGCCACCCTGGGTGAATGAGCCTCATTGTGAAAAATTAGTGATCTCATCAAACATCAACAACATCCTAGAATCATCAAAATTTTCCTAGGGACACTCTCATTTGACCCATCTCTTTATGTTCTTAACATTTCATTCATTTTCTTCATTGTTTACATATCACACTGTTTTCAAACAAGGCATAAATCTCACTTTTGCATTCATTTTCAGTCATTTAGATTAGTTAATTGCATTTAGTTAAGTTAATATACATTAAAAAGCATTGCATACATTCTGATTTGAGTGAATCACTAGCATTTTTGGTCCTATCTCTCTCCTTTTAGGTGAAAAACCCTAGAAGTGAAAGAGTAGTCCATAGGGTCCCAAAAATCTAGGTTTCATTTTGCGGAACTTGAATTTTGAACACTTTGAATTTCTGATTGCATTCACATATTGCATCTTAGTTTTCATTTGCATTAGCCTTCAATTAGGACATTGATTTGTTATTGCACTTTAGGTCTTTTCATTTTGCATTAGTGAAAACTTCATTTAGATATCATTTTTGCATTACATCTAATTGAAAAATGTCAAAATATGCATTATGCATATGCCATTGCATTTTGTAGAGCATTTACATCATATGTAACTTTCTAAAAAATACTAAGAAGCTTCATACTATGACTCATTTGCCACCCAGGTCGAATTAGTCCCTCTACACTTTTTAGACAACATTTCTGGCATTTTTCTAGCATTTTTTTGCATTTATATTTCCTATAGTTGGATCTCTATTATAGTTAGTAGAATCTCTATTATTTGTATTTTAAAGCTCTTATATTATCTTTTATTTTCATTCACCCATCCTTTGTGGTACTTCTATGAGTGTTTGGGGCCCCGTTGATAATACTTTAGTGAGACAAAGTTCTAGATTCATGGCATCCCACAATAGCACTTTCATTGTGGACCTTGGGATCTCACGAGCTCCTACTCCTAGTATGAAAAATGGTGCATTAGGCCCTAACAATACCACTTCCATGCCTTCACCTTTCCATCCAATGAATGTTGACAAACAAAATAATTTCCTCCCGCCAGAAAAGATCATTAATATTCATGAGGACTTGGAACATTTACAACAAGACTTGTCACTTGAAACCATTTCCACAATTTCCATACCTACCATTGAGAATCATCATCTTTTGATTGAAGGTGATGATGGATTGCAAGTGATGAAGAAAATAGATAAGATTTACAATAAACATGCCATTTCAAATATCCAATCCACAAACATTACTATAAACCAAGGAGCACCTCAACTTCCTCCCCCTTCAACTATAGCATCCATACCAACTTATACCAATATGCAAGTCCATACAACTATGCCTCACACTATTTATTTCCTAATTTCCACTAGCATTCCTACATCTTTTGTGGCATCGCAAGTCCCTTCCACCACTTTCACACCCCTTAGCATTCCTTTCACTTCCCCTTACATCACTTAAAATCCATCACCATTTTCCCTTCTACCTCAACCTACATACCCCAATAGCCTTTGTACACAACTCCTTACCACAATTTCATCTATGCAACATCAACTTTCCACAATTAGTCAAGGTCATACCGCTCCAACCACATACCATGTCTCTAATAGCTCCTTGTCCTTAGAAATCTTACATACCCTGATGCCAAAAGGAAAAGAAATTCCTCAGTTTGAGAAATAGGGAGGAAAAGGAGATCCTATCAACCATGTTAATGCTTATACAACTTTGTGTAGTGACTTTGACCTTGCTGATAAGATTTTAGCAAAAACAATTCCAAGGACCTTGAAAGATACTACATTAGAATGGTTTTCCAACTTTCCCAATCATTTCATCCAATCATTCAATGAATTGGTGGATGCTTTCATTAGTCACTTCCAAGTTCACATGACACCTAAAACGACAATGGAAAAACTTATGAGATGTAGACAAAATAAGGATGAAAAAATGGCAGATTTCATCTCATGTTACTAATCCTTATATGCTCAAATTGATGTCAAGATTCCAAATGCACATCTGCAAAATATGTTTATCAAAAACTTGCACACCAACCTTTAGCATAAACTCACGATGATGAAATTCCCTTTATTCATGCATTTATATACAACCTTATGTCACTACCAAAATTTGGTTTGGAGTCTTCATTCAAAATCCACTTCTAGCCAAGTTGACAAACTAGAACACACCAATCAAAACCAAAATAATACACAAAACTTCCACAAACCTAATAGAGTCTTTTTATAGTTTAATCTGCCTCCTCAACCATAATCACCACTAACCCAACAAGTTCAAAATTCAATGGCCACTGCTAAGGTAGTTGTGCCTTATCATTATGGGGATTGGAAGAGACAATTCACTCCTTTACCTGATACTCTCCATAATACAATGAACCAATTAATTCAAAAATGCATGCTCACTTTCCTGCCGGTTAGACCACTTGATCCAAACCAATTGTTACCACCCAATTTCAAGCCTAACTCTTATTGTCACTTTCATCACCAAAATGGACATGACACTTAACATTGTAAGTGTCTAAAACATTTAGTTGAAGACCTCATTGAGCTAGTACATTTTTCCATTGAGGGTGTTAATGATCAAGGAAATAAGTATGTTGCATCCCCTAACCAAAATTTACAATTTTTCACCAATCCTATGCCTAAACATACTACCTCATTTTTCAAGGCTAGTGAACCTTCAAACCCTAATGTAATGACTGTTGATACAAATATTGAACAACATGATACAAATCTTATTATTACCCAAGTTAGTCCTATGGATAACTTTGTGGATACGATAGAAATTATCCCTTGTAAGAGCCAAACCACTAAATCATTTGATATTACTTTTTCTGCTAAAGACATACTACAAAAGCTTCCTGATGGTCCTCTGTACATAGCTAGCCAAATCTATAATAAGCCCTCTAATGGGATATTAATAGATCCCACTTCTGGTGAGAAAGTGATCATAGAAAAAAAATTGGTATTACATGAGCTATATGAAGATGATTATAATAAACCCACTGCATGGATTAAAACACATACTAGTTTTGGATTCTCTACGATTGGATCTATCATGCTACCCTTAAAAATAGGACCTAAAGCTTTGGAGGTAACATTTTCAATTATTCCACAATCTGACCAATTTCATGTGTCTAGGCCTCCCTTGGCTTCACTCAATGAAAGCGGTCCCATTAGTTGTTGATGAGTGCTTGAAGTTTCCACATGACAATGAGATAGTCACCATACACCATAGTGAACTTAATCCTTTATCTTCCAAAGGTAACCTCTCATTAGAATCCTTTTGGCCTAAACCCATGGAACCTATCACCCCTCACTAGGACTTCTTTTTCATAGCTTATGAAAAGTTTAAAGCCAAAAAGGTAGCTGAATTATCTCTTCGTAACTCATCCCCGTCCACTTCTAGACCTCCTATTATAGATGAAACCATGCTTCAACCTGAGTCTAACATTGAGTAAATCATCAATCCTCCTAGACAACCACCCCTCGACATTTCCCTATCATCATTTAAATGACCAAGGGAACATGAAGCAAGCCCTACTCAGCCTCCTTACCTTAAACAATTGTATAAATCCAAAGAGAAAGTGGTTGATCCATCCTCTTCAGTTTCTTTTGTTCTTCTCCCTTTAGAAGAAAAAGAACCTATGATGAATCAATATGATCTTACACCTCCACAACTCCAAAATAGAATTAAATAGAACCATGGTGCTAGGGAATGTAGGCGTCATCATTGTCTCCTTGCTCGTCAATCTTGTACAAAAGTAGATACAAAAAATTAACCTTTACCTTTGACAGAAGTAATAGATGACCACCCTCCATCTTTAGAAATCACCCTTTGTCCTCCTATTGTCATTAATCTTAATGATGATGATGATGGTCCTAATGATGGGAAGATTTCCAAAATAGATGAAGAATTGCATAACAATTTAAATTCTTTATTTTCATCCATAATGAGCTTAAATGATACATCCTCTCCACCAAGTGAAGAACCTAGTATGACTCCTAGTTTGGTGCTTGCAATTATTTCTTTGGATAGTCAACCTCCCTTGCATTACAATGAAGATGATTGGGAGGTGGATGGCCTATTAGATGGCTGACTTGCATTCACCTAACTATCATTTTTACTTTTCTCCTTTTATTTTCCTTTTCATGTGCAAATCTTGTTCCCCCATATTGTGTCTTTGATGTTCTCTCTCTTTGTACACTTCTTCTATTCATACCTCTATTCTTCTATTCATCATGCATTATCTTTTTCATTTTCATTTTTTGTTCTCCTTTTGGGGATGATGCAAAGCATAGAGACGCCCTATGTCTCTTCCATGTTGACCCAAAAGGTCCTTGTCTTTTTCTCTTTTTTTTTTGTGTTCTCCTTCTAGGGATGATGCAAAGCGTAGATACCCTATGTCTCTTCCATGTTGACCCAAAAGGTCCTTGTCTTTTTCTCTTTTTGTTTTGTGTTCTCCTTTTTGGGATGATGCAAAGTGTAGAGATGCCCTATGTCTCTTCCATGTTGACCCAAAAGGTCCTTGTATTTTTCTCTTTTTTTTTTGTTCTCATTTTAGGGATGATGCAAAGCCTAGAGATGACCTATGTCTCTTCCATGTTGACCCACAATGTCCTTGTCTTTTTTTCTTTTTTGTTTGTGTTTTCCTTTTGGGGATGATGCAAGGAATTGGGACAGAAATGTCTCCTTCATGTTGACCCAAAATATTTTCATTTTCTTTCACCTTTTCATTTTTATTTCGCTTGTGTTTTCCTTTTGGGGATGATGCAAGGCATCGAGATTGCAATGTCTCTCCAGTGTTGACTCAAAATAGACTTTATTTTTCCTTTTTTTTTCTCTCTGATCATTCTTCTAGCTCTATGTGCTTTGGGGAATGATGACAGCTTTGAGCTCTTTCTTAAACATATTGTAGCAAAGAACATACTAACCCAAAATCCATAGATCTCTTATGTGTTTGGTGCACTTTCTTTTTTGGGGGCAGCCTCCTTTTCTTTTGTTTTTCATATTTCTTGACATGACGTAGCCTAACTTTGAAACATATGACTTGGCATAGGGCTTTCCAAGTTGGATCTCATGTCCTTTTTTCCTTTTTCTTTTTTTTCCTTCTCTACTTTAAAGTAATTTCTCATAGAATGATGTGTAGAAATTCCTTTAAAGTAGGGGGCATACATTACCATTAATTCATTTGCATTCTTGGTTCCTAGTATAGCCTTGTCATTTATATGAAGTGTTTGTCACTTTTTGGATGACATTGGATGTAATGTCCTTCATAAGTGTGATCTTTCTTAGTATATTACATTCCTCTTTGTGGTTTGATGAGAACACTGCATCCCCTAAGTTGTGAATATAATATTCTTTGATTGGTCCTCTCTTGGAGACATTAGACACAATGTTCCCTAAATGACTAACCTTGCATAAACTTAACAAGACTCCTTTGAACATCTTTTCACATTTTATATTTTATGTTTTATAGTTTTTCATTTTTTACATTTTGCATTCCTTTTTTCCACCTTGCATAATGCAGCTTGCATGACTATGGTACCTTTGTCTTTTTGTTCATGAACATTCATTTTGCTTTGTGGTGCCTTGTTAAAGTTATCAAGTGATATAACTTTGACATAGTTCAGCGGGAAGCCCACCTAGCAGCATGACTTTTCCCCATAGCCACTTTTGTGTTTGTGAGAGCATACCAACTAGCGTATGTATCTTACCTTTTTGGGCTTTCTCACCCTGGGAACAACTAGTTCCATGGCCACAGAGTGAGTATACAGTTGTTCCTTTGTCACCCTATGGGTAGCCTAAAGTTCTATGGCCACAGAGTGAGTACACATTCTCTTTTTCAAACAATCAGACTAGATCTCTTTGCAGAACTAGTTAGATTGACAATCAAAGCTTCATCCAATTCTTTTCAACACTTGGGTGTTCCTTTGTTGTTATGTCTAGTTTTCCATGGGATCTTTATCCTAGGGGCTTGATCATCCCTCTTTATCATTGCCATTCCATCTTGCTAATGTAAGTGCCTTTGGACCCTTCCCTTGATGTTCATGGCTACTTTAGTGTGAGTTTGAAATAGGTTCGTCCTCTCACAAAAGTGGGGGCTAAATGTGCCATAGAAAAATGGCCCCTTCTCATTTTCATGGCCTTTTAAGTCTTGTTTCATGGTGTTGGAACTACGTTGCACTAATTTTATGTTGTAACACAACTTAAACATGCCTATTTAGGTACTAAAACTCAAAGATAGACATCTTGTGAATGCGTTGTGAAGTGTTGTAAGACATTTCTACATTCTTCTAGACTCTATTTAATGAAATTTACCTAAAAATCACCTTTTTACTCATGCACATGTCCTATTTTGAAGTGTTGTAAAGTCTTGTAACAAGTTTTCATGCTATTCTAGGCATATTTTGACTATTTACACCCTTCTCATGCTTTATCTAGTCTCTTTATGCCATCATAAGTTGTAATTAAGTGCATTTTTAATTGTTATCCCAAAAAATAACATTAAATAAAACATTTTTCTTGACACATTTTTTTAGGTCCTAGGTGGGACCCATTCACCATGGGTGGAAAATGAGCCCCCCTTGGCCCCAAATTCAAAATATTTTAAATTTTCTTTTGGGATTTTATTCAAAATCACTTGATGTCAGCCTGTGATGAGGTATGAATGGATACTAAGGCACAAGAATTATATAAATAAGTGTTTTTCATCTCATTATAACCCCCATTCATCAAGTTCACTTATCCACCTATTCACTCAAGCATTCAAGCACTTTGAAGTAGCCATTGACATTACTTTATACTTGTATCATCAATGGTTAGGTAAGTTGATAGCACTTGCATGTTATTAATTTATCTTTCTCTTTCATTTCATTATCTTTTCTAGGGTTTAATTACCAAAAGTGGGGTTTGACCAAGGCAAACCCCTATTCACTAACCATTAATATTTTTCCCCTATTTCATGTTTGTATGCATATTTGATAGGTTATTAGGTGTTGAAGATTGATTTCCAAGTCAACTTGAGTCAAATTGAAGCTTGGAGAGAGTTATTTGTCTATTTTCTACAAAACTAGCTTTGATAACCCAACAAGTAGATATTTCCAAATCTAGTGTTGTAGAGTTGTCTCCTAATTTTTTAGAAATTTGGGAGAGGATTGTTTCACCCCTTGTGGTGAATGAGTCCCACCTTAGGACTGAAAATCTAAATTTTGTCAAATTTTGGATCCCAACAAATAGAAACCAGCTCCTAACACTTTTTCACCAGAAGGAGGACTAATTCGCCACCTTGGGTGAATGAGTTACACAATGAAAAATTAGTGATCTCAACTAGCATCAACAACATGTTAGAATCATCAAACTTTTCCCAAGTGCACTTTGATTTGACCCATCTTTTTTTGTTCTACACATTTCATTCATTTTCTTCATTGTTTGCATATCATACCATGTTTTCAAAAAAGGCATAAATCTAACTTTTGTATTCATTTTAAGTCATTTAGATTAGTCAATTGCATTTAGTTAGGTTCATTTACATTAAACAACATTGCATTCATTCTAATTTGAGTAAATCATTAGGATTATTTTCCCTATCTCTCTCCTTTTCGGTGAAAAACCCTAGAAAGAGTAGTCCATAGGGTCCCAACAACATATGTTTCAAACATTTTTCCCTCTATTTAGTGTATGATTTGTAGGTTTATATTGAAGATACATTGATGAGAAATTCTTGAAAAAGTTGTGAAAGTTTCCATCAAGCATTGGAGAACATTGGAGAGCACCTACAGGTTGATTTATAGATATTTGGATCCAAAAACTTGAAGATGAAAATTAATTAGATTGAGGAGAGTAGATTTAGACTTTTAAGTTTTAAAAAACCCTAACTAGACTGATTTTCCACTTCTAGAGTATGAGTCCCAATTTAGGTCAAATTTAGATTTTTAGAGATTTGTATATCCATTTTCTAGATTCTTGTTCCTACACAGAAACCCAAATTTGGGATTGATTCATCCAACTTGGTGAATGATTCCCACTTAGCATTAAAGTTACAATTTCCAACAATTCAAAGCCTCATCTAGTCATCTTCATATTTCCAAGTGCACACAATTCATCCTACAATTTGTTATTCTATTTTATTTGCATTTCTAGGTCATTTAGTGAAGGATTGCATTCAATTAGGGTTAAGCATTTTGAGTTGCATTTCACTTTTCTTTCCAATTCTTACCTTGGTGGAAAAACCCTCATTATTTTACATTCAACCCCTAGGACAACCTTATTGCAAGATCTCTTTTCCTTTGCATTGAGATCTCTAAGGTTTTTTTCTTGAATGAGAGAGAGTGAAGATTGTCATTCTAGTTCCTAAACCCTAGAAAACAAACAATTTTCCACCTTTCACTCCTTCACAATTTCACATTATGTTTGTATCCCCTTAATTAATTAGACTTAATTAAGCTTCTAATTTCCTAAATGATGCATTCCAAAGCATTATTATTCATGTTTTCTGAAAGGGAAACTTATATTAAACAAATTCTAACAATAATTTAAACACCTTGGAAATTGTGTGTCTTGGATTTAGGTCATAGGATCCATCCACCCAAGGGTGAATGGTTCCTCCTTAAGTGCCAGGATCCAATTTAAAATATGTTTTTGGTGGCATTTTAATTATTCAAATTCAAGTTTCAAATATTGGCTTTTGGAATCTACTTTTTTGGAAAATTAGATAAACACCAATAAATACATAATTATTTTTATTAATTCAAATCTAAGAATTAAGAGACAAATTTCACAAGAAAATATTATTTTCAAGAGCATTGAAGAGAATATATATCACTCATCTATAGTAGCAATCAAGATCATATCATCATGTCAAAGTTTTTTCATATTCATGCCATATTTTGGAGCTAACACTGTGATGTAGGTTTCAAGAATTCAAGCATCAAATCAATCCAATTCATGCGAGATCCAATCCTTAGAGTGATGTGTTAGACTTCATCCTTCTAAGGGCAGCCATTAAGGGTCTGGTGAGTTGTGGCATAGCATTGTTCATTCATCAAATTCCTTTCATTTTATCATTATTTCATTATCAAGATTTAATTACCAACATGGGTTTGACTAAGGAAAACCCATATTCACCAAAAAACAAACATTTTTCTTCTCTCTTTGTACATGTGTAGATTTACAAGTGAAGAAGGATTGAAGATTTATCAAAAGAACAAATTTTCAAAGTTGTCAAAGTTGCCAACATTTTTGTCAAGCCATGAAAACTTAGATCCTGAATTTTTTTCTTAATTTTAGGCAGTGAAACCTAGGGAAAAAAGAAGATTAAATCTTGTACTAGAGGACCCCTGAAGTTGAGGAAAAACCTTGTACAAAGAACCACTTTCCTTTGGGTGAATGAGTACTTGTAGGAAACTCAAAACCCACTTTTCTAGGTAGGTACATACCATTTTGTACTTCCCAGATCTGCTTACAAACTATCATTTATGTTTTTGTTATTGTAGAAATCTATATTTCAAGTGTTATCTCATGCAATTTAATTTGTTATATAATTTTAAACCATGTCCCAAAAATGCATTTCACTCATTTGTGTCATAGGAAAATAATAGATCCTACAAATAGGATTGACTCACCTCAAGCTTGAAAGTAAATACTATCCTTGGGAGATCTCTTTTTCTAATGAAATTACGAAAGTGTAAGTTCATAGATTACACAACTTTTAATAATTCCACATTGATCGCCACACTTACATTTTTCTTTATTTCACCTAATATTATAAAATGTCAAAGTATTCTCTTCTATTTCACCAAACCACACACCTAGGAAATTAAAGGATAAAAAATGGACAACCAATTTTTTTTGTGATACAAAAGTGGCATTGAGAAAACCACACAAGACTAATACATGCTCAAAGCTTCATAAAAATATGTCATGACACACATGGCATGCAGTTCAATGTGTAATGCATAATGACACAAGAAAAATAATTAAAGACAACATGGGATAAAATACAATGGTTAAATAGAGAAAAAATAATAAGGGGTTGTTAATATTTCCTCAAAATATTAGAACATCCTCTAATCATCTTTATCTAACCACCCTCCAAATCCCACTAACAAACTCTATCATTCTTTTATCAAAGGTTATCCAAAATCCATGACCCATGAAAAGTTATTGAGATGTACATAGTCCATATATTGTATTAGAATTCCCTAAAGGCTAATATTGTATTGAACTTATCCCAATACCAAGACACTAATATTTAACTTCACTAAATTTTGATACTAATAGCTTGTTATCAGAATTCTCTAAAATTCTTATATCGACAACCTTGTATTGGAAGTATATAAAATTATGATACACAACATAATAGTATTATACTAAACTCTAAATTCCAATACCATAAAACTCTAGTAATTAACTTATCCTAGTTCCAATTCTAAAAATTTGGTATTATAATTATTACAATTTTTATACCCTAACATAGAGACAAAAGAATAAAAAATGAAGGCACAAAAAACACTAGTAAATTCAAATTTTAAACTCAACAAGGGATAACTTCCTTAATTTATGAGGTGTTATGAAATGGTTCAAGGAAAAGTTTCAATGGATTGTAGGCATAAAATTTATAACACAAGATACTTCAAGAGGTATTGATCCCAAGAATCAAAGCACAAGGCTATACTAGCTCCCTAAGATAAAGAAATGAACTACCAATCCCATGAGAAAATTGAAATGGAATGCCATACTAATTTGACACCAATGTAAATACATGGGACAAAATAAATAATAATAAATTAAAATATTTTAATAAAATAATATATATTCACTCATAAACATATATAAACATGAAATTAAAACATATGATAACTAAATCCAAGCATGTTGGACTCTAGGAAGGTAACTCATAAATGTTTCCTCTATTTTTTTCCATTGATGGTTCATGACTGCATTCAATTTTGAAATATGTATTTCTATCTTAAGATTGATACAAAATTTTGAAGCCTTTGGTATTTTACAAAAAAAAATTCCAAGAATGTCTAATTATTAAGATTTGAGTTATACAAACTGTGACGTAGAAAAATGGTCCCTTGTCATTTTCATGGCCTTTTAGGTCTTTCTTCATGGTGTTAGAACTATGTTGCTCTGATTTTATGTTGTAACATATGGCTTGAACATGCTTAATGCAATTTACCTAAAAACCACCTTTTTACTCATCAACAAGTCCTATTTTGAAGTGTTGTAAAGTTTTTAACAAGCTTTCGTGCTCTTCTAGGCATATTTTCACTATTTACACCCTTCTCAAGATTTATTTGGTCTCTTTATTCCCTCATAAGTTGTAATTAAGTGTATTTTTGAATGTTATCCTGAAAAATAACATTAAATACAACATTTTTCTCGACACATGTTTTTAGGTCCTAGGTCGGACCCATTCGCCATGGGTGGCGAATGAGTCCCCCTTGGCACCAAATTCAAAATATTTTAAATTTCCTTTTGGGATTTTATTTAAAATCACTTGATGTCAGTCTATAATGACCTATATGAATAGATACTAAGGCACAAGAATTGTATAAATAAGTGATTTTCACCTCATTTCTAACCCCCATTCATCAAGTTCACTTATCCACATATTCACTCAAGCATTCAAGCATTTTATATCAACAATTCAAGCATTATTCAAGCACTTTCAAGTAGCCATTGACATTACTTCATACTTGCATCATCAAGGGCTAGGTAAGCTGATAACACTTGCATGTTATTAGTTTATCTTTCTCTTTCATTGCATTATCTTTTCTTTAATTACCAAAAGTGGGGTTTGACCAAGGAAGACCCCTATTCACTAACCCTCAATCATTTTCCCCCTATTGCATGTTTGTTTGCAACTCTTTGTATGCATATTTGACAAGTTATTAAGTGTTGAAGATTGATTTCCAATTCAAATAGGTGCTTCAAGTCAACTTGAGTCAAATTCAAGCTTGGAGAGTTATTTGTCTATTTTTTGCAGAACTAACTTCAACAACCCGACAAGTAGACATTTCCAGATGTGGTGTTGCAGAATTGTCTCCTAATTTTTCAAAAATTTGGGAGAGGACTGATTCACCACCTATGGAAAATGAGTCCCACCTTAGGATTGAAAATTTGAATTTTGTCAAATTCTTGATCCCAACAGATAGAAACCAGCTCCTAATAGTTTTTCACTAGGAGAAGGATTAATTCCCCACCTTGGGCAAAAGAGTCCCACTATGAAAAATTAGTGATCTTAGCTAGCATCCAAAACATTTCAGGTTCATCATACTTTTCCCAAGTGCACTTTTATTTAACCCATCTCTTTCTGTTGTGCATATTCCATTCATTTTCTTCATAGTTTGCATACAACACCATGTTTTCAAACAAGGCATAAATGTCACTTTTGCATTCTTTTTTGGTCATTCAGATTAGTCAATTAAATTTAGTTAAGTTGATTTACATTAAACAACATTGTATACATTCTTATTTGAGTGAATGATAAGCATTTTTTCCCCTATCTCTCTCCTTTTAAGTGAAAAACCCTAGAAATGCAAGAGTAGTCCATATGGTCCAAAAAATCTATCTTTCATTTTGGTGAACCCAACTTTTGAACACTTTGAATTTTTTATCGCATTCACATATTGTATATTAGTTTCCATTTGCATTAGCATTCAATTAGGGCATTGATTTATTATTGCATTCTAGGACTTTTCATTTTGCATTAGTGAAAACTTCATTTAGACTTCATTATTTGCATTACATCTCATTGAATAAAGCCAAAATCTGTATTCTACATCAGTAATTGCATTTTGTAGAGAATTTCAATCATATTTAAGTTTCTGTAAAACACTAAAAAAATTCATACTGGGACTGATTGAAAGTGATGTTGGCTTGCAAGTGATGAAGAAAATTGTTGAGATCTACAATAAACATACCTCTTCAAATACCTAAACCACAAACATTCCTATAAACCAAGGAGCACCTCAAGTTCCTAACCCTTCAACCATAGCATCCATACCAACTTATACCAATTCACAAGTCCATACTAATATCATCAAGCTACTTCTTTCATGATTTCCACTAACATTCCTAGTTCTTTTGTGGCGTTATAAGTCCCTTCCACCACTTTCACACCCCTTAGCATTCCTTTCACTTATGCTAATATCACTTACACTCCATCACCATTTTCCCTTCCACCTCAACCCACATACCCCAATCCCCTTCTTACACAAATCCTTACCACTGTTTCATCTATGCAACATCAACTTTCCAATATTAGTCAAGGTCAAACCACTCCAACTACATATCATGTCCATAACAACCCCTTAGCCTTAGAAATAATACTTACCCCGATGCCACAAGGGATAGAAATCCATTGGTTTGAGAAATATGGAGGAAAAGGAGATCCTATTAACCATGTTAATGCTTATACAACTTTGTATAGTAACTTTTTCCTTGATGATAAACTTTTAGCAAAACTTTTTCCAAGGACCTTGAAAGATACTGCATTAGAATGGTTTTCCAACTTTCCCAATCATTCCATCTATTCATTCAATGAATTGATGGATGCTTTCATTAGTCACTTCCAAGTTCACATGACACCTAAAAATACAATGGAAGACCTTATGCAATGTAGACAAAACATGGATGAAAAAGTGACAGATTTCATCTCACATTACCAATCCTTATATGCTCAAATTGATGTCATGATTCCAAATGCATGTCTACAAAATATGTTTATCAAAAAAATTTCTCACCAACCTTCAAGATAAACTCAACATGATGAAATTCCTTTCATTCATGCATTTTTGTACAACCTTATGTGACTACCAAAATTTTGTTTCAAGTCATGATTCAAAATCCACTTCTAGCCAAGTTAAAAAACCTGAACACACAAACAAAACCAAAATAACACACAAAACTTCTACAAACCTAATAGAGGCTTTTTATAGTTTAATCCACCTCCTCAACCACAATTGCCACCAACCCAAAAATTTCAAAATTCAATGGCCACTATTAAGGTAGTCATGCCTTATCATTATGGGGATCCAAAGAGGAAATTCACTCCTTTACCTGATACTCTCCATAATACAATGAACCAATTAGTTCAAAAATGCATGCTCATTTTCCACTTGTTAGACCACTTGATCCAAACCAACTATTACCACAAAATTTCAAGCCTAACGCTTATTGTAACTTTCATCACCAAAATGGACATGACACTAAACATTTCAAGTGTCTAAAACATTTAGTTCAAGACCTCATTGAGTTAGGCCATTTGTCCATTGAGAGTGTTAATGATCAAGGAAATAAGTCTGTTGCACGCCCTAACTAGAATTTACAAATTTTCACCAATCCTATGCCTAAACATACTACCTCATTTGTCAAGGCTAGTGAACCTTCAAAGCCTGATGTAATGACTATTGATATAAATAGTGAACAACATGATACAACTACTATTTATCTAAATTAGTCCTATGGATAACTTTGTGGCTCATTATCCCTTGTAAGGGCCAAACCACTAAATCACTTGATTTTACCTTTTCTACTAAAGAAAGACTACAAAAGCTTCCTGATGGTCCTCTCTACATAGCTAGCAAAGTCTATAATAAGCCCACTAATGGGATATTAATAGATCCTCCTTGTAGTGAGAACATGATCACAAAGGAGTTTCTTGTATTACATGAACTATATCAAGATGATTATAATAAACCCGCTTCATTGATTGGAACACATACTAGTTTTGCATGCCCTACAATTGGATCAATCGTGCTACCTCTACAAATAGGACCTAAGAATTTGGATGTAACATTTTCCATTGTTCCACAATCTGACCAATTTCATTTGTGGCTAGGCCTTCCTTGGATTCACTCAATGAAAGTGATCCCATCAGTTTTTCATAAGTGTTTTAAGTTTCCACATGACAATGAGATAGTCACCATACACCATAGTGGATTTAATAATTTATCTTCCAAAGGTAACTTCTCATTAGAAGCATTTTGGCCTGAACCCATGGAACCTATCACCCCTCACAAGGGCTTCTTTTTCATAGATTATCAAAAGTTTAAAGCCAAGAAGATAGCCGAATTATCTCTTCGTAACACATCCCCGTCCACTTCCATGCATCCAATCATAGAAGAAACCATGGTTCAACTAGATTCTAACATTGAGAAAATTATCAAACCTCCTGAACAACCACCCCTCGATATTTCCCTACCATCGTTTAAATGACCAAGGGAACATGACACAAACCCTACTTAGCCTCCTCGCCTTAAACAAGTGTATAAAGCTAAAGAGAAATTGGTTGATGCATCCACTTTGGTTTCTTCTATTCTTTCCCCTTTGGAAACAAAAGAACCTATAATGACTCAATCCACTCTTTCACCTCCACAACTCCAAAATAGAATTAAATAGAACTGCGGTGCTAGGGAACATAGGCATCATTGTCGTCTCCTTGTTCTTTAATCTCACATAGAAGAAGATAAAGAAAATCAACCTTTACCTTTGATAGAAGTAATAGATGACCACCCTCCTTCTTCTAACCTGACACAAGATAGTCTAGTGCAACAATCACAAAAAATTAAAAAAATACAACAACCTCAGCTTTTGATACATCCATATTTAGAAATCACCCTTCATCCCCTTATCATCATTAATCTCTATGATGATGATGATGATGGTGGTGGTGGTGGTGGTGGTGGTGGTGGTGGTGGCGATGACAACGCTGAGATTTCCAAAATAGGTGAAGAAGTGAATAACAATTTAAATTCTTTATTTTCATCCACAATTAGCTTAAATGTTACATCCTCTCCACCAAGTGAAGAACTTGGTATGACTCCTAGTTCAATGCTTGTAGTTATTCCTTTGGATAGTCAACCAGCCTTGCATTACACTAAACATGGTTGGGAGGTGGATGGCTTCTAACATGGTTGACATTAATTTTCCTAACTATCCTTTTTGTTTTTCTCTTTTTCTTTTCCTTTTCATGTGTGTATCGTTTCCCCCCGTATTGTGCATTTGATGTTCTCTCCCTTTGTACACTTCTTCTATTTGTACCTCTATTCTTCTATTTGTCATGCATTATCTTTTTCTCTTTTTCTTTTGTGTTTTCCTTTTGGGGATGATGCAAAGCATAGAGATGCCCTATGTCTCTTCCATGTTGACCCACAGGGTCTTTGTCTTTTTCTCTTTTTGTTTTGTTTTTTCCTTTTGGGGATGACACAAAGCATAGAGACACCTTGTGTCTCTTCCATGTTGACCCACAAGGTCTTTCTATTTTTCTCTTTTTGTTTTGTGTTTTCCTTTTCGAGATGATGCAAGGCATTGAGACTGAAATGTCTCCTTCATGTTGACCCAAAATATTTTTCATTTTATTTTTCCTTTCTTATTTTCTTTTCACATTTTTTTCCTTTTGGGGATGATGCAAGGCATTGAGATTGCAATGTCTCTTCCATCTTGACTCAAAATGGACTTTCCTTTGTTTTCCCTCTCTTTGTGTCATTCTTCTAGTTCTATGTGCTTTGGGGAATGATGACAATTTTGAGTTCTTTCATAAAAATATTACAAATTGAACATATTGACCCAAAATCCATAGATCCCTTATGTGTTTGGTGTGTTTTATTTTTTGGGGGGGAAACTCCCTTTCTTTGTCTTTCATTTTCCTTTACATGATGTAACCTAACTTCAAAACATATGACTTGGCATAGGGCTTTTCAAGTTGGTTCTCATGTCTTGTTTTCTTTTTACTTTTTCTTTCCCTTTGCTACTTTCAAGTAATTTCTCAAGGAATGATCTGTAGAAATTCCTTTAAAGTGTGGGACATACATTACCATAATTCATTTACATTCTTGGTTCCTAGTGTAGCCTTGTCGTTTATATGATGTTTTTGTCACTTTGTGGATGACATTGGGTATGATATCTTTCATAAGTGTGATCTATCTTAGCATATTACATTCCTCTTGGTGGCTTGATGTGATCCACTACATCCATTAAGTTGTGAATATACTATTATTTTATTAGTTCTCTCTTGGAGACATTAGACACAATGTTCCCTAAGTGACCGACCTTGCATAAACTGAACAAGACTCCTTTGAACATCTTTTCAAATTTTACATTTTTGAATTTTTACATTTTGCATTCCTTTTTGCCACCTTGCATAACACAACTTGCATGATTGTGGTACCTTTTTTTTTTCTTCATGAAAATTCCTTTTACTTTGTGGCGAATTGTTAAATTTATCAAGCGGTATAACTTTGACATGGTTGAGCGGGAAGCCCACATAGCAGCATGACTTTTCCCCATTGCCACCTTTGTGTTTATGAGTGCATACCAACTAGCATATGTATCTTACCCTTTTTTGGGCTTTCTCACCCCACACACAACTACTTATATGGCCGTAGAGTGAGTATACAATTGGACTTTCTCACCCCATAGATAGGTTGAAGTTTCATGGCCCCAGAGTGAGTACACATTCTCTTTTTCAAATAATCAGCCTAGGTCTCTTTCCATAACTAGTTGGATTGACCATTGAAGCTTCATCCAATTATTTTCAACACTTGTGTGTTCCTTTGTTCTTATGCTTATTTTTCCATGGGATCTTCATCCTTGGGGCTTGATCATCCCTCTTCATCATTGTTAATCCATCTTCCTAACGTAAGTTCATTTGAACCCTCCCCTTGATGTTCATGGCTACTTTAGTGTGAGTTTGAAATAGGTTCATTCTCTCATTATAGTGGGCGCTAAATGTGCCATACAAAAATGGCCCCTTGTCATTTTCATGGTGTTAAAACTATGTTGCTATGATTTTATGTTGTAACATGGCTTGACCATGCTTATTTAGGTACTAAAATTCAAAGAATGACGTCTTGTGAAGGTATTTTGAGGTTTTGTAAGACATGTCCACATTCTTCTAGACTCTATTTAATACAATTTACCTAAGAAACACCTTTTACTCATCAAAAATTCCTATTTTGAAGTCTTGTAAAGTCTTGTAACAAGCTTCCACTCTCTTCTAGGCATATTTTCACTATTTACACCCTTCTCAAGCTTTATTTGGTCTCTTTATGCCCCCATAAGTTGTAATTAATTGTATTTTTGAATGTTATCCTAAAAAATAACATTAGATACAATATTTTTCTTGAAACACGTTTTTAGGTCCTAGGTAGGACCCATTCCCCATGGGTGGCAAATGAGTCCCCCTTGGCCCCAAATTCAAAATATTTTAAAATTCCTTTTGAGATTTTATTCAAAATCACTTGATCTCGGCCTGTGATGACCTATATGAACATATAATAAGGCACAATAATTGTATAAATAAATGATTTTAATCTCATTTCTAACCCCCATTCATCAAGTTCACTTATCCACCTATTCACTCAAGCATTCAAGCATTTTACATCAACAATTCAAGCAATTTGAAGCAGCCATTGACATTACTTTAGACTTGCATCATCAAGGGTTAGGTAATTTGATAGCACTTACATGTTATTAGTTTATCTTTCTCTTTCATTTCATTATCTTTCCAAGGCTTTAATTACCAAAAGTGGGGTTTGACCAAGGCAAATCCCTATTCACTAACCCTCAATGATTTTCCCCTATTTCATGTTTGTTTGCAGCCCTTTATATGAAGATATTATAGGTTATTATAGGTGTTGAAGATTTATTTCCAAGTCAACTAGGTGCTTCAAGTCAACTTGAGTCAATTTCAAGTTTGGAGAGAACTATTTGTCCATTTTCTACAGAACTGACTTCGATAACCTGACAAGCTAACATTTCTAGATCTGGTGTTGTAGAGTTGTCTCCTAATTTTCCAAAAAATTGGGAGAGGACTGATTCACCACCTTTGGTGAATGAGTCCTACCTTAGGACCAAAATATTGAATTTTTTCAAATTCTAGATCCCGACAGATAGAAACCAGCTCCCGACACTTTTTCACCAGGAGGAGGACTAATTCACCACCCTAGGTGAATGAGTCCCACTATGAAAAATTAGTGATCTCAACTAGCATCAAAAACATTTTGGTTCATCATAATTTTCCCAAGTGCACTCTAATTTAACCCATCTCTTTTTGTTTTACACATTTCATTCATTTTCTTCATAGTTTGCATACAACACTATGTTTTCAAACAAGGCATAAATCTCACTTTTGCATTCAGTTTTGGTCATTTAGATTAGTAAATCTCATTTATTTAAGTTCTTTTACATTAAAAAACATTTCATATATTCTGGTTTGAGTGAATCATAAGAATTTTTGGCCCTATCTCTCTCCTTTTAGGTGAAAAACCCCAAAAGTGCAAGAGTAGTCCATAGGGTCCCAAAAATCTATTTCCCAAACATGTCAACACCCTCACAAGAAGAGATGTAAAAATTCAAAATGATTGAAATAATTCATTTCCTTTAAATGGTATCATTATAGACATACCTGAAACATAGTTCATATAAAAAATTGTATAAAATTATAACTATGCAATAAATATAGAAGTCTCACGAATCCCACTCACAAATATTGTAGTTAAGAATTTTAATAGAATTAATAACTAAGTTTCATGATAGAGGCTACTTTCAAATATAGAATGAGCACACTATCATAACTAAAAATAAGAATGAATAATATAAATTTACATGAGAGGAATAAAAGGTCCTAAAAAATGTTTTTTTACAAAGTATCATCATATTGAGAAACTCATGTCAAGAAATAGAGAAATCTTGCTTTCAAACCAACCATGTTCCTCCATTATCACCAATCCTCAATAGTGGATCCATGTCACCTATCTACATGGAACCCATAGGTATATCCTAAATTTATAAGAGATATACACTTGGATACAAGAACACACACTCACTCACACTCACACAAACCAAGGGGAGTAGGGGTTACAATTGTACCAAAAAATAAAAAATATTACATCATTCACTATATAAAAATAATGATAATACATCAAGGAATTCATTCCAACAACTATAATTAAACCATTCCAAGCATAAACACACTCAACATAAATCATCACCATAAGAAGCATAAGAGATAATCCACATCACATGGCATATATTTTTCAACAACATAAAACATAAGTATGAACACAAGACACTAAGGTCTCAGCCAACCCCACACAAATGGCTAAAAATAGATATCATGTTAGATACAAGGTCCAATTGTTAGAATAATGAGGATCCTAGAGGTAGGTAAGGAGAATCATCACTATAGCATGAGGGTGGGTGCATGGAGATGGGTAGCCAATTTGTGGCACCTTTTTGAATTTTTTTTAAAAATTCATAACACAAGTGTGTAATAACATGCTCACATTATAACATGCTCATGTTATGGCTTGGTGTGTCGAGCTTGAAGCTCGACCACAAAAATACCATAATGTGAGCACATTATAACGTGCTCGCATTATGACCTATTAAAACCAAAACAAAATTAAAATGAATTCATTTTTACTTGTGACTATGTTTTGTTTGTTTCCCATGGCCCAAACCCCATTATTCTGCTCTCACATTCTAGGAGGAGATATTTTGCAAATTTCTTCATCAATAGTTGTTATTTTATCGCTAGGATGTCACCACATCGATGAGGAGGTGTGAGAGGTAAGGATTTTTTCTTTTTGTTTTGAATTTATTATTTTTAGGTTGTATTTGATGTTTATTTTTTTGAATTTGTAGGAGATGAAAATCAACTTGCAAACCCTCAAAATCCTTAACAAGCATAGCAACAAAATCCTCAACAACAACAACCTCCTCCACCAATCCATCAACACCCTCTTGGCACTCAACAAAAAATAATGAGTGAAATTGAGAACAACAAAAAACAAATTGAGGATTTAATCGGGAGGTTGAGCGATCCAAATGGTTCAACCATGGAAAGAATGACCCTAGAAACTTCATTGAAAGATATGTTGAAAAATGTACATTCAATTAGCAAACAAATAATGGGATGGCAAGATAGGAGGCAGGCGACTAGGGCTTATTACGCAGATAAATTATCATATAAAGATGTAAAGGATTTAAAAATTACAAAAGGTGATTTGTGTTCATTATTCATTGACCCATACACAAATCAAAATCTTACCCTCGATTCAAAGAGGTTTCCTATTCATTGGTTCCACTACCAACAGATTTGGAACTTTTTTTATGATAGGTGGTACATGGTTTTTGATTACCCACTATGCAAAAATTGTGAAGTCCTGTAGTATTTCCTTAGGAAACTATATTGTGAGTTCATATTAAACAAAATTCCAAATTATTTTGATATGAGGGACTTCCAAAGGAGAGGTGGAGGGTCAGCTCAGGATAGACTCAGTGCACAACCGAGTCCTACACAGCAAGGGAGAAAACCTCTCACTAGGACACCTCAGGAGAACATTGTTATCCCTTCTATCACGAAGGAGAGTGCCAACATATAGACATTATAGGTGATCAGTAGTTTGATCCAGCATGCTATCCCTATTCTACAACGCCATTCTAAGGAGTCTTTGAGTGGTGTCCTTCAAACCCATTTGTGTCAATCTTGTAGGGAAACTTGTTCATATGACCCCACCGACACTTAGAATGCTACTACACAAGATTTTTCTACAGCTATGGAGATGGAGAGGGCAGCTAACAATTTTGCATGAGGCATATGGCACTGATACTTAGGTAAAAGTTAGCATGTTCATTGAATTTAATTTATTAAATTTCAATTTTGAAATGCAAGATTAACTAATTTAGTCTTATGCTTTTAATAAAATTGCAGGGTCACAATGTTGAGACTGGATACACTATCCCTATACCTACTTATTTCTATAGTTCACCTATCAGTGGGGTATGTAACTAGTAAAAAGTTATAAATTGATTGCATGTTAATAGCATTGTTTTACAAATGGTATTTTAATATGTGATTTTGGATGTTGAATAGGCTAATATTAGAGGTTTCAAAGGAACACCTCCCAGTGCCAGTGGATTTACTCAAACCTACATGTAGGTAATAGAATAAAGGGTTTAACTAATGAATTGTACTTAATAGATTTGTGTAGTTTGTATTCATATCATTGATTAAATTGCATTGCACATCATTCAAACTCAAAGAATTACTTCACATTCTATAACTAATAACTAGGTGTTGAAAGATGACAAAATTTCAACTACAATATAGTTGTTTAGAAAGTCAACATAGGTAGTGATGCAATTACTTCACATAGCACAAGTAATAAGTCTAGGAGAAACTTCCAATTGCATTTCCTTGTCATGGAATTCCATGAGACCACTTTTTGTTAGTATAATTAATTCCTTGGATAGTTTTGTCCCACTGGGTTTTCCTTCTCTACCTCATTATTGCATTTGTACATGGGTACCTGATCAGGCCTTATTGTTGAGACTCATTCATGCTTTCTTTCATTCATCCTAGTTTTAGGTGCATGCCTTTTTTAGTCTCCCTAAGTTGCACTTGTGGGGGGTTGTTAGTGTAATTAATTAATTATTACACTTGCATAAGTTTACTTAGATAATTATTTAATTCCTAAGCTAATAGTTTTCATCCTTATCTTGTTGAGCTATTTTGTTGCTCAAGATAAGATTAGGGTTATGCATACTTGCTTTTATAAAGAAAATCATCTCATGTAATTATGAATTCTTGAATAATATTATTTGCACATCTTTTTTTTGCAAAGCTCTTTCTTTTTTCTAATTTTCATTTTTGTGGAAGGTTTTTTGGTTTGCATGTCTAATCTTGGTTTCTAACATGGTATCAAAGCCTTGATTTGTAGCCCCTTCTCAATTTTTTTGAGAAAATCATTACAAAGTTCATTTGGGGTTCCTCGAGGGTTTCATGCCTTGAATTGATCTATGCAATGTTTTGGATTAGATAAGGCTTCACCATTAGATTCAAAGCGCTAGAAAAAGTCAGGATTGGCTTTTATTTTGCATATTTTGGTCATCATTTGCTAGATCTATGAGGATTTCAATTTTGGTGATTTTTTTGAACATTTTGGGCACAAACGAAGGTCACCATCACATTCGCAATGGCCAAAAACCCTAAGAATGCCTTTTTTCGTTGATTTTGGAGTAGTTGGTTTCTGAGGAATTTTTTTTTTCCAGGTAGGCCGTGCAACCTCCCCAGCACTCCTTCTGAGGTGAAAATTTTCAAAAATACTCAGGTTTTTTAACAATAGTTTTCTTGCATGCAAAAAAAAATTCATTAGCTTTTTTGAATAAAATAAAATAAAATCAAAGTTTTTTTAATAAAAAGAAAATTCCAAAAAATAAAAAAGGTAGATTTTACTACTTGCATAGGGCTAGTACCCTCCAAAGGCATACCTTCCTGGGCCCATGCACCAGTCGTCTCATCACCAACGGCTTCATCAAATCGTTAATAGTTGTCATCCTTATTTTTCTGTAATTCCTAAGTTAATAGTTGTCATCCTTATCTTGTTGAGCAATCTTGTTGCTCAAGATATGATTAGGGTTATGCATACTTTCTTTGATAAAGAAAATAATCTTATGTAATTATGAATTGCTGAATAATATTATTTCCGCATCTTTTTTTTGCAAAGATCTTGCTTTTTTCTAATTTTTTCTTTTGTGGAAGGTTTTTTGGTTTTCATGTTTGATCTTTGTTTCTAACATGGTATCAGAGCCTTGATTTGCAACCCCTTCTCATATTTTTTGATCAAATCATTGCAAAGTTTTTTTGGGGTTCCTTGAGGGTTTCATGCCTTGAGTTCATCTATACAATTTTTTGGATCAGATCGAGGTTCACCATTGGATTTAGAGTGTTGAAAAATGTCAAGATTGGCTTTTATTTTGCAGATTTTGGTCATCATTTGCTAGATCTATGAGGGTTTCAAGTTTGGTAATTTTTTGGAACATTTTGGGTACAAAAGAAGGTCACCATCCTGTTCACAGTGGCCAAAAACCCTAAGAATGCCTTTCATTTCATTGATTTTGGAGCTGTTGGTTTTTGAGGCAAAAAGAAATTTCCAAGGAGGTTGTACAGCCTCCCCAACACGCACCCCAAGGCAAAAAATTTCAAAAATTCTTTGGGTTTTTAACAATATTTTTCCTCCATGTAAAAAGAAATTCATTAGCTTTTTTGAATAAAATACAATAAAATCAAAGTTTTTTTTAATAAAAAGTAAATTCCAAAAAATAAAAAAAGATAGATTGTATTGCCTACATAAGGCTGGTACCTTGCATGGGAATACCTTCCAATGCCCATGTGCTAGCCATCCCATCACCTATAGCTTCATCAAACCGGTCAACCTTTTAAAATCATTGGCAACCTTCAAAAATTGGTAGAAAATCAACAATAGAATCTTTTAATATTCCTGCAGAATATTCAGTCACTTGGCACTTTTTTTGATGGCCATCAAATTTTTGCAGGGATGGTGCTTTTTTGCTATGACGGCCTCTAGGCCATCAAATTTAACATCATGAAGTTTTGACATTAGCGTGACATCATCTAGCCATACAACCCTCTTTGCCCCCTCCTAACCCCAGTTTTCCTTGAAGGAGAAGTGTTTTTCTTTTTGGCATAACTTGGGCATACAGTATCGAAATCAGGAAAACGAGATATCACCGAAAAGTTGGTTCTGAGAACTATCTTGTGGTGTATTTTATTTTCATCATTTTTTCTTTAGATGCATTTATTTTTGTTTGAATCTAGATGTTCTTTTATGGCTTCTAAGCTCATAACTTTTTGCCACGATCTCTGATTTTTGCCATCTTTGTGGCGTTGGAAAGGTATTGAGGAGCTCTATGTTGTTGTCCGTGCAAATTTTTTTGTATCTTTCCTAGGTTGATCATTATTCCATATTTTTCCCAATGGGTGTTTTGGAGATTACTTGGATGTTTTGGTAGTTGGAAGGGTGAAACTTGAATCTTTTCACTTCATTTCAGTATCACATCATTTTATTTTTTGTTTATGAATTTTTAGCATTCTCTCATTTTTCAATGATTGGGTTATTGTAATAAATGAACTGAGATAAAGTTACATTAGGGGGTTTCTTGCAAAATAATCTGATTAGAGTGTTCATGCACTTTGATCTCCATCTTGATTTGCTAAAACCTTGCATGGGTTATATCTAATTTCTTAGTTTCTTTTGTCCACATCTTGCTCTTGCTTGACACATATCAGATTCACATTGGTTCACACTTCAGATTGGGAGTTTATGGTTATTGATCTGCATTGGTTCAGATCCATCTTAGTTTGAGGGCCATGTTTTTTTGGTTAATGTTCCAAAGTCTTTATGGTACTTGTTCCCATGGAAGAGTTTTAGTCTCAATTTGGCATCGACATTGAGATACATAGCTTCAAGATTATGTCATCATTTCATCTACTGTTGCTTCATAGATTCTAAGGTTGTTCTAGTTTGTGAGTTTTCTAGTGTTCCATGGCATTTGGTCTATTTTTGCATTGTTATGATTCCACCTAATTCCTTCAGTGACTCTCATTTGGTTTCTTGTAGATAGAAGTATCTTTCCTTTCTTTTCAGATCGTAGTTCAATTGTTACTCCACAATGTTTTTCTAGTGCTTCTTTGTAGTAGTCATCTCATTGTAGGGGGGTTTTTGTCCCACTAGGTTTTCCTTCTCTACCTCATTATTGCATTTGTACATGGGTACTTTTTGTTGGGACCCATTCATGCTTTCTTGCATTCATCCTAGTTCTAGGTGCATGCCTTTTTTAGTCTCCCTAAGTTGCACTTATGGGGGGGTGTTAGAGTAATTAATTAATTATTACACATACATAAGTTTACTTAGGTAATTATTTAATTCCTAAGTTAATATATGTCATCCTTATCTTGTTGAGCTATCTTGTTGCTCAAGATAATATTAGGGTTATTCATACTTGCTTTTATAAAGAAAATCATCTCATGTAATTATGAATTCCTGAATAATATTATTTGCACATCTTTTTTTTGCAAAGCTCTTGCTTTTTCGGGTTTTCTCTTTTGTGGAAGGTTTTTTGGTTTGCATGTCTGACCTTGGTTTCTAACACTTTTTACTACTCAACATCTTTTCAAATAGTTCACTACCTTGTCTATGTCATGGATGCTTGGAAGGAATATATGAAAGAATAATAGTAAGCAATAGCATAGACAAGGCAATGATTTTTTTGAAAAAATTCCTCAAAGAAATGTGGTCTCATGGTGATTTAGACACAATTTCTTTGAGGCACTTTTTCAAACAGCTCACCACCTTTTCTATGCTACCACATTTCCATACATGTCTACCAAATATTTTTATCAAATAGTTCATTTCCTCACTGCTATGGCTAAAAGCTTGAACAAGGTGCTTTCCAACAAACTATGGATGCTTGGAAAAAATCTATCAAAGCATAATAGTAAGCAATAGCATAGACAAGGCAACTATTAGTTTGAAAAAATGTGATCTCATGGTGATGGAATGCCATTCCATCACCATGAGACCACATTTCTTCAAACAGCTCACCACCTTTTCTATGATACCACATTTTCCATACATGTGTACCAAAGCATTTTATCAAACTACTCACTGCATTTTGTATGCCACTATAGTTATCATAGATGTCTATGATATTATTTTATCAAATGCTTCAGCAACTTGCTGATATATGTAAAATCCTAAAAGCACATGCTTTCAAACATGATATGGATAGGGAAAATAGTAAGCATGATAGTTAGAAATATATAGTTTAATAAGTACTCAAAATTTTGTTGATTATCTCATACATTATAAGTCATGATGTGGATTGCTATTGTAGTTTTTGTGATTGAATAATTTGTTGTTTTATTTTTAGATGCTACAAGTGGAAACACCTATGAATGTAACAAGGGCAATGGAGATCGATGTTTCATCTACTATAGAATCCTCAATGGATTTGACAGAGGAGGTATGAGGAAAATTACTAAATTTCAATTTACATTCATTGTTATAGATGTTAGTTAGTGACAAAGAAAACCATTATTGATTCGTAGTTTAATTTCTATTTGGATGGTTTATACAGGGCTTCAACATGCCTCAGCATGAGCATGTGAATATTTCCCTCGCGGAGAGTGATCATCAGATACCGGTAAGTGATTATTTTGTTAAATATATATTTTTTTATAATATAATTTCTATATATTAATGTCTTTACTTCTTATTGTAACCAATAAAACTTCACCAAGAACTAAACACTAGGAGGAGTAGCAGGAGCACTCCTTGAGCACAACATAAACAAGTGACAGACGTATCGCCATCCAATCAATGAGCAAAGGGAATTAATTTATTTCAAGATCATGGAGAGCAATGAATTTTGATTCTAGAGCCCTCTGTTGTATGCCTACATGGTAGTTGTGTACATATTTTGTATTGGATATATTTGGCATTGTATGCCTATATGACATTATCGTAAGCCTATATGGCTATTTTGTACCTATATTTCATACTTATATTTACATATATTGATGTATTCCTACATGGCTATTTGGTTAATACAAATGTTTTTTATTGATGGTGTCCATATTTGCATTATAAATTCATGGTTCAATAGATTTGAGTTACATGTATTTAAGTGTATATTTTACAACTTATGTGTATACTTTTTAACTTATGTGTGTTCTAATGTATACTTTGCAACTTATTTGTTTTCATGTGTATACCTCAAGACTTACATGTTTTTGAGTACTTGTGCTTCCCTTATTCACATGTACATGCTTGAATTATTCATGTGTATACTTATTAATTGGTTAGCCCTAGCATTGATCATTGTTGTCCTTCATGGTTTGTCTTGAATTTGACACTTTTCCATCAAGTGAAAACTAGACACCACAGAAAAATGACTCTGAGATAACAAAAACCAAGAGGTTATTGTAGAGGGTCCCAACACAATCCCATAGGATTAGATGGAGTGTTCATAAGTGTCACATTTTCTGAGTAATAGCCCATCAAAGTTTTCTTCCCTTTTGCACTTTCAACCCTTAAGGGATCAAGCTGGTTGAACATAGCTCAGAGTGATTCCGCATGTTTGGGTGTGAAAGAAGACCATTCCTAGCATAAAAGTACCCATAGGAATGCGTTCAAACAATCCATTTGGTACAACGATTTGTAGAATGAAAGTTGCACCACATTGCAACTTTCAACTAGCATTTGACAACTTTTTCCCCAAGTAAGAATTTTCCACCACTAGAAAATGCCTCCGAGATAGAAAAAAATGAGAGAGGTTATTGTAGAGGGCGTCAACATGATCCTATAGGATTAGATGATAGGTTTCTAAGCATCACGGTATTCGAGTAACAACATGATGAATTTTATTCTACATATTTGGGTACAAAAGAGGACCATTCCTATCATAAAATTTCCTATTCAAAAATATTGGAACAGTCTGTTTGGTCACATGAGTTGTAGAACAAAAGTTACAACACTTTGCAACTTTGCACTATTTGCATTTGAGACTTTTTCCATCAAGTGAAAATTTTCCACCATGGAAAAACCATTCTAAAATAACAAAAATTGAGAGGGGTTATTGTAGAGGGGCCCAACACAATCCCATAGGATCAAATGAGAAGTTTCTAAGCATCATGATATCTAAGTAACAACATGCTAAAGTTTGTAACCATTTTGCACTTTGGACTCTTAAAGGATCGATCTGGTTGAATGTAGCTCAGAGTGATTATGCATGGTTCCGTGTAAAATATGACCATTCCTAGCATAAAAATACCTATTTAGATGCATTGAAATAGTTTCTTTGGTCACACAAGTTGTAGAAAAAAAGTTGCACCACTTTGTAACTTTCAACAACTTGCATTTGACAACATTTTTCCCAAGTGAAAATTTTCCACCACGAGAAAATTCCTATGAGATATTGAAAACCAAGAGAGGTTATTGTATAGGGTCCTAACATAATACAATAGGATCAAATGAGAAGTTTCTAAGCATCATGCTATATGAGTAATAACATGTTGAAGTTTGCACCATTTTTCACTTTAGACTCTTAAGGGATCGATCCAGTTGAACGTAGCTCGAAGTGATTTCACATGTTTGGGTGAAAAAGAGGACCATGCATAGTGTAAAAATACATATTCAAACATGTTGAAATAGTTTGTTTGGTCACACAAGTTGCAGAACAAAATTTGTGCCACTTTCCAACTTTCAACTATTTGCATTTGACAAATTTTTCCCCATGTGAAAATTTGCCACCATGAGAAAACCACTCTAAGATAGTGAAGACGGAGAGAGGTTTTTGTAGAGGGGACCAATGCAATCCCATAGGATCAAATGAGTAGTTTCTAAGTGCCACGATATCCAAGTAACAACATGCTAAAGTTTGCAAGCATTTTGCACTTTGGACTCTTAAGGAATCGATCCAGTTGAATTTACCTCAGAGCGATTATGTGTGTTTGGGTGCAAAATAGGACCATTCCTAGCATAAAAATACATATTTAGACATCTTGGAACAATATGTTTGGTCACACAAGTTCGAGAATGAAAGTTGCACCACTTTGCAACTTTCAACTACTTCCATTTGACAACTTTTTTTCCAAGTGAAAATATGACACCATGAGAAAATGCCTCTGAAGTAGCAAAGACTAAGAGAATTTTTTGTAGAGGGGCCCAATGCAATCCCATAGGATTAGACAAGAATTTTTTAAGCAACGTGGTATCTGAGTAACAACATGCTAAAGTTTGCAGCCATTTTTCACTTTGGACTCTTAAGGGATCGATCCAGTTGAACATACCTCAGAGTGATTCCACATGTTTAGGTGAAAAAGAAGACCATGCATAGCGTAAAAATACCTATTTTGTGTTGTACACTAGGAACACTAAGAGTGGAGGTGAATCAGTGTTCCACAATATTTGAATTTCAAATCAGATCTTAATCTATCAAAAACAATATTTAACCTTTAATAGCAGCATATGAATAGAAGGAAACATTCAAATTCATTAAAGAGACTATAATGTGAACACCATAACACCAAAAAATTAAAGTGGAAACCCTGTTAAGGGAAAAACCACTGTGGAGATTAATCCACAAAGTATACCCTATTAAAAATATGATCAAAAGGGAATGCACTTGCATTCAAGCACACTGCCTAGAGCTCACTACTCAAAATAGGGAAGGCTCATTACCTTACAAAATATTTTAGATTACAAAAAAATGTTGAACTAAGAATATAGCATCTACAAATTCTTGGATTTAGTTCCAATGAGGCACATAAAACAGATTCTGGACCTTTTGTCCAATTCACACTTCTACTCTGCTCTGCTCTACTTTCCTACATATAAACCCTTCTACTGCACAAACAAAATTCACTTTTGATATGAGCTCATATAGCTACTCTACACTTTTTCACTTACACACCTTCTCACTTCTTGATCCACACACCAAAAATGATTTATTGATCTCACATATATATCTGCTAACAAGATTTTATTACTATATGTTGACTTCAAACAAAATATAATATTCTTCCACATTTCGGCTCAAATCACCAATTAGAATTAATGTGTACCCACATAAGTCAGCTAGACTAAAGTAGGGTACCCAAAATTCCCAACACAATAAATAATTAAACAACTATTCCTCATACATCTATGACATGCTATAAACAACAGGACGACCATAATGAGAAAATAAACAATAAGTCATTCTACCGAATCTCCAAACCCATACACCAATAAATGAAACATTAAAAAGTTAACATTCAGGTAACATACATGCTTGAAAAGTTTCCTTGGGGATCCACACAAAAAAATAATTATCCAATAAAGTATTCAGACCAACTTATCAACTGGATACTCTATTGTTCATGCTTTTTGTTGGTAGAATATAGTCTTCTATGTTTCCTTCCGATATGAGCTACTTCTAAATTGCAGACCAAACTACTACCTCCAGTTTCCATCAATGACAACACTAGCACCAAAAAAAATCTCCCAAAGCCATATTCCAACAATCTCCCCCTTTGGAATTGATGACAACACTTAGTGAAAAATGACTAAGTGTCAAAACTCAAAGCTTCAAAACACAACAAAACACTGATCCCCCTTTGGATGTCAAGGCATTTTTCACTACATTATCTCCCCCTTTGACATCAATGACAAAAACTTCCACTACTTACTCTTCCCCTTTAATATTTTTACTACACTCTCTTACTACATTCTCTCCCCAATTTATCAAAAAAGTTGCAACTGATGCTAGATTCAAAAAATTATTTTATACTTATCTTTCATCTCCAGAAGAAAGGGACTTAGGAATGGTAATGGCTTCTTCCAACTTTTCTCATTTCTTCATAACTTCAATCATTTGCTCTAATCTACATTCAGTTTGATCCTTCACTTTCCATAAAGTATCCATAAGATTGTTTCTAGCAAAGTGAACCTTTGCATGCTCAATTTATAGCTCATGAATCTTCTTCTTAACTTCTCCATCCTTGTCCTAAAACATATTCTAACCTATTTGATTCTTATAAGCTCATTCTCAATTTGTTCTAGCTTGTCATTATATTTACCAACCACATGAGGCCACCTAAAATAGTAATTGTAGATCTTATTTTCCAAGTCAATGCACTATCTTAACACATTCATTTTCTTTCTTAGTTTGGTGAGAGATAGCCTAAATTGCATCTTCAGATGTGAGATCATTTCATCCTCTTTTCTATCCAGAGGCACAGAGTCCATAGCCTCCCTAATACATTCAATCAATTCTTCTAGAAGTACATTATGTAGACTTTACAATGTTGTTATCAATAAAAGTATCTTCCTAGAGTGTCCTCAATGAGGTCTTGTTCACATGATGGTCCATTTATCCATATTCTAGTTATCTTTTGCATTCCATATTCTTCCTGAACAATTTGTAATACCTTTGCTTTAAGTAAAGCACCTACATCATCACTTTCTTCTGCTATTATCACATCTAGTTCAACTAGTTTTGGTTCATCTCTTGGTGTATATTCCTCAGAATCTTCATCAATTATATCCACAACCATCTGCTCTTTACCTTTTCCCTCAACCTTTATTGACTTAGGTGTTGGAAGAGTGTCACCAGCTAACTCTCTTTCTCTCTTCTATTTTTTCTCTGCCTTACCAGAGGATGATCCAACTTCAACTGCTTTTACTGGTAGAGGAATATCACTTACACCAAAATTTCCTAACAAGTTCCTAAAGAATATTTCATGAGCTTGTTCACCATTTTCAAAATTGTCAAAATGCTTAAAAAATTGCTTGCATACTGGAATATTTTCCTTCCATACCACATTGTCATTTTGAGGCAAGCAATTCAGGAAATACATCATAATGCATATAGCTAGGGTACCAAACCTGAAAGAGTAATCTATATCCTTCGTCAATTACACATTCTCCATCAGTTGATCCTTCAACAATCCACATAGATCAAAGTCTTCATTTTCTATTATCATCTTGTGAGGAATATACACTATGCCTGTCGAGGTTGATCCTTCTCTATTTATAAAGAAAATTTTATATGAAATTCCATGTGCAATATACCTCGTTAATGGATCTTTGATTGTTGAGATTACCAGAGCCCTCTGATCTCTTGTTATTCTAGTTATGGCTTTGACTTTGACATTCTGAATTGACTTCTTTTTCAGAACAACACCAACATTGCACAATCCTATTAGATTTTTTATTGCATCCTCAAAAATTTGATAGGATTTATCAAGAGTAAGGATATCACCATCCAATCTATTCAAGATAAATCAAACTACCTCCACGTTGATGAAATGAGGAAATTCATTCTAGATGTCCAAGTTCTTATGTTTCACTCCTCTAGGCTTCTTCAATTCGATGACAAACAACAAATTTCCTACATCCCTAACCTTTCGACTACTATATTCATCTAGAGTTACTATTCCTTCATTTTCTGTACCGAATAGGGTTCTACCAATCACTGAATAAGTAAGAAATTGAAAAGCAACTGAAATACCTAGAGAATTCGCCACTAAATTGACTTTCACTCCTTTAAATTTTTAGTGAAAAAGGGTTTCCAACTATTCTCCTTTGGCACATAGAGATAGATAAGGGTTCCAAATTCCCTTTTATAACTTTGTACACCTAGCTTTTTTGTCACATTAAATGCTTTTCCCTAGGAGTTTTGGTTACTTTGCATAGACAACAAGAGAAGAATCCATCTATGGACCTTCAAGAAGCGATCACCAATACATTTGGGGATGAATAATACACCTACTGACAACTTCCTATGATCCCATACCAACTACACAAAGGGGGGAAATGATTTTCTTGAAAACTCCCCCTAGGCCATGGCCTAGAATCAGTTGTTAGATGAATTACTCGAGGGAGCTCCTAGTACAGTCTTATTACCTTAAATAGATCCACTCTTCTTTACCCATGTTTTCTTCATTTGATCTCTTATCTCTTCCATACATTATTTTCCTTTTCCCTTATCACCTTTCTATGAATTTATGCCTTGACAAACCAGACCTCTCTTATCCATGTTTCTATTCCTACATAATCTTACAATGTGACCAAATTTGTTATAGTTATAGCATACTAGATTTTTTAGTCTATACCATCCATTCCACTCATTTCCTCCTGATCTGCATTGATTAGCAGCATGTCCAAATCTTCCATAGGTATAGAATTTAATGTTCCCTATACTAACAAACATACTTCTGCATTCTACTGACTTATGACCAAACTTCTTACATTTAAAACATTGACCAAAAAATGGAGTGCCATAGTTTATCTTACTTCTACACTGAGAAGCCATATGTCCAAATTTATTACAAACAAAGCAATATCCATTAAATTTTTGAGTGTTGGGTTCCCTTACTGGATATCTTTTTCCTTTTTTCTTTTGATTTTTATTTTTAGGGTCCTTTTGTTCAGATCTGGAGCTCTCATCCTTCACATAGCCAAGACCTCACTTATCATTTGCATCCTTTTAACCTTTATTTATCTCATGAAGCCTAGCAAAACTGATCCTGAACTTCTCCTTAAAGTCATTTGCAATAGCAAGCTCATCTCTAAGAATAACTACATGTCTCTCAATCTCTTGTTCATTGTCTCTGGATTGTTGTAGTTCAATCTCTAGCTGAATGACTCCATTATCAACTCTACTATATTCTTCAGATTTTTCTTTCAAGGATTGGGCCATATTCTCCTTATTCTTCTTTCTTTCTTCAATCTCTTTAGTTAGCTTCATTGCCACATATTCCATTTCAAGATTTAGGGAAGCATTGTACTTAGCAAGCTTTTCACACTCTTCTATTATTACTTTTAGGGTTTGATTCATATGAACATCTTTTGAGCCTTTGGTTTCTTTTTGCTTCAACTAACAACATAGTTCCTTCCTCTTTTCCCTTGACTCATTTATTTTATCATTTAATGATTGAATGAATTTTTCGGTAGCCACAATATTTTATTTTAGTTCCAAGACCTTTATTTTAGACTAATCAAGATCATCAAGTGCCACCATAAGCTAATGTTGAAGACCACCTGCATCCATTGTAATCCAAGATCCACCTCAAGTTGTTAAACTCAAAAGAGGAACTAGCTCTAATACCAATTGTTGGACAATAGGAACACTGAGAGGGGGGGTGAATTAGTGTTCCACAATATTTGAATTTTAAATTAGGTCTTAATCTATCAATAACAATTTTTAACCTTTAATAGCAGCATATGAACAAAAGGAAACATGCAAACTCATTAAAGAGAAAATGTGAACACCATAACACCAATTTTTTTATGTGGAACCCCTGTTAAGGGAAAAAACATGGTGGAGATTAATCCATAGAGTATACTCTGTTAAAAGTATGATCAAAAGGGAATGCACTTGCATTCAGGCACACTACTAGAGCTCGCTACTCAAAATAGGAAAGGCTCATTTCCTTACAAAATATTTGAGATTACAACAAAATGTTGAACTGAGAATATAGCATCTACAAATGATTGGATTGAGTTCCAATGAGGCACATAAAATAGATTTTGGACCTTTTGTCCAATTCACAGTTATGCTCTTCTCTACTCTACTTTCCTACATAAAAACCCTTCTGCTCCACAAAGAAAATTCACTTATGATATGAGCTCATACAATTTATTTGCACTTTTTTACTCACACACTTTCTCACTTCTTGATCCACACACCAAAAATAATTTACCAATCTCACATATATATTCACTAAAAATATTTTATTACTATATGTTAGCTTCAAAAAAAATATAATATTCTTCTACATGTCACTCAAATCACCAATTAGAATTAATGTGTATCCACACAAGTTGGATAGACTAAAGTAGGGACCCAAATCAAAATTCCCAACACAAGAAATGGTTAAAAAATTATTCCTCATACATCTACGACATGCTATACACAACAAGTTGGCCATAATGAGAAAATAAACAATAAGTCATTCCATTGAATCTCCAAACTTGTACACCAATCAATGCAACATTACAAATCCTACCAATTAGGTAACATACATGCTTGAAAATATTCCTTGGGGATTCACAAAATAAAATAATGATTCAGTGAAGTATTCAGACCAACTTATCAACCAAATACTTCTTTCCTCACGCTTTATGCCGGTAGAATATAGTCTTGTACTTTTATTGTTGGTATGAGCTACTTCTAAACTGCAGACCACACTATTGACTCCAATTGCCATCAATGATAACACTAGCAACCAAAAATAATCTCCTAAATCCATATCCTAACATTTTGATGTATGGGAATGGTTTGTTTGGTCACATGAGTTGTAGAAAAAAATTTGCACCACTTTGCAACATCCAACTACTTGCATTTGACAACTTTTTCCCCAAGTGAAAATATGCCACCATGGGAAAATGTCTCTAAGATAGAAAAAATGAGAGAGGTTTTTGTAGAGGGGTCCAATGAAATCCCATAGGATTAGAAGATAAGTTTATAAGCATCATGGTATCCGAGTAACAATGTGCTAAAGTTTCCAGCCATTTTGCACTTTGGACTCTTAAGGATCGATTTGGTTGAATGTAGATCAGAGAAACTCTACATGTTTCAGTGTGAAAGAGAACCATGTCTATCATAAACATAACTATTTAGATGCATTGGAATATTTTTCTTGGTCACACAAGTTGTAGAATGAAATTTGTACCACTTTTCAACTTTGTACTACTTTCATTTGACACTTTTCCCATCAAGTGAAAACTAGACACCATGGGAAAACCACTTCAAGATAATAAAAACCAAGAGAGGTTATTGTAGAGGGGCCCAACATTATCTTGTACGCTCAGATGAAGATTTTGTAAGCACCATGGTTTTTGAGTAATACCTTGTCAAAGATTGTTTCCCTTTTACACTTTGGACCCTTAACATTTGTTAACTCATCTTTCTAATGAGAATAGCTCTCTTTGTTTGATTTCTTACAAAAGTCAATGTAATGAAATTTCAGGTGACATTGCTATCCTTTGAGCATGAGGTCTTACCCACACTCTCATATACATCTATTAGATTCTTCACAATAGTGTTTTCACCTGATGCCTTCTATGTTCTCAACCCAAGAGTCTTCATGATGTTTCTATACTTTAGACCCCACATCATTTCAACAAATAGTTGGCATCTTACAGTCTCATTTATCCTTTCAAATAATTATTTCCAAATCTTATCAGCATATCTTCTACAAGTGTGTGTTGGAATCTTACCTTCCATGCACTACAAAATATCAAGTCATCAATATTAATCAAATACTTTGGATTTTTACACAAAATTCTAGGTGGTGTTCTCCTAGGTACATACATCTCAACATTAAGAATTTCATCAATATTTAATTGAGGTCAAATAGATTGCATAGCTTCAATTGAGGGTGGAGTAGAAGACATACCTTAAGGTTTACGTGGGGATGATGGCACAACTTCATCAAATCCGAGTGATGATGTACTCTCAACTTGAGATGTGTTGGATGGTATCCAACCTTATTCACTTGCAATAATGGTGTCCCTCCATTTTTTTTTTTGCTTAATGGTGTCCCTTCGTATTCAATTTCTATAGAGGTTTTGTCTCCATCTACAATATCTAAAACTATCTTACCACAATGCTTTCGCATTTGTGCCCTTTGTGCTACCAAATACTATTCTCTTTATGACAGTTGAGGTTCCTCTTTAGTTGGCTTATTTTCATCAATCGTACCCAATTTATTATTTTCATGATATGCTGCCACCTATTCTCTCCTTTTCTTTGAAGGTTTCATACTCTTTGTCTATTAGTTTATATTCTTCTTTGTTTCTTTGGCATTGCAATTAATTTTACCTATAGCATGGCAATGAGACAAATATTATTTCCTAAAATATTCATCCATTCAAATAAATGAAATAAATTTTATTCAAAGCTTCATAAAATATCCTTACAATCATCATGTACAAGAGTATTTCTATCATAGATAAAGGTGGTGCAGGGGCATGCCATGATTACAAGATAGGAAGAATTACATTGTTTTCCTTGTGTAAATGGGGTCTTAAAGAAGGGTTTTTATGAAATGTTGAAGGGACCTTCCATGTAATGTTTGTTTGATTTTGTGTAGGGTATTTTGAAGTGTTGTTGGTATTAGTGAGGTCTGCAAAGCCAAGTTGTTAAGACTTTCAATAAACCATAGGTTATTTGCATGAAAGTTGACGGTTTGGTGGTACAACATTTTAGAGGTCAAGGCTCTAAAAATAATTGTGTAATTTGTTGTTTTCTAACACAATTAGTGACTATTAGTTTATTTTTGGTGAAAACAAAGTGTTTTGGAGGTACCTCCTTTGTAAAAGAGGTCTATTTGGTGGCCTAAAAGGTAGGGCAGCCTATTGGTTTTCAATATTGTTGCAAAGAAACCTTTCGAAACCTTTTGGTATCTTGTGTTAGGAGTTGAAGTGTCTCAAATGATGTTTTTTATGTCTCTATATTACCTTCTCTAAAAGATATTGAGAAAAAGAAGTGTTGGAGGGCTATAAGCCTTTAGGTGTGTGTTTGGGATAAGCTGAGTGTATAGTGATTGAGGGGCTAGTTTCTTGTTCTAGTATGATAATTTTGAGTTGGTTGGGGTCTTCACCACCTAGGTTTCTATCACACTACCCCTACCTTCTTAACCCTACCCTATTGGAAAGCTAGTGGAGTGTTGGCAAGCTACCTCACTCACTAGCTTGCTAATGCGGTGTGGGTTGAGAAGGTAGGGGCAATGTATGCCTCATATAAATGGGATCTCATTGTCACTGTGAGACCCCATTTCTATGAGGCATACATTGCCCCTACCTTCTCAACCCACACTGCATTGGCAAGCTAGCTCACTCACTAGCTTTCCAATGTGGTAGGGTTGAGAAGGTAGGGACAACATATGCCTCATAGAAATGGGGTGTCACAGTGATGTATCACTGTGACACCCCATTTATATGAGGCATATGCTACCCCTACCTTCTGAACCATACCACATTGTCAACCTAGTGAGTGAGCTAGCTTTCAAATTCTCCACTAGCTTGCCAATGTGCTAGGGTTGAGAAGGCAAGGGCAATGTATGCCTCATAGAAATGGAGTCTCACAAGTTGAGAAGGTAGGGGTAGTGTATGCCTCATAGAAATGGCATCTCACTATGATGTATATCATTGTGAGTATTCCTAATAGAAATGGGGTCTCACGATGATGTATATCACCATGAGACCCCATTTCTATAAGGAATTTTTTCCCCTACCTTCTCAACCCTACTGTATCAGTAAGCTAGTGGAGCATTAGCAAGCTAGCTCACTCACATAACTGTGAGACCCCATTTCTATGAGGCATATGTTGCCCCTACTTTCTCAACCCTACCACATTGGCAAGCTAGTGGAGTGTTGGAAAGCTAGCTCACTCACTAACTTTCCAATGCGGTAGGGTTTAGAAGGTAGGGGTAGTGTATGCCTCATAGAAATGGGGTCTCATGGTGATGTATAACTCACTCACTAACTTGCCAATCTGGTAGGATTGAGAAGGTAGGGGTAGTGTATGCCTCATAGAAATGGGGTCTCATGGTGATGTACATCACCATGAGAAGTACATAACCATGAGACCCCATTTCTATGAGGAATAGAATGCAGCCTCGACCCCATTTCTATGAGGCATACGATGCCACTACCATCTCAACCATTTCTAAGACCAGCCCGAAAACACAGTTTTAAGGTTTGAAAGTCATTTAAAATGGTGTATTGACCCATTCCTCTCACTATGGCCACTCTAACTCAAGGAATAGGTCTGTAACATTACTAAAAGGGCGTGGGAATGTTGAGTAAGTACAAGGGAGGTCAAGAGTTCAGTTGGGCATGAAGCCCTAGAGTGAAACTTGTTGTTTTCCATGTGAATTTGAGAGGTTTTGACATGTTAAAGTAAGTATTTTGTTAGGGCATCATTTTTTCTTGTTGAATTTAGTTTTTTCAGGACATTTTAGACCTATTTGAGGTGGTGGCATATTTTGATAAGGTTGGGAAGTGTGTTTTCCTATAAGCCCTAGGTTATTTGGCTTAAAATGAGGGTTTTTGGTTTTGGAATCTTGGTGGATGGATTTCTGAGAACTAATTGTGAATTCTTTGGTTTGAATACATATAAATTTATTCCCAAATGTGTTTGGAGGTTTTGGTCAAGTTTCAAAATAAGTTGCTTTGTTAAAGTGTCCTAATTTGAGGCCTAGTTGGTGTAGAAAGCCTGATTTGAGAAAGTTGTTACAAAGTAACCAATAGTGGTTTGTTGGCATGTGATTTTATACCCTAAAGGGTCCTTAAAATGGTTCAATTCTTGGTTTGAAAGAATCTTCTAGAGAAGAAATACCTGATTGAATGAGTTGGCAATGCTACAAGGAAGAGTGTTGATTTGGTGAAAAGTGAAGAGTTTAGAGAATTGTGACTTGTGTATTATCATTCTTTGTTGATTTTTTGTGTTTAGTTGTGTTGCAGGACCCCCCTAGTTGTATCACAATTCAAATTCTTTTTCCATGCTTCCATTTTGAGCCATGATTGCAAGATAGGCTACACCTTTCCCCATGTTGCTAACTTAGCCTTGAATAAAGAGTCTTGTAACAGTGGAGAAAAGTGTTAGAATCCCTTGTAGGTAGACTAATCAAGGAAAAATTTAAAATACATCACAAATAAAAATTATGAGGTAGGTTAAGTGATGAGGTAAATTTAGAAATAGAGATGAAAACCAAAATAGTTTCTAAGATCTATCAATGTGGGAGTATATTCCATTTTTTTAGAGATATGTATGGAAAATTTGGTAGCATAGACAAAGCAATGAACTGCTTGGTATAAATATTTGAAAAAATACCTCAATGAAAGCTTTAGAGAGTGGTATACACATCCATAATAAAGGATTGCGAAATCATTTTTTATTTTACTTCCTTGAAATGTATGTCATGTATATGTGTATACAAAATGTTGAAGCATACACACGATAAGTCAATTGTTAAATAACAAAATGCCTCAAAGAGATGTGGTTTAAAAAAGTAATTGGAAAGTGTATAGAATTGTGTAATTTAAAATGTGCATCGACAACCTAAGGTTATAATGACAAACAAACAATGATCAACACGGAATATGCAAAATAACAAAAATGAAAGCAAGTCATAATAGAATGAAAGAAAATGTGTAAAGAGTTCACATAACTAAAAAACCAGAGTTTCAAATGGAGGAGTTCAACCCAAATATGTAGCCTTAGCTTCTTCTTTCTTTAAAATCCTCAACAATTTGAATTTTTCCAAAGTTGGTACCCCTCCAAAAGTCAATTGTCTATCAGTTTTCAATGGAATTCAAACTTGAATTCATATTATATTCCTTTCAACATGAAAACTCTACTATTTCATTCAAAGGTGGTGGAATGTGAAAAACATGCATGCATAGTTCACAACATCATCAAAAAGCTACTTTTTGTTAGAGCACATGCAGAACAAGGAGAATATGCAAAATGTCGACCTTGAGATCATGAGTATATTGAGTTTTTTACCATTTATAGTGTAAGCTAAAATTTTCTCGTGTTATAACGTGAGTGCATTATTTCTTGCTAAAAACAACCATATCTCTACTTCTTCCAAACATGCCCATGTTATGAGAAATTTGGTTCTTAATAGATTTATTTTTTCTCTTTGTCTATACCCTATATACCCTAATTCTATATCTCTTCCCTCTACCCTTAAATCCTAATTCTATCTCTATTTTGTCTACTATGTACCCTTAACCCTTATACCCTCTATCCTCTACCTCTATCTCTCTCCCACTCCCTCCCTTTCTCTCTCTCTCTCTCTCACACACACACACACACATCTCTCCCTCCTACCCCCTCTCTCAACTCTCTCTCTCTACCCATCTCATCTCTCCCACTTATAAACCCCAAACCCAAACCCTTAAACTCTTAAACCCCACCTCAACAACCTCAACCCCAAACCTTAAATCCTAAACCCTTTACTCCTATACATTAAACTTCAACCATCAATTCTCAACCTCATCCTCAGAATCCTTCAACCTCAACTTAAAACCCTGAAACCTCAACCCACTTAAATTATATCTCTCCTCACCCTTTACCCTAACCCTTATACCCTCATCTCACCATTTATCTCTCCCAATCCCTCCACCTCTCTCTCTCTCTCATATCTCAACCACTATACCCTTATACCCTCTATCTCTTTCCCACTCCCTCCCTCTCTCTCTCGAGTCTCTCCCTCCTAGCCCCTCTCCTTCTCTCAACTCCCTCTCTCTCACTCACTCACTTCTTCGATCTCTCTCCCTTCTATCCTCCACCCTTCACCCTTATACCCTCAACCCTCAAACCATAATTCTATCTCTCTCCTCTCTACCCTCTACCCTTAACCCTTATACGCTATATCCTCCACCCTTTATCTCCACCCTCCCAGTAGTCTCCTCGCCTCCTCCTCCCACCCCTCTCCAACCTCTCTTCACCAATCAATCCTATCCTCAACTCCCAACCCTATACCCTTAATCCCTCTACCCCACCTCACCTACCCTATAAACTTAAACACTAAACCACCATTAAACCTCCACCCCACCAATCCTACCTCACCTCTACCAACCTAATACCTCAACCTTAAACCCTTTAAACCCATTTAAAATCACCACTTAACCTCAACCCTTAACCCCATCCTCAACCTATAACTCAAGTACCCACATTGGACCCCTAAACCCTAATACCCCAAACCCTATACCCTTAATCCTCCACCAACCTTAAACCTCAACCCAAATCCTACCCTACCCCACCCTATAAACCTTAAACACCAAACCAAACTCTCAACCCCAAACCCTAAACCTTGAACCTCTAATTTCACTGCTAATCCCCAACCCATACCTCAACCCTAAACCTCAACCCTAAACCCTTAAACCACTTAGTAAACTCTACCCAATCCCTCAGTCCTCATACTCTACCCACATTGACCTCAACCTAATCTTCCAACTATATACTATGAACTTCTGCACCCTCAACCTTAAACCTCGACCTCAACCTTAAACCCCACCTCTGCACCCCATTCCTATATGGCATTAAATACCAATCTCTCAACCCTCAACCCTTAATCCCTCAATCCTCAAAACTCAAACCCTAAACCCTCAACCCTGATACCCTCTACCCTATACATTAGACTCTTAACCCCAATCCTCCAGCCATATGTAACCTCAACCCTAATCCCTCAACCCTATACCCTCAACCCAATACCCTAATCCCTCAATCCTATAGGTCATCAACCCCATACCCTCTATTCTTAAATCTCTACCCTATACATTAGATCTTCAATCCTCATATATCTATGTCCCTCCCTCTTCTCTCCTTCTCTCTATCCATCCATCCCTACCTCTCTACCCTAGTCCCTCAACCCTAAACCCTTAAGCACTCAACCCTAACCCTCAACCCTTAAACACTAAACCCTTAAACCCTCTACCCTATACCCTCAATCCTCTACCCTCTACCCTCTACCCTCAACCATAATCCCTCAACCCTTAAACCCTTAAACCCACTTAGTAAACTCTCTACCCTAATTCCTTAACCCTCTTGACTCTTAATCCCTCAGTCCTTAAACCCTAATCCCTCAACCCCTATACCCTCTACCATATACATTGGACCCTCAACCCTAATCCCCCAACCCTAATCCTCTACCATCAACCTTGAACCCTCAACCCTCAACCTTTAAACCCTCTACCATCTACCCTCTTCCCTATACATTAAACACCCAACCCTCAATTCTCAATCCTTAACCGTTAATCCCTCAACCATCAACCATCAAACCCTAAACCATCAACCTTGATACCCTCTACCCTATACATTGGACTCTTAACCCCAATCCTCCAACCATATGCACCCTCAACCCAATACTCTAATCCCTCAACCCTATAGGTCATCAACCCTATACCCTCTATTATCAACCCTCTACCCTATACATTGGATCCCCAACCCTCATATATCTATGTACCTCCCTCCTCTTCTCTCCTTTCTATCCATACATCCCTCCCTCTCTACCCTAATCCCTCGAACCTAAACCCTAAACCATTAAACCCTTAAACACTCAACCCTAAACCCTAGACCCTCAACCCTTAAACCCTAAACTTTTAAACCATATACCCTTTACCCTCTACCATAAATCCTAATTCCTCAACACTAATCCATCAACCCTTAAACCCTTAAATCCAAGAAAACTCCCTACCCTAATCCCTAAACCCTTAACCCTTTAATCCATCAACCCTTAAACCTCTACCTCTACCCTCTACCCTCAACCCCTATACCCTTTACCCTATACATTGGACCCTCAACCCTAATCCCTCAAACCTATACCCTATACCCTCAATCATGTGTCCTCAACCCTTAACCTTTAAACCTTAAACCCTTAAACCCTTAAACCCTCTACCGTCTACCCTCTACTCTCTACCCTATAAATTAAACCCTGAACCCTTAATTATCAACACTTAACCCTTAATCCCTCAACCCTTAATCCTTAAACCCTCAACCCCTATACCCTCAACCTAATCCTTCAACCATATAGCCTCAAACCTATAACCTATCCCTCTACACTTAACCCTAAACCCTTTAACCCTAAATCCTCAAAATTTCTACCCTATACCCTCAACCAAATACTCTCTACCATTGACCCTAATCCCTCAACCCTCAACCCTTAAACCCTAATACCATAGAAACCATCAATATTATAGGTTCTCCACCCTAATCCCTCAACCGATACCAACCCCACCATTCTCTCTATCTATGCATCTCACTCCCTCCCTCCCTCCCTCCCTTTTATCCTCTCTAATTATCTCTATCTACCTCTCTCCATCTTTCTACGTACCTCTTGTTCAATCAATCCCTACCACCCTCTCTCACTCCCTCTATCTATCTCTATCTCCCTCCCACTTCTCCCTTCATATCTCCCCTCTCTCTCATGTATCTCCTCCCACCCACAATCTCTCTCGGTATCTCTCTCTCTATCTATCTTTCTCTCCCTCTATCAAGTCACTTCCTCCCACAACCTCTCCTCTCCCGTCTCTCACTCACACCCTCCCTCTCGACCTCCTCTCATTACCTATCTCTCAAGTCTCCTTCTCACGACCCTCACTCTCAAGTCTCCTTTGGCACCCTACCCACATAACTCTCTTTTCTCTATGTCTCTCACTCCCCCCTCCCCTCCCACTCCTCTCACTCCCTTTATCCCTCCTACCCTATCTAGCTAAGTCCCTCTCACTCCTACCCCTTTTCTCCCACTTCCTCTCTCTTAAACTCTCACTTTATCTCTTTATCCCTCTCACCCCTCTCACACTCTTAAGTCTCACCCTTTGGAACCTTACCTACATAGCTCTCTTTCTCTTTTTATCTCTCCCCACACTCTCTCTCTCTCCCTCTCTCTCAATTATCTCTCTCCCACCCCCTCTCTCTCTCACTCCCTCTATCCCTCCCACCTTACCTAGCTAATTCCCTCTCATTCCAACCCCTTCTCTCCCACTCCCTCTCTCTCTCCCACCCTACCTAGACAACTCTAGATCTCTCTCTCTCTCTCTCTCTCTCTCTCTTAAAATTCTCCCTCCCTCTAAAGAGATACATAAATACATACATACAAGCATAACACATATGTACATACAATTGTATATACATACAAGCATACATGTACATGCGTAGATATAATCTTACATACAAGTAGGCATACATACATGAGATACAAGCATACAAACATACAAATATATAAACATACATTCAATAGAGTAGCATTTAGCATAAAGCAAGACATAATGCGAGTGTGTTATAACATGCTCATGTTATGTCTTGCTAGACATGATCCCCATAAATAAAAAAAACCATGTCAAAACTTATATATAACATGAGCGCGTTATAACGTGTGCATGTTATATATTGCTTTGGGAATCCTTGAGCCTTAGGATTTGTATTTTCCTTGGAATACCAACCAAAAGGCTTGGAGGGCATTCTCAATGACTAGAGACATGTTTTTGCAAATTCTACAATATTTCACTTAATCGGGTTTGTGCTCACCATCAGGATTGCATGTGGTTCAATATCAAATAAATTGAACATTTGGGTAATGTTAGGTTCTCTCTTAGCTATCCAACAATTATTATTTTTTCCATTTTCTGACAATGTTAAACCTTTCATCCATAATTTATTTTGTTTGTATGTCTCTTTTTGGGAAAAAAGTAGTGTTTGTTTTTTTTTCATTATAAATTAACCGTTCATCAAAATTTCAAATAAATTACATTTTTAGAAACTAGACTCCATTCCAAAAATTTTAAAAAAATTCAATTAGCTTCCAAAATTTGTAGGGGTAGCATAGCCAAAATTCTATTTTTCAGTAAATGTCCACTTCAAAAATTAGTAAAAAATAAAATATTCATTAAAAAATTATCAAAAAAATTGTGCATCAACTACATACTGTTAGCTAATTTTTGACCATAGTGATTTTAAAAATACTAAAACAAAGTTCACCGTATGAGGGTCATACAAGAGTTGCTATGTTATGTTTTTCTAACAAAAACAACAAATTTTTTTGTATGTCCCTTGTTTGAATGCCCTTAATCTCAACCATTTTCAAAATAAATTAGTAGTTTAGAAAGTAGACTCAAAGCACTTTGATCCTTCTTTTTGTTCCTTCTCAAAATTTTGAGTGTAACTATCCTCAATTTCATGTCCAAGGTAAGTATTTCCTGATTTTAGAAAAAAAGTGGCCACTTAAGCCCCCTTTTTTGGAACCATCTTGGTGCACTTACCCATGAAGGTATGGTTTTGTGGACCTTTAATATCAATATGCATCCCAATGCAAGGGAAACACTCAAGGAATATCCACCAACTCCTTTCTACTGTCTAAAAATAAAATCCTAGATGCATTATACCAAAAAATTATTTGACCATGATATGGAATTCAATACATAAAAAATGAGACAAAATTTTGAACATTATCTTAAAATATTCCTATCAAAAAAATAATGAGAAGACTTGTTTTCTCCAATTTAAAATCAGTGAGAATCATTTCCAATTTTAAAAGTTATATTTTATTTTATATGAAAACCATGATATAACCAATTTCACCATTGAAGAAATGCCAAAATCCATAATTTTTTATTTTCAAGAGGAATTGAGTTCAAAGGATATCGAATGTGAAAACAATTAATCAAATGATGTTTTATAATTCCAAATTTCACAAATATTTTCAATGCAAAAACCATAATATTTCCCAACTATGTTGTGTTTAATTTTTGATGTAAGATATCTTTCCTTTTTGATGTTGTATATTTATACAAAGTAGAATAGTCTATTGATAAGAAATATATTACATTTTTTATCGATGAAGTAATAGGACTTCATCCCAAAGGGAGTACAAGTTGTATAGAATAAGGAGGGTCTATAAGTTTTGTGTGAATACTTTCCCTTTGTCCTTGATGTCTAAGGGGGAGTGTTTATGTACATCAGTTGGTTTTTCCATAAATTACAAAGAGGGAGAATGTTGTAGCTTGATAATCTTGATTTTCATGGATGTAAAAATTATTCTTAAGTGTGTATATGCTTTGGAGATTGTTAGTATGCAAATATATCTAATGGTGTAGGTCAGCATTGTAGTGTTAATGGAATACTAAGAGTTAGGATAATGTCTTAGTATGATGTCGAGGTGGGTACACATTTCTTAGTGTTTTTTTAGGATGCTTAAAATGATATTTTATCAGTTTGGTGTACCACACTCAGTGACAAGATTGAAAAGTTTTGTTTAAGGATTTCGCAGTATATACTCTAAGGAAAAGGCACAGTGTTTTTATCTACATCCTTTTGTAGAGTAAGATCTAGTATTTTGGTTCAAAAGTTAATCTCATAAATATGTGGAGGTATTATATACAATGTTTCATATGAATCGTCCTTGTGTAGAGAAATTTACTAGTGACAAATTATTAAAATGTGTTAGGGTAGTATAAAGTAGTTTAGGAGACTTGTTGGAATACTCTACATTCCTTTGAATGTGATTTTTTTTTAAATAAGTTTTGAAGACATGCTCAGTGATGTCTAAAGTGTGTATATTGAATTATCAAGTGATTTGGTAGTCTACAAGTTTAGTTTTCAAAGTGATAGAGTGCTACAATTGGTTTTGGACATTTAATCTTCATGAGAACAAGTGTTTGAATACTTGCACTAGTTAAAGATTTTAAATATTAGTTGTATGATCTTATGCGGACATTCCACATGTATCATAGTGACTAAGGTATGAAGCACCTGAAGATATTTTTTGTTTATAGTATTGTAGAGGTATTTCAAGTCATTTCTTGAAGTTATACTTTTTGTTGAGGTCGAATACGGCATGTTAATGTGTGTGCCACTAATTCAAGTCTGAGCAAAGTTTAAGGATTGATTGAATATGTTGTACATGGGTCATTCCAACTCATTTGGGAGAAAAATTTAAATATCTTATCATTTTTGTGTACCACCAATGGATATGAAGGATGACATGCTACAAGTTTCATATTTTCTTATTTTTTGGCTGACATAATCAATATTTGCAAGTGTGCAAATGGTATATATAGAGAAAAGAAGATGATAAATGAGGAATGGAAGTGTGCAAAGATGTATAAGTGTATGGGAAGATTTTAATAAGATACACATTAGATCTAATATGTAGAATTGATGACTATCTATGGGTTGTAGCCATAAAATCAATCATATTACAATTATTGTAATCAAGGAGTTTTAGCTTTCTTGGGTGTAACCCTAAAACTATAATCAGGGAGTTGTATCTTCCTTGGGTTATAGCTCTAAATAAAAGTTCTAACTATTTCTCATTTATGAGGCTAGATTTGGATAGTAAATCCAAGCAACATTTCTCACCATTGTTTTTCCCTTATAGGGTTTTCCATGTATATCTAGTGTCAAATATGTTCTTGTGTGGATGATTATCTTCTTTCCTATTTTAATTAGGTAGATGAATGCTTCAATGGTATAACTTAGCTTCAACAATTAATGATTGAGATTAAAATTTGAATTATACTAATTCACCACCCTCTCAGTAGTCTAGTGTATTCAACAATTGGTATTGGAGCAAGGTTCCTTGATATAGCCTAACAACTGAAGTATATCTTGTCTTTGGAACACATGGGGAATGAAGCAATTCCCAAGAAGAAGTTCTCTCAAGAAGAAGAGTAAATACTCCATGAATGTGATGTATTTGAATTCAATAAAGAATATTTTCTAGTGGACTATGAAGGAAAACTCATTTCTACACTAAATGATTTGGATGTAGAAAGATAAATGAATTAAGAACTCCAGTTCAAACTTGAAAAATTAAAAAAAGAAATTTTCAAGTTAAAATTTCAAGTTGAAGAAGGAAAAATAATTGCAAATTGCCTAAATATCAAGCTCAATAACAAATTTTTTGAATGCTCCAAGCTAGAAGAAGAGATTGTCTCCTTGAGGAAAGAATTGGATAAAGAAAAACAAAAAAAATCAAAAAGGTTCTAAAGCTAAAAGGAGGTTTTAAAATTCTTGATGAAATAATGAGCTCTCAAAAACTTTCAAAACAAAAATCTGTTCTTGGTTTTGAGAAAGGTAAAATTCCAACAACTAGTGCATTTGTGGACCTATATGATACTTTTAAAGCAGAAGGAAAGTCTAAAATAAAGGAGGAAAATTCTTGCACTGAAGAACCTAAGAAGACATCCTCTGGAAATGCAAAATCAAATCAAGATAAGAAGAAAGATGATAGAAAGAATAAACAAGGTGGATTTATCCTAGTCCAAAAAAAAAGAAGATTTAGAAGTCATACAACTGGTAGTTAGCATGACCCTACCAGGTTCACTCAATATTTTCAAGGTTTTTATTATTCTTGCAATAAATTTGGGCATATGGTTGTTCATTGTAGATCTAGGGAAGGAAGAAATGACTACATGGGTAGAAAACCATTTGTGCCTCAAATATATAATATTTTTCTTTTCATGGATATTGCTATGTATGTAATAACTTTTGCCATAAGGTTATAGAGTGAAAAACTAAATTTAGCATAAACAACTTTGTTTCATAATATAACATTATTTTCTACAATTACAATAAGTTTGGGTATAGATCAAAATTTTGTAGGAGTCTCTCTATGAAACCAACTTTCAAAACAATAAGGAAGAAACCCTAATTAAGAACAAGAAAGAAAATGAAAATTTTTGGAAAGAGAAGCAAGGTCAGGAGAATGTGACGGATGATACAATGATTTTTCATTCTACACAAGATCCTGTGAAAATTTGAGATATAGCAGTATCTCAAGGGGAGCTATCATTTTCAAATACTTTAGCCCATAGATAGGTTAAAATGATTAATATTTTAGCATGAAAGTTGAATTGGATCAATTTATTTGGTGTGTAAGTCTACTGAGAAAGATTGAACCTATTGATCAAGGTTTTGGAGTAAAGGAATGATTTGCAAAGGTGTGTTGAGCATATTTGTATCCCTATGATGGTATAGAGTATTATAGAATAAGGTTTACTTAACAAGTACAAAAGCATTAGTGGTGAAAAGATAGGGCAAAGGAAATTATTTCTATGCTTTATTTGAATGACTTGTTCTCATTTACAATCAAAAGCACTTGTGTTCAAAAGTATAGAAGAAAAAAATGGTTTCCAATTTGTCTTTGTGATTTTGTACCAAACCCTAGTGATGATGTTTGAAGTTTTTAGAAGGAAAATCAATGGAAACCCCATAGCTAGTAGGCGTTATAGAGAAACATAGGCCAAAGTATAAGAATTTTCCCTTCAAGGCAATGGAGGTTGATAAAGATGGAACATTCTCAAAGGTCACTGTAGATATGGTGTACACTGAAGATATAACAATCTATATTCATGCTCCACTCAATGAGATTAACCACACATCATTTGAGGTTCTTTGACTTTAACTCTTGTATGATCATGGTGTATACAAGCCTAAATATGGAAATTTGGTAGTGAAAAGGTTAGATGTATGGAAGGATTTTATAGACTTCTACGACTGCAAAGAATGGATAAGGATTATGCTAAGTTGCATTGATGATGAATTCATATATTTGGATACCCTATAGGATAATAAAGAGTCAAGTAGGGTAGTTACTAGAGTCTTTGTAACACTAGAATACTTCCCATGATGAAGTCAATCAAGAATGAAAGGGTTACTAAGCTTAGCAAAGCTAAGTTTGACAAAAGAACCCTAATTTTGAAAGATATCACTAGTCTGAGAGTTTTCTATGCCACAATGGGGATTGCTTCAAAATTTACTAAACAAATAGAGAAGGATCTACCACTGCCACCATAATCCACACTACATATTAGATGGTGAAGGAAGGTGCCAACCTTGATCTCTATGAAATATTGAGGGAGTAGTTGTTAGAAAATTAAAAGTGAATAAAGGAAACCATATATAATTTCAGATTTCGTTCATTGATCATTTACCTTACATTGATTTTCCTAAATGAATTACTTGGATTTAAAGGAAAAAAATGGGATAAGTTCTCTTCGATAGCAAAAAAAATCAAGAAACATATAAAAGGTTTCTAGGATAAGAAAACATACAACACTTTGTACTGGGGCTTCTTTAAAAACTTGTAAAAAGAGATGCAAGAGAGAGAGAATATCATTTTATTTGGTTTGGAAATATAAGGATGAGGTAACATTTCTAGTGGACAAGGATCATTTCTAGTTACATTATGAGGTTACATCTAAAGAAGTCAAGGCATATGTAGATATCCTATTGAAAAATCCAAAATATACATATGTGGAGGAGCATGTGGAAAAACATAAAGTAGAGATTCACAAGAAATGGGGTATTCCTCCCAAGTCTACTTATGATGCCCTTGAGGAGAGTTCTAAAACTAAAGCTATTCCTCTAGAAGCCCAAAAATATCAAAGAAGGTTTGGTAGATCCACTTCTATTGTTGCATCTACTCCATAGCCCTCTAGATCTACACAAATAACTAGTGCAAGGAGAAGAACTACATCAAAAAACCCTCCACAAAAGAAGACCACAATAATTGGGAATGATAGGCATAATCAAATGGAAAAGAGAAAGAATATTGATGAGCAATAATTAGGATAGGAGGAAGAAGTTGAAGATGAAGGAACTTCCAAATAGAAAAAGAAAGTGAAGAAGATAGAGAAGGAGAAAACAGAGCAATCTCCTCTAGTTTCACAAGAGCCGTTCAAGTTTGAAGCCATCCTAAATGAAATTTTTAACCATGGTATGTTGAATGAAACCATAGAGTTCCATCCAGAAGCCCCTCTAAAAGATCAAAATACCATTGAAAAGGCTATTATTGTGTATATGCTCAAGAAAAACATGTATTTCAATGGCATCATTAAAAAGGCTCTAGAAATCCTAGCTCAAGCTTTGAGACAAAGAAGAGAAAAAGAAATAAAAATAGATGAAGAGCTGAGATAGCATGCCATCAACAAGGTTGGGTTCTCTATCTCCCAGGGAAAAAATGAGAATATAGTATAGAAGCAAGCTAAAGAGCTCTGCATAAAGCCAAGAATAGACATTCTTATGAACATGGATGGTGATGATAGAGAGAAGATTCAAAAGGAAATAGAAGACGTCACAAAGAAGATCCTTCAAGAGGTGAAAAATAATGTTGAAATGAATGCATAGGAGCATCCAAATGAGAAAAATACTACTAACATGCCCCCTTTGGTGAGTACAAATGAGCAAGATGTCTCCAATCAACAAAAGGTGCAAGGTGTCTTCAGCCAACAAGAGGAGAAATATGTCTCCGATCAAGAAACAAAAAAGGAAAAGGAAAAAGAGAATGATAAGGAGAAGGGTGATATAGGAGAAAGCATATTCCTCTCTAGTTAACTCAATTAAGGAGTTTTTGGCACAAGAGATGAAGATTCAGCCAGTGGTGTCTCTACAATTGCTGCATATTATTACATTTGAGGGACAAGTCAATTTGTCTGGTATGTATCCTCTATATAAGATGAAGGTTGGAGATGTACTCCACTCCACAACAAGGAAATATTTGCTATAGCATTACATTGAGAGTACAAAATCTTTGCAAGAAGTAATGAAATTATTGGAAGTGTAGTGAAGAAAAATGTACTCCTTTATATTTTTGCACTATGTTTGCATACCTTTAATTAATTGGACTTAATTAAGCTTCTAATTGCCTAAATTATGCATTTGAAAGCCTTATTATTCCCACTTTTTGAAACAAAAAACAAACATTAAACAAATTCTAACATTAATTTAAACACCTTGGAAATTGTGCATCCTCGATTTAGGTCCCATGACCCATTCACCCAAGGGAAAATGGGTCTTCCTTAAGTTCCAAGACCTAATTTTTATTATTTTTTTGGCAGAATTTTAATAATTCAAATTCAAGTTTCAAATGTTAGCTTGTAGAATCTAATTTTTAGGAAATTAGATAAACACCTATAAATACATAGTTATTTTATCAATTCAAAACATCTAGCATTAAGGAAAATTAATTAGGCTTCTAATTGACTAAATATTGCATTCCAAAGCCTTATTATTCCTATTTTTTGAAATATAAATGCATATTAAACAAATGCTAACATTAATTTAAACATCTAAAAAATTATGTTTCCTCGATTAAGGTTCCAAGACCCATTCACCCAAGAGTGAATGGGTCCTCCTTAAGTTACAAGACCTAATTTTTAATATGTTTTTGGTGGAATTTTAATAATTCAAGTTCAAGTTTCAAATGTCGTCTTATGGAATCTAATTTTTAAGAAATTAGATAAACACCCATAAATACATAGTTATTTTATGAATTCAAAACATCTAGCATTAAGGAAAATTTCACAAGAGAAAATATTATTGTCAAGAGCATTGAAAAGTATATTTATTAGTCATCTACAACAGCATTCAAGATCATATCATCATGCCAAATTTATTTGCATTCATGCATGTTTTTTAAGCTAACATTGTGATGTAGGTTTCAAGCATTGAAGCATCAAATCAAGTGTCAAATAAAGCATTCAATCAAGCCATTTCATGCAAGATCCAAGTCTTAGAGTGATGTGTTAGACTTTAGTCCTCTAAGGGAAACCATTGAGGGATTGGTGAGTTATGACATCACATTGTTCATTCATCAAATTCTTCCCATTTTGTCATCATTTTATCATCAAGGTTTAATTATCAAACCAAGGTTTGACCAAGGCAAACCCTTATTCACCCACAAACAAACATTTTTCCCTCTCTTTGTGTTTGTGCAAATTTTTAGGTGAAGAAGGATTGAAGACTGATCAAAAGAGAAATTTTACAAAGTTATCAAAGTTTTCAAGCCACAAAAACTCAAATCTTGAATTTATTTCTAATTTTTTGGTAGTGAAACCTAGGGAAAAAAACATCTCAGATCCATCTCTAGAGGACCCCCGAAGTTGAGGAAAAACTATGTACAAAGACCCATTCACACTAGGGTGAATGAGTCCTTGTAGGACACTTAGCACCCATTTTTAGTGACAGGTACAAATTAGTCTGTCCTTCTCAGATCTAACCGAAGATTGTAGTTTTTTTTTGTGTTATTCTTTATTTCAGCATTTCAAGTTTTACATTACATAATAGAGTTCATTAGGAATTTTATTTTTATCTCCCCAAAGTGCATTTCAATCATATTTTTCATTTTTTGTCATAAACAAAACAATAGATCCACTAAAAGGGTTGGTTCACCTAAAGGTTGCAAGTCAATCCTACCCTTGGGAGATCTCTTTTTCTAATGAAATTAGGGAAAGTGTGAGTGTGTTTGAACCTTTGGATCACATACCTTTAAATCATTCCATATTGAACACACACTTACCTTTTTCTATGTTTCAAGAAGAAAGATTTCCTAAAGCAAAAATGGATTCATCACCACCCCCTAAACAACAGATGAAGTAGTTAATGGAGTTCTTTGAGCCTTATTCGTCTCATCTAGAGAATTAGGTATAATAAAATTTTAATGAAAAGAGACAAACAAAAGCCTCTGAAAAGTGTGGAAATGAATTTTCCAAGTTGCAATCATGCATCAAGGACATTCATAAGTGCTTGGAGGGAGAAAAAATATTGTCTTTTGTCTAAAGTTTACTTTTACAACAAAGGGTGTAAAGGATCAAATCAACACTATAGAAATGTAGATCAAAAATGTGGCTACAACTTATGATCCTATGCAAGAGATTGATAGTGCCATAAGCGCACAAGTGAAGAGTCTGCACTCCCAAATTCAACAATTGTAAGATCAAAGGGAGAATTTTAAGAGTCAGGTATAGAAATTAAGAGAGGTAGTGAGCCTAAGGTTGACCTCAATCACTTGGATTTTAGTGAAATATAATTGTGTAATTCAAAAATGCCATGCACTATCTTCTCTAGGGAAAGCATAAGATGCATATGTGCAGTTGGCTTCTCAAGTACAAACCCTAACCGCAACAAAGAATCAATGGGACACTAGATTGATCCAACTCAAAAAAAATTTCAAGAACATCCTTCCATCTAGTTGAGTTTTTATTTATTTTTGATGTAATATTTCTTTCCTTTTTGATGTTGTGTATATATATAGAGTAGAACAATCTATAGATAAGAATATAATTACTTTTTTTGTTGAAGTAAAATAATTTCATCCTAGAGGGAGTAAAAGTTTCATATAATAAGGGGGAGTCTATTAGTTTTGTATGAATAGTTTCCCTTTTCCCTTGATGTCAAAGGGGTATTTTTTGTGCATATCAGTTGGTTTTGGCATTAATGACAAAGGGGGAGATTGTTGCAGCTTGATAAGCTTGATTATCATTGTTTTCAAAAGTATGCTCAAGTGTGTATATGTTTTGGAGATTGTTAGTATGTGGAGATGTATAATGGTGAAAGTCATCATTATAGTGTTCTAGAAGGCTAAGAGTTAGCCTAATGTATTAGTATGATGCAAAGGAGGGTACAAATGTCTTAATGTTTTTAAGGATGCATGCAATTATATTTTGTCATTTTGGTGTGTTGCACTTAGTGACAAGTTGTAAAAGTTTTGTCTAAGGATTTCTCAATATATACTCTAAGGTAGTGACACAATATTTTGGTTTGCATCCTTCCACAGAGCAAGATCTAGTCTTGTGGTTCAAAATATAAGATCATAAATGTGAAGGTGTTATATACAAATTTTCATATCAATCATCCTTCTGTAGATAAAGTTACAAGTGACAAAGTACCAAACTATGTTAGGGTAGTACAAAGTGGTTTAGAATACTTGTTGGAATGCTTTGCATTCCTTTGGATGTGAGTTTTTTTCCAATAAATTTTGAAGACATACTCAGTGACATCTAAAGTGTGTTATATTGAAGTTTCAAGTGATTTGGTGCTCTGCAAGTTTAGTTTTCAAACTGACAGAGTGCTATAGTTGGTTTTGGATGTTTAATCTTCATCAAAACAAGTTTTTGAATACTTGGGCCGGTTAAATATTGTAAATTTTATTTGTATGAGCTTATGTGGACACTCCATGTGTCTCATAGTGACTAAGGTATGAAGTGCATGAAGATATTTTTACTTTCATATCGCATAGGCACATACTTTTTGTTGAGGTCAACTCAGGCATGTTATTGGTGTGATCCACTAATTCAAGTTTGAGTAGAGCTTAAGGATTGATTGAAGATTTTTTATGGGTCATGCCAACTCATTTTGGAGAAATTTAAATAATTTTTTATCATTTTTAAGTACCACCAATGGATATGAAGGTCAAAATGCTACATGTTTCATATTTTCTTATTTTTGGCCAATATAATTTATATTTGCAAGTGTGTAGCTGATATATAGAAGATAAAAGATGAGAAGTGAGGAATGGAAGTGTGTAAAGATATATAGGTGTATGAGAAGATTATAATTTAAGATCTACCTCAGATCTAATATGCAAAATTGATGACTATTGGTGGGTCAAGTATCCATAAAATCAGTCATATTCTTGTTATTATAATTAGGGAGTTGTAACTTCCTTGGTTGTAAACCTAAAACTATAATGAAGGAGTTGTGGCTTCCTTGGGTTATAGCCCTAAATCAAATTTATCACTATTTCTCATTTGTGAGGCTAGATTTGGACAATAGATCCAAGCACCATTTCTTAGCATGGTATTTCCCTTGTGGGGTTTTCTACATATATCTAGTGTCAATTGTGTTCTTGTTTGATGCTTATCTTCTTTCCTATTTTGATTAGGTAGATGAATGTGCTAATGGTATAACTAAGCTCCAAAAGTTAAAGATTGAGACTAAAATTTGAAGTATATTGATTCACCTCCTCGCCTCTCAATATTTTGGCGTGTTCAATAGAAAGGTCATGCTTTGGGTGCCCAAATGTGGGATGTGTTTGGTTTTTGTTTATGTTCCATCAAGGAGACAAAGAGCACTAGGGAGTTCCAATCTTGATTGGCTATGGGCTAGGCACATACATGTGAGAAGTCATGTGAAGATAGTTAAATATTTTATTATTTTTGTTGGTTATCTAAAAGGTAGGCATGGTATTTTCAAGTTTTATTTACCTCTTTCTTTGGGTTACTATGATGGTTTCCCTCCCATAATTTTCTATAAATTAGAGTTATGGCATAGTAGTTTCACATGTTGACTTCTAGGCATATAGGTGATGTCAGATTGATCAAGGGATAGTAGTCAAGAGTATTAAATAGTTTAAGTCTCTTTGAAGATTATTATTAATATTTCCATCTTTCTTATGTGGAGTTTTTTGAAAGGGTTTCTCCACATAAACCTCATGTTATCTATTATTTTTTGATTATTATTATTATTTTTGAGTGTACAAATATCATTTTGGAAATCAATTTTTAAGATTTTTAAACACATTCTTAAGTTAATATTGCAACTTATCTTGATCTTGTTTTCAAAATTTGGTATCAAAATATAATGGTTTTGTTGAGGGAGAGATGCATTTATCTTTAGTGTTGATTTTTTTGGTTACAATATGATCTTTTATTTTGTTGTACATTGTAGATTTGTGAAGAAGATTGTATAACTTGGCCTGTACCACTTGTCAATATGTTGAGAATTTTAATGGAATAGGCTACAAGATGTGGAAATTAAAGATGGAGGATCTCCTTGAAGAGAGAGATTCGTGGTTTTTAGTTTCATAAGAAATAAAATTAGTTGCAATATCTAATTAACACTAGAAAAAGTTGGACAACAGGGCATGGGGAACCATTTGGCTGTGTCTTAGATTTTTTTTCTTCTTAAAGATTTCTCCACAAGAGACACCACCTATAATTTATGGAAGAGGATACATTAAATTTATCAAACTAAATTTTTTCTAACATGTGATATCTGAAAAGATAGTTGTATTATTTGAATATAAAAGATGATGATTCTATTGTAAATGCATTTAAATTTATTAAAATTCAACTTACATCAATAAATGTTAAATTAAAAGATGAAGATAAATTTATCTTCTTTTCATTTTTTCCAAATCTTGGAAAATTATAATTGTTTCCATAAGTAGTGGTAATGTAGAGTCAAATACAAACAACCTGGTTTCCATACTTTTTTAGATGAGGTGAGAGAGATTCTATGAATGTTGGATCTCAATATATCTTACATGTGTGTGGTAGGTCCAAAGAGAAAGTGACTAAAGGGGATAAAAAGAGGGACAAGTCTAAATGACATTCTGAAAACCTCAAAAAGAGAAAAGTAAAGTTTTGGAATTATGGCAAAAGAGGGCATGTGAAGGAGTGTAAGAACAAGAAAAATAATGTTGATTCCTCCATAGAAATATCCTCTAATGATTATTTTGATGATTTTTTATTTCATCTAACATTATTAGTAATTATTCCTGGCTTATTGACTTAAGTTGCTCCCACCATATGACTCCTCACAAAGAGTCATTTACTACATATAAATCTTATGATTGGGGAGATATTTTCCTTGGTAGTAACAACATTCTATATTTTTGGTAAGGGAATGACAAAGTTGTGTTTTAGTGATGAGAGGATTAAAACTCTTGGTAATATTTTTCATATTCTAGGACTTGTGACAAATTTACCATCAGTATCCAAGTTGAATGATTTTGGAATGATTATGACATTTGACAAGTCTAGTTGTAGGATGGTAAAAGGGAGTTTGATGATAGCTTAAGGATCTTGGATAAGGACTTTGTTGAGGCTATATACCACTACTTTTTGTAAATATACCAATGTAATTGGTATTAAAAAATATTTCTATGAGCATTATGTGTTTGGTAAATAGAATGTATCATCATTTCCTAATAGAACTAATAAAGAAACGATATTATAAGAGATCATTCATTTTGGTGTATATGGACCAATGGGTAGTGACTCTTTGGGTAAATCTTGGTATTATGTCTCTTTCATTGATGATGTCTCAAGATACACATGGATTTTTTTTATGCATTTAAAATCTTAAATTTTCACCTAGTTTAAGGAATTTAAAGCCTTATTTGAGATGCAATCATATTATAAGATAAATGAGTTGAGATTTAGAAATGGGAGTGAATATTGTTCTAAATAATTTGATTAATTTTGTAAGCATGTAGGTATTTTTAGTAGAAGACTACACCTTACACTCCCAAAAAAATGGAGTAGCAAAAAGAATGAACTAAACCTTTATGGAAAGCATTGGGGGCATGTTGAGTAGTGCTAAGCTTGATATAAGTTGTTGGTATTGATTTTTTTTATTAATAGATTTCCATATTTATCTCTTCTTGTTAAAATTCCTTATGAAGTGTGGGTAGGTAGAAAACCTTTTGTTTCACACTTAAGGGTTTTGGTTGTGAGGATTTTTTCATGTGCCTCAAGAGAAGTGATCTAAACTTGATATGAAAGAAAAAAAATCTTCTTAATTGGTTTTAGTGAGAATGTAAAAGGTTATAATCTTTGAAATTCTCTAACCTATAAAATAATATTTTCTACACATATAATTTTTAGGGACTTTATAGCTTACTCACAAGAAGAACAAAAAAAAGGAGAAAGATAAGAAAAAATAAATACACTTCAAGATAAATATTGAGAAGAATGAAGTTGCACATGTCCAGAAGAACAATTATATGGATTTGGGGATTGAGAAGAGTAAGAGGGTTTAGATAGTTCAAAAGATGTGCATAATGATCACACAAAAGAAGAAGAGTAGGTAGAGACCATTACTCCTACCTTGAGGAGGTCCACAAGGAAACACAATCCAGTTGACAGGTATATCCCACCATATTTCTATTGTGTATTTTCTTTGTTTGGTACTAACAATGAACCTATATCTTTCAGGGAGGCTTTGCCTTTGGAAGATACTAAGTCTTGGATGTAGGTCATGTAGGAGGAGATGAAGCTTATAAATTGTTGTGAAACCTAGGATATTTTTAGTTTTCCCAAAGGAATCCCATTGGTTGAAACTGGGTATTTAAAAATAAATTTTGTGTAGACAACCAATTAGAGCAATACAAGGTCAGATGAGTGCCCAAGAGATACACCTAGAGAGAGTTTATTTTTGTGAAATTTTATCTCCTATTGCTAAATTGACTTCCACTATATTTATATTATCTATTTTTGTTTCTTTTTATTTTGAGATAGATAAAATAGATGTTAAAACTAATTTATTGCATGGGGATCTTGAGGAGGAAATTTATATGTGAAAACTTGACAGTTTTTTGTGAAAGGAAAAGAACACTTGGCTTGCAAGTTAAAGAGATGTTTGCATAGTCTAAAATAATTAGCTAGGATGTGGAAATCAAAAAATTTATATATTTGTGTTAATTTTGGGTAATATTAGGAGAATGGAGGATCATTGTGTATATTAAGGTTATTGATGATCATATACTAATTATTGTCTTATATGTTGATGGTATGTTGTTTATTAGTAACAAAAAGGTTATGATTAGGGAGCTCAAGACTCAAATTTATCCCACATTTGATATGAAGGACTTGGTGGATACAAAATATATTATTGGGATGGAGATTAATAGAGATCAAGGTCACAAAAATATTTGGTTAAGTTAGAGTAAGTATGTTGATACCATTTTGAAAAGATTTAATGTGTAGGGTTGTACAAGCTAGTAAATATTTCATTTATGGTTGGTACAAATTTGATTCTAGATATTTTTGGTACTAAGATATTGTTTGTAGTTTAATGTATGCAATATTTGCACTAGACTAAATAGATCAAGTAGTGATATTTGTGACCAATTTTATGCCTATCCTTGGTAGAGAGCATTAGACATAGGGTGTTTATATATTTTCACCTTTACTAATTAATTTTAAGTTTATAATGGTACTGATTATGTGGCTAATCTATCGAATATACATGGGTTTGTTGCTATAGATTTGGTAGGTGGCTTGAATATTCAAAGGTTCACTAGTGGCTATTTATTTACTTTGTTTATAGGTGAAATGAATTGGATGAGTAAGAGATAGCCTACATCTACATTTTCAACCACTGAAGCCAAGTATATGGTTGATGCACATTCCTCTAAGGAGGCAGTATGCTTACAAATCCTTGGTATTAGTTTTGATTGTAGGATAGTGAGGATTAGATGTAATAGTCAAAGTGTTATTTTTTGGCAAAAAATACGATATATCATGCTCATACTAAGTATGTTGATGTTCAATATCACTTTGTGCAAGAAATGGTTGAGGTAAGGTCTTGATTTAAAATTTTGACACTTTAGATAATGTTGTAGATTATCTTATAAAGCCATTTACCATAGATAAGTTCTCTTGGTGTAGAAAGGCCATGTGGGCCTTGAACATTGTACTTGAGTTATTATTTGTATCTTTTGGATGTAATTATAATATATAATGTCAAGTGGGAGAACTTTAGGAAAATGTGACATTAATCATGTATTTGTATGTTATTCATATGTCTCCATCTTCCTTGGAATGTGTTCTATGGGACATGGGAGAAAATAATTAAATATTTATTATTATAATTATATTTTTAAAGAGGTGATGAAATTTCAATGGGAGTTACATTGTATAATGGATAAAGTATTCTTCTTAAGCATCCACTTATGGAAAGTGAAATGTTATGCTTTGGGTTCCCAAGCTCATGGAAGGTGTTTGGTGTCTATTTGTGTTCTATCAAGGAGCTAAAGAGCATTGGGGAGTTATAATCTTGATTGGATATTGGCTAATTTCCCATGTGAAAAGTCATGTGCAAAAATTAAATATTTTTAAATCTTGCTAAATTTGGATATGATTGTGTGTAAGTTTGATGGAAAAAAATTACACACAATCAGATCTAGAAGTAGCAAGATTTAATTTCATATTTATTGTGGAAATCTATTTGCACTAATTAAATATTTTATCATGTTTTTTGGTTATCCAAAACATAGGTATAGGTTTCTTATTGAGTGGTTTTTTCCTCTTGTTTTGGGTTACCACTATGGTTTCCCCCTACACTTTTCTATAAACTAGAGTCATTGAATAGTAGTTTCATATGTTGAGTTGCAGGTATCTAGGTTTTCCCAAATTAATCAATGGGTAGTATTGAAGAGTATTATTGTATAAGTCTCTTTGAAGATTAATAATATTATTTCCCTATACTTTGCATGGATTTTTTTTCTCAATTTTTTTTGTTAGGATATGATGTTGTACACCATTACATAAATTGATTTATTATAATGTTGTAATTAAATAATTATTTATTTGTGGTGCACCTAGGAGGGTTGTTTAGCCACATTAGATCATTATTTCAAACCACTTGGAAATTTGTATTGTAACATTGGTTTATTATTTAATGTGTGGGAGATATAGGATAATGATTTAATATTTGTGGAAAGTATTTATTAAACTATAAAATTGGTACCCAATATTAAATGAGGGGTCAATGGTTTCTTGGCACATGTTTTTATCTTACCACTTGGTTGTATTTGTGTGATATTGTGTCTATAAAAGAAAACATATGTTTAGTGGTTAATATTGGTTAGGTGAGTGGGCTACCATTATTGAGTCTTTTTATAGAGTTCCTATGTAAAGCATGGCATAGGATGTGTGGATTAATTCTTGCGCATGTGGAGGATGAATTAGAGAAGCTTAATGCTTCATAAGTATTCATGGTAACTCTATAACTACATGTATTATTTATTTGTTGAATAATAGATGGAGTATGTATTCTTTTGGAGGCTAGGTTCTTTACACTTGAGGGTTTTCCCAAGGTATATCTTGTGTTATCCAGTGGATTTTCTATTTGATCTACATGTAATGGTTATTTTGTAAGGTTGTATACATGCTTTTACTCTCATGGGGCTATGTAGGAAATGGATTAAGAATGTGGGTATGATGGATTATTTCCTAACAAGTGGTATTAGAGATTTAATGGTTATGAGAGGTGTGAGCTCTCAAATTTTGATATAACCCCTATTTGAGTAGATTTAGTGTAAATTTGAATCCATAGCTATGTAGGAAAGATCTAAGGAATTACAAGGTATGGCACACATGTGCAAGTGTTGTTTTGTAGATTTGGGATTTTAGAGTTTGCAAGTTTGTTAGGTTTATTATAGATTTTGGGACTAAAATTTTTGGATCAAAATGTTTTCTTAGATTATGCTTTCATATGAGGGTTTTATAGAGAAAATTTCACATATGACCTATTGAGACAAAATAGACCTCACAATTGGATCCAATATGGCTAAGAAATAAAGATTGATATAAAATTTTCCCTATTTTGGTCACTATGAGAAAATGTAAAAAAAAAATCCTAATCAACCCCTTAGTCATACTATTGTCAAGTTTGTAGAAAAATTAAATTGAAAATTAAATTAATTTTAAATCCCTATGTATAAACTTAAATTTATTTTTTTTATTAAAACTTAAAATAAATAGGGGCAAGGCTTTGGAGAGCCTTGTACCCCCTCTGGTATTGTCATTGTCCTAAGGTATTGATAACATTAGTATCATTGTTGTCATCCCACCACCCAATGGGTACTGACAACTAGCCACTAGTTGGAGGGCTCCCGATTAGTAGGGGCTTAGCTCACCCCCCCTCGACACAAGCCCTGATCCTTTGGTGGACCACAACCCATAGGGAATAAATAAAATTTTAAATCATTTCCTATTAAAAAAATTAAAATAACATTTCAAATCTTCCACCTCTCCTCATTCTAGGCACACCAATGTGCCACAACTACCCGCACATTGTTGGTGGGCTCCCCAAGGGACACCATTGTTGTACATATAAGCAAAATTGGAGAAATATTTTTCAAATGGGCATAAGTTTCACCTAAGATGTCAAATTTTCAATTTATTATACTTGTTGGAAAGGTGGTTCTTAGAATTACATAGTGGTATAAGTCTAGTTCCATGATCTCTCTATTTTCATTAGTTTTTGGAGCCAAAAATTCAAATGTTATGAGTTTCATGATTTTGAGCATAAATTTTGCATGCATAATCATATTTTTCATTTCGAATAGGAGTTGGAGAGAATATGTAGTGAACTACATAGTGTATTAGGTATATTTTCAATTTGTGGTGAAGAGAGTGGATAGTACTTGTTTGATCACTTGTAGGTTTTTGAGATTGAGGGTGTGATTGTGTCAGCATCCAGATAAGTGAAGAGGAAAAAGCTTAAGGGAGTACATGTTTTATATGATATTATAATGATACAACTGATTATTAGTTCAATTCTTCTTGGTACAAGTTTATATGTGTTTTTTAGAGGTGACATTTGATGTTGATAGGTACACAAGTTGTATTCAATTTTGAGGATATAGGTTGGCACATTTAGAGATTTGGAGTGTCATGAGGATGATATTTGAGTGAAGGCATATAGTGTTGGTGATGATTACAGTATCATGGATATATAGGTAATTTTAAGCATTAGAATGACATGATCATGTATGTGGTTGATTGATGGTGATATGGTTTAGTTTTAGGAGGTTTATCTTATCTCCTTGATGCTTGATTGGTTCCTCAAGACTATGGTTATTCATTTGTGGATATTTTTAGTAAATTGGATCTATGGTTGATTTGGTATTTCATTCTTGTTGTCTATAAGATTATCTTCTTTGATATCCAAGTTTTTAGGTTACTAATGTGATGATGAGTTTGCATGTTTCATTATTTCATATCTTTAAGTTATGTAGGTTGTGGATTAGCTAGACATATTTTCTTGCAGCTGAATTACTTGGACGTGGACTATCAATGTCCATAATATTGATTTATTATTGATGTATAATTTTTTAGTTTATCTTGTCTGTGGTCATTTGTGCATTGGTATGTTTTATTTAGATGAGAGGATGGATGATTAGAGTACTTGATTAGTCAATTGTTGGGACTTGTAGTATGTAGTTTTATCACAATGTCGTGAAATATTTTTTAGATTTCATTGGTTACACATTTCAATGGGATCTTTTGATAATGATGGCCTAGCAGTGCAAGATAGTTGTCATAATTCCACGTATAGCTTGGTATCACGGTTTAGTGGGAGTTGTTGGTAGTGATGTGATTCATCATTGGTGATGGATGATACTCTTTAGTGTTTGTGGATGTCTTGGAGGATCTCTTAGATCTTGTTACTATAGAAGATTTATTTCACATTTATAGATTCACCTTTTGGAGATGGTTATCTTCATGTTTGGTATTGTGTCACAATTTACTCTAGATATTAGTTCGAGTATTGACATGATAAAGGTTCTCTTGATACTAGGATGTATGCATTATTTTATGTGATCTCCTAGGAGGAGATGGTTAGATCAATATGTCATGGTTTGGTTCATGATTCTGCAGTTGGAGATTTGATATTGATCTTGTACATTCTCTTGGTATTGAGTATATTGGTCATTTTATTGGTAGATTCATGAGGATTTTGTGTTACATTTTTAGCTTATCATGGATTGATCATTGGTAGGTTCTCATGGATACTTGGAGACTTGGGTGAGGCTAGATTTATATTTGTACTAGAGACAAATTGTGTTGTGATATTTACTCTTGATGAGGTTTCAATAAGAAGACCAAGGAACTTTCATTTGGATATGGATGTGAGTTCATGATGGGCCCATAGAGGAGTTTTTCCTTGGAGTGAGTTATGATGACTTGGTTATCCTATAGTAGCATTATCATTCCCCACTCTTGGTCTACTCAATAGTATACCATCTAAAAGGTATTTTACCATTATTTCTTTTACATGTGTTATGCTTCATGTTTTTTTTCTCATGGGATTGATTCTTGAGCCATGATGGTTGATTTTGGGAGACTCATTTGATTATTATTTAGCACGATTTTATATTTATTTTTCTTTTATAGATATGGATATGAGCTATTGATAGTTGGATCTAGAGGATTAATTAAGAGATGATTGGCATAGTTATCTCCTTATGCATTTGAGTTTATGTTAACACTCATTTACAAGTGAGTTTTAGGAGATGGTTATTGGGCTGATTTCTTATTTTAAAAATGGATTATTTGAGTTCAATTTCCTTGGTTCAAGAGGCTTACATCCAAGTTGGCATTATACATGATTCATATGTTTTGTTTGTTCTAAGAGATTGAAGATTTCAAGTGTTATTGAGGCTTTTCATTTTGGGTTGTGAGGAGAGTGTACTTGACATAGCATTGCACTTTTGAGGTATTAGTAGGACATGTTATGATCTATAGGTGTTCTCTCTTCATTCTATGGTTCCTTTTTGGAGGTTCATGTTCATATTTTTTGGGATTCCATTGTAGTGACATGTAGTGAGAGAGTATGTAACTTCTGGTGTTTCATGTGTGGATTATTTTATTTATTCTTGGTACTTCATTATCAACTATTTATCACACCTTGATATAGTTTTCTTGGTAGACTTGATATTCCTTGAACATTTTTAGATTTGGCATTACCCATGCAATGGGAGTTTCAAGATATCTATGTTCTTCATTGATATATTTGATACAAGAATACTGATTATGGTTTATGGGCTGGACATGTGTTGGCATGAGTTTAATGATGTTGTTGATACCTAGGAGGTATGGATTGTTGGGTGTATTAGCATGTGTTGTGGATTCTATTTATGATCATGTAGGTTTTTACCTTTGACAACAACTTGGAGCCTTTGTTGTCACTTGGATTGGATTCTTTTGGTCTTTGGATTAGTGTATCTTCACCTTGGAATATTCCTTTTCTTCCAAAGGTGGAACATTGGAGGAAGAGAGGAGTTCTTTCTTGAGATATTGGTACTTTGGTTTTATTGCAAGTATCTTTAAAAATCATGAGAGCATTGTGGAGATTCATGTGGTTTCATGTATGGATATTAGGACGTATTATTTGACAAGGACTTTGTAACTTAGATTTCTTATACTTTGTGGAAGTCATATTTTTTGTAACTTTTTAGAACATTGTTGTAATTACAAATTTCTTGAGAAATAAAATATGAAATATCTTTGACCATGGTTTTTTCCTAGTATAATTTTACCATATTTTCTACATAAATACCATGTTCATATTGTGCTTATTGTTTTTCTCTATTTTTTGCACTGTAAATTTTCTTATAATTGGTATCAGAGAAAGGTTGTTTATCTAGAAGTTGTGTTTTTTGAGAACTAAACAATGACAAGAAGCACAGTTACTAGATTTCAGGTGCAAAAGATCGATGGTTCTATTTTTTCTCTATGGAAGCTAAAGATTCAAGCTTTATTGGTGAAGGATGGATGAGCCATAGCTCTCAAATGGGTAGCATCAAAACCTACAACTATGAGTGATGTGGATTGGAATGAAAAGGATGGCATGGCTAGAGTAACAATCCAGTTATCTCTAGCTAATTTAGTACTATTCAATGTTGCAAAGGAGAAAACTTCACAACTTATGGACTAAGCTCGAAAAGATGTATGACACAAAGTAATTGGATTTTTTTTTTTGTATGAAGGCAGCCAAGTATAACTTGAGAATGCATGACAATTCATATATCACAGATCATCTGAATGATTTCAACATACTTAAAAGTAAGTTGGCTTCAATGGGGGTGAAAATTGAAGAAGATGATAAACAATTTTATTGTGCTCATTGCTTGAAACTTGGGATTAACTGGTTATGGCTCTTAGTAACTCAACTCTGAATGGGAAATTGGTCTTTTAAGATGTCATGGCCATTATAATTTTTGAAGATTCTAGGTGGAATACATCTCATGGATCTTCTTCTAATGAAGCCCTAATTACAAGAGGTAGAACTCAAGAAAGAGGAAATACTAAGCATGGACAAACTATGTCCAAATAAAAGGGGTGGAAAAGAGTAAAATGTTGGAATTGTGGAAAAAATAGACATGTCAAAAGGGATTGTAGATTTCCAAAAGAAAATAAAGAAAATTCTACTTCTCAGGCATCTGAAGCCTTCACTACATAAAAAAAGTTCAAACACAATTGGAAGATGGAGAGGTATTAAATGCTAACCTTAGAGGTTCTTTACTTCATGTTTGGATTCTTGATTGCGGTGCCTCCTTTCACATGACTTCACACAAAGACTATTTTTCTTCTTATTAGTCATGTGATGGAGGTATGGTTTACATGGGAAATGACAACCCTTGTGAAGCTATTGATGAAGGTGACATAAGAATCAAGATGTTTGATAGAATGGTAAGGACTATTTAGCATATCATACATGTACTAGGATTAAAGAAAAAATCGTTATCTCTTGCATTTTTTTATGAACAAGGTTATCAATTCAGTGGTGAAAATAGCTATCTCAAGGTAACAAAGGGCATGTTAGTTGTGCAAAAGGGATAAAAGGTTGGCAAGCTCTACAAGTTGGTTGGAGAAACTAGTAGTGGATAGGATACATTGACATCTGATGTAGAAATAAACTCAATATCAACTTAGCATCAATGTCTAGGCCATAAGAGTGAACATGGTCTCAAGGTACTACTAGATAAAAATCTTCTCCCAAGTGTCAAATGTAAAGATTTAAATTTTTGTGAACATTGTTTGTTTGGAAAATAGAATAGACTGAGTTTTTATAGAATTACTACTAGAAGTAGAGATGTGTTAGAATTTTTTCATTTAGATACTTGGGAAGCTCTTTTTACATCTATTGGGGGTTTCTCATACTTTGTTTCATTTACAGATGATTATTCTTGTAAGGTATGGATTTATCTTATCAAGAAGTTTAAAGTTTTTTCTTATTTTGAGAAGTTTAAAGCTCTGGTAGAGAATTAGAAGGGTAAGACTATAAAATGTCTCAGAATAAATAATAGAGGAGAATTTTGTTCAGGGGAGTTTAACCAATTTTGTTGTGAGTTTGGTATTGCAAGGAAATTGATGATTGCTAGGACACCACAACAAAATGGTGATGTTGAATGCATGAACTGTACATTTATGGAGCAAGCCAAATGTATGTTGACCACTGTTGGTTTAGAGATTTTTTTTGGCTTGAGACTATTTCTATAGCTTGTTTCTTGATCAATAGATCACCCACTATAGATCTTCATAGTAAAATCCCTAAGGAAGTATGGATAGGTAAATTTTTTTATTATTCTTTTCTTTGTGTATTTGTTTATGATGCTTATCCTCATATTCCTAAAGAGAATAGGAATAAGTTGGATGTGTAGTCCACAAAGTGTATTTTTCTTGGCTATGTAGAAGGTACAAAGGGGTAAATGTTGTGGGATACTGATTCACACAAGGTTATAGTTATCCAAGATGTTTATTTTAATGAAAATTCAATGCAAAAAGGTAAAGAACAACAAAGTACAAAAGTTATTCCAATTGAGGTGGAACTTTATGATGATAATCTATAGGTACCAAATAAAAATCAGCAAGGTAAACAACAACCAAATATGCCATAGGGTGATATTAATCCTTGTAAGGAGGTCCAATAGAGTATCCAAAGCACCTAAAATGTACTCTCCTACTTGTAATTCATATTATGCATTACTAACTGATGTTGGTAAACCTAGTTCATATCAGGAAGCTTGTGAATCTAAATGTGCAAGCAAGTGGAGATTTTACATGGAATAGGACATGGAAGCTCTTCATAAGAACAATACATGGCAGCTTGTTCCATTTCCTAAGGGGTGAAAAGCTATTGGAAACAAATGGACCTTCAAATGTAACAGGGACAAAAATGATAATTTAGAAAGGTATAAAGCCCAGTTGGTCAAAAATTGCTATGCATAAAAGTTTGGTAATGATTTTGATGAAATTTTTTCACCTATTGTACAATTAAGTACCATTATAGTTGTTTTAGTTCTAGTTGCTAGTTTTGATTTGGACTTAGAATAGTTAGATGTAAAATTGATCTTCTTGCATGGTGATCCCTCATAGGAGATTTGTATGCAACAACTAGAAGGTTTTGAGGAAAGTGACAAGGACAATCTTGTTTGTAGGTTGAGAAAATAATTGTATGGTTTAAAATAGGCACCAAGGTATTGGTACAAGTAATTTGATTCCTTCATGATGAGTTTGTGTTTTGGCAGATGTGAGGTTGATCATTGTGCCTATTTTCATAGGTATGATGATGACAATTTTATTATTTCTTTTCTATATGTTGATGATTTGTTGGTAACAGGTCCCAACATGGATAAAATAATCCATTTGAAAGCATAGTTAACTAGGGAGTTTGATTTGAAGGACTTAGGAAGAGAAAATCATATTCTTGGTATGAGGATACACAAAGACAAAAATAATAGGAAAATATGGTTGTCACATAAAACTTTTGTGGAGAGGGTTTTGTAGCACTTCAATATGCAGAATGCACAACCAGTTAGTGCTCCATTTCCTATTCATATTAAAATTTATTTAGAATAGTTCCATAGCACATAAGTAAAGAAGACATGGATGTCTCATATACCATACTCATCAACTGTTGGTAGTCTTATGTTTGCCATGGTGTGCACTAGACCTTACATTACACAAGTAATGGGAGTAGTTAGTTGTTACATGGAAAATCTGGTACTAAGCATTGGATAGTTGTGAAGTGGATTCTTAGGTATTTGAGAGGCACTTCTAATGTTGCTATATGTTATAGTAGTGATAGTCTTCAAGTTAATGGGTATGTTGATGTTGGCAAAGATAGAGATAACAAAAAGTCTACTACAAGTTACATTTTCTCCTTAGTTGGAGGTGTTGTTAGCTAGGTATCAAAGTTGCAAAGGTGGCATTGTCTACTATTGAAGTTGAATATATGACACCAACATAGGCTAGCAAGAAGAAAAATTGGCTTCATAGACTTTTGGGTGAATTGCAGGTAAATTAGGACACCATGTTGTTGCATTGCAACAACCAATGTGCTTTACACTTATCATGGAACTCAACATATCACACTAGAAAAAAACATATTGATATGCAATATCACTTTGTATGTGAGGTGGTGGATGGAGGACAAATATCTTTGGCCAAGATACACACTGATACCAAATGTATGAAAAGTTATTGATTGACCCTTATGCAATGTATACAACTAGGAGAATGTTAGTATATGGTTTTGTACATCATTGCATAAATTAATTTATTATAATGTAACATTAGATAATTATTTGGGACCACTTGTAAAGTTGTATTGTAATATTGGTTTATTATTTAATGTGTGGGAGACAGTCCATAATAATTTAATATTTGGTGAAAGCATTTAATAAAGTGAATAGTTAGTATCCAATATTAAATAAGGGGTCAATGGTTTTGTCACACATTGTTTTATCTTACCATTTGGTTGTATTTGTTTGTATCTATAAAATCATACACATGTTTAGTGGTTAAGGTTGGTTGGGTGAGTGGGTTGCCATTGTTGAGCCATTCTAAGGAGTTCATATTTGTTAGCATGGCATGGGATGCGTGGATTCATGCTTTGACACATGGAGGATGCATTGGAGAGGTTTGATTATTAAGAAATATTCATAATAAATCTTTAAGTGTTGAATGAACAAGACACCTAAGAGGGGGTGAACTAGTTGTATCAAATTAAAACATAAAAACCCTCAATAGTAGTCAAATCCAAGAGCATTCATTAAACATTTATTTTGTTAATGTGATTAATCATCAAATGCAAATAAAAAAAACTAAAATAACAACACCATACATAAGAGAACACCAAATTTACATGGAAAACCTAATGAGGGAAAAACCATGGTGAGGATTAGCTCACAATATAAGTAATTGCAAAACTAGTACAAGAGCTCACTAACAAACTAGGGCACATATCCAATAGGGCTCATAGCCAAGGATCATTACCATAGAAAGAAAAAGAAGATATAAGAGAAATGTTACATAGAGAACAAATTCCCAATGCAACAAGGAATCTACCACAATTACTCCAACACTTTCAGAACCTTGTTTGAAAGATTGTGGACACCTTCAACTCACTACCTTCAAAAGTCCAACACTTTGAAGTTCACATTGCTTTGGTCAAATTTTCATCTATACTTCTATAATTTGAACCACATTCATCACTCACATATATCTTGCATTTACCTTAAGATATTCCAACAACACCACTCTTATTTTATCATCATCAACCTTGAAAACCTTCTCCAAGGTTAACAACATAACCTTTACATTTAAAATTTAAAATTAGGTCAGCACCCAAAAATTCCCACAGTGGATAGGAATGAAGGTAACCCAAATAAATCTTTAGTTAGGACCCAAATATATCCCAACACACTTCAACATGATTCCACAAGCATCTCATGTAGTGTTAACACCAAGTCGATTGTTACCTGTGCTAAACACCATAAAACTATTAAGTAGACACTTCCCATTTGATCAAGATGAGACATGCACCACATTCATATCTTTTACATGATCTAGAATAATCTACAAACCACTTGATATCCAAAAAATACTTCATCCAAACTCACATCATTGAAATACTTCAACCCAAAACACCCAGTTACCTTATATGCACACTAACACATGAAACACAAACTCTATTGTACCAATTCAAGTGAAACCTTGAATTCTAAATGATACAAAAATTATAAGCAACTTCCCAAATCTACACAACCTAAAACCAAAATGCAAAGAAATGTGGAGCAAATACATTTCTCCTAGACCACAGCAATCATGTAATTTACACACTAGTGAACACATCTCACATTGTTTAGTGATCTATAACCCAAATTCTAGATATAGCAACTACTAAAAAAATTGAACAACATATCATATATGCACAAGCATAGATTCAAAATAGAAGAAATGTGAATCACATCCCAAAGTAGCTTCTGAACAATTGAATAACATTTTTTTCTTTGTTTATCAAAATTTCTCAAAATCACTTGGAAACCAAGTACCAAAGACACCATCTTAGCACATTGCTTCATTCCAACATATCTCTAGACATTTTAACACAAAGATACCTCCATGTACTCCCAATACATCCTCAATATCTCAACTATACATGCACACAACTTGCAACAAACTATTTTCCTATTTTTTACAATTTTCTCAATATCCTTGACATCTTCAACATGCAACAAACTTTCTCAACACATAGTTGACATTAATGACAACACCAACTTGTTGACATGAATGATAACACCTTCATACTTGCAATAGTAAGTTAATGTATTGTTTATGTATTGAATAATAGATGGAGTATGAATGCTTTTGGAGACTGAGTTTTTTTCTCTTGAGCATTTTCCCAGGGTATATATTGTGTTATATTGTGGCTTGTTTATCCAATCTATGCATTATAGTTTTTTTGTAAGCTTGTATGTGTGTCTTTCTCTCATGGGACTATGTAGGAGAAGGATTAAACATCTAGGTATGATGCATTATTTCCTAACAATATTCTCCATATAAATCTAGTGTTATCTATGGCTTGCTTATTTTTATCGTTAGTGTTGAATGTGTAGTCACTATGTAATATCAATTTGGTCATGTAATTTTTAAATTTGTAAAAACATTCTTAATTTAATATTGCAGCTTATATTAACCTTATTTTCAACATTGATTTTATAGATTTAGAGGTTAAGGTGCTTATAAGTTAGTGTTAACATAATCAATCCATTAAATAAGTCTCTTAATTACATTTATTCTATTTGATGTTCTTGTTCCTAGTGATCAAGTTAGTTAATTATTTTTATTATCTATACATATAGTTCTTTTATTTCTATTTTATTATATAATTTTATAGGTTTCATTTTAATCATTTCAATTTTTCCTTTATTTGTTATTTTATCAGGGTAAAATTACAAACTTGTGTCACACTTTTATAAATGAATCGGCCAACACAAAAAAAATTATCAACTTTGACTTCATAAAAGTGGTCTTTATGTTTGAATTTAAAAATCATGTAAAATAATTAAATGTGGAACTCTTGATAAAGTTTAATCCTATAATTTTTCAAAAAATAATATTCATTTTATAAATTTAAGAGTAGATTTTGAATTACTTAAATTTTCTGGAAAAGGTGACTTTGAGTTGACATCAAGAAAAAATAGAAAACAATCTTATTTTCCCATAATATTTTTTTTTGAAATAGATAAGTTCAATATCTAGTGCACTGAAAAAAATTAAAAAATTTGTTGTATATTTTCCTCATAATAACATGTTAAATTCCAATATGCCAAAATTTGATAGTTTTCATTTGACGTGAACTATTGTCTAAATTTTTTATTATTTTTGAAACAAAAATTATACCATTTTGGAGAGGATTCTCTCCTCTAGTGCACCATACATTCTTCAATTTTTTTTAATATGTTTTAGTATTTTTTAATTTCTAATCAACATCAATTTTTATTTTAGCAACCTACCTGAATTATTTAAAATATATATATTCTTGACTTCGTGCTCTACAAAAGAGTATTTTTTGTTTTCTAAAAAAAAAAAAATGATTATAAAAGTATCATGTTCTAGTGGAACTTTTCAAAAAATTCTAAAAAAAAAGATAAAGTGGCTACCAACAAGGATGCCACATAGACAATTTTGAGTGAAAGGGTTTCAACTAAAACCATTTTAGTTGAAAACTTACATGCAAATTAAGTCAGATTTTAAATTAAAAATGAAAAAAAAAAATTGTTGTTTCAAGCAAAAGGGTTTTGCCCAGAACTTTATGTGCCATGTAGTTTCAAGTGAAATTGTTTCACCCAAAATTATTTAGGAAAAAATTATTTCACTTAAAACTATTTAGTTGGATGAAAGTGTGACAAAGGTTTCTGCTTTTACCCATTACTTTATCACTAACATTGTCATCACCTCTTTTTTTTTTAATATTTCAATTTTTGTTCAATTTTTTCTTCTTTCCATGTCATTTCCAATTTCATCTGGGATTGTAAGTGAATATTTTACAATATTCCTATATTCATTATATTAAGTATTAAAAATTAAAGATCATGTTTTAGTTTTCCCTCGTATTTCACACAATATTTCTTTAGTTAGTCTCGATAATCAACATTCTTTTTCCAACAATTTTTTAAACTACACATGAAGCACAAATACCAATTCTAGTTAGTACTATTGATGTAATAATATCCATTATTAGTAATCAAGTAACTCTCACATCCTTTACAAAATAACTATAAATTATAAGAGATATACAAGATGGATTGAATATGTCAACAATTTAAAATCCAATATAATATTAAAATTTGAATTAAAAAAATTTCCTCCAAGGTATCATATGACCAAAGTATAGGGAAATTAAGAAATACTAATCAAGAAAAAAGATCATTCCTCAAAACATGGAGTATTTTAATATAACCTAAGAAAGAAGAGTTCACTATTACTAAGAATAAAAGGGCTTGGAAGAAAAACCATTAGTCATCAAAGCAATGTTTAATGTGGTTATGGATCAATTTTAGTAAAAAAAAAATGAGATTTTTTTTAATTTAGATACTTTTATAGAGTCTCTTCCAACTTACCTTTATTATTCATGTTCCCTTGTTGTAATTTACCTTTTGCCATGTCATATTTATTTTTATACATATGATTATTTGGATTTTTATGTATATGAACTTTATTTATTTATTTTGATCACTTTTTATTCTAGCTGGATCTATGCTACAATTCCCATAGCAAAATTTGGCTCAGTAAAATCCCCTTTAACCATTTTATTTTGTAGAGTATTCATCCTAAATGTTCACTTGCATGTGAAATATGAGAGGAAATGTGAGTAATACTAAATGAGATAAAAGAAAAAATGTTGGAAACAATGAAGCAAAGATCATTGTGAAATTTGGAAGTAATCTAAGATGCTATCTTGGGCTAACCACCTAGACTAGGCCATACACCAAAAAATTAGGGAAAGACAATATTAAGGTCCACTAGATGATTTGGATTTCCAATGAGTGTTCCTTAATCTCTATTGTAGTTAAAATTAGATTTGTATATTTCTAACAGCTTACACTTGTTTCTAGTGTATGTGTCATAATATGCATGTCTCTCCAATTACATATTATGGTGACATAAAAGGTCTTTACATTTTCTCACTTGTTTTGGCCCTCCTAATTAAAAAGGACATAATTGTGCCTTAATTTAGTGTTGTAAGGTGTATCCCTAAACACTTTCACACTTATTTAGGGCTCCCTTAATTAATTGAGCTTAACTATGCCTTAATTTCCCTTTAATTTATTTTCCAAGCCTATCTAATTACATTTTCCGAAGAGGAAACCCGACATGCATTAATGCCTAAACATAACACTTCTCATTGAGAAATGTGTGTCCAAGGTTTAGGGACCTAGAATGGGTGAATGGGTCCTCCCTTGACCTTAGGACCTAAATTTAAATTAACTTTTTGGTGGTATTTTAATATATTCAAATTCTATAATTCAATATCAGCTTGTGATATTTGAATGTCGAGAAATTAAGGATACATACCTATGTATATAAGAATATTTCACTATGTTTCACCTAGAAATTTTATGACACTTTAAGAGAACTTTCAAGAGAAATTAGAGGAATTCAAGAGTAGATTTATCATATTTTTATTGCAGCATTCAAGATCCAATTGTCATGCCAAATTATTCTTGCATCATGCATGTTTTTGGAGCTAACATTGTGATGTAGGTTTCATGATCAAATCAAGCATTCAAAGAACTATTTCAAGAAAGATCCAAAGTTCAAGATTCACATCCATTGAATCCATTTCATACAAGTTGTATAATTTCATTCAAGGACTTATCCAAGGGTTTTTTGAGTGGTAGCAATGCTTTTTTCATTCTTCATTCCCTCTTTCATGCTTTTATTCATTTCAAGGTTTGATTACCAAAATAGGGTTTGACCAAGGAAAACCCCCATTCACCAAAAAAAAACAATTTTTCCCTTTCATGTTGTGTTTATAGATCTAGGTGGAAGAAATATTGAAGACCACTTGGAGAGAAAATTTGAAGTTGAAAAGTTGCAAAAGTTTTCATAAAAGTTGTCATCTCACAAAACTCATCTATAGAAATTATTTCTAACATTCTGACACTGCCACTTGGACAAATTGAAATATTCAGATCTATATTAGAGGCTCCTGAAAGTTGTAGAAAAACTCTAGCAGTGGACCCATTTATCCCTGGTCGAATGAGTCCAATTCACCCTTCAAAAACTCACTTTTGGTGACTAGTAGACATAGTTTTTCCCTCCTCATATCTATAATTTAACTTCTAGTTCTACTTAATTTGAGTTTAATATTGTTGTTTTAATTTTAATTTGGCGTAATTGGGTTAGTTTACTATTTTTAGTTTTTCTCCCAAAAGTGCCTAGTGAACCTAACCCCCATCCTTGAATCATAAGGAAATCTATAGATTCACACCTTGAGTTGACTTGCTTAAGGTTTGTAAGTAAATTCTTTATGTGGATCTCATTTTCTAATGAATTAAGGAAAATAGGTCTATCAAACCCCATTTTGACCATCCAACCTATTTTTCTTTGTTTAATTTTGGTGAGCCTGATGTTTGAGCGTTGCATATTTTTTATTTTGGAGTCTATTTCAGCCCTAGATCTAGTATTTTCATTCATTTGCATTGAATTGAATCTCATTTAGGGTTGTTTAACTTGCATTATTTTTCATCTTATTTATGTATTAGGATTATATTTTTGTATTTTTTAAAATCTAAAAAATTCAAAAAAATCAATCATTTTACGTAGTGTTTACATAGCATTGCATCATCATTCATTTACATTTGAAAATTGAGCCAAAATTGCATATCAAATTAGGCCTCCTAGTTTGTCATTTAGCACTATTTTACATTTGCATTTGACTTAATTTTATATAAAACTGGAACTGTAACCACTTGTCTCATTCTAGAATTTGAAAACCATAAGAATCAACTCAAAAATCTGTAAATTAATTTTTCAAAACCCTCAACTAGGACCCATTCACCCATGGGTGAATGCCTCCCTAATTAGGGCTTGTTCCTACATTTTTGGGCATCAAAATATTTGTTTCTATATTTTTTTTTTTGTTTTCAATTTTTTGTTACAACTTGCAAAATTTTGGTTATCGAGCAAATTGATCTTATTAAACTTCATTTGATAAATTTAGTGCATTGTGTGAATTCAAAATTTTATTTACAAGACATCATTTTCAATTTTTTATATATCATAACAATAAAATTATCTTGTTTGAAATCTAAAAATTTGATAATTTGTTTTTCAATTTATTTTTTCATAATGGACATGTGCATTGGTAATCTATGGAAGTATTTAACATCTTTAGTGGATGTTTCAAGTTGTGTTTTTGGAAATGATCCTAATACAATAAAGCCTAATCATGCTCAATCAAATGCTAATGAATGTCCTTGTCAAGTTGACATCATAGGAGAAGATGATGAAAACATGCATGAATTCATAAACACTTTCCTTAACAACCTTGAGAGCAATGCATCATTTTTCCCTTCCATGCAACAACCAACACCTCTTACTATCCCACAACTTGATATGTTTGGTCTTTTACATCCTAAAATTGAATCACAAACCAAGCCTAAACCTCCACCCTTGAGTGAACCTAGTTCCTCTAACCAAGTGTATACCTATTTATCTTACATTAATAAAGTGACCAACACACCCATCAACCTAGAAGAGACTTATGGCCAAGGCTATAAGATCTTAACTAAGCAATGATGCAACATAACTAATGAGCATAAAATTCACAAAATTTTAGAAAAAATCCCAATTGATGATACTAGAGGACTAGGATATCAAGATCCTTCTCCCTCCACATCTTCTAGGGATACAAATGTCCTCCTTCATAATGATCAAATAGTGTCTCACAAGGATGATAGGACCATTTTAGTTCCTTCTCCATTGAATCCCCCTCAAAAAGATCCTCAAACAAGTAAGAAATTCAAACCTTATAAAGTCAAGAAGTTTCCATTCCTATATACTAAAACAAAAATTGAACATTTGAAAAATGGAACACCTTCTTCATTTAGGGTGGATTACACTACCACCTCATTGTAAAAGCAACAAGCCTCAGAAAATGAATTATTGCACATATCATAGAACTCTTGGGGATCTTACTAATGAGTTTCATGCCTTAAAGATAATGTTGTGTGATTTTTATCCTAATGATCATGATTCTTATGAAAAATTAATACCATAACAATTACATGAACTTTGCTCCTTGCCATGTAATAGTTGTAGGATCATAGCATACTCACTATTACATGCTTTACATTCATTGAAAATCATTTTATGTATTTCGAGCAACTCATTCTCACCACCCATCTCAGCTCATCCTTGTCCTACACTTAGTGGGGGCAAGGGGTTAGATAGCCTTGTCCTAGTTTGACACTTGATGTTGTCCCTTTGGCTAGTTATCCTCCTTCCACATATACTGAACAAGATTGTGATGTGGATGACCTACTATAGGTTGACTTGCATGTTCCTTGCTAGTCTTGTATTTTTCTTCTTTTTCATGTTCTTTGTGTGATTGCATGTGTGTAATGTGATCCCCCATATTGTTTTGTTTGATGTGCCTTCATTTTTCCATTCATCTATATGTTGTAAAGGGGTGATCCCACAAAGCTGGTTTACAATTTCTTGGAGATTCTATTTTTTGCTCAAATCACACATTTTTAGAAAATATAATGATTTAAGCCTTTTAAAGTTCCATTTAAAGCATTCCAATTGAAGAGGGTTTGATCAAACTACCTTAGATCAAACCCCCTTTGGATAGAACTCTGTTAGTTTTAAACCATACCTATAACAGATTCTCCTTTACACATATCAAAATGTTGATTTAAAACCACTTTTGATTTATTATAAGCTTCCCAAAAAGTATAATTTTAAATAAATTTAATTTAATTATTATATTTACGTTTTATTTCTTGTGAATGTAGGTTTTTCATCGAAAATCAAGCTATCTGTTCCACACATGTGAAAAAATATAAGATTATAATTTTTTTTGAAAAATATGAGTGCACCAGATATTGAAGTCCTTGATCCAACAAAAATAAATAAAAAATTTGATACATACAAAAAAGTTACGTGTTATATAGTCCGCCTATTTCTGAATTGTAATTGATTTGACTTTGAAATTTGATTAAGGAAAAAATATTCAATAAAACACTATGAAACCAAATGGAAGCACTAGATATCGTAGTTAAAAATTAGAATTTTATCCTTCATGGAAAAAAATTTGTGTTATCAGTGAGCATCACTCCTTAAAAATGGTGTTTATTGAAAAAAAACTAGTTTTTGAAGGAGATGGAAAAAGAAGTGAAATATGATTCCAAAATTTTGAAAAAAATATATTTAGAATCTACAAAAAAAATTCACAAATCACTAGTTTGCATCATCTTCAAATTCCTCACAGTTTAGTCGCTATAAGGGTCAGAAAGTGAAGATTTAGTTAGAAAAAATTAGTTTAGTGTCTGGTTTGGCCAAAAATTGTAAACCAATATTGTGGGATCACCCAAAGAATTTATCTTTTCTTTGTCTTGTGTTTTCCTTTTGGGGATGATGCAAGGTGTCAATACATTTAGGTTTCTTCCATGTTGACCCAAAGAGATTTTTCCTCTTTTTTCACTTTCTATGTCATTATTCTAGTTCTACGAGTATTTGGGGAATGATGGCATTTTCGATCTCTATAGGAACATTGTAGCAAAGAAATATTCACCCTAAATCCGTAGATCCCTTATGTATTTTGGGATTTCATTTTGGGGGAAACCCCCTCCTTCCTTTTTCATGACGTGTATTCATTTGGATTTACATATGACTTGGCTTAGGGCTTTCCAATTAAGCCCTCATGACCTAATTATTGTTAGAATTGATCATTTTCTACTATAAAGTAAATTTCTCATAGCATGGTGTTAGAATTTTTTTTAAAGTGGGGTCATACATTGGCATTATTATTTTAAAATTTTTTTACATTCCTTATGTTTCATTGAGTGATCTTCTTACTTCTTGTGATGCATCTTTTTCTTGGTGGTGTCATTGGGTTTTATGTCCTCCAAAAGTGTGACCTATCTCGTCATACAACTTTCCTCTTAGTGGTGATGCTACACGTTGCATTCACTAAGTTGTGAATCTTTTACCTTGGACTTGTCCTCTCTTGAAGACATTAGGCATGATGTTCCCTAAGAGGAGACCTTACATGAACTAAGCAAAATCCCTTTGAACATGTTTATCTTCATTTTTTTTAATTGTGAAGCTCACACCTTTTTTCATGGCCACCAAGCATATCACACTTTGCTTGCTTATGGAGCCTTGTCTTGTTTGTTCATAGGTTCTTGGCATAACTCAGCTTGTTAAGCCTTATGAAGCTTGAATTTTATGTTTATTTTGTGGCTCCTTATTGAAGTTTTAAAAGGTATAGCTTTGGTATGTTATGGGAACCTAATAAGATTCTCTCATTTTCCACCCTTGGGGTCTCATCTAATGGACAACCGTAGTTTCAGTAGCCCATGTGTGCATGTTGTTTGCATAGTAGACAACAAGTTCTACTTGTAAACATTTTTGGATAAACAGTTGAGGCATGTTCCACATCACGATGGATAGTTGAGGCTTGATCCACACTTTTTATTTTTACCTTACTTTAAGTCTTTGGAATTATATGATTGAGCATCTTGTCATTGGTGCATACATATGTTTTGATCATGTACTTTAGTGTGATTTTTTCACAAGGTCATCCTCTCACTAAAGTGGGGGCTAAATGTAGTGAGAAAAAATGTATCCCTTTATATTTTCTCACTTGTTTGGGCCCTCCTAGTTAAAATGGACTTAATTGTGCCTTAATTCATTTTTGTAACCTTGTTGTATCCCTTTACACTTTCACAATTATTTAGGGATCCATTAATTAATTGAACTTAAATATTCCTTAATTGGTCCCTTAATTCCTTTTCCAAGCCTGTTTAATTCTATTTTCCGAAGAAAAAACCCAACATTCATTAATGCCTAAACATAACACTTCTCATTGAGAAATGTGTGTCCTAGGTTTAGGGACTTGGGACCCATTTTCCCATGGGAGAATAGGTCCTCTTTTATCTTAGGACTTAATTTAAATTATATTTCTAGCAGTATTTTAACATATTCAAATCTATAATTCAATGTTGAAGATTGTGATATTTGAATTTCAGGAAATTAAGGATATATACCTATAAATATAAGGTTATTTCACTATGTTTCACCTAACAATTTTATAAGACTTCAAGAGAACTTTCAAGAGAAATTAAAGGCATTCAAGAGCATATTTGTTAGATTTTTATTGCTGCATTCAAGATCCAATTATCATGTCAAAGTCTTCTTGCATCATGCATGTTTTTGGGGCTAACATTGTGATGTAGGTTTCATGATCAAATCAAGCATTTAAAGCACTATTTCAAGCAAGATCCAATGTTCAAGATACACATACATTGAAGCCATTTCATGCAAGTTGCAGAATTTCATTGAAGGACTTATCCAAGAGTTTATTGAGTGGTAATATTGCTTTGTTCATTCTTCATTCTCTCTTTCATGAGTTTATTCATTTCAAGGTTTGATTACCAAAGTGGGGTTTGACCAAGGAAAACCCCCATTCACCAAAACTAAACAATTTTTCCCTTTCATATTGTGTTTGCAGATCTAGGTGGAAGAAAGCTTGAAGAACTCTTGAAGAGAAAATTTGGAGAAGTTGACAAAGCTGGAAAAGTTGTCTCACAAAAAATCATCTATAGAAATTATTTCTGACATTCTGACACTACCACTTGAACAAATTAGAAGATTCAAATCTATAGTAGAGGCTCCCAAAAGTTGTATAAAAACCCTGATAGTAGACCCATTCACCCCTAGGCAAATGAGTCCCAGTTAGCCTTCAAAAACTCACTTTTGGTGACTAGTAAACATAGTTATGCACTTCTCGAATTTGCAATTTAAATTTTGTTGATTCTTATTTTGAGTTTAATATTGTCGTTTTAAGTTTAATTTTATATAATTGGGGTAGTTTACTATTTTTATTTTTTCTCTAAAAAGTTCCTGGTGAACCTGACCCCATCCTTTAGTCATAAGGAAATATATAGATTCATACCTTAAGTTGACTCACTTAAGGGTTGTAAGTCAATCCTTTGTGTGGATCTCATTTCCTAATGAAATAAGGAAAATAGGTAGATATCAAACACCTTTTTGACCATCCAACCTAGATTTTTCTTTGTTTCACATTTATTTTTCTAGTTTTTTGTGTATTTTTGGATTAATCTTCATATATTTAGGTTTTTTACTCCACTTTTTATTCATATTTCCAATAAGTTTCCATATAGATACATTTTTACTAAACTGATTCCAAAAATACATAAATTGTTTGGATGTGTTTAACATACAAGATCAAGTTGTATTCTTAGGCTCAAGCTACAACCATAGTTGCAATATATTGCATAGAGGTCATTAGATTATAGTTTAATGAAAAATTGTTTAATGGCTGCTAGAGAGATCCTAATTCTATATCCAACAGTTATTTAATAATCTAAAGGAACATATGTTCTACACCAAAATTTTATCCTCTTTCTTATCCTTTTTATCATTTTTTTTCCATTATAATTATTGTTGTGTTTCTAGTCGTAGATCTTCTATTTGTCAATTATTGAAGAAAATTAGAAATATTATTATAAAACATTAATTTGCATCTATTTACATAGACAATCACAATATAAAATAATCTCCTTAACCTCATTAAGGTTCATTTTACATTTTTCCAAATGGAGAGAAAATGTGTGATAAGGGGGAAGACATAGCAATCAATTAAAGGACAAGAATGAAGAGATATCATGAGATAGAGTGATTTCTCAGAAGTCTAAAAAAAATCCTATAGAAGGATTTTTGTGATCTTGCAATGTAGATGGCAACTTTGCAACTTTTCAACTTTGACAATTCTGCTTCAATCTTGTTCTCCACTTGATATTCAACCTAGAAACCTGCAAACACACAACAAAGAGGAGAAAAACTTGTTGATTGTTCTAAGAATAGGGGTTTTCCTTGGTCAAATCCTGTTAGGTAAAGGAAAACCCCATTTAGGTAATTAAACCTTGTGATGAAACAATAAAGTAGAAGCATGAAACATGAAACATGAAACAATGATACCTTGGATGATGTCTTGGAATGTAAATCAGCAATCTAGCATGAAATGGCCATGTATAATGTAGATGTTGATCTTGAATTAGATGTGAAATATTGCTTGCAAATGGATCTTCAATACTAAATCAAGGTTTTATTACCATTAAATGACTTCAAAATGCTCTCGAATTGTTGTAATAAAATGTTGATAATATACCTTTGAATGTCTTTAAAATTCTCTTGAAAATGCTCTTTTTATCATCAATTTTCTATAATATTTGAATACTTGAAAGCTTAGATGAAACTATGTGAATTAACCTTATATTTATGCTAAATTTAAAGATTAACCTCGAAATTCAAATAATCCAAGTCGACATTAGATCTAGGATTGAAGATAATTAAAATATTGCCACAAATAAATTCAAAAAGGGGTGTCCTAGGCAAGGAGGATGCATTCACCCAAAGTGGCGAATGGGTCTTAGCACAATTTTCTAGGACCAAGCTTCTGGGAGGTGAAATAACATAAAAAAACCCACCTCAAATATGCCAAAAAAGGGGTGTCCTAGGTTAGGAGGACCCATTTTCCCAAAGTGGTGAATGAGTCCTAGCACAGTTTTCTAGGACTCCAACTTTGAAAATGTAAATGCTATGCAATATCATTAATGGGTGTCGAGATAGATCCATTGGAAAATGCAATTAATAAGGCTTATATTTGAGTTAAAGCGGTCAATTAAGCTTAATTGACCATAATTAATTAATGAATCCCTAGATTAGTGTGAAAGTGTAAGAAAACACTTGACAACACCCTAAATTAGGCACAATTAAGTATATTTTATCATTAATTATTCATTCCCAAGCTGAGCATGAAAAAGGGTTACTTTTTTTTATGCTACAGATTAAACTTTATGGCCTTCAAAACTTAGGTCTCCCACATCATGAATATAAGAGAATATATGACACATAAGAAGATTGATAAGAGAGTTACACATGCTAACTAAATAACCATTTTAATAAGTCCATGATAAATAGATAATCAACCAAAATAATCAATAAACCTTAGAATTAATGAGTTGGGACTAACTACATAATACTGAAATGAATGTTTAAATAAAAATTATTTAAACAATCATACCTATCTCTCAAGTTGACATTTATAATCCCTATCATAAATGTTGTTGATTGATTAACCATTTTATCACCACTATAGATAATTGTTAGATGAATATCTATATATGAATAATTAATTTATTTTCTAGTTTGGAGCACTTAACACTTATGGAACTAATTGCCACACACATAGATTTTGCACACCTATATGAGTTGTACACATGGATCTAAAATTTACTAATTTCAATGTTAAGAATAACATAACCTATATGTTTAAGAGTGATGTTTAAAAATGAGGTGTCAATAGACACAATTTATGACCTTGATAGGCTTGGATTCATCTACTTTGATTAGAACCATAATATCAATTTAGTGATCTAATGAAAGAGACTGTGTACAACAATCAAACATGCAATGATGCCTACGATGCTATGGTAAGATGATGATGTAATGTGGATAAGATCTCTTAAACATATGTTTAAAGGAATATTCACTAATATATAATGAATTAAAGTTTGTGTTTCAATACAACGCATTAACATGCAAGTTAACAATATTCATGCTCATATCAACTTATAACAATGTTTTACAAGGTGTCGACAATGAACCAAATTTATTTTTAAATGTTTCAAGTTTAGTCTACTTTTCTATCTTATGGATCTAACCTTAATCAATTCTACAATCATAGATTTGATTGAAAGTAAAAGAAAGATTATTTAAAGATCAAAACCAATCAATAAGAATATACACAAATAAAATCAAATAAAATTTAATTCATTTATCAACTGATATAGAATAACACATCACTTACACTAATCATTACCAAATAAAAAAAATTATATAAAAATAAACATAACACAAAAAAAATTGAAAGATATGCAAATATAAACAAAAAGGTGATATTATCACATTATGGACTCCTCTAAATGGCTCCTACGTAAACATATTGGAAAAGATGAGGTAAAAGGATATGGCATCTTCACTAAGAGCACATTAGACGAAGTGAAGAGGCAGAAAATATAACTCTACACGAAGTAGAGAACAGGATCATTGTCGTGCCCTAAAAGACAAAAGATACAGATGCCAAAATGGCGTCGGGAATATCAGGTCGTTACGTAATGGTATACGTCAGTATAATCAATAAATATATACAAGAAAATGACGCTCTCAATAACGTTGGCATTTACTATCAACTTTTTCGAGTAATACGGACCAATATCGAATTTCTTCTCTCCACAAAATGTTGGCCATAGCTATCAACATAGCTAATGATAACTGCATAAAATATAATTCAAATAGATTAACAAGGTTGGAAGCTGTAAACACTCGTATTTGTTTTCCATACATTTCTAATAATTCAACTGTAGTAGATATACCGTCGGCCAAATGCACGAAAAAGTTCGATCGGCCTAGTATATCAGCGCAACCGTTCTTTATGGGAAGCGAAGGTTATTAGCATCAAAGCAATTTCGGTCTGAATTCTCCAACACACAGCTATCGCCATTGTTGAAAGCGTTCAAGGAAATGCAGAAGATGCAGGAGTGCCCTTTCCAACAAGGGAAGACTACCCACCAGAAAGTTATAGATGAAAATGGCCTTCTCTTTCCGATGGTTCTCCTCCCCCAAGATAACAGCGAGGAAATTAATACCTTACAATCATTTCTTCACACCATTGAAAGCAACAGAGAGTGGATCAACGATAAGCTGAAGAAGGTGGGAGCATTGCTTTTCAGAGGATTTCCCCTTAAAACTGCATCAGATTTCAATATGGTTATGGAGGCTTTTGGTTGGGAAGAAAAGTCTTACGTGGGCGCAGCTTCAAGAACAAGGATTGAGGGAAGAGTTCACAGTGCCAACGAAGCTCCTCTCCATCTACCCATTAACTTTCACCACGAGATGTATCTGGTAAGTTTCTACCAGCAAAGAAAAACCGTCATCTTTTCTATGTATTTCGTGTTTTTTCAATATCATCATGAAAGATCTCTTTGTTGAGTCAGGTGATTGTTTTAAGGCTGAAGATCATGCGATATTCATATTGGTTTTTAATATGTTGCTGATTTGTTTTTTTGTTGACGCAGTTTGAGGATTTTCCAACCAAAATAACCTTTTTCTGCGAGATTGCTCCTCCAGATGGAGGGCAGACCGCCATTTTATTGAGTCATAAGATTACTGAAAGAATGGAAGAGAAATATCCAGAATTAGTAAGCAAGATCGAAAAGGAAGGAGTGATCGATCTATTCGTTTTTCCTGCAGAGGACAATCCTGATGATTTTCTAACGGGCTGGCAAACTATCTACAAAACCATGGATAAGGAAGAAGCTGAAAGGAAGTAAGAATATTGAATTTTGGCAAAATTCCACATAATTTTATTAAAAATCAAAGTGACATATCTTGCGAATTTGTTTCCAGGGCTGCAAATTCTGGGCTAAAACTGTCCAATGTGAGCTGGGATGGGGAAAATATGATGCTTCAGATAGGACCTACTATTTCTATCAGAAAAGTAGATGGTAACAAGAAATTTTGGTTCGATTCGTTAGCAATTAGAAATGCAAAGAAGCCCCGTACACTAGGAGATGGATTTGTGGTTCCTAGAGAGGCCATTGAATCATGCCTTCAAATTGCCGAAGAGGAAGCTGTTGATCTGAATTGGGAAGTTGGAGATGTGGTTGTGTTAGACAACAGATTTGTGATGAATGCAAGAAGGCCTTCTAAACCGCCTAGAAGAATACTTGCTGCCTTATGCAAGTAATAGTACTCATGCTTACTTTAACTAAACTATATTTGTGGTATTTATGGTATTGTGGAGGGAAAATTCTAAGCTAGAGATTTTGTAAGCTTATTTTCATTGCTTTATAAATCTTATAATGATAGCTTTGTTTTGAAATAAATTGCAAAAAAACTTTGGAATCTATATATATTTGTGAGTAAAAATTGTTTTGATGTGTTAAAATTTTGTATATATTATGGTAATTATAGTATTATAGAGTGAAAGTTCTAAATTAGAGATTTTGAATGCTTATTTCATTGTTTTAGCAATCTTATAACAATAGACTTGTTCAGAAATAAATTGTAAAAACTTTCGAACCTATATTTTTATGTATAAAGGATTTTGATGTGTCAAAAAAAAAATGTATTGAGTAGGAATGATTTTGATATAATCTCAAATTTTTGAATTCCACTTCTCCAAATTCTTGAGTTGAATTCTCAAGTTCTTAAATTCTATCACTTCAAATTTGGAATAACAAATCTCCCAAATTATTAGATCTAGCATCGGTGCTAAGTGACATCTAGAATGCTCCATCAAGTTACCTATTGATCCTTGTAAAGGCACAATTCCCAAGATCCACAAAATCCCAAACTATCTAGGTAGCTATCGATGTTAAGTATAATCTATAATAGATCCCTTTGTATCTTCAAAATGAGGTTAGCTTAGAATACATAATCATCACCATTCTTAGCATTGAATGGATATTCAATAATAGCATCCAAAGGATCCTTAATCAAGGCTATATCAACATCATTTGATTTGTCTTTGTGCTTTCCCTTGAGATCATTGGCCCACAATTTATGATTCTAGGTTATGTAACCTCTTTTCTTGTAGTAATAACATTCAACCTTCCCTTTAACTTTATATAATATTCTATAATTATTTATGAGTAATATGCATTCTCATGTTGAGAAGAACCTTATGTATCTCCCACAATTGTTCTTTGTTCTTCAACTATGCAAGAGGAATTCATATCTTGAGTTAGTCACATTGTTTACCATGTTAATATTGTTGGTTATCATCATAGTCGACTATTGTAATATTTTTGGCTATTATATTATTATTTTTTAATGGATTTATCTTGATTACTACATAATAATGTTATTTTTCATACAAAAATCATACCATGGATGATTATTTTAATCCTCATCTTTAATTATAATGGTTTTAACTTGTATTATATTGATTATGAAATTGTGGGAATGACTATAATCCCCTATACCTTACCCCATGTTTGGGAGAGTTTTTTGGGCTAAGTCAAAGACCAATAGTAGGACTTTGGTGAATTTTGTAACTATTATTATGATCTAATAGATATAGTTCACATGACAATTATATTGGTCTCATGGGAAATGCCTTCAACAATGTATTGCTACTTAACTTAGAAAATAGCTCAATTTTTACAAATGGGAACATAGAATATCAAAAGGTTGATTCCAATAATATATGGCTTAACTTTTACATTGCTTTTTATTAATGTATAATTTTTAATTCATAAATTAACCTAAAAATATATTGAGTGAATATTATTACACTAAGTATGCATAAATAAAGGTAGCTTTATTTAAAGAGAAAGTAATGAAAGGATCTAAAATAAAGTTGTCTATTTTGATTGTGAGACATATTTTATTCACTAAATAATAAATTACCCTACTATTAATATAATGAAAGGATTAACTTAATAAGAATTGATAAAGGCATCATTTTCATTTAGATATTTAAGTACCATTTTCTAGTTTTAGTTTTGTACATTAATTTTAGATTATTCTTTAAGATGTTATTTATTGAGAAATAGTTAAGATAAACTAATAGTTAAATAATATCCTACTTAAAAAATAAGTAAATTAATGACAATATAACAAACAAATATTATTAAAGTTATACACAAGAATTTATCCTAGAATTATAATCAAAAGAATTTGTTTGTAATTTATCAAGTATGTTTAGAGTATAAAGGACATATTAAATTAATATAAATGTATACACTTAAAAAAATGGTCATTCAATATTTATGTAAAAGGGACTCAATTGTTCTACATGTAAGCTAAAAGAAGGGTTAGAGAACTTAATCCTACCTATATTACCTAGCAATTAGGTATAAAAATTTGATCAATTAGTGAGAGTTACAAAATTGAACTACGTGCAAATTTTGAATGTTAATAGGTTAAGATTGTGTGTTTACTTTAAGAAAACATATTATTAACCACACCTTAGATATTAGTTTTGATAGAAATTTGCTATTTGTATTTCAAGTGCAAATGAAAATACCTTGTTATAAATTAACATAGACATAGTTCAAGAAAACATCGCCCCAAAAAAAATTCATTGACAGCCTTAAATTTTGAGAACACAAGTCAATAGACAACATAATTGTAACACCTAAAAAACCATATAAAAGGAAATATTTCATCTTGATGAGATAGATCTCATAGGAGAATTAGTTTTCCCTCAAGTAGTTATCATTACAACTTGTAGGATACTTCTCCCATGTTAACCAGTTTGTTCTCTAGATGCTCATCCACTACACTTTATTTTGCAACAAAATCAAGAGTGATCTATCCATAGACAATCCACATGTATGCAATGCTTGATCTTACCATATTTGACTTATACATAATAATGGTAAGTCAAAGTTGGAGATTAGATGTTACCATCAATAAGGACTTGGATCTTGGGTGTAGCATAAAATATTTGAATAAATCTAATAGCCCAAGGAAGTTTCAATGTACAAATACATGGGGAATCACTATATGAATATGTCTTAGATCAAATATAAAATGGTCATAAACACAAAATAGGGGAACATCTTAGTAGTAAATGAAAAGGGAATCTTAGTTGAGTTATCCATTAATGCAAAAAAATTAGAATAACTATAGGAACAAAGAAAAAATGAAAATAGAGAAAATTTTACTACAGATAAAATTTTAAAATTGTAGTCTAAAAACTTGTAATATAGGGACCTCCCTTTATAAAATAGTATATTGTAGAACTATTATTCTTCTTGCCAACTTGAAAACTCACCCTACATTTTATTAATAAGAGCATGTAAACCTAAGATGAATTTTAGAGTAAACTATTAAGTTTCCTTTTACATTTAGATGAATAAGAATGATAATCTGCAACACATTATTCAACACCATAGAGTCATAAAATGATTTTAAAATGGGAAATTATGAAGTATTTTAGGATGTTCAACTTAGTCCTACTCTAGGACCAAGCTTGTGAAAAAAGAAAAACCATGGGAAGACTGCTTGTCTCTATTTAGGATGTTTCTGTGAGTTATAAATTTAAGGGGATGCCACTTTTAGTCAAAAAAATTATAACTATAGAATTCATTTGATTTCCTAAAAATGGATTACTCCTAAAACATTATAATAGCACCCAACATTCAATTACAACTATTTAATTAATAAAAAAATTTCTCTTTTTCCTTTTTCCTTATGTTCTTTTTTGTTTGTCTCTATGTATTTCCTTATTTTTCTGTTGGGTAGTGAACCAACAATTTTAAGGTGTTCCATGGACTTCTCTTGCACTCTTAGGTTTTTCACATGAAAGGAGAGAGATGGAACCCTAAAATTGAGGTGGTTCACTTAAACTAAGGAATATATGATGTAATTATAACTAAGTGTTATGATCTAAATACAACTAATTGATAAAATTTATTGATTATGAATGCAAAACTAATGAAATATGCAATGTTTAAAAACACAGTGTGATATGCAGAGATGAACTAATAATGTCAACAAATAAAAGTAGAACTGTATGAGACTTAACAGAGTACACCTGCAAGTTGAATGCTTGAATGAATTAGGTGTAAAATCAATAGAGAAAAACTTATTTATACACAATTATGCCCTAACTACCCAATAATACAACTTCACAGGCCAACATAAGGTCTTAATGAATAAAAACCCAAAAGAAATTTTGAATTATTTTGAATTTGGAGCCAAGAGGAACTCATTTGCCACCCATGGAAAATGGGTCCCACTCTAGGCTTGTAAGTGGGTGTTAGGAATTAAGTTTTTTTTAATGTTGTTTGTCAGTTTTGAATTCAAAAATACACTTAATTAAGGCTTATAAGTGCATAAAGGGGCCAAATAAAGCATTACATAGGTGTAAATAGTGATAACAAACCTAGAAGAGCGTGAAACCTTGTTACAATACTTTACAAAACTTTGAAATAGGACTTGATAAGGGATAAAAAGGTGATTTTTAGATGAATTATAATAAGAAGAGTCTAGAAAAGTGTAGAAATTTGTTAAACACTTTACAACACCTTCACAAGACATCATAATTTAAATATTATGGACATAATGTGAATGCATATGTTACATTGAAACATTAAATCAAAGAAAAATAGGTCAAAAATCACAAGGGAATGACTTAAATAACCATGAAAATGTCAATGATCCATTTTTCTATGGTACAGGTGGTGTGGAAACAGAAAAGTATCCCTTTTTTCTTGCTTTATTTTGGATTAGTTAATGACAAATTCGACTTAATGAAGCATTTATTTAGTGTTGTGAGGTGTTTTACACATCCACATTAGGTCTTGGTCTCTTGAAAATTGAATAAAATGCATGTCTTGTAAAGGTGTTGTAAACAATTATAAATGATTTTCACACTTTTCTTGAATTTTTATTAAGCATTTAAGTCTAATATTATTCAAAAGTTAGCTTTTCCCTCTTCTTCTATAATTAAATAATAATTTTAATTATATAATTATTTCTTAGCCTTTTATCTCTATAATTAAATAAATTTTATATTTATTTAATTATTTATCCTTTCTTTATCTCACCAATTAAATAATTATTTTAATTATTTAATTACATAATTTGTTCTCACCTTTCTTTTGAAATAAATAAAATTAATATTTTATTTATTTCTCCTATGTTGGCCACCCAAATTAAATAATATTTATTAATTATTTTCTCTTATCACCTCTTTTTCCACACCAATCTTATCTTCCACCTCAAGTCTTTATCTATCCATGTCTTTCTTTTCTCAATTATGCTCCACCCTTGAGTAAATTATCTTCTAATTTAATCTTGGCCCTTGATCATGATCCTCATTCTTAACTCTCATCTATAAAAGGAGTCCTTTAAACCCTAATTCATTCATTCATTCATTCAATCACCATTCATCATTCATTAAGCATTCAATATAGCATTCAAGAGAAAGATTATTCAACCATTGTTGTAGAACATCAAGATAAATCATCATGGCAAGGTAGTAATTCCATTATTTCATGCTTCATTACATTATTTCTTTATTTTGGTTTAATTACCTAAAAAGGCGTTTGACCAAGGCAAACCTCCATTCCTTAACATCCAACATTTCTTTCTCTTTCCTTGTGTGTTTGCAAATTTAGGTATCTTAAAGACTTGGAAATAATTGAAGATTAGGTTGAAGACTCATTAAAGACATCTCCTTGTTTTCAAATCCAAAATATCAACAAAAAGTCACTTTCAAGCCCAGAAATCAGAATTTTAGAAGTGGAGACCTGTCAAGAACTAGAGTGTAGATCGAGTGCTTTCATTTCCACTTTCAAATTTTCAAAAATTGAGAAGCGGAATAAGTCACCAACAATGGTGAATTAGTCCCACTAAACCTATTTTTTTGGAGTTTTGCAATTTGGATACCCATTTGGTCAAAACAGGTTTCTAAGTAGTTTTTCCAAAACTAGGACTAAGTCGCCCAGATTGGCACAAGTGTCCCAATCAGCTTTTCCATCAAGTTTTTTAGGATTTCAAACCTGCATTCCATTCTTTTTTAGCCTCCAAGTGTACACCTTCAATTTCATTAGTTTCTATTACAATTTACTTGCATTCTTAGGTGTTCTTGCATACATCACTGTGTTTTCCAACAGTTTATATTTCTTAGGTTTAACATCATTAAATTATTTATTCTTCAGTTTATTTCTTTAGTACATAATATTTAGATAGATTTCACCCTTTTCACATTATTCTTGAGTGCAGAAATTTGCACATTGGCCCCAATTCCTCTCCTTTTAGGTGAAAACCCTAGAAGAGTTAGAGGAACCCTTGGGTAACGAAAATCATTTTGGTGAACCTGAATTTGGAATAATTTTCTTTTCTTATTTGGATTTCATCATCCTAGATATAGCTTGAATCAACATTGCATTAGATTTTGCATTGTTTTGCATTCTAGGGTTTTAAAATTTTGCATTAGTGAGAGTACATATACTTTGCATTTTTCCACTTCAAATCATTGTGAAACACCTGAAAACTAAATTTTCTTTTAGTATTCAAGTCATACATACTAAAAAGCAGCAAAACCAATTAAAATTTTCTAAAATTTAAAAAAAACACTAATTGGGACTAATTCGCCATTGTGGGTGACTTAATCCCAATCCAAACTTTTAACTGTCTATTACAGTGTTAGAAACCTTGTTTTTTTCTTCCTAAGCCTCCTCGTATTATATAATATAAGTCTAGAAACTTTTGGGGACATTTTTTTTATGCATTTAGGTCAAAAACATCAATTTAGGGTAGTCATTTTTGAAATCATTTCAATTTCTAGCATTTTTGTGTAATAACCCTCCTAGTTGCTAGTTGGACTCAGTATTTTTTATGCTTTGATTGGATACATTGATACTATGATAGTACTAGTTTTGTGTGAGTGGTTAGTTAGAAATTTGATGATGCTGTTATTCCATTTGTGGACATGATTATTTCATATGACATTGTGGTTGGCGATGTTAGTTTATTTACAGAATTATATTATGATGCAGTGATTTAATAAATTATGTCATGAGATGAATTGTTAGTTAGAAATGTCAATTTATCAATCATATTATAATTGTTAGGATAGATGTGATGAAGGACAATGTAGCATCACTCATTGTGAGTGCTCTGTTACGCTACGATTCCTTCTCACAATACAATGCTTTGATTTTATATATATATATATGCACATGTATACGAATTCATTTGTATGCAGGTATTGCAGGTACATAGTCTTGATTCCACCTGCTTCGGCAGGACAGGGCGAGCACCAATAGCCCAACGGTCAAATGTTGAAATAGAAGTGACAATGAAATCATCTCAAGTCCCATGTTGTCAAACCATCAAATTGATTGGTCTTGTACATTTTTTTCTTGTAGTTGTCATCATTTTTGGTTTGTCTTTGTGTATTGACGTATTTTATCAATGTGACACTTTATAAGTTATGATTTGTTTAATTTAAATGATTGTTTATTTTAATGTCAGATTAAATTGTATTTAAATATTTAGAACTTTTAGTTTTAATGTTATGAACCTTATTAAATACTAATTAAATATTAAAATGTATTTATTATTTTAATTAATTATCTTGTTGAGGATAATTATTAAAATAAAGTATATTTTGTGCAAAACAAATAAATCTTGCAAAAGTAGTTTTGAAAGTAGAAAATAATAAAAAAAGGAAACTCAACTAAAATGAAATTAGATAGTTTCTTTTTATTAGATATTTTTTTAGAAATTTCCAAAAAAAAAAAGGAAAAGAGGCATATTTTATTATTTGCAGAAGGGTGAATTTTGATGCACAGGGGAGAATGTGACAGAATTTTCAAAAGAAAATAAAATAAAAATAATGCCTTTGAATGTTGAGATATTCTGAAGTTTTCAGGAAATGGGATTTTGTCAATCTATTACTACATGTTTTTGGAAGGGCTTCGAAGACAATATTGGATTTGAAGTTGAGCACGATGTTCTGAAGAGGAGGAAGAATGAAAGCTATTCGAGAAGACTCTCAGGATCAAGCTTCATCAATTTTTTCAACCAAGCGCAGGACACCAGGTTCCACTTGTTTTTCCCTTGTTTTCTCTTTCATCTTCCTGTTTCAGAGAAAAAAGAAAAGAATGAAATAAAACAATTAATTAAAAAGATTTGTGAGGGTAAAGAAGATTTTTTTTGTGTGAATGAAAAAATTCTGGAAAATATTAGACCAGTATTCTAAAAGTTATTGGATTGATTTCAATCTGTCAAAACAAAAACTTTCATTTTCTGAAAAGTCCAATTTGATTATAATGGGATTTTGGGGGAAAAAATTGATCTCATCTTTGAGAATAATGAATTTGAAATTTCTCTGGAAATATAAATATATATGAATGTTGTGTTTTAAATCATCCCTCTGTATTTTTTTTTTTACCCTATTATATATATACAATTTATCCCTCTGGATTTCTTATATTTTGTTATATATATATAATCTTTCCCCCTGTATATTTACTCTGTTATATATATACAATTTATCTCTCTGGATGTTTTTTTTTTTATTCTGTTATATATATAATTTATTCCTACAAATTTTTACTCTGTTATATTAATATATATACATCATTTATATGTATATATATAAGAGTATTTTTTTAAAAAATTATTTACACATTTCTGTGCGTCGGCCGTACGAAATTATGTTTCATAGTGTTGAATGAAAATAATTTTTGAAATTTCTTTTGTTAAAAATTAACTTGTAATTTTTTAAAAAATTTAGGGGAGGGTTGAAGGTACGGCCGAAGTCATACCCTTCTACCCTCATCCCTGCATACTCACTACACACAACAGTCTTATGGACTGCTACGGCTGTGAACAGGGCCGTCGGCCCTGCCCTTTATTTTATGGAAGTTTTAAATTTTTTTTATTTTGTTATTTTAATAAATATATATAAATTTATATATATATGTATATATGTATGTATATATATATATATATATATATATATTGGTGTATAAATATATATTTTATTTAATATAATAAATATAATTTATTTTATTTAAAATATAATCTTGATTATTTTATTTAATATTATTTTATTTTAAAATGTAATTTAGGTATTATTTTTAAATGGTTAAATAATGTTTTTGTATATTTAGATAAGGAATTATTTAGCCTTTGTTTTGTTGAACAATAAATTTTAAAATTGCCATAAATCGTTGTTAGTGGCTTATATCGAGCAGATTGTATTCCTTTTTTTTTATGATCGGAATTTGACAATCTTTTTTTTGTAATAATAGTTACTTGGTGAAATTAAATTAATTATTTAATTGGGAATGGAATTAAATTTTAATGGTGCAAGCTTGCAACATATTATTTGAGTTTTCTTTTAAGTTAGGATCATCATTTCATGTTGCCTTTGAGGGAACCCTGTTGTCTTGCAACCCTTGATCTAGAGGCATGTTTAATTGTGAATGTTTTCTTCATCTTAGTTATACTTTTGGAATTGAAACTTTTGGTTTTGTGCTTGGAAGGGTTGAACGGTGTTGTTAAGACTTTTGGTTATGAGTTATCGCGAGAGGGTTAATGCCTCGCATGTTCTTGTTTTGAGTTTTATGTTTTAGATGTTTTAGTTCAACACTTTCCTAGTTTTTGGTTTATGTTAGGGGTCTTAGGGAGAGTGGCTCTTCGTGGGAGCCGGCGCCTTGGTTAAGAGGAAGTGCACAGGAGAACCCATGTAAGAGTAGTTAAACAAGTGATAACCTAAAAATAGAATTAGGGGGATGGGTAGTAAAACACTCAAGATAATAAAAATTGGATTCCTCATCTATGCATTAGGGCTATCATAGACTAATGATAGATTGAGAAGGTCGTGGTCGGCAAAGTCATAATCTCGTCTTTATGAGAGGTTATCAACTCCGCATGAGCTACCCTATGGTGCCAACGCCTCAAGTAGGAGGAAGAGCTAGGAGATCCATAGATGGGTGCCGACGCCTCAAGTTGGAGGAAGAGCCAGGAGATCCCATGAGAGCTATGCGATGACACTCTCCACTAGACTTCCTATTTTCCTTGTTGCTTTTTGCCTCTGCAAATGTATTTTGGATTTTGAATGTTGTATCAGTTTCCTTAGTTTTGTACTCCTTTTGTGATTTTGATTCTTATGGAAGTGATTATGAACATTCTTTGGTGACTTGTTATTGTTATTGCTTGGTTTAATTGTAACCTCTGATTTTTGTATTTGAGTTTGTACCTTGTTGTTCATGGAGTTGGTTTTACAATCATGGTCGAGTTAACTTCATTGTCACCTCTGAGCATGGGGGGTGAGTTATCTATAATTCACATGGTTGAGTGGAACGTGCTCCACACCTGTTGGGTTCCCCGTCAGCATTCTTTGTTCACAGCATTTCCGCAGTTGGAGTTATACCGGTGCTTACTTTGTTATTCAAAATTCATTGCAATTTGTATCATCCCACTTGTTTGGGAAATTCATTGTAATTCTTATATCAAAAGATTGTAATGTAACATTGTATCAATGATGTAATAGTTAGGATTCTATGTAACTTTATTTGATGAGATTCATATGATTGTATTATGTGGTATATTAATATTCTTTCTCTTGGTTCATGGATGTACATCTATTTATGGTTGTTATAATATAAATGGTTACATGGCTTATCATTATCTTTTTCTTTTGTTTAGTTATTGCAATGTAACCTCGCATGCCCCAGAGAACTAAGTGTGGTAATGTGATGTAATATGTTATGTGATTATGGTTATTGTGTTGTATATTTAATTTAATTGTTTTCTTTAAAAAAAATTATTTGCTTGTTGTGTGTTCTCTGGGGTTTTCACGACGGGCGTTACAACTTGGTATCAGAGCCAGGCTTGCAAACATTGGGGTCTCTAGGTAGTTAGGTCCATTAGGAAACCTCACATTTGAACTCTTGAGCTTATTTGTACCTTTATCTTGTTGTGCAAAAATATGCCTCGAGGTAGAGGACGTGGCCAAGCAAGAGGCCATGGTGCTGGTCATGGAGCAAGTCGGAAAAGTCCCTCAGTTCTTAGTTCTCATGGTTCTGAGCATGAGGAACAACTGAGTCTTCATAGTAATCCATCAGGTGGTTAGAACCCAAGACAGCCTGGATTGGACGGTCCGTTACAGCACATTCTTGGAGAGATTCTAGCTCGTTTGGGACCCAGGCTAGAGGACGAGCCATAGATTGAAAGGGAGAGAGAAAGGTCGCCAAGGCGAAGGGATACAGATGTGGTTCAGGATGCAGTCATAGCAGGCCATATGAGGGATTTGTTGAGAGCTCACCCGCCGACATTTGATGGTTCAGGAGGAGGACTAGAAGTTGAAACCTAGCTAATTGACTTAAAGTGTTGCTTCGCCATGTATCCCGATGGTAGCAATACCAAGGCTCAATGTGCGGTTATGCACCTTCGAGGTTTTGCATCTACCTGGTGGCACCTTGAGGAATAGAAATTGAACCTTGATATCAATTTGGTCACTTGGGAAATATTCTTGGACAAGTTCAGGGCTCGTTTTCTCTTAGACCATTGGAGACAGCGCAGGGTTGACGAGTTTCATGACCTCAAGCAGATGTCTATGTTAGTGGAACAATATGAGTGGTGCTTCTATGAGTTGAAGCAGTATGCAGGGATTAGCCACAATGAAGGCATGTTGGTTCAGCACTTTGTTCGGGGCCTTAATGCCTACATCAGTGGTGGCGTGCGAGTCTTCGAGCTGAAGATGATGGAAATGGCAGTTGAGAAGGCTCACTTGGTGGAGGAGAATTTGGCCATGGCCTTGGGTGGCCACATAGGAGTGCAGATCGATAGTGCACCTACTCAGGGTTTTAGCACTTACGAAGGTCAGTCTTAGGGAGCAGGATCTTTGAGAAATAGGTTTCAACCCTCAAAAGGGGGTCATCAGCAGCAACAACCTCAGCAGCAGCAGTTGAGATAGAAAAACTTCCAATCTTCACAAGGTGGCAATTCAAAGTTTCGCAAGGTAGAGAAGGTGGATGGAATTATTGTGCCAATATGATTTTGAAGTGAAGTATATTCAGGGCAAAGAGAATGTGGTGGTAGATGCGTTGAGTAGATGCAAGCATGAGATTTCTCCTATGGCTCTTGAGGTTGATTTGAAGAGTCAGATCCCTGCAGCTCTTTCCTTTGATGATTGGTATCAAGCAGTGAAATCAGAGATTGAGTCGGGCAAAGCATTGGAAGGAAAAATTTTTGGTTACTCTTTGGATTCGAATGGTGTGTTGCGTTATGGAGGTCGAATGTATGTACCTCCTGCAGAGGGTCTTCGTACCCTAATCATGATCGAAGCTCATCGGGCTCCTTATTCAGCACATCCTAGAGTTAAGAAAATGTATGCTGATCTTCGCTCACTATATTTTTGGGTAGGAATGAAGCATGACATTGCTGATTTTGTGGCTAGGTGTCTAGAATGTCAGAGAGTTAAGGCCGAACATCATCATCCGATAGGTTTGTTGCAGCCTCATCTTGTTCCATAGTGGAAATGGGACATTATTTCTATGGATTTCATTGTCGGGTTGCCTATGTCTTCCAGGTGACACAACTCTATCATGGTCACTGTGGATAGGTTGACCAAGGTAGCCCATTTCTCTCCCATTCGATCTTCCTATACTACTTTTGTGGTGGCTAGGGTGTTCATGGAAGACATTGTTCAATTACATGGGATACCACACAGGATTATTTCTGACAGAGATCTGATATTCACTTCTACGTTATGGACATCCTTGCAGCAGTCCTTAAGGACTAAGTTGAATTTTAGTTATGCCTACCATCCAAACACAGATGGTCAGACTAAGAGAGTCAATCAGGTGCTTGAGGATATGCTTTGTATGTATGTAATGGACCAACAATCTCATTGGGAAGATTATCTGCATTTGGTCGAGTTTTCCTACAACAATGGTTATCATAGTTCGATTGGCATGGCTCCATTTTAGGCTTTATATGGTCTTCCTTGTCATACCCCTTTGAGCTGGGATAGATTAGAGGACAGAGTTCTTCTTAGACCTGAGATGCTTCATGACATGGAGTAGCAGGTAGCTCGCATCCGAGAGCATCTTGTAGCTGCTTAGGACAAACAGAAGAAGTTTGCTGATGCGCACAGAGTTGATCGGCAGTTTGCTGTAGGTGAGTGAGTGTTTCTTTGAGTTCGTCCTCGGAAGGGCCCTATTTGTTATGGAAAGGGTTCTATGATTGCACCCCATTTTGTGGGTCCATTCGAGGTGTTAGAGCGTATTGGTCCTATTGCCTATCGCCTGGCCTTGCCACCCAGTCTATCACGGATTCACGATGTGTTTCATGTTTCTATCCTTAGGCCTTATTCTCCTGATGTTACTCATGTACTTGATTGGAATGCTCTATAGGTAAAGGATGGTCAGCTAGCTCTAGAGCCCGTGGCTGTGGTACAGCATAGGAGACTCATTCTCAAAGGAAGGGATATTGAGCAGGTGAGGGTCCAGTGGAATCCCAATGATGAGAATTCAATGACATGGGAGGATGCTTCCTGTATCAGAGAATCCTACCCTTACTTGTTTTCTGGCTTACAGGAGTAAGCCAGATTTAAGGGGAGGGATGTAATAACCCTCCTAGTTGCTAGTTGGACTCAGTAGTTTTTATGCTTTGATCGGATACATTGATACTATGATAGTACTGGTTTTGTGTGAGTGGTTAGTTAGACATTTGATGATGCTGTTATTCTATTTGTGGACATGATTATTTCATATGACATTGGGGTTGGCGATGTTAGTTTATTTTCAGAATTATATTATGATGCAATGATTTAATAAATTATGTCATGAGATGAATTGTTAGTTAGAAATGTCAATTTATCAATCATATTATAATTGTTAGGATAGATGTGATGAAGGACAGTGTAGGATCACTCATTGCGAGTGCTCTGTTATGCTGTGATTCCTTCTCACAATACAATGCTTTGATTTTATATATATATGCACATGTACACGACTTCATTTGTATGCAGGTATTGCAGGTACATAGTCTCGATTCCACCTGCTTCGGTAGGACAGGGATAGCCCAATGGTCAAATGTTGAAACAGAGGTGACAATAAAGTCATCTCAAGTCCCATGTTGTCAAACCATCAAATTGATTGGTATTGTACGTTTTTTTCTTCTAGTCGTTGTCATTTTTGGTTTGTGTTTGTGTATTGACGTATTTTATCAATGTGACACTTTATAAGTTATGATTTATTTAATTTAAATGATTGTTTATTTTAATGTTAGATTAAATTGTATTTAAATATTTAGAAGTTTTAGTTTTAATGTTATGAACCTTATTAAATACTAATTAAATATTAAAATGTATTTATTATTTTAATTAATTATCTTGTTGAGGATAATTATTAAAATAAAGTATATTTTGTGCAAAACAGATAAATCTTGCAAAAGCAATTTTTAAAATAGAAAAAAAAAAAAAGGAAACTCAACTAAAATGAAATTAGATAGTTTCTTTTTTATTAGATATTTTTTTAGAAATTTCAAAAAAAAAGGAAAAGAGGCATATTTTATTATTTGCAGAAGGGTGAATTTTGATGCATGGGGGAGAATGTGACAGAAGTTTCAAAAGAAAATAAAATAAAAATAATGCCTTTGAATGTTGAGATATTCTAAAGTTTTCAGGAAAAGGGATTCTGTCAATCTATTACTGCATGTTTTGGGAAGGGCTTCAGAGACAATATTGGATTTGAAGTTGAGCACGATGTTCTGAAGAGGAGGAAGAATGAAAGTTGTTCGAGAAGACTCTCAGGATCAAGCTTCATCAATTTTCTCAACCAAGCGTAGGACACCAGGTTCCACTTGTTTTTCCCTTGTTTTCTCTTTCATCTTCCTATTTCAGAGTAAAAAGAAAAGAATGAAATAAAACAATTAATTAAAAAGATTTGTGAGGGTAAAGAAGATTTTTTTTGTGTGAATGAAAAAATTCTGGAACATATTAGACCAGTTTTCTAAAAGTTATTGGATTGATTTCAATCTGTCAAAACAAAAACTTTCATTTTCTGAAAAGTCCAATTTGATTATAATGGGATTTTGGGGGAAAAAATTGATCTCATCTTTGAGATTAATGAATTTGAAATTTCTCTGGAAATATAAATATATATGAATGTTGTGTTTTAAATCATCCCTCTGTATTTTTTTTTTACCCTATTATATATATATATAATTTATCCCTCTGGATTTCTTATATTCTGTTATATATATAATCTTTCCCCCTGTATATTTACTCTGTTATATATATACAATTTATCCCTCTAGATTTTTTTTATTCTGTTATATATATATATAATTTATTCCTACAGATTTTTACTCTGTTATATTAATATATATATACATCATTTATATGTATATATATAAGAGTTTTTTTTAAAAAAAATTATTTACACATATTTATGTGCGTCGGCCGTACAAATTTATTTGTCACTATGCGTCGTCTGTACGAAATTACATTTCGTAGTGTTGAATGAAAATAAATTTTTGAAATTTCTTTTGTTAAAAATTAAATTGTAATTTTTAAAAAAATTTAGGGGAGGGTTGAAGGGACGGCCGAAGCCGTACCCTTCTACCCTCATCCCTGTGTACTCACTACACACAATAGTCTTATGGACTACTGTGTGCAACAGTCTTAATGACTGTTGCGCCCAGCAGTCAAAAAGACTGCTGCGGCAGTGAGCAGGGCCGTCGGCCCTGCCCTTTATTTTATGGAAGTTTTAAATTTTTTTATTTTGTTATTTTTATAAATATATAAATTTATATATATATATATATGTATGTATGTATATATATATATTGGTGTATAAATATATCTTTTATTTAATATAATAAATATAATTTATTTTATTTAACATATAATCTTGATTATTTTATTTAATATTATTTTATTTTAAAATGTAATTTAGGTATTATTTTTAAATGGTTAAATAATGTTTTTGTATATTTAGATAAGGCATTATTTAGCCTTTGTTTTGTTGAACAATAATTTTTAAAACAGAAAATTTCCCATAAATTATTGTTAGTGGATTATATCGAGCAGATTGTATTCCTTTTTTTTATGATCGGAATTTGACAATCTTTTTTTTGTAATAATAGTTACTTGGTGAAATTAAATTAATTATTTAATTGGGAATGGAATTAAATTTTAATGGTGCAAGCTTGCAACATATTATTTGAATTTTCTTTTATGTTAGGATCATCGTTTCATGTTGCCTTTGAGGGAACCCTGTTGTCTTGCAACCCTTGATCTAGAGGCATGTTTAATTGTGAATTTTGTCTTCATCTTAGTTATACTTTTGGAATTGAAAATTTTGGTTTTGTGCTTGGAAGGGTTGAACGGTGTTGTTAAGACTTTTGGTTATGAGTTATCGCGAGAGGGTTAATGCCTCGCATGTTCTTGTTTTGAGTTTTATGTTTTAGATGTTTTAGTTCAACCCTTGCCTAGTTTTTGGTTTATGGTAGGGGTCTTAGGGAGAGTGGCTCTTCGTGGGGGTCGGCACCTCGGTTAAGAGGATGTGCATAGGAGAACCCACGTAAGAGTAGTTAAACAAGTGATAACCTAAAAATAGAATTAGGGGGATGGGTAGTAAAACACTTAAGATAATAAAAATTGGATTCCTCGTCTATGCATTAGGGCTATCATAGACTAATGATAGATTGAGAAGGCTGTGGTTGGCAAAGTCATAATCTCATCTTCATGAGAGGTTATCGACTCCGCATGAGCTACCCTATGGTGTCGGCACCTCAAGTAGGAGGAAGAGCCAGGAGATCCATAGATGGGTGTTGGCGCCTCAAGTTGGAGGAAGAGTCAGGAGATCCCACGAGAGCTATGCGATGACACTCTCCACTAGACTTCCTATTTGCCTTGTTGCTTTTTTCCTTTGGAAATGTATTTTGGATTTTGAATGTTGTATCAGTTTCCTTAGTTTTGTACTCCTTTTGTGATTTTGATTCTTATGGAAGTGATTATGAACGTTCTTTGGTGACTTGTTATTGTTATTGCTTGGTTTAATTGTAATCTCTGATTTTTGTATTTGATTTTGTACCTTGTTGTTCATGGAGTCAGTTTGACAATCATGGTCGAGTTAACTTCATTGTCACCTCTGAGCACGAGGGGTGAGTTATCTATAATTCACATGGTTGGGTGGAACGTGCTCCACACCTGTTGGGTTCCCTATCAGCATTCTTTGTTCGCAGCATTTCCGCAGTTGGAGTTATACCAGTGCTTACTTTGTTATTCAAAATTCATTGTAATTTGTATCATCCCACTTGTTTTGGAAATTCATTGTAATTCTTATATCAAAAGATTGTAATATAACATTGTATCAATGATGTAATAGTTAGGATTCTATGTAACTTTATTTGATAAGATTCATATGATTGTATTATGTGGTATATTAATATTCTTGCTCTTGGTTCATGGATGTACATTTATTTATGGTTGTTATAATATAAATGGTTACATGGCTTATCATTATCTTTCTCTTCTATTTAGTTATTGTAATGTAACCTTGCGTGCCCCAGAGAACTAAGTGTGGTAATGTGATGTAATATGTTATGTGATTATGGTTATTGTGTTGTATATTTAATTTAATTGTTTTCTTTAAAAAAAAAAAAAATTCTTGTTGTGTGTTCTTTGGGGTTTGCACAATGGGCGTGACATTTTGCATCTTAAATCATTCAAAATTTATGAAATTTTGCATTGGAATCTTACGTATGCATGATACAACACAAAAAACATCAAAATCTGTCAAATTTTTTTGAAATTTTTCAAAAAATCCCTACTGGGACTAATTCGCCACCTTGGGTGACTTAGTCCTTGTTCAACCCTAAAATTGTCTTTTATAGAGCTAAAAACCCTATTTTTATGCTTTTTATTGCTACCTTGAACTACCTGTATCAGTTGGTTGAGTTTCTGTATCATGCATTTCATTAGATCTAGTTTAAATTAGCTCATTTCATGCATTGTTTAATTTCAAATTTACATTTCCAACATTTCATCTTTCAGGTTGATGCATAATGTAACTAAAAAATTACATTATTTCACATCTGAAAATTGCATTTAAACATTTCATTTTAAGTCAGTGCATTGAACTTTTCCATGATAGCATGTTTTCTTTCAAGAGATGTGGTTTTGATCTGGTTAAAAATGGATTGATAAATACAGCATCCCCTCTTATGAGTTCCATTTTGATTAAAATGATAAGGTCATTAAGAAAAATGTTCAAACCATTGACACAATCCTTAATATTGCATTTCCCATTGATGAGAATGGTAGTGTAGACAATTATAATAATGATACTTTTTCTTCTCCCAATACCTCTCCTATTCATGATGAAGGTATCTTGGTGAAGGAAGCTACAAGAATTGAGACTCTTGATTTTCCATCTCCTCATTCCCCTTTGGAATATGTTAGAGAAGAAGAACATGAGATCATAGAAACATTCCTAAACATCACCTTACCTAGTCTCTCTAACCATGACACTCAAACTTGTTCCTCTCCTAATAACCCTCGATGCCACGAGGAAAGGTTGGTGTTAGATGATACCCTCTTTGAGACTCATGAGAATCTTATTCCTCCCTTTCTTGATACCCCTACCATTTGGGATGACTTATTTGAATAGAAAAGTCCAATCATTGGTAACCATGAAATTCCTAGTCATCCTTCCAATCTCTTTCCTAGCTATGAGAGCTTCTTATCACAAGAGAATAACAATGTTGACACACTCCATAATTCCACACCCTCCAATATCTCTTCTATTTGTGGGAATAAAGTGATAGAAGAATGTGAAAGTATAGACAATCATGATAATCATAGTTCCTCTTCTCCCACTATCTCTCCTACATGTGACGAAGGTATTTTGGAGCTAGAGATACACCCACTGAGAATCATGACAATGTTGAAAGCTCCTCTTCTATAACCTCTCCTACTTTGGAACATATTCTGGCACAAGAGAATAAGATCATAAACACATCTCTTAACATGCATCTACCTAGTCTACATTCATCTTCCACCTCCTCCCCTATTTGTGAGAATGTTTTTGCGAGCAATAAAGACAATCACATTATTTGTGAGGAGGATATGTTGGCACTGGATTATCAAACCTTTAAGACCTATGCCAATTCTTCTTCCCCTATTTTGGAGGAAATTATTCAACAAAGGGATGTAATCACAAATAATCATGATAATCATACTTGTTCTTCTAATTTCTCTTTGGCTAGTGAAGAAGATATCATGGCATTAGATGAACTATTCATTGAAATTCATGAGAATCTTCTTTCTCCCTTCCTAATGTTTTCCCCATCCAAGAATACATACTTGAGCAAGAGGATCCTGTGTCGTAGAAAAAAGTACCTCTTTCTTGACATGGGAAAAATTCATGATAAAATGGACTTAATGGGTCCTTGATTTGGTGTTGTGAGGTTTTTTTCACATCCACACTAGGTCTTGGACACATTGAAATGCATTTAATGATGTCTTGTAAAGGTTTTAAAAAGTGTTGTAAAACATTTTCACGCTTTTCTAGACTTAATAAACCCATTTTCCCCTAATTCAACATTATAAAACATATTTAACTACATCTTCACACCAATCTAGAAGGTTTTTAAGATAAACTTAATGTTAAACTAGTGTTGTTTAATGTGTCCCACACATTCACATTGGTTCTTGTGCCTTACTAGGCTATGTGGACCTCATTTAGTGTTGTAAAGTGTATTCCAATCAAACTTTCACATTCAATTATGTGCCTCAAGCCCTAATTAACCTTTATATCATCACTAATAGGCCCCTATTAACTCATATTGTGTATCTCGAGGCTTGAATTGATCAAATACTTGAAAAAGTTGCAGTTTAAACCTTATTTCCTTATCTCCTGGCATCTTAGCTATCAAAATGGCCCCTGTGGAACCCATTCACCATCCATGGTGAATCAATCTCATCCAAGTAGGAACCATTCACCATGGGTGGTGAATGAGTCCCATTTGATTCATTTTTTACCTTTGAGTGGGAAAAAAATCAAATTTAATTTTATTATTTCTTCATGTTGTCTTGTGATGAGGTATTAATGAGTAAAATAGGTGAAATTCCTATAAATATAAGTCTTTTAACCCTATTTCACATCTCTCATCATTCATTCATCCACCAATATTCCATCTTAAGTCAAGCGACCAAGATATCAATTTTTCAGACATTCAAGGGTAGATTCTTCATTTTTTGCAAAAATTCAAATCAAACATCATGGAAAGGTAATAAAAATGATTATTACATGTTTCATTCCATTATGTAATCATTTTTGCTTAATTACCTAAAAGGGGTTTGACCAAGGAAAACCCCCATGCCTTAACATTCAACATTTCTCTTTCTTGTCTTGTTTGTTTGCAGATTTAGGTCTCTTGGAAGCTTGGAAATAATTAAGATTCAATTTTCAAGTTTCTTCAAGTCTTATCTTCACTCAACAAGTCAAAATATCAACAAAAACTCATTTTTTAGGTTCAAAAATTAGAGTTTTGAAAGCGAACACCTCTAGAGAATCAAAGTGCAGAGCAAGACCTCCAGATTCCACCTTTGAATATTCAAAAAATCAAAAGTGGACTCATTCAAAAGGGGTGGTGAATGAGTCCCACTTCTAGGTCAATTTTGAGGCTTCTACATTTTTAGATACCCTTTTGTCAAAAAGAGGTTCTGGTATAGTTTTGTAAAACTAGGACTAATTAGCTTAGAATGCAAAATGAGTCCCACCAAGCCTAAAAATCAGCATCAATAGTATTCTAGAAGCAATTTCCAGTCTCCATCCATATCTCAGGTCCACGCTTTCATTTTTGTTAAGTTCTATTGTAATTTGCATTCATTTCTAGGTGTTTTTTCATTACACAATGTGTTTTCAAACATCAATTGTTTCTTAGGTTTTCCATTCATAATCAGCCAATTACTGGACATAATTTCATTTATATCATCTCATTTATCCTTAATAACATCATATATATCTTAATTTTAGTAAACCACCTAGAATTTTGAGTCGGGTTTATCTCTCTCCTTTTAGGTGAAACATTCCTAAGAGTGCAAGAGTATCTTATAAGCCCTACCCAAAAAATATATGATTCATTTTTGTGAACCTTCTTTTTTGAATACTTTCTTGTCTGATTTGGATTTCTTCATCATACATCTATCTTGCATTGATCCTACATTAGGGTTTGCATGAATTCATTTGCATGCTAGGATTCCAATTTTGCATTCATAAAAAATGCCTTTAGGTTGCATTTTTGGCATCTAATTTCATGTAAATTTTATAAAATTCTACATTTTTCACTTAGTTCTGCATCATATCACTCAACATTTTCTGAAAATTCTAAAAAAATCCCATACTATGACTCATTTGTCACCTTGGCCAAATCAGTCCCTTTTCACCCCTAAAACAACCTCTTACAGAGTTGAAAACCCTATTTTTATGCTTCTGTTTGCTGCCATCAGTTATCTATATCACTTAATTGAGTTTTTGTAACATGAATTCCATTAGATTTAGCTTAAAATATCTCATTTCATGCATTGCTCCATTTCACATTTGCATTTTCCACGTCATTTTTCTGATTGTTGCATAGTGTAATTAGAAAATTACCTTGTTTCATATCTAAAAATCACATTTCATTTTAAGTCATTGTAATGCACTTTATTTACTTTCTCATGTTAATATGTGTTCTCTTAAAGCATTCCATGTTTCTAGAATAGCAAGTGGCTTGTATGATTCTATTTTTCATAGACATAATCTAGGATAGCAAAGTAAAACATTTGATAGGCATTTTGCATACCCTCCTAGTACCTATCAGATTTGCAAGAATATAATAACACAAGAGGATGAAAGTGTAGATAAGCATGGCACTCATACTTCTTCTTCTCCCAATACCTCTCTTATTAGTGATGAAGGTATTTTGGTGAAAGGAGCTACAAGCATTGAGAGTCTTGATTGTCCCTCTCCTCTTTAGCCTTTGGAAGACATTAGAAAACAAGAAGATGGAATCATAGAAACATTCTTGAATACCACCTTACCAAATCTCCATAACCATTACAATTAAACTTTTCCATGTCCTCATATCCCTCCTCGATTTCAAGAGGATAGGTTGGTATTAGAAGACATCCCTATTCAGAGCTATGAGAATCTTGACCCTCCCTTCCTTAATGCTCCTCCCGTTTCGGATAATCTATTTTAAAAACATAGTGATCCTTCTCTTGATGCCTCCCTCACTTGTGATGAAGCTACTTTATAGACTCCAAACTTGGATGAACATGTTACAAGCTCTCCTTGTGGGGTAGCTAACAAGGAACAAGAGAATGAGATCTTAAAGACAATGGACATTCAACTAACACCTTCTCTTCCTCATCCCCCTCTTAACAATCCCATCATTGATCATTCCCCTATTGGTGATGAAGTCATTTTGGAAGATCCAAGCCTTACTTGTCATGAAAATGTGGCTTTTTGTTATCCTAAAATCTCTCCTTCTAGGGAGAATATCATGGTGCTAGAAAATGACAACAATAATAATGTATCTTCTTTAGATTAAAAGGTGATTCTTGATTTCCCTTCATTAGAAGTACATCAAACCAATACCATTGAGGTTATGAATGTGCAAGTTTCCATTGGATCCCCCTCAATCAATGGTCCTCATACATACCCCGTGGGACATCCTAACAACCCTCTAACTCTTTACCCACCATCACATAAACAAAAAACTCTAAATAAACTTGAACTTATCCTTTATCCTCCTCAAACTAATGTGTCACAACAACCAAGTTATAATAACATTGCTCATACATATAACACTCACAATAAACTACAACCACAAAAACCAACCCCAAAAAACTTACCCTTTCCTAATCCTATCTTACCACGTCCTCCTTATTTACATCCACAAAGCAGAAACGAGTATAATTTTGTTGAACAACTAAAGAATACTCTTGCTAAAGTATCATTATGGGACCTTATTTAAGCCTCCCCTCACTATCACAACATGATTCAATCCACCTTGCAACAAGTTCTTGTCCCTTCTAATATGCAACAAACTGATATAGTAGCCATGATTCAAGGACCAAATATTGACATTGGTTTCCACCAAAGTGATCTCCCCTATTTGGATTTCAAAAAGAAAAATGAATCTTTCATGATCATCGCTCAATACAAAACAAAAGGGATAAAGAGAACTCTTGTAGAGACTGGTTCTTCTCTTAATGTGTGTAGTGTGAGCCTTTTGGATAGGCTCTGCATTGATAAATCAACCATTCGACCTCACTCTCTATCTATTAAGGGATTTTACAATGTCAGAAAGAAGCCACTAGGGGTAATCATTATGCCTCTTACCACTGGAGTGGTCAAAGGTATGTGTAGGATCATGATGGGCCAAAAAGTGGCAATATGATGGGTATGTGGCCGATGTCTATTTTTTCACCCAAAAATGATGAAACAAAAAGGGTTTTTAAAGGAAATTACCAGCTTTCCACTGATATAAATTATGCTTTACTTTGAATTTAATAAGTAATTGTTATTCATTTTTTATTCAAATTATGACTTATAAGTCCTAATTGATAGGCTAATTGAAAAAAATCTATAGCTTTTAAATGGTATCACATTTTTTTAATCCAAACCATGCATCACATTCTATGCTTCACATACTATAGGATTAAAAAAAAATTGAATTTCATGAAGTTTTGACCAAGTTAAGGTGGTCGGACATATGAGTTTTATATTTTTAAAAAAGTTGTAATAAAAATTTGTAATTAATTATTTGCTTGGAAACAAATTACAAAAAAATATGTATCACATCAGGGCATGAGTCCTCTACTTATATGTAAAATATTATAAAAAATATTATCATTTTATTGTGGTTAGGGTGGTCAGACAGACATCTACTTATTTTTTCCCTAAAATTTAAGTACCACTGCATTGAAATTTCAAATTTTCACCAAATAGATTTTTTTTTAAAAAAACATAGTACTTTAGAAACTACATTAAATTTCTATAGATTCTATTCTTACATATTTTTGAAATAATATAGATAACTTATTCAAATTTTTACGTCAAGTTTCCTAACTCTTTTTTTTCTAAATTTTTTGCCACTTAAGGGCTTGTATTTTCCATGATGATCCTACACATACCCTCAACTTGAATACACCAATCCATGTCATGGCTTATTAAATTTCATGCAATCTTATCTTAGGCAGATAGTGGATTCATGCCATGAAAGGTGTGCCTTCCACTCTTCAGCGCAAAATGAAACACATCTACAACAACACAGTCCACACACTTGACACTAATCTTGAACCTGATAGTATCTTACAACTTGAGAAAACCATAGAAAATTCTTTAAACATATCAACATCATCTACACCAGCAAACAATCCTTTGCAAGCATCTACCTCCACCACTTCAAACAAACAAGCACATTACACACCTAACTTTGAAGAACTTAATCATGAACAACCACCCGATCTAAAAGCAATGAAAATACTTTATGGAAAAGGTTTTGAGCTTATGAAACAACCTTGATATAGTGGAAAAGGATGTGGTGCTAATGAATAAGGTATCCACAACCATATAGACCCCCTCACACAACAATCAACTCATGGTATTGGTTATTGTCCTATGATAAAAATCACTAAGCCTTCACTCAACATCAATAATATCACAAAAAAAAATCCTAATTCAACCTTAATCATCATCCATCCTAAACCCCTTGACACTAGTGTTCTTGAACATCATCCTTTCCCAAACATCAAACAAACAACTACACCTTCGCTTAATGTTAATTTCATCTTGCAAAACAATCATGATTTGAATACGTTAGATTTTATACACTCCTATAATCAAGAGAAAAAAATATCGCAATCTCAAAAGCCTTGTGTAAGTATGACATGTACTACTAAGCAAGATGTTTCTTTCAAGCAAACCATAAAACCACCTTATACCATTGATTAAGAAGGTATCTTGTTGAGACTCCTCCAAGATCACTTTATTACCCTCCCTCCATGAACTCAAAAGAAATTTTATTGCAAGACCTCATTTTGTGCCTATCATAGAGTTCATGGTCATTCCACTAATGAATGTAACACTTTGAGTCATACAATCCAAAAAATTTAGGAGTTTGGTATGCTTCCCTTTGTGGGGCCACCTACTTCCTCTAATTGATACCAATTTTCATTCTCACCTACACGGCTCACCTTTGTCCTGCACTCAGTGGGGGCAAGGGGTTTGGTAGCCTTGTCCTCATATCCCACTTGTGATTGCCTCCTTTGGCTAGTCGTTAACCTTTCATGAATACATAAGAGCATGCTCGGGATGTGGATGACATGCTTTAAGTTGGCTCGCATATGACATACTACCCTTTTCATGACTTAGCTTCTTGAAAACATATGAATTAGAATAGGTCTTTTCAAGTAAGCTCTCATGTCCTCTTCTTCTACTTTAAGGAAATTTCTCATAGTACTGCTATTTGCAACTGCTTTAAAGTGGGTGCATACATCACCACTCACATTTCATTGTGTGATTTATTTCTTCTTGCGATTCATCCTTTTCTTGGTGGAGTCATTGGGATTGATTCTCTCTAAGAGCATGATACTTATTTTGCATTTATACTCTCTTGGAGACATTAAGCATGATGTTCCATAAGATGAGACCTTGCACAAACAAAGCAAAATCCCCTTGAACATTCCTTACACTATTTTGCAATGTCTATGAGTGTCAATCATATGAAGTTTTGCTTATCTCATAGAGCTCGAAAACAATTTTCCTTGGTGGTTCCTTATTAAAGTTATTAGGAGGTATAACTTTGATATGGTTGAGTGGGAAGCCCATTTTGAGGCACGACTTTCCCCATAGCCACCTACGTGTTTGTGAGCACATACCAACTAGCGTATGTTTCTCACCTCAACGAACAATCAAAAGTCTTGTGGCCCTAGAGAGAGTATGTTGTGGATTTCTCACCTAGTAGACAACCAAGATTTCCATTGCCTTAGAGTGAGTATGAATTTTCCTTTTGAAACAAACAAGCCTAGATCTAATAAACAACTAGCTAGACAAACGATCAAAGCTTGATCCCCCCTTTTTTATTTTCATCTTTCTCATTCTTACCATTGCATGATTACGTATCTTTATGGTTTGACTTAGGATCTTGGATCCTGGGGACTTGCACAACCTCCTTTGATCTTTGTTATTCTTTGTCATCTACATCTGAACACTTGGATCTCTCTTGAATTTATACTTTAGTGTGAGTTTGAAGCAAGTTCATCCTCTCACTAAAGTGGGGGCTAAATGTGGCATAGAAAAAAGTACCTCTTGCTTGACATGGGAAAAATTCATGATAAAATGGACTTAATGGGGCCTTGATTTGGTGTTGTGAGTTGTTTTTCACATCTGCACTAGGTCTTGGACCATTTCAAATGCATTTAGCGATGTCTTGTAAAGGTGTTGTAAAGTGTTGGTAAATACTTTCATGCTTTTCCAGACTTAATAAACCTATTTTCCTATAATTCAACATTATAAAACATATTTAACTACATCTTCACATCAATCTAGAAGGCTTGTAAGATAAACTTAATGTTAAACTAGTGTTGTAATGAGTCCCACAGAATCACATTGGTTCTTGTGCCTTCCTAGGCTATATGGACCTCATTTAGTGTTGTAAAGTGTATTCAAATCACACTTTTACATTGAATTCTTTGTCCTAAGCCCTAATTAACCTTTACATCATCACTAATAGGCCCCAATTAACCCATATTGTGCATCCCGACGCTTGAATTAATCAAATACCTGACAAAGTTGTAATTTAAACCTTATTTCCTTATCTCTTGGCATCTTAGTTGTCAAAATGGCCCTTGTGGGGCCATTTTGACAACTAAGATGCCAAAAGGTGAAATTTAAGTTTATTATTTCTTCATATCAGCCTGTGATGAGGAATTAATGGGTAAAATAGGTGAAATTCCTTAAATATAATTATTTTAACCCTAATTCACATCTCTTATCATTCATTCATCCACCAATCTTCCATCTCAAGTCAATCAACTTAGGGTTTCATTATTTCAAGCCACCAAGATATCAATTTTTAGACATTCAAGGGAAAATTCTTCATGTTTTGTTGTTGAAATTTAAAATCAAAAATCATGGAAAGGTAATGAGCTCCATTATTACATGTTTCATTCCATTCTTTCATCATTTTTGTTTAATTACCTAAAAGGGGTTTGACCAAGGCAAGCCCCCATGCCTTAACATCCAACATGTCTCTTTCTTGTCTTGTATGTTTGTATATTTAGGCCTCTTGGAAGCTTTGAAATCATTAAGATTCAAGTTGCAAGTTTCTTCAAATCTTATCTTCATTAAACAAGTCAAAATATCAACAAGAACTCATTTTCAAGTTCAAAAATCAAAGTTTCAGAAGTAGACACCTGTAGAGAATCAAAGTGTAGACTGAGAGCTCTGTATTTGACCTTTGAATATTCAGAAATTCAAAAGTGGATTCATTCACCATGGGTGGCGAATGAGTCCCACTTCCAGGTCAATTTTTGGTTTTCTACATTTGTAGATACCCTTTTGTTAGAAATAGATTCCGACATAGTTTTGCAGAATTGGGATTGATTCGCCCAGAATAGTGAATGAGTCCTACCAGGCCTAAAAATCAGCATCAACAATATTCTAGAATTAATTTCTAGTCTCCATCCATATCTCAGGTGCACACTTTCAGTTTCGTTAAGTTTTGTTGCAATTTGCATTCATTTCTAGGTGTCTTTTACACAATGTGTTTTCAAACATCAATTGTTTCTTAGGTTTTGCATTCATAATCAGCCAAATACTTAACATATTTGCATTTAGATCATCTCATTTAGCCTTAATAACATCATATATATCTTAATTTGAGTGAACTACATAGAATTTTGAGTGGGGTTTATCTCTCTCCTTTTAGGTGAAACATTCCTATGAGTGCAAGAGTAGCCTATAAGCCCTACCCAAAAATCTACAGTTCAAACCCTATCATTAAAAAACAAGAATGTGATTCTTTTTCTTCTCTTGAAATGGAATTTTATCAACATATTTTTTTCTTTTATCCTAAAAACTCTCTTGCTAGGTAGAATATCATGTGCAAACCAAAAATCAACCTCACTTTAAAGCATCCTGAATTGCTTGATATAGAATCGCCACCATCATGGGAATGCTTTTGAAACTCATGAAACCTTGAAGAAAAATGATATAGAAAGACAAAATAAAATTGAAGAAGCCACAAAATCATTGGAAGATGCTTTAGAAGCCTTTGATTTCATACCTATATCCATGGGATAATAGAAGATCATAACAAAAGAGTCCAAAAAGGGAAAAGAGAAATTGGTAATGATAGTACAAAATTCAAAAGCATCAAGTTCAACCACATTAAAAGAACAGACAACATCCAAGGAAAACTTTGAGCAAATAGAACAACCACCAAATCCAAAAAAAGTGACAACTTTTTGAAAGGATGCGATGCTATAGAACAAAGTATCCATACCCCTATACAACCTAATGATCTTGGTTATTGTCCTTCAACACAAAAACCTTTATCCAATTTGCACACTATGACAAACAATTCTTCCTAAAAAACTTTAACGTTGGTACATCCTAAACTCCTAGACATCTCATTAAATATGTATCAAGCAGAAACTTTGTTTACTTATCAACATAAATAACATTATTTGTTGCTTCATGCCATATTTGTATGCTTTACATTCCTTGTAATGAGCAGTATATCATCATCCATTTTTGGCTCACTCTTTCCCTACAATAAGTGGGGGAAAGGGGTTAAGTATCCTTGTCCTCGTATGTCACTTGTCATTGTCTATTTTCCCTAGTCGTTAACCTTCCATGAAAATATAAGAGAAAGCTTGGGATGTGGATGATATGCCTTAAGATGGACCACATGTGGCATACTCATTCATTATGTAGCTCAATTCAAAAACATATGACTTGGCATAGGGATTTCCAAGTTGGCTCTCATGTCTTATTTCATTTATCCTTGGCTACTTTAAAGCAATTGCTCACAGTAATGGTGTTAGCAACCACTTTAAAGTGGAGGAATATATAGTTGGCATATTTTTTCACATTTCATGGCATGATTTTTCCTTTTCTTGTGATGTCTCCTCTTCTTGGTGGTGTCATTGGGTTTGATTCCTTCTAAGAGTTTACAATCGACTAAAGTGGCTTGATGCAAATGAGGCATCCCATGGATAATGATTTGACACCCTGACTTGTCCTCTCTTGGAGACATTAGGCACAATGCTCTCTAAGAAGAAGACCTTACATGAACAAAGAAAAATCCCCTTTAAAAAATTTTCTTACATAAGATTCAAAAACATTTACAAAAAGCATTTTCATTGTGGTGCCTTATCAAAGTTATTAGGAGCATAACTTTGGTATGGTTTGTGTAATGGGAAGTCGACACACTGGCATGACTTTCTCACTAAACTACTTCTTTGGTACAACTCACCCTGTAGATGACCTGATGTTTTGTGGCCCCAGAGTGATCACATCTTTGATCCACCTCATTTTTCATTCATTTCATTATTTTCATCACATGATCGTATATCTTGTTTTGTTGGATAATATACTCCTTGTATATGTCCTTTTGCACTAATGTTGGTTTGACTTAGGATTTGGAACTTGGGGGCTTGACTAATTCCTTGATATTTGTTATCCTTTTTCATCTGCATTGGTATGATTGGACTCTTCTTGAATGTCTACTTTCATGTGAGTTTGAAGTAAGTTCATTCTCTCACTAAAGTGGACGCTACTGTGGACATAGAAAAAGTATCCCTTTTTGCTAGCTTGATTTGGGATTATTTAATGACAAATTGGACTTAATGAGGCCTTTATTTAGTGTTATGAGGTGTTTTACACATCCACATTAGGTTTTGGACCTTTGCAAATTGAATAGAATGCATGTCTTGTAAAGGTGTTGTAAAGAATTATAAATGACTTTCACACTTTTCTTGACTTTTTATTAAGCATTTAAGTCTAATATTATTCAAAAGTTAGCTTTTCCCTCTTCTTCTATAATTAAATAATTATTTTAATTATTTAATTATTCGTTAGCCTTTTCTCTCTATAATTAAATACATATTTTATTTATTTTATTATTTATCCTTTCTTTATCTCCCCAATTAAATAATTATTTTGAATTATTTAATTATATAATTTGTTCTCACCTTTCTTTTGAAATAAAGAAAATTAATATTTTATTTATTTCTCCTATGTTGGCCACCCAAATTAAATAATCTTTATTATTTAATTTCTCTTATTACCCCTTTTTTTTTCCAATCTTATCTTCCACCTAAAGTCATTATCTATCCATGTCTTTCTTCTCTCAGTTAACCTCCACCCTTGATTAAATTATCTTCTAATTTAATCTTGGCCCTTGATCATGATCCTTATTCTTAACTCTCCTCAATAAAATTAGTCCTTTACACCCTAATGCATTCATTCATTCATAATTCAATCATTCATTCAATCACCATTCATCATTCATTAAGTATTCAAGATAACATTCAATCTCGCTTCTAAGGCATTCAAGAGCAAGATTCTTCAACCATTATTGCAGAAACTCAAGATCAATCATCATGGAAATGTACTAATTCCATTATTTCATGCTTCATTACATTATTTCTTCATTTTGGTTTAATTACCTAAAAAGAGGTTTGACCAAGGCAAAACCCCTTGCCTTAACATCTAACATTTTTTTCTCTTTCCTTGTGTGTTTGCAAATTTAGGTATCTTAAAGACTTGGAAATCATTGAAGATTAGGTTGAAGACTCATTGAATACATCTCCTTGTTTGCAAAGCCAAAATATCAACAAAAACTCACTTTCATGCCCAAAAATCAGAATTTCAAAGCGGACGCCTATCAAGAACTGGAGTGCAAACAGAGGGCTTCTGTTTCCACTTTTAATTTTTTAGAAATTTAGAAGTGGAATGTCACCAAAATGGCGACTTAGTCCCACTAAACCTATTTTTGGTGGTTTTTGTAGATTTGGATACCCATTTGGCTAAAATGAGTTTCTGAGCAATTTTTCCAGAACTGGGACTAAGTCACCCAAATTGGCACAAGTGTATGAGTTAGCTTTTGCATCAGGTTTTTTGTGGATTTTTGACCTACATTCCATTCCTTTTCAGCCCTCAGGTGCACACCTTCAATTTCATCAGTTTTTATTACAATTTACTTGCATTCTTAGGTTTTCTTGCATACATCACTATTTTTTCTAGCACTAAGAATTTCTTATGTTTAGCATCACTAAATTATTTATTTTTCATTCTATTGCATTAGTACATAATATTTAGATACATTTCACCCCTTTCACATTAATCTTGAGTGTAGACATTTTCATTTTGGCCCCAGTTCCTCTCCTTTTATGTGAAAAACCTAGAACACTTGGAGGAACCCTTGGGTAACCAAAATCATTGTCCATAGGTGGTAGTAAATATCTTTTGATTTAAATAATTAACAAAATTATAAATTTTTGACTAAAGATAACTTACAATTGTGACCAATGTCATAATGTGAACTAAATACACCAGATCCAAATGAATTTAAATCCTATTCAATCCCCTAAACATTGATCCCAATAAGATATTCAAAATCATCAAAACAAGAAGTTCCATTAAACTAACATGATATAAACATGAAAAATTTAATAGAAATCTATTTTAAGACATCGAATCTTATCCTATTGGGGGAGTGGCATCACATTGATTTGGAATGGTGACCCTTTTCAATCCCTTGGATAATGAGCTTGTTTCAATTGGTTTTACTAAAGAAGACTGATGAAACTAATGAGATATGCATGAAACATGATATGAAACTAGTTAATCATGATAAAGATGAGTTCTAATTGCTAAATTATTGATAAAATGGATGCAATCTATGCTAAATATAGATAAAGTTTAAAGTTTAAAGCCATATAAAGAAAACTATGCTAAAATGAATCCAAACTAAGTTACCATGGAAGCCATTAATGGATGCTTAAGCTAAATGGATGAAGCTTTAATCTAAAATACTATCAAATGTAAAACATGGATGAAAATGTGTATGAATTTCAATAACATAAATTTTCTATCAAAATATGGATCCCTTTCTCTCCATATAGTGACCTATTTATAAGAAATACAAATGAAGAATCAATGGTTGAGATCAATTTGCTAAATCAATGGTCAATAATGAATGAAAGGTGAGCACATGGATCAAATATTCTCATCAATGGATGAGAATCAATGTTCACATGGATCAACAAAAGATCAAAGGTTGAGAATGATTCAAATAAACACACTTTTTAACAACTTTGAAAGTTTGTTAAAAAGTTTGTTTGAAAGAAATCATTCCATTTTGGACCCAAATAGGAGAATATTCCTTTGGAATATTCCATATGCAAGTGGATGGAGGGAAATTAGCAATTTAGTTAATTAAAACTAAATTTGAATGTGCAAGATGTAGAATAAAATGATATTCATTAAATTATTTATTTATTTAATGAAAAGGGGGGATGTAATATGATATTTAATTAAATAGCTTAGAGTTATTTGATTAAATAAGAGGACTTTAGGGTTTAGATTAAATAATGCAAACTTTAGGGTTTAGATTAAATAATTTGCATTATTTAATCAAATAGGGTGAAATATTAGTGTGGGAGGGGGTGAATTAACCTAGTTAGGTCAATTAGATTAATAGACAAAAATGAGGCATTTAATTAAATAGCTAGGTTGATTTAATCAAAGAAGCAAAAAGAGGATGGATTTTAGGATGAAATGATGTTAATATATTAGATTCAAGTGTGCATATATCATTCGGGACATTTTTAAGCGTCTAAATTTTTCCCCTGTTTGAGGTACCTATTACATTGGTTCAGAGAATGACACATTTTAGATTAATGTTGCTACTCAAGTCAAATTTAAAAAAAAATCTGATTTTTTGGATGCCCCAGTGGAAGGAAATAAACTGGTAGCCTACCCCTTGAGAGATTGGGTGGAAATTTTGAATTTTGGGTTGATCTCTTGACAAAGGTAAAACATTGATTTAGGGGTCCTGAAAGGCTCTTAGATGCGAAAACATACTAAAAAATATAAAGTTGTATAGAGTTTCCACCTTTCAATTTCCCTCTATTTTGTATAGAGTTTTTTCTTAAAAAAAAATTGTTAGTATATGGTGTTGTACACCATTGAATAAATTGATCTATTATAATGTAATTAAATAATTATTTATTTATGTTGCACCTAGGAGGAGTGTTTAGCCACATTAGATAATTATTTCAGACCACTTGTAAAGTTGTATTGTAACATGGGCTTGTTATTTAATGTGCTAGAGACATAGGATGAAATTTTTTAATATTTGTAAAGATTATCTAATAAAGTGAAAAATTGGTACCCAATATTAAATGAGGGGTCAATGGTTTTGTGGCACATGGTTTTATCTTACCACTTTGTTGTATTTGTGTGATATTGTGTCTATGAAAGAAAACATATGTTTAGTGGTTAATATTGTGTCAATGTATACATTAATGCTTGCATACACGTAGGCTAACTTAAGCCTACTAATGAATTCATTATGCAAACAATATGACTCATTGGCATTCTTGGATATTTTCTTGATGAGCTTCCCAACTAGTTTATAGAGTGGAGAGGTGTCGATGTACTTCAACACCACATGCTTGGATATTTTCCTTTATATGTAGACCCTTGATTGTCTAATATTTTAGATTGACTACATACAACTTTTGGTGTGTTCACTGTGCTTGAATTATATCTGCATGATTGATAGTTTCTTCATTGTATCAGAGCAAGCGTGAATTTTTTCAAGTCATCAAGGTGAACTCATTTTTAATATCATTCTATTTGCTTAAATTGTTTGATGGTACTAACCATTCATAGGAAAGGTTTAGTCAATCCGTCTGGCATTCCAATTGTGGAGGGTGTGATTTCTATTGACAATGAATAACACAAAATTTTCTTTGCAAGAAATAGGATACCCTTTGTTTTGGAGGACATGATTTGTAAGTGAAGGGCGTTCCTTTTTATTAACTAACCATTTGGTCTTAGAGACCAAAATATCTTTGAGAGGGTGTGTAAGAGGTCGAAATATCTTTGTGAGGGAGCCATAGCACTATTTGTGGCTACATTTTGAACATTGAAGGTTGTATTTCCTTGTTGCTTCTATCACTTTGATCATGTTTGGCATTTGTTCTTTGCGATAAGCTTTATTCTTGGTTGTAGCTGACGTATTTTTTCATAGAGGGCGTGATTTGCTCAATCTAGGCAAGGCATTGACCAATTAAAGGTACTTGAAGATGTGAAATCTCTAGTCAAAGGCACGATATGTTCTAGTTTTAGGGATTACTTTTTAACTTGACCTAAGGGCAGCGATATCACAAAATAGAGGCAAGATTTGTTGTTTTTGCAGGTCAATTTATTTTTTGGTTGTGTTTGACCTACTATTGCAACTTTTTAACCCATGATTTGGCTTGGCCTCCCTTTTAATATGTGGATGAAAGTCAAATTTGCAAGAGGAGGCGTCTTTATCCATGAATCCTAATTTTTTGATCTCAACATTTTTTCCACCGAGTTTAATTTTTTTTCCTTCTTCATTATGAAACTCTACATAAAAAATTTCTAACAAATTTGAAAAAAAAATTGTAAGGAGGCAATAGTTATTGTAATAGGTTAAATTTTTTCAAAGTGGCATAAATTTTGTTCATAGCTCAAATTTGAGTGCCTTTTTTCTACAAAAACACATAATTTTTCACCACAAATTCAAAAAACAAAAAATCACACTCATCCTATAAAGTGCTTGTTTGTGTCCTTTTTGGGTTAGTTACAAGCACTCCTATAAAGTGCCAAATTGGGGGGGGTGGGGGGAGGGGTTGGGACAAGTAATCAAGGGGTGTGTTGTGTGTGGTTCTTTTTCACACTTCCTTAAGAAGTGCTTGTGTGTATTGAGTTTTAATTTCACTTCTGCGCGCATTTCTAAGTTCTTCATTTCTGCATTTCTACAAGCAACTATCTAAGTCAAAGCAATATGGAATCTAGTGCTATTATAGTTCCCTTAACACCTTTCAATTATCATGATTAGAAGATGAAAGTAATTCGTGTACTTAAGTACAAAGGTAACTATGGGAACAAATAAAGAACCTACCGCAACTAAAGACAAAAAAAAAAAATCAATAAGTTGATCAAGCATTTGGCTTCCTATGTCTAAATTTATCTTCTAATTTGTTGTTCCATGTTAAGAACTTAAAAACACCCAACCAATTTTGGGAAGGTCTTGACAAACTATTTGGAAAAATAGATGAACTTAGAAGCCACAAGTTGGAAAATGAACTCTTAGGTCTTAGTCCTAGGAATTTCTCAACTTTACAAGATTTTGTTACAAAATTTTAAATCCTTGAAGTTGCACTTAAAAGATTGTGGAATTTACAAGAAAGAGGATCACTTAATCCTTTATGTACTTTCCAAGCTAGGTCCAGAAATTTTTGTGTTTGTATCAACTTTCTACTCTACTAAAAGGGATCTTGGAGCCTCATGATCAATTCCCACACTTGATAACTTTATTGTTGACCTCACAAAGGGAAAAAAATAATAATTCAAATGGTTACTTTGAAGTCTACTAAACCTCAAGCCCTACTTGTAGGGAATGAAATGCATCAAACTTCAAAAGGGGAGAAGAAGAACACTAAAAAGGACACAGAATTTAAGAAAGAAAGAAAAATTGACAAGGACAAAAAAGACTCTCAAGGTAAAAAGAGAGTTGCATGTGTCTTTTGTAAAAATATTGGACATGATGAACATCAATGCATGAAGAAAAAAATTGAAGTTCTACAACAAATTATCAAAAAGAATAATATAGGGCTACTTGATTCTATCAAGGAATCTTCATCAAATCAAGATAATACTAAGGGAAAAGAGAAATCAAAGGGAAAAACTTGTTGCTAAAGAATCTTTATCTCCATTATGGATTTTAGACTCAGGTGCTTCATACCATATGGGTTCTTCACAGGTTGTTTTTCATCCTTAGAACTATTAAGTAGTCCACAATCACCTTAGGTGATGATACTCCAACATTGGTAAAAGGGAGAGGGTATGTTGAAGTTGAAGGAGGAACATTTGCAAATGTTCTAAGTGTACCTTCACTCTCAACTATTCTCCTTTCAATGTATCAAATAACTCATTTAGGGAAGGGAATAAGAGTACACTTCTCTCTAGATTGAGTTGAGATAAGATAATTACAAAGAAATTTTTTGGTATAAATAGGAGAGGAAAATAACTAATCTATATTATATACCATCTCCAATTTTGTCACAAATATTTCTCCAAAATCACTACTAACTCATTCAGATGAAGTTAGCAAACTATGGCATGAGCGGTTTGGCCATCTTAACTACCTCTATCTTGAATTACTATGTAGACAGAATATGGTTAAGGGATTACCTAAGGTTAAATTTTCTAAAGGGCTTTGTGAGGGTTGTGCACTTGGCAAGCATCCAAAAGAAAAATTTGACAAAGGTAAATCATGGAGGGCAACACAAGTTTTAGAACTTGTTCATAGTGACTTTTTAGGGACTTTTCCCCATCCATCTTTTACAAAGGCTAGATATGTTCTCACCTTCATTGATGATTTCTCACATTTTACATCATGGGTCTACTTTCCTAAGAAAAAATCAAAAGTGTTTTGAGTCTTTTCAAGATTTCAAGGGTATGTACGGGATCATGATGGGCCAAAAAGTGGCGATATGATGGGTATGTGTAGGTATGTGGGTGATGACTATTTTTTACCCAAAATTGATGAAATGAAAAGGGTTTTTAAAGGATATTCTTAACTTTCCACCAATATAAATTATGCTTTTACTTTAAATTTAATAAATAATTATTATTCATTTTTTATTTGAATTACAACTAAAGTCATGATTAATAGGATAATTGAAAAACATATATTGCTTTCCAACAGTATCATATCTCTTGAATCCAAAACATATGTCACATGCTATGCTTCGCATAATATAGGATTAAAAATAAAAAATAAATTTAGTGAAGTTTTGACCAAGTTAAGGTGGTTAGACATACAAGTTTTTTATATTTTTTAAAAGTTATAATAAAAAATTCATAATTAATTATTTACTTGGAAAAAAATTACAAAAAAATATGCATCACATCGGGACATGATTCCTCTACTTATGTCTAAAATATTATAAAAAAAATATTATCATTTTATTGTGGTTAGGGTGGTCAGACAGACACCTACTTATTTTTTCCCTAAAATTTAAGTACTATTGCATTGAAATTTCCAATTTTCACCAAATAGATTTGGTTTTTGTAAATGAACCTAGTAGTTTGAAAACTACATTCAATTTTCTACAAATTCTATTCTTACATATTTTTGAATTAATATAGATAACTAATTCAAATTTTTACGTCAAGTTGCCTAACTCTGATTTTTCTGAATTTTCATTGCCACTCAAAGGCCTGTTTTTTCCATGATGATCCTGCACATACCCTCAAAGCTCTTGTCGAAAAGTAATTAGGGAAATTCATCAAGCTTCTTTAAATATATAATGGGAGAGAATATGTCAACAATAGTTTTGAGTAGTTTTATTAATCAGAGGGGATAGATCTGTAGTGCATAGTTCCCTATTCCCCACAACAAAATGGTGTTGCAGAATTTAAAAAATAGATCTTTAAAATATATGGATAATTATATGATTCACTCTAAGGGACTCACACCATAATATTGGGTAGAAGGAGTCATTTATGCATGTTACATACAAAATAGAGTTCCACATAAAGCTTTAAATGGTATCACTCCCCTTGAAGCTTGAAAAGGATGGAAACCAGTAGTTGATCATTTCAAATTTTTTGGCTCTCATGCCATGGAACACATTCCAAAAGAAAAATGCAAGGCTATGGACCCATAATCCAAACCTTGCATCTTTGTAGGATATCTAGATGGTTTAAAAGGCTATAGCCTACTCCACCTTACAACACATGAGTTGTTTATTGAGAGAAGTGTTGAGTTTCAAGAAAAATCTCTTGAAACTATACTTGACACTTCTCAACATATTGTAGACTCTTTAGAGCTTGATTACAATATTGATGATCTACATCATTCTCAGCAGATTCCTAGTGTAGTATCTTCTTCTTCTAGTTCTCATAGTGATGAGATTCATTTTCATCTAGTTTAGGGACTGCATTAGAATTTGATATACATGCACTAGACTCACCCACATCTTATACTATACATAGGATGGATACAAGGGTACAGGATTGAGCAGATGAGAGACTGATTCAAGTAGGTTTTCAGGGGGCACCACATACCTTCTTTGCTTTAGGTTCTAATCCACATATATTCAAAGAGGAAACAGGGATACCAGAGTGGGATATTGCTATGGATGAGGAATATGATTCCTTGATTAGAAATCACACTTGCGATTTGACTTCAGTTCCAAAGGGAAGAAAGATAGTTCTATGTAGGTGGATATATCAAACTAAATTTGTAACAGATGGGTCAGTTGATAAGTACAAAGCACAACTAGTAGCCAAAGGTTATTCACAAGTTCTAGGAATTGATTGTACATAAACCTTTTCACAAGTTGCTAAGATTACTTCCATTAGACTCACACTTGATATAACCACATCACATGGATGGGATGTACATAAAATGGATGTGAAGATTACATTTCTTCATGGAGACCTTTAGGAGGAAATCTACATGGAACAACCACCAGGTTTTGTTTAGGATTCATCCTTAGTTTGTAGACTTAGGAAATCTCTCTATGGCATCAAACAAGCTCCTAGAGCTTGGTATGCCAAGATGGACTCCTACCTCCTATCTTTAGGTTTTACTAGATGTCATTACAATCCTAATATATATTTACTATGGCAAGATAATTCACTTTTGATACTGGTTCTATATGTTGATGATCTTTTGATTACTGGAAGTACTTCATCTGTCATTGTAGCAGTGAAGACATCACTTTAGGATAGATTTTACATGAAAAACTTGGGTTTATTAATTACACTACCTCCTTGGAATTGAGATTTCACAGTTAGCTTCAAGAATTACTCTTGCACAACCCAAGTATAATCTTTATTTACTTGCATGGTTTCATATGACAACTTGCAAACCATCTCTGATTTCCTTTCTTTCTGGAGTCAAGCTTGAGACTTCCTATACTACACCATTGGTTAATGCTACATTGTATCAACAACTTGTTGGTAGTCTTATATACTTGACTCATACTGGGCCATGCATTTCCTATGCAGTAGGAATGGTTGCAATATTCATGTAGAAATCTCATGAGCTGCATTGGAAAGTAGCTAAGAGGATCCTTCACTATCTTCATGGTACTTGGGTTTTGGATTCACTATAGAGTTGGTTCATCACTTGACTTGGTTGGTTATATAGATTTAGATTGGGCTAGTGACACTAACGATCGTAAGTCCACTTCAAGTTCCAACTTTTCACTTGGCTCAGGTCCTATTAGTTGGTCTAGCAAGAAGCAAAATGCTATTGCTATATCATCTACAGAGGTAGAGTTCAGGTGGGATTTTAACTCAACTACTGAGGCTATATGGCTTCAAGGGATTATTTTTGAGTTTGGTACTCCTTTCAAGCATCCTATAGTCATCTATTGTGACAACCATAGTACTATTCAAATATGCAAGAATATAATTCAGCATCAACAAAGCAAAAACATAAAGATTCATATGAATTACATTCAAGAGTTTGTTCATGATCATATCATCGACTTAATCTTTTGCTAGTCTTCAGAACAAGTTGTTGATATCTTCACCAAACCCTTCACTAAGAGCAATTTCATTCATCTACGAGCTCTTCTTGGTGTGTGTTCTATATCAGCATCATCATCATCCTTAGGGGTAATTTCTAGTCTTCTCCACATCTTCTCTCTTTTTGGAGGATAGTCTTTTTTCCACTATGTTTTCTATCTTCCTCTATTTTTTTGAGAGATTGCATACTACATGGGTAACTCACTAGTCTAGTAGCCAAGATCCATTTTATCCATGCCCACCTAAGCTATGCCTAAGGGGGGGTGTTAGTGTATACATTAATGCTTACATACATGTAGGCTAACCTAAACTTTCTTTAGCATTCATTGTGCAAACAATATGACTCATTGGAATTGTTGGATATTTTCTTGATGAGTTTCCCAACTAGTTTATAGACTATAGAGTTGTCAACGCACTTCAACACCTCATACATGCTTGGATATTTTCCTTTACAAACCCCTGATTGTCTAATATTTAAGATTGACTACATATAGTTTTTGGTGTGTTCATTGTTCTTGAATTATATCTTCATGATTTTTGGTTTCTTCAGATTGGTTGGGTGAGTGGATTATCATTATTGAGTCTTTCTAAAGAGTACATATATAAATCATGGCATGGGATGTGTGGATTCATGCTTGGGTACATGGAGAATTCATTAGAGAAGCTTATTATTTCATAAGTATTCATGATAACTCTAAAACTACATGTATTGTTTATTTATTGAATAATAGATGGAGTATGGATCCTTTTGGAGGATGGGTTTCTTCCTCTTGAGGGTTTTCCTAGTGTATATCTTGTGTTATCTTGTGGACTATCTATTTGATCTATGCATTATGGTTATTTTGTAAGATTGAATGTATTATTTTACTCTCATGGGGTTATGTAGGAAATGGATTAAGAATGTGAGTATGATAAATCATTTCCTAACAAGTGGTATTAGAGCTCTAATGGTTATGGGAGGTGTGAGCTCTCAGATTTTGATATAACCCTTGTTTGAGTAGATTTGGTGCAAAGTTGAATCCATGGTTATGCAAGAAAGATCTGAGGTACTACAAGTTATGGAACACATGTGTGAGTATTTTATTTTGAAGATTTGGAATTTTAGGGTTTATAAATTTGTTGGGTTTATTGTAGATCTCGAGATTGAAAAATTTGGATCAAAATGTTTTCTTTGATTATGCTTTTATATGAATATTTAATAGAAAAAATTTCACAGATGACCTCTTGATACAAAACAAACTTAACCATTGGTTCAAGGATGGCTAAAATATAAAGATTGATATAAAATTTTCCATATTTTGGCCACTATGTGAAAATGCAAAAAATAATTTCCTAATCAACCCCTCAATCATTTGGTCATCAAGTTTGCAGAAAAATAATATTGAAAACTAAAATATTTTAAAATCCCTATGTATAAACCTAAATTAAGATTTTTTTTATTAAAAACTAAAGTAAAGAGGGGCAGGGATTTGTAGAGTCACATATCTCCTCTAGTACCGTCATTGTCGATAAGTACTAATAGCATAAATATTACTATTATTGACCTACTACCCAATGGGTATTAACAAATGGCCCATAGATGGAAGGCTTCCGATCAATAGGGGCTTAGCCCCACCATCAACATAGGCCCCCGTCCTTTGGGGAACCACAACCTAGCTCATAGGGAATAAAAAACTTTAATCGTTACCTATTAAATGCATTTAAATCAAATTTCAAATCCTTTTCATCTCCTCAACCTAGGCACACTAGCACACCATCGCTACTAGCATGTTGTTGGCCAACCACCATTGTTGCACTCATAAGCCAAATTAGAGAAGTTTTTTTTCAAAATGGGAATAAATTTCACCCAAGATGTTATATTTTCAACTTATTATACTCGTTGGAAGGTCGTTCTGAGAACTACATAGTGGTGTAACTATACCTTCATGATTTTTCTAGTTTCATTATTTTTTAGGGCCTAAAATTCAAATGTTTCAAGTTTCATGATTTTGAGCATGGCTTTTGCATACAAAACTAGACTTTTCATTTCAAATAGTTGTTGGATAGAATATAAAATGAACTACATAGTGGATCAAGTATATTTTTAATTTATGGTGTAGAGAGTGGATAGTACTTATTTGATAACTTGTAGCTATTTTAGATTCAAGGTGTGATTGTGTCAGCATCGAAACAAGTCAATAGGAAAAACCTTAAGGGAGTACATTTTTTATATGATATTTGTAATGATACATCTGATTATTAGCTTGATTCTTCCTAGTATAGGTTTTACAAGTTTTTTTTAGAGATGGACTTTGATAGTGATAAGTACACAAGTTTTCTTCAATTTTGAGCATATGGGTTGACACATGTAGAGATTTGGAGGTTCATGAGGATGATATTTGAGTGAAGGTACAATGTTGGTGATGATTATGGTGTCATGGATATATAGGTACATTTGAGCATTAGCACAATATGATCATGTATGTGCTTGCTTGATGGTGATATGGTTTGGTGTTAGGAGGATTTTCTTATATCCTTGATGCTTAATTGGTTCCTTGAATATGATTATTCATTTGTGGACATTTTGGTAAATCATATCTATATGGTTGATTTGGTATTTGATTGTTATTTTCTATAGGATTATCTTCTTTGATATCTCAGTTTGCAAGTTACTAATGTGATGATGATTTTGCATGCTTCATTTTTTTGCATATTTAAGTTATGTAGGTTATGGATTACCTATCTGTTTTCTTGCAATGGGATGACTTGCATGTGGACTATTAATATACACAGGATTGATTTAGTATTGATGCCTAATTTTTAAGTTGATTTTATTTTTGGTCATTTGTGCACTGGTATGTTGCATTGTGTTGAGAGTATGGATGATTAGGGTACCTAATTAGTCAGTTGTTTGGACTTGTAGCATGTAGTTTTAACACTATTTCATTATAGACTTTTTACATTTCATTGGTTACATATTTCAATGGAAGTTTTTGATAGTGATGACCTAGTAGTGTAAGATTGTTTCTCATTTTTTTGATGATGGTTGTATCTTCTTATCTTGGAGATCTTGGTTCTACTTGGTATTAGTTTAATTTTAGTTACATGTGTGGACTTCGTGATCTTCATTTAGGAGATAGTTGTCACAGTTCCATGTGTAGATCAACATCACAGTTTAGTGGGAGTTGTTGGCAGTGATGTGTTTCATCATTGGTGATAAATTATATTCTTTAGTGTTTGTGGATGTCTTGGAGGATCTCTTAGATCTTCTTGCCATAGAATAGTTATTTCACATTTATAGGTTCACTATTAGGGGATGGTTATCTTCATATGTTTGGAGATGTTGACTATTGCTTTAAATTGTGTTTGGTATTGTGTCACAATTTACTCTAGATATTAGTTTGATAATTGAAATGATAAAGGTTCTCTTGAAGCTAAGATGTATGCATTGTTGCATGTGATATCCTAGGAGGATATGGTTATATCATTATTCCATGGTCTAGTTCATGATTTTGTAGTTGGAGATTTGATATTAATCTTTTTTGTTCTCTTGGTATTGAATACGGATATGTGTAGGATCATGATGGGTCAAAAAGTGGAGATATGATGGGTATGTGTAGGGTATGTGGTTGATGAATTTTTTTTACCCAAAATGGATGAAACAAAAAGGGTTTTAAAAGAGATTCTCAGCTTTCAACCAATATAAATTATGTTTTACTTTGAATTTAATAAATAATTATTATTCATTTTCTATTTGAATTATGACTAAAGTCATAATTGATAAGCTGATTGAAAAAATATTATAGCTTTCAAATGGTATCACATTTTTTGAATCCAAAATATGTGTCACATTCTATGCTTTGCATACTATAGGATTAAAAAAAATGAATTTCATGAAGTTTTGACCAAGTTAAGGTTGTCAAACATACACGTTATTATATTTTTTAAAATTTGTAATAAAAAATTCATAATTAATTATTTACTTGGAAAAAAATTACAAAAAATATGCATCACATTGGGACATGAGTCTTCTACTTATATCTAAAATCTTAGAAAAAAATATTGTCATTAAATTGTGGTTAGGATGGTCAGACAGACACCTTAGTTTTTTCCTGAAATTTAAGTACTACTGCACTGAAATTTCAAATTTTCACCAAATAGATTTTTTTTTAAAATAAACCCGGTATTTTAAAAACTACATTCAATTTTCTATAGTTTCTATTCTTATATATTTTTGAAATAATATAGATTTAACTTATTCATTTTTTTACATCAAGTTGCCTAACTAATTTTTTTTCTGAATTTTTCACCACTTAAGGGCTTATTTTTTCAATGATGAACCTAAACATACACATACATTGGTCATTTTCTTGGGAGATTCATGAGTATTTTGTGTTACATTTTGAGCTTAGCATCGATTTATCATTTTTAGGTGTTAATGGATACTTGGAGACTTGGGTGAGGCTAGATTTATCTTGTGATTAGAGACATTTTATTGAAACAATTACTCTTGATGAGGTTTCAATAGGAAGACAAGGCATATTTCACCTGGAGATGGACATGAGTTTTTCATGAACCTATATAGGTGAAAAAAAGGATTTTGGTACCCTATTGGACACTTACCCTTCTAGGATCTTTCACCTAAAAGAGAAGGAATAGGGTTTAAAATGCACAATGTTTCACTCAAGATTAATTTAAGGATGGGTGGGATATTGATGTGAAGTGTGTGTGGATGTGTTGGAATTCTTAAGAATGAAAATAAATGAATGTAAACTAATCTAATGCAAGATGTTGGAAAACACAGTGTTGATTGCAATATGAACTAGAAACTTAGACAAATGAGAATAGAATTTGATGAAATTGAACAGAGTGCACCTAGAGGTAGATTGATGTTATTGGAATATTTTGGAATGTCCCTAAAATCATTGTTAATAGATACTAGGATTGATTCTCAACAAATGGTGAATCAGTCCGACTTCTAGTGAAAACTTCAAGAAACAAGTTTCTGAATGTTGAGAGTTGAATTATGAGAAAATCAATTTTCAAGACTCTAGGTGGGACCAATTCACCAAGCATGGAGAATCAGTCCTCCTACAAGAATCTGCAAAGTCAGGACTTGATTTTGTAGGTCTATATCTACACTTTTGTCTTGTGCAGGTGTCTGGTTCAGAAATTCTTGGATTTGGGCCTGAAAATGACTTTTTGTTGGTTTTTTAACTTAAATAACTAAGAGATGACTTGAATGACTTTGAAACTTGATCTTAAATTATTTACAAGCTTCCAAGAGTCCTAAATATGTATACAAACAAGACAAAAGAGAGATATGTTGAATGTCAGGGCATGGAGGTTTGCCTTGGTCAAACCCCGTTTAGCTAATTAAACCAAAATGATGAAAGGAGGTAATGAAACATGCAAAATGAAATTGGTTACCTTACCATGATGATTTATCTTGAAATTCTATAGCAATACATGAAGATTCACCCTTTGAATGCTTTAAAAATCCAACTTGAAGACTTCTAATAAAGAAACCCTAACTTGCTTGACTTCGATGAGAAGATAGAAGATGAATTAATCATGAGAGACGTACGAATAAGTTGTTAGATGTAAAATGAGGATAAAAAAACTTATTTATAGACAATTATGCCTTAGTATCCTGATTATACCTCATCACAGGTCAACATGTAGTGAAATTAACTCAAATTTCACTTTATTTCCCACTCAAAGGTAGAGATGGGGCCAAATAGAGCTCATTCACCACACATGGTGAATGGGACCCACTTGGATGGGACTGATTCACCATGCATGGCGAATGGGTCCCATAGGGGCCATTCCAATAGCTAAGAAGCTAGGAGATAAGGAAATAAGGTTTAAATTGCAACTTTGTCAAGTATTTGATCAATTTGAACATCGGGATGCACAATATGGGTTAATTAGGGCCTATTACTAATGATATAATTGTCAAATAGGGCTTGGGACACAAAATTCAATGTGAAAGTGTGATTAAATACACTTTACAACACTAAAATTTGAGGTCTACATAGCCTAGAAAAGCACAAAAGCCAATGTGAATGTGCAGGACACATTACAACACTAGTTTAACATTAAGTTAAATTCATAAACCTTCTAGATTGATGTAATAATTTTATTAAGTTACACATTTTATAATGTTGAATTAGGGATAAATAGGTTCATTAAGTCTAGAAAGGCATGAAAGCATCTTACAACACTATACAACACCTTTAAAAGACATCATTAAAAGCTTTTTATTTAGTTTGCAAAGGTCCAAGACCTAGTGTGGATGCATAAAATACCTCACAACACCTAAATCAAGGCCTCGTTAAGTCCATTTTATCATGAATTAATCTCATTTCAAGAAAAGGGTCCATTTTTCTATGACACATTTAGCCCCCACTTTAGTGAGAGGATGAACATGCTTCAAACTCACACTAAGTAGACATTCAAGAGAGATGCTCATGTACGGATGCAAAGGACAAAGAATGACAAAGATCAAAGGAGGTGGCTAAGCCCCCAGGATCCAAATTCCTAATTCAAGCCCCCAAGATACAAAATCATGCAAAGGCAAGAACTAGAAAAGAAGTACTCACTTTGGGTGATGGAACTTCTTGGTTGTTCGCCTGGTGAGAAAGGCCAAAGGTATACTCATGCTAGGGCCACTGAACTAGTTGTCCATGGGGTGAAAGATCCAAAAAGGTAAGATACATATGCTAGTTGGTATGCACTCACAAACACAAAGGTGGCTATGGGGGAAAAGTCATGCCGCTAGATGGGCTTCCCGCTCAACCATATCAAAGTTATACCTCCTAAAAACTTTAATAAAGCACCACAAGGGAAAAGGGGTTTTTGAGCTCTATGAGGTAAGAAAAAATTCGTATGCTTGACACTCATAGACATTGTTAATACAGAATAATATAAAGATCATTCAAAGGGATTTTTCTTTGTTCATGCAGGGTTTCATCTTAGGGAATATCATGTGTAATGTCTCCAAGCAAGGATAAGTAGAAGATCTCATCCTAGGCAACATTGTACCTAATACTTCCAAGAGAGGGAATCACTAGAAAAATAAAGTTACATAATGAAATGTGAGTGGTGATGTATGCCCCCACTTTAAAGTAGTTGCAAGCACCCATACTGTGAGCAAATGCTTTAAAGTAGAAGAAGAGGAAGAAGACATGAGAGCTTACGCAGAAATCCTTATGCCAAGTCATATGTTCCCGTTAAGCTACGCCATGAAAAAGGGGAGTATGTCATATGCAATCCAAATTAAGGCATGTCATCCACATCCCAAGCTTGCTCTTTTGTATTCATGAAAAACTTAACAACTAGCCCAAGAAGGAAACCACAAGTGACATATGAGGACAAGGCTATCGAACCCCTTTCCCCCACTTAGTGTAGGACAAAGTTGAGTTGAAAGGATTGATGAAATGCATGCTAGAGTGAAAATAAATTGCAATTAGAGGAATTAGATGCCCCCACATAGGGAAGCATACCAAACTCCTAAAAATGTTGTATTTTACGATTCAAGGCATTGCATTCATTAGTGGAGTTACCATGAACTCTATGATAGGTACAAAATGAAGTCTTTTCATAGCATTTCTTTCAAGTTCTAGGAGCGAGGGTGATCAACTGACCTTGGAGGAGTCTCGACAAGATACCCTCTTGATCAATGGGAGAATATGGTCTTGTAGTTTGTTTCAAGGATACATCTTGCTTAGTATTGGATGTCATACTTACACAAGACTGTTTAGATTGTGAGATTTTGTTCTCTCCATTATAGGAGGATACAAAATCTAACAAATTAAAATCATGAGTGTTGTGCGAGATGACATTGACATTAAGAAAAGGTGAATTTGTTTGATTCATGGTTAAAGGATGATGTTCGAGACTACTAGTTGAGAAGGATGATGTACGAGGGTGTTGTGTGATTTTGTTGATGGTGAGGGAAGGTTTTTTGATCTTGATCATACAACAATAGCCAAGACCATGAGTCATTTTTTGTGTGTTAAGCTCTATAGGGTTGCAGATACCGTGTTCTCAAGCACCACATCCTTTTCCACTATATCTTTGTTTAATGAGTTCATAACCTTTTCCATAAAGCTTCTTCATTTCTTTGGAATTGGGTGGTTATTCATGTTTGTGTTTGTCAAGGTGTATTGTGGAGTTTGTGACCGTGTCTAAAGTGGTTGAGGTGGATTCTTTTGAAAGGTTATCTAAATTTTGCATTGACATGATGATTGGTTGTTCTTGTTTGTTGTCTTTCTTTTTTGTGACTATGTATTCACCCATAATTGATAGTGTGATGTCTAAGGATCCCCAATCATCACCGAATAATTTAGATTTCCATTTCTCATCGTTATGTTTAATTTCTAGAGGGTCAATATTGGATGTTGGAATCAATTTTTTTAGAGGACTTGTAGCTCCTTTTTCAAGATGCAAGCAACTTTCAGGCTTGGGATCTGCTTCAACTTGATAAATGTTATTGTTATAGACATATTTCATGATACAGTGAAGGGTTGAAGGCACTGTATTCATCTCATGAATCCATGGTCAGCCTAAAAGAAGATTATATGAAATATCATGAGGTATTACATGGATATGAGTCTACAAAGTAGCCATCCCAATCATAATAGGTAAAGTAATTACACCAAGTAGTTGCTCTATTGTATTATCAAATCCTCGAATAGAGGCAGAATCAAGTATTATTTGTGACATGTCAACTTTTAATTGATCAAGGAGACTCACACTACACACATTAAGTGAAGAAACATTATCTATGAGAGTGCATTTGATACCTATGTGATTGAATTGAGCAATTATCATAAAGGCATCATGTTGTTTATGCAACTCCACAGGAGGGAGCTCATGTTGATGGAAGGTAATGTCAAGATCCTTTTTGTGGATGAGAGTTTCCACATCATTTAAAGTGGCACCAGGAGGAATTGTGATTTTTTTTAAGGCTATTTGAAGAATGTTATTGTAATTTGGTGAGTTTTGAAGTAAATACCAAAGGGAAATCATTACAAAAGTATTCTTTAATTGTTTAACAAGATCATACTCCTTTGTGTGTGGGAGGTAACAAGGAGCACTAGGCGGATTAGGTAAGGGTAAAGAAGGTGGGGTTGGTTGCGGAAATTGTGGATTATTTCAAGTGTTATATGTATGAGCAATGATATTATAACTCAGTTGTTGTGACACAATAGTTTGAGGTGGGTAAAGGGTGAGTTTAGGTTTATGTTGAGGTTGTTGTTTGTGTGAAGGTGGGTAGAGAGTAAATTTGGGTTTAGGTGAAAATTTATGTGAAGGGGGATAAAGGATGAGTTGAGGTTGAATAATGTTAACATCCTATAACAAGTGAGAGTCTTCATTATCTTTGAAGGGCATGTTATCTTCATCTTGGGTCATAATATTCTCCCTAGAAGGAGAGTTCTTAGGAGAAAAACAAACCACATGTTTATGACAATTAAGGTTTGGTTCATCCAAAAATGACTTCATCACCACTAAGGGGGTTATTAATGGTTGGATGTGTTTGATTATTGATAGTGGGGAGATTAGGGGAAGATTGTATTTTATTTTTGGTTGTTTTTAAGGTTGCATTCTCTTGTTCCATATTGTATACCATACTAGGAGATCTTGTAATAAGTTCATCTAAGTTTGAGGTTTGTAATGTAGCTTCATCACAAGTGGGAGAGGCATCAAGAGAAGGACCATTAGGATTTTCAAATATATTTTCCCAAATGGGTGGAGCATTAGGGAAGGAGGGATCACTGGTTTCATGGTTTGTAATAGGGATACCTTCTAACACCAACCTATCTTCTTTACATCGAGGAGGGATATTAGGAGATGGACAAGAGTGATTGTCATGACCATGGAGATTTGGTAAGGTGATGTTTAGTAATGTTTCTATGATCTCATGTTCTTGTTGTCTAACATCATCCAAAGGGAAATAAGGAGATGGAAAATCAAGACCCTCAAGGCTTGTAACTTCTTGCACCAAGATACCTTCATCACTAATAGGAGAGGTATTGGGAGAAGAACAAGTATGATTGTTTGGATTATCTACACTACCATTCTCACCAATGGGAAATGTAAGATTAAGGATTGTATCAATGGTTTGATCATGTTTCTTAAAATCCTCATTGTGGTAATCAAAAGTTAACTCATAAGAGGAAATGTTGTACTTATCTACTATTAGCAAAATCAAAACCACATATTTTGAAAGAAAACATGTTATGATGAAAAAGGGAAGAAAGTACAATGCAATTACTAAGGAGGAAATGCAATTTTTAGTAAGCTAATTTTATATTTACACAATACAACTAGTTGAAATGAAATATTGTGAATGCAAAAAGTGAAATTAAAGAATGCATGAAAGGAGATAATTAATGCTAAATTTTATGAAATGCACGCTACATAAATGTAATAAACTGATATATACATGTTAAGGTGCCAACAAGAATCCTTAAAAAAAAAATCTGAGTTCTATAAAATTCTATTTCAAGAGTCAGAAGGGACGGATTTTCCCAAGGTGGCAAATGAGTCCCAGTATGGAATTTTTTGAAAATTTTCAAAAATTTGTGACTGATTTTTATGTTTTCATAATGCTATGATGCATATCTAAATGAAAATGGTAGAATTTTAGAACCTTTCAATGATTAAAGATGCAAAAGGGAAACCTATTATGCACTTTTGCACATGCAAAAATGAAACCCTAGAATGCAAGTTAACTAATGGAAAATGCAATGCAAGCTAATTTAGGATGAACTAATGGAATCCAAAATCAGAAAAGAAGGAATTCAAATAGCATGTCCACCAAAATGAAATGAAGAATTTTGGTACTCTATTGGACACTTACCCTTCTAGGATCTTTCACCTAAAAGAGAAGGAATAGGGTTCAAAATGCACAATGTTTCACTCAAGATTAGTGTAAGGATGGATGTGATATTGATGTGAAGTGTGTTTGGATGTGTTGGAATGCTTATAAATGAAAATAAATGAATGTAAACTAATCTAATGCAAGATGGTGTAAAACACAGTGTTGATTGCAAATATGAACTAGAAACTTAGACAAATGAAAATAGTTATTGCTGAAACTAAACAAAGTGCACTTGGAGGTAGATTGATGTTATTGGAAGGTTCTAGAATGTCCCTAAAATCACTACTAATGGATACAGTCTAATTCTCCATAAATAGTGAATTAGTCTTGCTTATGGTGAAAACTTTCAGAAATAGGTTTTTGAATGCTGAGAGTTGAATTATGAGAAAATTAATTTTTAGGCCTACAAGTGGGAAAAATTTTCCATGCATGGTGAATCATTCTTCCTACAAGAATCTGTAAATTTAGGACTTGATTCTATAGGTCTAGATCTACACTTTTTCCTTCTACAGGTGTCCGCTTCAGAAATTATTGGATTCGGGCCTAAAAATGACTTTTTATTGCTTTTTTGACTTGAATGGTGAAGGGATTATTTGAATGACTTTGAAACTTGATCTTAAATTATTTCCAAGCTTCCAAGAGCCCTAAATATGCATAAAAACAAGAAAAAAGAGAGATATGTTGAATGTTAGGACATGGGGGTTTGCCTTGGTCAAACCCTGTTTAGGTAATTAAACCAAAATGATGAAAGGAAGTAATGAAACATGAAAAATGGAATTGATTACCTTACCATGATGATTTATCTTGAAATTTTGTAGCAATACATGAAGATTCAACCCTTGAATGCTATAGAAAGCTAACTTGAAGACTTCTAATGAAGAAACCTTAACTTGCTTAACTTGGATGAGAAGATAGAAGATAAATTAATGATGAGAGATGTAAGAATAAGTTTTTTATATGTAAAATGAGGATAAAAACACTTATTTATACACAATTGTACCTTAGTATCCCCATTATACCTCATCACAGGCTGACATATAGTGAAATTAACTCAAATTTCACTTTATTTCCCACTCAAAGATCAAAATGGGGCCAGATAGGACTCATTCTCCACACATGGTAAATAGGTTCCACCTGGATGGGACTAATTCACCATGCATGGTGAATGGGTTCCATAGGGGCCATTCCAACAGCTAAGAATCTAGGACATAATGAAATAAGGTTTAAATTGCAACTTTGACACATATTTGATCAATTTGAACTTTGGGATGCACAATATGGGTTAATTAGGGCCTATTAGTAATTATGTAAATGTCAAATAGGGCTTGGGACACAAAATTCAATGTGAAAGTGTGATTAAATACACTTTACAACATTGAAATGAGGTCCACACAGCCTAGCAAGGCACAAAAACCAATGTGAATGTGCAAGACACATTACAACACTAGTTTAACATTAATTTCAATTCATAAACCTTATATATTGATGTAATAATATTATTAAACACATTTTATAATGTTGAATTAAGGAGAAATAGGTTCATTAAGTCTAGAAAGTATGAAAGAATCTTACAACACTTTACAACACCTTTACAAGACATCATTAAAAGCATGTTATTTAGTTTGCAAAGGTCCAAGACATAGTGTAGATGCATAAAATACCTCACAACACTTGAATCAAGGCCTCATTAAGTCCATTATATCACGAATTAATCCCATTTCAAGCAAAGGGTCCATTTCTCTACAACACAATAGGATATTATTCTTGGAGTTATGATTACTTGGTTATCCTATAAGAGAATTCTCATTCTCCACTCTTGGTCTACTCAAAAGTATATCATCTAAAAGTTGTTTCACCATACTTTATTTTACATGTGTTATACTTTGTGCTTTGTTTTCTCATGGGATTGAGTCTTGAGCCATGATAATTAATTTTTGGAGACTCATTTGATTATGTTTAGCATGATTTTATATTGCTTTATCTTTTATATATATGGATCTTGAGCTATGGATATTTGGTTCTAGAGGATTCATTTTGAGAGATGATTGGTATAGTTATCTCCTTGTGAATTTGAGTTTATGTTATCCTTCATTTTTGAGAGATTTTTAGGAGATGGTTATTGGGATGATTTCTTGTTTTGGAAATGGATACTTTTGAGTTTAATTTCCTTGGTTTGAGAGGCTTACATCCATGTTGGCATTATACATGATTGATATGTTTTATTTGATCTAAGAGATTGAACATTTTAGGTGTTATTGAGGATTTTCATTTGGGGTTGTAAGGAGATCATACTTAACACAACATTGCACTTTTGAGGTGTTAGTATAATTTAAACATGTTATGATTTATAGGTTTTCTCTCTTCATTCTATTGTTTCTTTTTGGAGGTTCATGTTCATATGTTTTGGGAGAATTGCATTGGTATGTTATGAGAGAGTATGCAACTCATGGTGTTGCATGTGTGGATTATTTTATTTATTCTTGGTACTTAATTATTTATTATTTATCACTTCTTGATATAGTGTTTATTGGTAGACTTGATATGTCTTGACCATTTTCATATTTGGCATTATCTATATAGTGTGAGTTCCAAGATATGTATGTTCTTTATAGATAGATTTAATACAAGGATCTTGATTATGGTTTATGGGTTGGACATATGTTGGTATGAGTTTAATGATGTTCTTGATACCTAGAATGTATGGATTGTTGGATGTATTAGCGTGTCTTGTGGATTCCATTTCTGATCATGTAGGTTTTTACCTTTGACAATAGATTGAAGTATTTTTTATCACTTGGATTTGATTACGCAATAAACTAATTGCTACACAAATAGGCCTCTTGGTCCCTAATAGATAGTTGATGGTGCTATTAATGTCTTTGCTATTGTATGTTTTACAATAAGTAGTCTAAGAATATTAAGAACGGTGTCTCAAACTCGCATCCTAATATTCAAAATACAAATTATAGATATATTTTTACTAAAATTATTCAAAAAATATATAAATTTTTTGGATGAATCGACATACAAGATAAAGTTGCAACCTTGGGGTCAAGATACAACCATAGTTGCAATGTATTAAACATAGGTCATTAGTTTAGAACTTAATGAAAATTGGCTTAGTAGCTCCTAGAGAAATCCCGATTCTATATCCAACAATTATTTAATAATCTAAAGGCACATATTTTCTACCCTAAATTTGTATCCACTTTCTTAGCCTTTTTTATCATTTTTCCATCATAATTATTGTTATGTTTCTAGTCATAGATCTTCTAATTTTCAATTAGTGAGGATAATTAGAGATATTACTAGAAAACATTAATTTGCATCTATTTACATAGATAAACATAATATAAAATAATATTTTTAACCTCAATATGGCTCATTTTATTTTTTTTCCAAATAGAGGGAAAATGTGTGATGAGGAAGATGTAGGAATCAATTAAAGGATAAGAATGAAGGGATATCATGAGGTAGAGGAATACCAATTATTTTTGTGTCAAAGTTCCTTTTTCTTTAAAAAAAGAGGTGTAATGCACCCATATTATTAGGGGTAAACACTTTTAGCCAAAGCTATGAACCAGGTACAAGAAACCACAAGAAACTACCAAACCCATGAGCACAAGGCCCAGCAAAGGTACAAGGCCTATGAGCACATAGACCTAGTGAGGGTTTGAACCCTGGTGGCTATTACTATAATGAAGTGACTTGACCACCAAACCACGCCCTTATCGGCATGTCAAAGTGCCTCCAAATGCCTGTTATATTGAATTTTTTATTTGACTATATAGTGTCCTTTATGGAAAAAAGTATAGTTAATCCTATCTAATTTAATCCTTATAAATAGAACCAAATAGTTTTCTAATTCCATATAGACCTACTACAATAGGTGAATATGTATCAATTATATTTTTAGAAGCATAAACTTGGAGAAAAAAGGTGATTTGATTTCTAAATCTACAAATTATATACTACCAAAACTATCATGCTCTAATATTGTGTTATATTTAATAATCAAGAATGTCTCACAAAATTAAATCCTTAAATTTATCAAAATAGAATTAAAACATTAATTCAATAACATTCAAAATATAGAATGATAAAGTCTAATATAGATAGATAGATAGATAGATAGATAGATAGATAGATAGATAGATAGATAGATAGATAGATAGATAGATGAAAGAAATGACTACATACAAGCTTTGGGATGCATGACTTAAGATGAAAAGTGTTCCAAAAATCCTTAGTGATATGGACTTGATCAACTCTAAATTTAGCCCAGTTATAGTGTCAAGAAGACTCAACTTGATAGAGAGAGAGGGAGAGAGAGAGAGAGAGAGAGAGATTGTCACCTACCTACCATCAATAAAGGAGTTCAATGACATAAAAGTGGCATGTTCTCCAATTAATGAAGGAGATGAAACATGTATTCAACTATTTTTTAATTTACATAAGAATAAAAATTTAATTACTTAAGTAAACATAATATAATGTTCAATAAACTAATTACTACACCAATAGGCCTATTGGTCCCTAATAGATAGTTGATGGTGTTAGTAATATCTTTTCTATTTTATGTTTTACAATAAGTAGTCTAAGAATATTAAGAAAGGTGTCTCAAACTTGCATCCTAATATTCAAAATATAAATTTAGAGATATAGATCTAATTGTTAGCCTAAAAGTTGTTCAAATGAGTTATAGCAAGCTAAAGTGGGCTATAGTGATGTATAGCTCCATGAGATCTTTGATTTAAGAAAAAAGATCTCAACAAAGTTGATAGATTAAAATTTATGGCCTTCAAAACTTAGGCCTCCCACATCATGAATATAAGAGAATCTATGGCACATAAGAAGATTGATAAGGGAGAGTTACACATGCTGACTAAATAAAATTTTTAATAACTCCATGATAAATAGATAATTAACCAAGATAATTAATCAACCTTAGAATTAATGAGTTGGGACTAACTACATAATACTGAAATGAATGTTTAAATACAAATTATTTAAACAGTGACACCTAGCTCTCAAGTTGACATTTATAATCCCTATTATAAATGTTATCAATTGATTAACCAATATATCATTACTGTAGATAATTGTTAGATGAATATCGATATATGAATAATTAATTTATTTTCTAGTTTGGGGCACTTAACACTTATGGAACTAATTGCCATGTGCATAGATTTTGCTCACATATATGAGTTGTACACATGGATCTAAAATTTACTAATTTCAATGTTAAGAATAACATAACCTTTATGTTTAAGAGTTGTGTTTAAAAATGAGGTGTCAATAAACACAATTTATGACCTTTATAGGCTAGGATTCGTCTACTTTGGTTAGAACCTTATTATCAATTTAATGATCTAATGAAAAATATTGCATACAACAATCAAACATGCAATGATGCCTATGATGCTATGGTAAGATGATGATGCAATGTGGATAAGATCTCTTAAATAGATGTTTAAATGAATATTCACTAATATACAACGAATTAAAGTTTGTTTTTTAATACGATGCATTAACATGCAAGTTAACAATTTTCATCCTCGTGTCAACTTATAACAATGTTTTACAAGGCATCGACAATGAACCAAATTTATTTTTAAATTTCAAGTTTAGTGCACATTTCTACCTTATAGATCTAACCTTAATCAATTCTACAATCATAAACTTGATTGAGAGTAAAGAAAAGATAATTTAAAGATCAAAACCAATCAATAAGAATATACACAAATAAAATCAAACAAAATTTTATTTGTTTATCAACTTATATACAATAGCACATCACTTATACACTATCATTACATTTAAAGAAATAAAAAATAAAAAATAAATTATATGAAAATAAAGATATGCAAATATAAAGGAAAAGATGATATTATCCCATAGGTAAAAGGATATGGCATCTTCACTAAGAGCACATTAGACGAAGTGAAGAGGAAAACAAATATAACTATACACAAAATAGAGAACATGATCATTATTGTGCCATAAAAGACAAAAGATAGAGATATTAAAATGACGTTGGAAATGAGAGATCGTTACGTAAAGGTGTACGTCAGCATAATCAATAAATATATACAAGAAAATGACATATACTTGTATGCCATTGGCGCTCTCAATAACGTTGGCATTTACTATCAACTTTTTCGAGTAATACTGACCAAAATCGAATTTCTTCTCTAGACAAAATGTTGGCTATAGCTATCAAAAGCTATGATGATAACTGCACCAAAAATAATTCAAATAGATATACCGTCGGCCAAATGCACAGAAAAGTTCGATCGGTCTAGCATGTCAACGCAACCGTTTTTTATGGGAAGCGAAGGTTATTAGTATCAAAACAATTTTGGTCTGAATAGGCTTATGATGAAATCCCATAGATTTTCTTTATAAATACATATATACTCAGTTCTCCAACACACAGTTGTTGTCATTATTGGAAACGTTCAAGGAAATTGAGATGATGCAGGAGTGCCCTTTCCAACAAGGGAACACTACCCACCAGAAAGTTATAGATGAAAATGGCCTTCTCTTTCCGATGGTTATCCTCCCCCAAGATAACAGTGACGGAATTAATACCTTAGAATCATTTCTTCACACCATTGAAAGCAACAGAGAGTGGATCAATGATCAGCTGAAGAAGGTCGGAGAATTGCTTTTCAGAGGATTTCCCCTTAAAACTTCATCAGATTTCAAATTGGTTATGGAGGCTTTTGGTTGGGAAGAAAAGTCTTATATGGGCCCAGCTTCAAGAACAAGGATTGAGGGAAGAGTTCACAGTGTCAACGAAGCTCCTTTCCATCAACCCATTAAATTCCACCACGAGATGTACATGGTAAGTTTCTACCACCAAAAAAAAAAAAAACCACCATCTTTTCTATGTATTGGTGATTTTGCAATATCATCATGAAGGATCTCTTTGTTGAGTCAGGTGATTGTTTTAAAGCTTAAGATCATGCGATATTCATATTGGTTTTTAATATGTTCCTGATTTAATTTTTTGTTGAGGCAGTTTCAAGATTTTCCTGTTTCAGGATATTTATATTGGTTTTTAATATGTTCCTGATTTAATCTTTTGGTTTTTAATATTGTGTAGAAAATGAATAATAATTATTTATTGAATTCAAAGTAAAACATAATTTATATTGGTGGAAAGCTACGAATTTTCTTTTAAACCCCTTTTCATTTTATCAATTTTGGGCAAAAAAAAGTCATCAATCACATACCCTACACATACCCATCATATCGCCACTTTTTGACCCATCATGATCCTGCACATACCCGGTCCCGAAAGTTTCTGGGATGTAAAAATATGCTAAAAAATGCAAAAAATAGTGTAAAATAAGCTTCATTGGGAAGGAATCAATGAAATAGGTGAAAAACCCCAGTTTCATTCTCAAATTAAGGCAAAAAACCCTAATTTTTTAGGTTTAAATATGGGTTAAAGGGTCACTTTCAATTCATTTGTGCATTCACATTATAGAGAATTTGTACAGTTTGAGCTCTGACACCTTGGCGAGATGGTGCAATGTGTGTTTCCGATTCACCTTTCTAAGTGAGTTCGATAGTACTAGCACAGAGCGGACATAAGACCATGGGTATGTGACTTGAAACTTTTCTCATTTTATGCATTTTGGTGCATTTATCAGGCTTTCAAAACTAGGTTTTTTAGAGTGTCACTGTACTGCAACATGCCAAGTTTGAGTCAACATTGCTATTGATATTTTAGTGACACACCTAGTGTTTACCGACACACCAGGATTTTTTAGTTTGGCAACACACTAAGGTTTGGGCGATGCTGGATTAAATGAGTGACATGTAGGATTTTCTAGTTGAGTGACACCATGGATTTAGGGTGGCACACCAACTAAATGGAAATGCACCCCAAAATTTTGGTAAAGTGATGCATGCAAAATACCAATACGCTATTGAGTATGGCAATGCACCCCCAAAAAGGATACAATGACACACACTAGAAATGGTGATGCTATTGATTTCAACAACGCAATTGATGTTCTAGGATGCAAACACTTAGATTTTTAACCTATTTCCAATTTTTAGGAAAATTGATGTTGTGTGTGTGATTTGTGCAGGAGGATATTCAACCTTTGATGTCTCGGGAGCATCGATCATACCTTTTGGTAGTAGTTCATTATTTTGATGATGTTTTTATGGAGTGCTTGGGAGCTCTTAGACTAGGTCTCATTTCCTTTATGCTGGAGGTTCACACCCACCTAGCGATGATGACAACATTGATCGAGAGATGGCATAGTGAGACATTTTTGTAATGCCCCGCCACGTAACCCTAGAGGATGACACAAACATAATGGAAGCATAACATTTTTTTTTAAAAAGTGTAATTAATAACAAGTAAAGTGAACTACACTTAATGCATACATCTTCTAAGGTACGCGACAATGCTTACATTTGAATCCCATAACTTACAAAAGTGAACTAACCATAGCATATAAAATTAAACTCATGATATAAAGAACATAGATCCAAAAGCATTAAAATCATCACATAAGATGCAAAGTACATTAATGAATCATTCATAGATTACATTTAATCAATATAGCAGTTACAAATCTCATTTCCAAAATGAGGAAGATCATACAATAATGTTACACACGAGCTCTCTAATCTAGAAGATCTCGCCATCACAAACATGAAATGGGAACCCAATGGTGTAAGGTGCACGTTCCACCCAACAAAGTGGTACTCGAAGGCCCACCCCCTATGCTAGGAGATAGTAAAAGGGATTCCTAGGAAAAACCAACAACCTCTAAACACAGGAAACACACAATACTATACCATACAAGAACAATGCATACCTAAAGGTTACATTGCTTCTAGAGTAAAATAATCAAGTATATCAACTGCACAATACATACTATTGTCACAGGAGAAGTGTCAACACAAATTTGCATGTGTTACCCTGGAAAATCCTCCTAGGCCCCAGCCCCCATCTTGGGTTACCCTTGTAGCCTCTCACAATCCCCAACCCCACATGCAAACTGATGCAAAATCAAATATCTTTCAAAGAGACAAGATAACGCTCTTGCCATTCGAGGCCTTCTCATCTCATCCAAAGTCTAAACAATCCCTTGAGCCCATGAGCAAGGCCCAATTAACAAGTTATATGATTTAAGCTACCCTTTCCCCTAATACAATTATTTAATTTCCACTGAATTAACTAACTCTCACATGAGTTACCCTGACACAACTTTGTGTGCCAACCCCCATTGAGAGCCACTCCCCTACTGACAATACAAGGATCTAATCCAAAACCCAAGGGTAAACAAAGTGCACACAATGGATATTAAATCCCAATCCAAAATATAAGAGGCAACACATCCCCGTTCGTAGTAATCGGGTGTTTAACTGAATTACAACCAAGTGCACTACCCAAGGAAAACAAAGGGTTGAACCACAACTCACAACAACCCCCTCATAATACAACATCATTTGGAAGACTTACATACATGACTATCCAATTTCCCCAACTTACAAGAATAGAAGAAATCGTAATTTAATAGGAAATTCAGGCAGGAAATAAAACTATCATTAGGATTTCCTAAATCCAATTTCCATCTCAAAAATACAATAATACATTGCTCAAATAAACTAACTTATTACAATTTCACTTATAGAGAAGAAAGAAATTAAATCTATTTCTTTTAAATCAATTTCCCAATTTCAACTATATAGAAATCAAATTTCCTCTTTTGAAACATTTCATTTTAAAATAACTAACTTGTGCTTTTGCATGCACCTATTATATTCATTTTAAATATATATATATATATATATTAATTTACAATTTTCAAAAAATAATACACATATATATATAAATATATATATACATTTATATATATATATACAAATATATATTTATTCATAAACATATATGCATTTACATGCATATTATATATATACTATATATTAAAAAAATATATAAAATCATAATTGCAAACATTAAAATGGGCAGACAAAAGTATACACAGTCAGTTTGTATACACAGTTGGCTGCCCATATGGGGTGTGCCGCCTATGAAGGCAACACTGGCGCTGTCTGTTGTAAAAAGAAGTTTCTAGATTTTAGAGTTTTCTAGAAAGCTAGAAGCTTCCAGACTTTAAGGTTTCTATAGTTGTATATATGTAATTGGAGAGAGTTGTTATATACAACATTTTGGATTGAATATAATAAAAAGCTAGATATATTATCTTATTTTTTCTTCTCAACTCTATTTTTCCCTGTTTTCAACAACTATTACATTATTTTTTATATTGTTTTGGGCTTGTTTTTACATGGTATCAGAGCTAGAAAAATATTGCTAGAGAGATTTGGTGCAGAAAAATATATTGCTGGAAGTAGTTTGTTTGTAGGGCTTATATATAATTGGAGTGATATTTGGTTGTAGGATTGTTATATTGCTGGAGCAATATTTGTTTGAAGGCTTATTTTTGGCTAACATGGGCTCTTCAAATGAAGTTTTTTCTATCTTTGATGGAAGTGTGATAGGGAGGTTGGATGAATCAATCACTGATTCAGGCTCTAGGTCTTGTTTGGAAGACCTCTAAGGTGTCTCACTTCACCACTTCAACCTATAGGATCTTCTAGTATTTAGGATCCCCTGGTCTAACTTTTCCAACCCCAACTACCAACACAATTTCTTGCTACCAAGTCAAGACTTGGTGCAATCTTGCAACCCTAACCTTAGCCTTATTTCACCCCAAAGGCTACAAATCTCCAAATTATTGAATTTAACTTTGCATGGGTGTGGAGGTACTTCAAAAGACTTCAAACCATCCTACTATGGTACTTGAAGGTCCACCAAATTCCATTTCTTGGACGCTTTCACCAAACCCTCATTTAGTTCTTAAAATGGCTACTAGCCCTAGGAGCCCCAATTACGCCTCCTCTGAGAAAACAGGTTAGTTCTCCAAATCTTTCCAAAGAACCCACAATCTTTCTTTGAGATTCCTGGTTCATATGGCCACCTCTCAGAGATTTTTGGGGTCTCGGGTCTCAACTGTCTGTACAACGCCCCAACCTAAAAATGGCCAAAATTAGGTTTTTTAAGCCCTTTCCTGTCTACTTTGAAACTGCTAAACTTTCCTCACACCAGATGGATTGATGTAGCTTCCTCCTCCATGCTATGCTTTGGAAAGACACTCATTTTTCTTCTCCAAGCGGTGATTTGTCAAAAAGTTGACACCCCTACAATTTTAGTGCTCTGCACTTAGGTCTTCCCTAGTCGGACACTTCCTTGGCTCACCTAGGGCAAGACTTCCATAGTGGCTCCTATGCTTCACAAACCCTGAATCCTACCATATATACATACATGGAGTCTAGTCACTGTTCCCAAAGGGCCGTACAATTTGTAGGGTGGGAAAGTGAACTAATACTCCATTTTCTCAAAACTGCCTGGTTTAGACCAACAACATTGTGGAAACAAAACTACTTACAAACTAAGCTTAAAACTACACAAAGAAGCTATCTAATGCTACACCAAGCTTGAAGAAACACTACTCTACATCCTACACAGATTTTAGTGCTATGATAAATCCATCAAGCAACACTACAATGCAAAAATCAAGAAATTCTCACAAAAACACAGTTGTTTCTTCTTGAATTCAAAACTTCAACGATTTCAAATGCTTCCAAGAAAACCCTACCTTAATGCCGAGGCATTCCCTAAATAAGGCCTCCAATTCAATTATCACTCCCTGGGGCTCTTCTTGGCCATATGAAACTCTAATTGAGCATTATTTGCAAAAATTGAAAAGAAAACTCCTAAAAGTCCTAAAAGGTCAAAACCTTATTTGAGAAAAAGACTTAGGCCTATCCAATGGTCAACATGACCTTCATCAGATGATCAAAACCTAATCAAAAATTCCATTAAGGTTTACATCCAAATGAACTAAGTTTTATTGCCTAGTTTCCCTAGACAAGATTGTCCTAGACAACCTATGAGTTAACCTATGGATGCTTCTACACCATTCTCCCCCTCAGCCAAACACTAAGGATTGTGGGGAGAGATCAAGGATAAATCAATACCCTACTTCTTGAACTGAGCTTCATCCACCCATGTAGCCTCAGATTCTGGTTTTTTCTTCCATTTGATGAGATGTTCCATGTATTCCTTACATCGGGTAGACTTCTTCACCCTTGATTCCAAGATCCTTTCTGCTTGCAGCTTGTCTTTAGGAGGTAAGGCTATGTTACTCACATCCTTCAAGACATCCACACCTTTCTGATCCAAGTCAGTGACTGGTCCTTTATACTTGATCAAATCAGCCACATTAAACACTGGTGAAATGCCTAAATCTATAGGTAGCTCCACCTTGTAAGCATTCTTTCCATACTTGGATAACTCCTTACATGGTCCCACTCTCTTCATCTGCAACTTGGTTGATGTTCCTTTCTACAACCTAGAATTGTTGAGATGGACCATGACATAGTCACCTACTACAAATTGGAGATCTTTCCTAGACATATCCACCTTAGCTTTCAGCTTGTAAGTAGCCTCTGTAATTGTCTTTTTCACCTGCTCCTGAATCTCCTTCATGGTCTGAGAGAAATATTTAGTATGGCCACTCCTATGCTCCATAGCTCCTAAATCTCTAAGTTCACACACACCTCTTGGGTGCATTCCATATACTATTTCAAAAGGACTTTTGCTTGTGGTTTGATTCACACTGTCATTGTAGGCATATTCAACTTGTGATATGACCAAGTCCGATGTCTGTCCATACTCCTTGGTGAGGAACCTTAGAAGGTTACCTAACACCCTGTTAACCACCTCAGTTTGTCCATCGGTCCAAGGATGGTAGGCTGATCCAAAAGACAAGTTAGTGCCTAATATGCTCCATAGAGTTTTCCAAAAATGACTCATGAACTTCACATCCCTGTCTAAGACAATGCTCAATGGAAATCCATGGATCCTCACAATCTCTTTGAAGAAAAGATGAGCAATATAGCTAGCATCATGAGTGGTCTTGCAAGGAATAAAATGACTCATTTTGCTAAACCTATCTACCACCACAGACACTATCAAACCCTATCTTAGTCTTAGGGAGTCCTACCACAAAGTCCATGCTAATACATTTCCATGGTCTATTGGGAATAGGTATAGGTTGATACAAACCTACATTACTAGCTCCCCCCTTGGCTCTCATACAAACTACACACTACTCCACATACCTTCTAACATCCCTTGGCAACTTGGGCCAATAATAGAACCTCTGCACTAGTTCCATTGTCTTGTTGATACCAAAATGACCACTAAGACTACCATTATGCTTCTCTTGGATAAGATTCTCTCTCATTGAATCTTTTAGAACACATAACTGATTTCCCTTGAACAAGAGTCCACTCTGCAATTTATACTCTGAGAATTGACTATGAAAGTGATTCTCAAAATCAGAACATACCCTATATGCCTCCAAGAAGTCTTCATCTTCTCCATAGAGATCCTTGAAACTCTCTATCCCAATGCTCTTTATTTGTATCTCTTACACTGTCAACAACCTCCTACTTAGTGCATCTACCACCTTGTTCAACTGTCCCTTCTTGTGCTTGATCGTAAAAGTGAAAGCTTGGAGGTATTCCATCCATTTCAAATGTCTATTGCTCAACTTCTCTTGTGTGTTGATGTAGATAAGTTCATGGTTATCAATAAACACTACAAACTCTTTAGGTAGGAGATAATGCCTCCACTTTCTAAGTGACTGCACTAGAGCATATAGTTCCAAGTCATAAGTAGAATACTTCTGTTTAGCTCCATTGAGCTTTTCACTAAAGAAAGCTATAGGCCTACCTTCTTGGCTTAGTACTCCTACTCCAATTCCACTAGCATCACATTCCACAATGAATAACTTATCAAAACTAGGTAATAAAAGGATGGGTTGAGTTGCCACTTGTTGTTTTAGTTTCTCAAAACCTTTCTTAGCTTCAAGAGTCCATTTCAACTTAGTTTTTAGGCCACCTTTGATTGTATCAAGTACTGATGCACATATGCCACTAAAATTCCTTATAAACTTCCTATAAAACTGAGCTAACCCATGAAAACTCCTTGCCTCTATCCTTGTGGTTGGTGTAGGCCAGTTTAGGATAGCTTCCACCTTGCTTGGGTCCATCTTCAATGATCCTTAGGATACTAGACAAACCCCAAATACACAAGCTATTGTTTGAAGAACTCACACTTTTCTAGGTTGATGGCTAACCTCTCCTCCTGCAACCTTTTAAGAACCAACTCCACATGCTTTAGATGTTCTTCTACTATCTTGCTAAAAATGAGTATATCATCAAGATATACCACCACAAATAACCCTGTGAAATCCTTTAGCACTTCATTCATGAGCCTCATGAATGTGCTAGGGGCATTAGAGAGGCCAAATGGCATAACTATCCACTCATATAACCCATCATTTGTCTTAAAGGTTGTCTTCCACTCATCTCCCTCTTTGATTCTAATCTGGTGGTATCCACTCTTGAGATCCAACTTGGTGAAATACTGAGCTCCTCTAAGACAATCCATCAAATCCTCTATCCTAGGAATAGGGAACCTATATCTAATTTTTATTCTATTTATAGCCCTATAATCAGTGCATAGCCTCCACTTACCACCTTTCTTGGTTGCTAAGACCACTGGTACTGCACATGGACTGATTCTCTTCCTAATTAGTCCTTGGTCTAACAACTCTTGCACTTGTCTAGCTACTTCTAGGTTTTGATCTGGTGTAAGCTTGTATGCTGCCTTGTTTGGCAATGAAGCCCCTATTATGAAGTCAATCTGATGATTGATAGCTCTCTTTGGAGGTAAGATTGCAAGTGTTCTATCACTGACTATGTCCTTGAACTTCTCAAACAACTTCTGGACTGCTCCTGGTATGACTATTTTCTTAGTCTTATCTTCCTCCTTGGGTTGCACCATGACCACATATCCTTCCCCTCCTTGTTGTAGAGTGTTGATAAACTCCTTGCCACTACTTAACAAGACACTAGGGGTCTTTGACTGTCCTTCTTCTTCATCTGACAATGACTGCAGTTTGAATGTCTTTCCATCCTTCTTGAATGAGATAGTGTTCTCCTTTCCATCATAGATGGCTTCTCTATCATACTGTCATGGTCTACCCAATAGAAGATGGTATGCATCCATGGGTAACACATCACAAATCAACTTGTCCTTGTACCCTCCAATGGATAACTCCACCGTTGTCTACTCATTTACAAGAACACTCTGCCCTTTGTTCAACCATGTCATCTTGTAAGGATTAGAGTGGGTTACTTTCTCCAACTTCAACTTCCTCACTACCTCCTCAAAGATTATGTTATCAGTAGACCCTGAATCCGCTATAACATTGCACATCTTTCCAAGTATTTTGGATCTTGCCCTGAATAAGGTTCTCCTTTTCTTTGGCTCTTCTTTAATTGGTTGTCTGATTAGAACCCTACTAAACATCAGGTTCTCCCCCATTTCTAATTCTATGTGACTAACCTCTAGTGACTTGACACTCAAGGTGTCCTCTTGAGCATATGCTACTCTCTTTTTTGTATTTGATGAAGATGCTTTCTCTGGGCACCTATAAGCTGGATGACCTACTTGACCATAGTTGTAACACTTCATACTAGCAAAGTATGAGTTACTTCTGCCTGCTCCTCTTCCTCTATTTGAACCTCCTTGAGGTTATCTACCTCTTCCATAGCCTCCTCTAGAAGTTGTTTCACTTCCATGCTCTGTGAGTTTAGACTATCCCTAACTTCTTTGTTCAGTCCCTCTACCTTGGTATCCACCTCTATGTCCTCTTTGATCTCTACCTTTACCTCTGCTCTTAGAAGCCTAGTCTTGTTTCCTCTTACTCCTCTCTTCAATCTTTATGGCCAATTGATAGCATTGGTGCATTGTTTTAGGACTTAGAAGAGCCATCTCCTCTTGAATATTCCACTTCAAATCATTAAGGTATCTAGCCACCTTAAGACTTTCATCCTCAGTTACATTAGACCTCATGCAAATTTTTTGAAACTCCTCTGTATAGGAATTTACATCTTGGTCTCTTTGTCTCAAGCTCTATCTTTTCTTGTGCAACTGAATTTCATAATCATCTGGCATGTATGCTTCTTTCACTTTGGCAACCATTCCCTTCCAAGTAGAAATAGGCTTCTTTCCTTCCTTTTCCCTCTCTATTTGAATGAATTTCCACCATGTCAAGGTAGAACCTCTCAATCTTGATTTGGCCACCTTCACCTTTTGTGCTTCAGTGACTCCATCACACTCAAAATGGTTTTCCATTCCCTCTATCCAATCCATGACTAGATCAGCTTCCATTTTCCCACTAAATAGTGGTATTCCTTCAAGTGCTTTTCCACTCAAATCCTTCAAGAAAGGCTCTTCTTGTAGAACAGGGTCAAGTTCAGGGATCTTTTCTTCCTCTGCAACCTCTTCTTTCTTTGGTACCCTTCCTTCTAACTGCACATTACTCACTGCTTACTCAAGTTGGGCTATTCTTTCCCTCAATAGCCTATCATTTTCCTCTTGTTCTTTGACCTTCTTGGCCAATTTTTCATTTGTCACCATGTCATTAGAACCACTAGACTCAACCTCTAACATATATTATTCTATCCCAAATCTTTTCCTGCTCTGATACCAATCTGATAGGGAGGTTGGATGAATCAATCACTGATTCAGGCTCTAGGTCTTGTTTGGAAGACCTCTAAGGTGTCTCACTTCACCACTTCAACCTATAAGATCTTCTAGTATTTAGGATCCCTGGTCTAACTTTGCCAACCCCAATTACCAACACAATTTCTTGCTACCAAGTCAAGACTTGCTGCAATCTTGCAACCCTAACCTTAGCCTTATTTCACCCCAAAGGCTACAAACCTCCAAATTATTGAATTTAACTTTGCAGGGGTGTGGAGGTACTTCAAAATACTTCAAACCATCCTACTATGGTTGAAGGTCCACTAGATTCCATTTCTTGGACGCTTTTACCAAACCCTCATTTAGGTCTTAAAAAGGCTACTAGCCCTAGGAGCCCTAATTAGGCCTCTTTCTCCAAGAAAACAGGTTAGTTCTCGAAATCTTTCCAAATTACCCCCAATCTTTCTTTGAGATTCCTGGTTCATATGGCCACCTCTCAAATATTTTTGGGGTCTTGGGTCTCAACTGTCCGTACAACACCCAAACCTGAAAATGGCCAAAATTAGGTCTTTTAAGCCCTTTCCCGGCTGCTTTGAAACTGCTAAACTTTCCTCACATCAGATGGATTGATGTAGCTTCCTCCTCTATTCTATGATTTGGAAAGACACTCATCTGTCTTCTCCGAGCAATGATTTGTCAAAAAGTTGACACCCCTGCAATTTTAGTGCTCTGCACTTAGGTCTTCCCTAGCTGAGCACTTCCTTGGCTCCCCTAGGGCAAGACTTCTATAGTGGCTCATGTGCTTTCACAGACCCTAAATCCTACCATATATACATACATGGATTCTAGTCACTATTCCCAAAGGGTCGTACAATTTGTAGGGTGGGAAAGTGAACTAATACTCCATTTTCTCAAAACTTCCTGGTTTAGACCACCAACAATGTGGAAACAAAACTATTTACAAACTAAGCTTAAAACTACACAAAGAAGCTATCTAATGCTACACCAAGCTTGAAGAAACACTTCTCTACATCCTACATAGATTTTAGTGCTATGATCAATCCATCAAGCAATAGTACAATGCAAAAATCAGGAAATTCTCACAAAAATACAGTTGTTTCTTCTTGAATTAAAAACTTCAACAATTTAAAATGCTTCCAAAAACACCCTACCTCAATGCTGAGGCATTCCCTAAATAAGTCCTCCAATTCAATTATCACTCCCTTGAGCCCTTCTTGGCCGTATGAAACTCTAATTGAGCATTATTTACAAAAATTGAAAAGAAAACTCCTGAAAGTCCTAAAAGGTCAAAACCTTATTTGAGAAAAAGCCTTAGGCCTATCCAATGGTCAATATGATCTTCATCAGATGATCAACACCTAATAAAAAATTCCATTAAGGCTTACATCCAAATGAACTAAGTTTTATTTCCTAGTTTCCCTAAACAAGACTGTCCTAGACAACCTATGAGTTAACCTATGGGTGCTCTTGCACCAAAGTGGTTTTGCAGATTGGAAGATTGCAATTAAGAATGCTCTAATAGAGAAGGCTTTATGGAGGATAGTAAATAAGGCAATTGGAGAACCCCAAACTTATAGAGAAAAGGAGTTGTGGAAATGCAAGTTCGAGCAAGCAAGAGGTATTATTGGTAAAGCTTTAAGCCCCAATCTGAAAAGATTATTTGTTGATGTTGATAATCCAATAGAGCTGTGGGACAATTTAGAAAAAGATTATAAAGATGCAAATATTGCCAGCATGTTTAGTATAGAAGAAAAAATGATGAACTTAGATCCATCTAATTTTGAAAAGATGATTGACTATTTCAATGAAGTTACTTTTTTAAATACTCAGCTAAAGAAAATAGGTGTTGAATATGCAAAAAAAGATTTTTAGTTGATTGCAATGGTTGAAAGTAAGCTTCCCCATCCATATAAGGTATTTAAGGAATCAAGGAAAAGGGTTCTTCAACTAAATCCCAATACCCCCCAGTAGAATTTTGATCAATTTTGTAAGTTAGTTTTAGATGAAGAAAGTTCAGCTTATTAAAGAAGGATTTATTAAGAAGAATCATGCATAATAGCTAAAAGTAAATTTTCTAGAAATTTTGATGAAAAAAATAATTGGAAAAATAAGTCTAAAAATGATGATGGCTCTAACCACTTTTCTAGAAATGATGCTACAAAAAAGCAAGTTGGAAGAAAACCCATTATTTGTAGGTGTTGGTGTGAATAATTGTCTTGTACCTAGCTTATTCATTCACTAGGTAAATTAGGGGACATATTCACATGGTTAAGTTTACTTAGGTAAAATATTCTTTCTAGAAGGCTTAGTTGGCTTATCTAGAACTTATCTTATCTAGCTAGGATGCATCATTTCCTAGGTTATTAGGTTGTTGGTTGTCTCATGTCATAGGATCATGACATTTGTCAACATCATATTCATTCCTATCTCTCAACCTTGCCCATATAAGCAAGGAATCTCATGTACATTTGTAATCAAGTAATCAATCAATCTTGCATACCAACCAGAAAGGACAAGCACCTCATATTCTTTAGACTAGTGTTGAGCTTCCTACTCCACCTCGTGCTCCTTTAGCCATTGATGCTTCTATTCAGCAAGATGATCATAGTTTTTTAGATCTTGTTTTGTGGGATGAGTATTTGACAAAGATTTCTAGCTTGTTTATGGAGTCTCATAGTGCAGATTTGGAGGACACTCTTGAGGGGATTTCTCTCCTCTTTGATGATAGTTTCAATACAATTGTTATCCCATCTTCTTTGTCTTTGGAGATTGACATTCATGAGTCTCCTCCTTCACTTGATTTGTCATGTTTCTTGGTTCAATTTGACCATGATTATGTTGTGGATCATTCAAGCTTGGAGGATCTTCATCAGTTTTCAGAGGCATACATGTTGAGCATTCATGCTTCCTCCTTTAAGTTGGACATGGAGTGGCTTCTACATCAGCTTATGGCTTTGTTTCTTCCTAAGGGAAGATGTGTTACTTGCAGACATTGGGTCATCTTTTTTTTTCAGGCATTTTTCATCGGCTTTGGAGCTTCTTCATCATGGGGGGGATATCTTATCTCTCTACTACCCTCTTATGGGGGATATTTGATTGTATATACATGATACATGTTGTCCTTGGGGGGTATCATTGAGTCCTCCATACATCATGTTTCTTTTGTTTTGTTTTTTTTCTCTCTTTTGGAGAGGAGTTTTGTCCCATTGGGTTTTCTCCTTTTTTGTGCTTGTGAGAGATTGCATCATTTGCATTGTAAATGGGTACCTAACATGGCCTAGTAGTCGGGACCCATAGTCATAGTCTTTGCACATTTTGCATAATAATCTTCTCCCTAAGTTGCACTTAAGGTGGGGTGTTGGTGTGAATAATTGTCTTTTACCTAGCTTATTCATTCACTAGGTAAATTAGGGAACATATTCACATGGTTAAGTTTACTTATGTAAAAGATTCTTTCTAGAAGGCTTAGTTGGCTTATCTAGAACTTATCTTATCTAGCTAGGATACATCATTTCCTAGGTGATTAGGTTGTTGGTTGTCTCATGTCATAGGATCATGACATTTATCAACATCACATTCATTCCTATCTCTCAACCTTTCCCATATAAGCAAGGCATCTCATGTACATTTGTAATCAAGCAATCAATCAATCTTGCATTGTGAAGCAAACTTTCTTACCATTCTCTCTCTTGCGGAAGTGGTTTTGGTTGCAACTGATCTTGGGGGTGTTCAGGAGTCACCATTAACTCCTACAGTAGGTATTATGGAGGTGAGAATCACATTGAAAAACTCTGTTTGAAGAAGAGGGACAATGAGAGGCAGCAATATAAGCCTAAGCAAGAAAGGTTTAATGATGGCAAGATGGATGAAAATAGCTTTTTGGTTGTGTCCTTTCAAAAGCAAGGAAAAGGTAAATGCACTGTTAAAGGGGGTTATTTTGCTTCAGATTTTAATAAACAATGGATTCTACATTCAGGAGCATCTTATCACATGACTGGAGACAGATCTTTATTTGTTGATCTTTTAATGAAGAAATGAATTCAAATCAAGAAATAACTATTGGTAATAAAATGAAGCTTCTAGTTTTAGGAACAGGAACTATTAATGTAACAAATGGGTCTTTGAAAAATGTTTTACTGGTTGAAGGATTAGGGGTGAATCTTATTTTAGTATATAAAATAGTTCAAGTTGGATATAAGTTTGTTGTCAATGCTGATCAATTTATTGTTAGAGATAAAAAAAGACCCAAGTAATATAATTGTTATTGGTAGAGTTGATCATGAAGAGAGTCTATTTAAATTTGTGGGGTTTGTTGATGATGAATAGTCACTCTCTCATGTTTTATTGCTCAAACTGATTATATGTCAAAACTTTGGCATGCTAGAGTTGGACATATAAATTATAGAAAATTATAGGACATGATTAGAATGGATATGGTTAGAGGATTAACAAAAAATTCAGCTTTTGAAGGTTTTTGTGAGGGATGTGTGTTAGGAAAACATCATCGAGATCCTTTTGATTCAGGTAAAGCATGGAGAGCTAATCATCCACTGCAACTCATTCATAGTGATTTATGTGAACCAAGCTATACTTCACTTTTAGGTGCTAGGTACCTTCTCAATTTTATTGATGATTATAGCAGGAGAGTATGGGTTTATTTTCTTGAAAGAAAAAATGAAGTATTTGAAGTTTTTCAAAATTTTAAGGCATTAGTTGAAAATCAAAGTGGGAAAAGAATTAAATGCTTAAGGATGGATAATGGGGGTGAATATTGCAATTATGCATTTGAGTCATTTTGTGAAAGTTGTGGTATTAAAGTGCAAAGCACAACTCTATATACCCCTCAACAAAATGGAGTGGTTGAATGAATGAATAGAACTCTTCTAGAAATGGCTTGTTGTATGTTGCATTTTAAAAGTTTACATAATAAATTTTGGGGTTTGGCTATTTCTTGTGCCGCACATATTGTGAGTAGAATTCCTACTAAATCCCTCAAATATGTTACTCCTGAAGAAGCATGAAGTGGTAGGAAACCTCACATTAGGTACTTTAAATTATTTGGCTGTATTGCTTGGGCACACATTCCTGATGAAAAGAGACACAAGTTAGAACCAAAGAGTCAGAAGTGTTTGTTTATGGGTTATAGTAAAGAATCAAAGGCTTACAGGTTATATGATTTGACAACCAAAAAAAAATTGTTATTAGAGATGTAAAGTTTGATGAAGAATCACAATTATAGCCACTTATAATTCTACAACAACAAATGCTTCCAAATTTTTAGATATTTTACAAGGAAATATTGATGAGGATGAGTTGTGCACTTCTATAAATGATGAAAATACCATTGAAAATGAAACAACTAATGTTTTTGACCAGCCATTTTTCTGCAGGTAGTGACGAAGAAGAAGAAGAATTTTCTGCTAGATGAAAGACAAGAAGCATTGAAGATATATATGGGAAAGGATCAAAACTTCAAGGAAGGAATGGTAGAGCTTTTATAGCCAAAGTATTACAGATTGATGATCCAATTTTATATGAGCAAGCTAGAGGAAAGAAAGAATGGGAACAAGCGATGACAAAAGAATATGATTCAGACTAGGATGACCAAAAATTTATTGGAGGCAATGATTTTCATCTTGGATCAAGTCCTATTATACAGAGTAACAAAAATTAAATAACTACATCATTGTCTTTTTATGGAGCAGAATATAGAGCAACAAAAGGAGCAAGAAAGGAAGCAATTTGGATTCGAAAGGAGAACATTAAGGGGGGATAGTAATATAATGTTCCCCTCTCTTTTGTATTTTCTTTGTATTCTTCTAGCCAATCTTAAGGGGGGATGTTAGGAATAATTAAGATTGTCTAGAAAATAAAAGGATATTTCTAGAGTCTTCCTAAGTTAAAATATTTCTGGAGTTGTTTTAGGAAAAACATTCTAAGACCTATTGTAAAAAGAAGTTTCTAGATTTTAGAGTTTTCTAGAAAGCTAGAAGCTTCTAGACTTTAAGGTTTCTATAGCTATATATATGTAATTGGATAGAGTTTTTATATACAACATTTTGGATTGAATATAATAAAAAGCTAGATATATTATCTTCTTTTTTTTTTCTCAACTTTGTTTTTTCCTTGTTTTCAACAACTATTGCATTATTTTTTATATTGTTTTGGGCCTTTTTTTATAGTTCCTCCACAGTCTTCCTTCCTATGGGGCAGCGGCTATGGAGATAGCCCCAGCCTCCCCCATATGCATTCAATTCTTATAAAAAAAAAAAAAAAATTCCTGTGATTTATTAAACTAAAAATGTCGAACGAAAATTCAATCCAGGTTTCCTTCGAATGCAATTTTTAAAAGGGATTTTTTATAATCAAATATGCTTATATTTATATATATATGTGTATATGTATATATTCCAATATATATATATATATATATATGATAGCTCGAGAAGAGCAAAAAAAAAATTTAGCAAAAGTTTTCTAGAGGGGGTTTTTACAAAAAAAAATTCCAGAGAACCAAATTTCTACAAAAGGATGTTTTAAAATGTTTACCAGAGGTTTTCAATTTCCCAACCAAATAAAACTAATTGGGAAAATATAACAAAACAATAATCTTCTATAGGAAGATCTTTTCCCATAGAAACAAGATTTTCCAGAAATTTTGACAGGAAGATTTTAAATTCATTCCTACAAAGATTTATATTGTTTAAAAACAATTTCCTATAGAGGCTCTAAAACTTTTACATAAATTTTTCAATTCCACACAAATCAAAGCTTAAAACAATTTCTATAGAAGCTCTAAGCTTTCACAGCAATTTTCCAAACATGGCAATCTTTCAAATTTATAAAATATATTAAAGCTTCTACACATATAACATATTCTTCTTGTACTGACAACCTTTCCAATTTGCATATAAACAAAAAAAAAAAAATTAGGGAACATATTTCTAGATGCTTGAGGAAATTATGTTTGAAGTAGAGCCTCACCTTCAGATTCCAATTTACCAAAGCTTCTTCCAAATTATCCACTTTTCTAGAAAGATGAAAACAAAACCAAAGCCAAAATTTCCTGAGAACTTCTTTCCCAATTTTTTCAACAACCAATTTTTTAACAAACTCTTCCAATTTTCAACAACCTCTTTTAAAAATATATTTTCTCATTACCATGAAGTAGCCTCTTTCCTCTTTCATTTAATGCAAATATTCTCTCCGAGAATTAATTCCCAACAACAGTGTTTAATTTTTCTAACACATGTCACAAATAAAATATTTTTTCAACCAATCATAGATATTTCATCTAAGATAATTATAAGATATCTATGCATTTAATAATTCATAATTCACATATTAGTTTCTAATTAAATTTAATCTAATTAATTTAATCACTTTATAAAATAAATTTAATCACAAAGATTAAATCACTTTACAAAATAAATTAAATTTAATTAATTAAATCAAATATAAAACTTCTAACAATATATTAATCAAGATTAATTAAATAATTGCTAAAAACCATTATAAACATTAATTAACATTAATTTCCCATAGAACATACCTTGCAATATAAATAAACGACAAGGAAAATGTGGACAACATAACAACAAAGCATATCGAAACAAGGACTGACGACACACTGTGACTAGTCTTGTGGCTTGACAAGGAAACCCAGTTACTATCTCCCAATCAACTATTATGTTGTGCAATGCACATGCTCAAACCTGTAAATCCAGGTGGAGTTGATTTCCTTTACCTACTATGTGTGTGTGAAATGTGGAAAGTTAGTATCAACACAAACCTTAATAAAATGATTTATATTAAATATTCAAAGTAAACAAGTTATTCTAATTTGCAACAAACTAAATCTTTCAAGACTGTTTCATTTTCCTCTATTCTTAATGATTCATTTTAACATTTTGACCCTCAGATTTCTATGTGCACAAAGGCTATTAGAATGACACTTAAGAAATGAGATTACTATTCAACATGCAAACCAACTAAATTCCTACATGAAACTATATGCAAACAATGATGATGAAGGCTATGATGAGTGGATTATGATGTTTATGATAAATGAACAAGTGGAGGTGGATCATATGGTATTGAACTAGAAGGATCTATATATGATTCTACATATACTCAAATGCAAGCTTAAAATGAACTAATCTAAAATGCAATTATGATGCAAGATTTAAAGCTAAGATGTAAATGCAAAGCAAAACATGATGTAAAGGCTAGCTATAAGACTCCAAAATACTTGAAGCTCCAATGATAAAATATACATGATAAGTTTACTTCAAATTTCTATGCAAAATACAATTCCCAAGGGTTGTATTTATAGCCTTTTCCAAGCATATAGTGAGGTGGCAATGATCAATGGTCCATATTTGAACAAGAAGAATGGATGGTGGAGATGGAGAGAATCAATATGTTGCCCCCTTAACCAAAGACAACATGCTATTTGGATGGAAAAATCTCTTGACCAATGGGAAACATGTCATTTGGATGGAAGATTCAAGTGTGGGAAAAAAAGACCATCCACTTTTAAAATTGGTGGAAGTGTGTGAGGAATAAGCCATGTGCTTTTAAAAATTGGTTGAAGATAATTCTAATTAAAAATTAGAATTATTTAATTTCATGTGACCATAGTGAGGTGGCACAAAAATTTGTAGACATGTGCTTGAAATCTTAATTGAGATTACTGAAGATTAATTAAATAAAACAAGCTTATGGAAATTTCTTTATTTAATTAATTTAGAAGAATATGATTTTAGATTTGGAGAATTTAGAAAATGAACAATATAAATAAATTGAGAATTTATTTATACATAGTCGAATATTAATTAAATAACTAGTATTTAATTAATTAAATTTCATGACCATTTTTAGGTGTATACGTTTTTCCCCTCTTTGAAGTAATGTGTTTACAACTTGCTTCAAAGAAAAATTTGATACCGATGCATAGAAAAAGTTTTCGATGCCCAAGAATTTGATTTCAGATATTGATGGATATATGCCCCCTTGGGAGATAAATTGGTGAATTTTGGAATTTTTAGGATTTATGATGCAGAGACGATTTATCTCCCAAAAAATTATGTTGAACCTACTAGGTGATGAATTGATGCCCTATGTTGCCTCCTTGTGTTTGATGTTTGATGATCGCATTCAGCCAATTGATTTGATGATGTTGATATGATAGTTGATGATTGACCTCATGATAGGTGAGGGTCAATGATAGGATGCTAATGATTATCCTCATGATAGTTGAGAATCAATGATAGAATGATGACAATTGACCTCATGATAGGCGATGATCAATTATGGGTTGATTGATCTGATAAACCTCATGATAGGCGAGGTTGAATTGATTGATGAACCTCATGATAGGCAAGGTGCATTGATTGATTTGATAAACCTCATGATAGGAAAGGTTGAATTGATTGATGAACCTAATGATAGATGATGTTGAGTTGATTTATGAACCTCATGATAGGCGAGGTTGAGTTGATTGATGAACCTCATGATAGGCGAGGTTGATTTGATTGATGAACCTCATGATAGGCAAGGTTGAGTTGATTTATGAACCTCATGATAGGTGAGGTTGAGTTGATTGATGAACCTCATGATAGGCAAGGTTGAGTTGATTTTGATTGATTGATTGACTGATTGATGTGATTGATGTGATTGATTTGATTGGCTAATTTGTGATATGTTATGATCATAGGAGGATTTTCACATTTGGTACAAGAAAATTCAAATTTGATTGGGCGATGTGTTTTGACTTATCTGATTAATATGCCCCAGTATAGGATTGATTAATGTACTGATACTTGATGATGTACTGAGACCTAATGTATACACTGATTTAGTTGAGACATTGATGATGTACTTCTTGTTTTGAGAATTATGATACATTTCCATTTTTTATATTGACATATCCTGCCATATTTTTGGATATCCTCATACATTTTGACATTATGATTTTATTTTGAGGTTATATGATATGCAGTGATGATGATGATCTATGTGTCTATATTATGTTTATATGATGATGATGATCATGATGATTATGATGGATGCATTTGATTTCTATTTTATGATGCTATGTGATGTCTTATATGATGCTATGTGATGTCTTATATGATGATGATATGATATATTATGGATGCAAATGATGATTCAACTAATGTGTTATGATTCTATGATGCTTTATGAATGATGCCTATATGATGTATGTGAGATGGATTTTGATTATGCAAATGACATGAGATGCAATTGTTTTTGTGTTTCTTGATGAAAATATTATGATATGATATATGGATGGATGAATGTGAATGATGATGCAACTATGATGTGTTTTCTAATGTATGCAAATGATGATGCAACTAATGTGCAACTATATGAAAATGATGTGTTATTGCTATTGTCATGTGTACTCAATATATTGACAAGAGAGATAACCTCATTGTTGCAGCTTTAGAAACCTTATAGATACAAATGCAAGCTAACATGGATGCAATCTACTCTAACCATGCAGATCTCATATGCAAAAGTTTCCATTCGTAATAGCCAATTTGTTGTGCTTTTTATCATCATTGGGCCTTTAAAATGTTCAAAGTGAGTACAAGCATCAATGGTATATTTAAACCATGATGACCTGAGTATTACTTCAGTGATGTTTGATAGTGCAAGTTAACACAAGCATATATGTATAATTAAACTGAGATGACCTGAGTATTGCTTGCATAAACAGACAAGAGTTAATCATTTTCCTATGCAAATTTAGAATGTCATCAGTGATACTTTGTAATGCATGTCTTGCAAAAATTTGCACAGTAATAATGATCAACTCACAGACAACAAACAAAGAAAAACCATACTCTTTCCTAGCTCATCTAGTTCGATACATCATCGAGGTACTCCAGAGATATGATAACAAAAATCCAAGTACAACAATTGAACATTTGTGTTTATCATGATAAACCCATGATTCAGAAATAACATCATCCATTTAAAGTTCGCTTTTGATTTGATTTGGTTTTTTTGATTTGGGTGTTTGATACATTTCTATTTGTGTGATTGATGTTCAACATTGAGTTACATTTTAATCATTATTTTTGTTGTGTTGTACTACTATTGTTTGTCTATTGGTTTAAGCCCAAAGTTTATTTTCCTCTAGTGAGTTCAAGATTTTTCCCCCAATCTAGGGTGAGACATGACCGTGATGACCAAAACCTATCCTAAAGACCTATCCTAGGGGTCTCAAGGGCTGATTAACATATTATCCTTGCCTACATTGTATACATAGAGACCACATAGTTAGACTGATGACCCGACTAAGTTTTTTTTTATTTTACAAGATGAAGACACAAACGTGAAAATGCCAGTTTATTATGATAGACTCTTAGAAGATTGGCCTAAATGTATTGGGGGACAATCAAAGATCAACCTTTCCTACATTCAAAGCCTAGAGATGACATAGTTCAACAAGATGACTATGTTTTTTCTTTTTGAATTTTTGACCTATTTTTGTTTTTTGATATGTTTTGAATGTTTTTGTATTTTCAATTTTAGGATTTTTTTTATTTTCAATTTTGTGACCTCAAGAATGTACACGAATCTGATCCAATGCCAGACATGCCCCCAGTGCGATGCGATAGGACAAACTAATTTTTTGAATCCAGGTTGAGTAGTATTAGGGGAGATCATGATACAAACACTGGATCAAGCTATGATGTGGACATGGATACATGATGGATGCAAATATGGGAGTGTGATGGAAGAATGATGTCGAGCAAGTCATGTAGCCCAAGATGGATGAAGAGTTCTTATTTTACACAAGGCATGTTTGCTAGGTTTTCACCAAGGTACTTGCCCAAAGTGCCACCAAAGTGTTTTTCACTAGAGGATGATTTTTTTTTGTTTTCAATCCTTTTTATGATTTTTTGATTTTTGCATTTTTTTTTTTGTATTTTTTTCTTTTTCTAATTTTTTTTGTATTTTTTAGGACTTTTTCCAATGAAATGATATGATATGATTGTTTGAAGGAACAAGATTCCCCATAATAGAGATAATGCAACCATGGATAAATGATATATCAAAATGAAATATTCACTGCAAAACATGTCACACAAGCAACATATCTTTCATCAAAATATGATAATGGTTGATTGATAAATATTCCAGGAATGATTGATTCCACAAGGCATGATGATGATAAGTACTTAGGATCACTAATTTCCTCTAAGTACAATATGATTGATGATTTTTGATGATTTATTTGACAAAGCATATGAGGATTGGATAAATTTTTATAGCTAGTCTCAAATATGATTTGCATGATAAGATTCAAGGTTGTAAAGGGACATGATGACATGGATTTTGATAAGCTAGGAGATATGGAATGGAAGAAATCAAGGATAAAAATAATGAATGGGATGATCAAGTTCAACTAGATAAGATACAGACACAAGGCCCAAGTACTTTTCCCCTATTCCTCATCAAGACCAAGGATGAGAAGAAAGGATGTATCTAGTAAGAATGATGGAATATGGATAAGGCAAAGGATATGGTGTGGAAGATATGGATAGAGCGTCTAGGATAAGATATATGATGTTCAAAAAGAGCCTTAACCTTATCGAGATCAAATGTGGAAAATGTGGAGGATAATATATGCATGATAGGAAGATGGAAGAAGGACTTAGGCAGATCAAGTTTCACGACCAAATATCCCTTTAATAAACCATGGAAATGGGGATTAAAATAATAAATTTTAGCTTATCAAAAGTATGATGGAAGAACTAAGGATTTATCCAAAGGTTTGGATTAAAGGAGAAAAATGAGGGATGAATGTTGGGTAATGTATAAGAGGTGGGAAGTCTTGCTAATGGATAGATGGAAAGGATTGCAAGGTCAACATTGGAACACACCATGAAGGATGATGGAGTGATGGAGGAAAAATGGATTTGGAAGGTGAGAGGTTTTTAGATGGAGGATTGGAGGAAGCTTTTGGTTTAGCAAATGTGGGTGCCAATTTAGATTTCATTTCTTCTATGAGACTTTTAGGAATCCACATGACTTCTGACTTTGATTTTTGCTTTTCTTTTTTCTTTATGGACCTTTGTGGTCTTAGGAATTTTTCCTTTTGCTTTGATGGGCCTTTGTGGCCTTTTGAAATTTTCTTTTGATTTGTGGACCTTTGTGGTTTTTGAAAATTTCCTTTTTTCTTTGATGGGCCTTTTTGCCCTTTTTTATTTTTCCTATGATTTTGGATCAAATTTTCTTTTACTTTTACATGCCTCTTTGAGGAGACATGTTGATCCTTTGGCACATGTGGATTTTGATATGGAATCTTTTGACATTTTCTAGCCAAATTGCTTCCAAGAGAAATGGGAGGGGTGGATTGAGATGAATGGTATGGAGGTATTATGGATGAGTCAGTGTAGGTAGAATTTTTAAAGGGCATCAAGGATGTGTGCCTTATGTTATTCTCAAGGAATAGGATATGGACCTAGGATAGATGGAAGGTTTGATGAACTAGGATGAGGACCTAGGATAGATGGTAGGATTGATGGACTAGGACACTTCTAAGTGTATAACCAAGGCCATGGTAATGTGGGTTTTTTTGAGTAAAAAGGGGTTCTAGGATACCTTGTTCATGAAGGCCTAATCATTTTCCTTTGTAGTTCATACTTTGACACATTCGATAACCAATGGGATATGTGTTGTTTGTGAAACAAGATGCAAGTCCATTTTGGGGAGGATATGATATAGATGAAAGGATAGGTGTTGGAAGTAAACCGAAGCGGATGAAGGTGGATGATCCCAATTTGTAGGTGTGGGGTTCATGGATAGCTTGACTAGGTGTGATAGAATCTCAACCTGGGGATAATGAAGTACTTTTATCTTGACTTGTAAAAGGATCACGAGGTGTATGAGATGAAGTAACTTGCTCTTTATTAGGTATGAAATCATCATGAAGTGGTGCGAAAGGAATATCTTGATCTTGAGAAGGATGAACATCCTCATGAAATGAAGGGATATCCTTGGATGGAAGCATATCTTGATCTTGATGAGGAAGGGAATCATGAGATTTTGTAGAAAGAATATCTTGATCATTGGGTGATAGGACATCATTAGATAGGATGGAAGAATTATCATGCTCCTGGGATGCAATGGAATCATGAGATGGTATGAATTCATTAGATGTGGTGGAAGGAGGACTTGGAAGAATACTTTTCTCTTGAGATGGAAAGGAATATTTGTGGATGAAAAGTTAAAGGAGGGGATCAACATAGAATTCTTGAGAGATGGGGTCTTGGTCAAAGATTGGAAGAACTTGTGGAATTTTGGTATTATCAGTTAAAGTGGAAAGAATGTTTTGATCTTGAGGTGTAGAGGAGTCTATGACAACATGGTTTTGACTAAAATATTGACATGAATCATTGGATATAGAAGATATGATAGAAGAAGGTGGTTGGATGGAATCATCAACTTGAGTGAAAGAATCCTGAGATTTATTTTGGCTTATGGGAGATGAAGATAGATGCATGACATGGTATGATTGTTCAATATCCTTTGTGTTTGAAGACTTAGATTTGGGCTTATTGAATTTTTGCAAAAATTCAAAGAAATTGAACTTGGATGATGTAGTTGTTGGTGGAGAAGGTGTCATGTCCAGATTTTTGTCAAAGGAATAAGAATAGACATATAATAACAAATATCCTTCTATGGTTGTTTCCCTTTGCATATCCCAGATTTGTTGTTGAAGGTTATTTATTTAATGAGCTAAACCATTCAATTGACCCTCATCTATTTCAGCCATGGTGGTTTGAGTTTCAATTTCCTGTTCTTTGAGTTTATGCTTTTTGGGATTTTGTTTTTGATTAAGGAAAAAGCAGGTTTTGAAGGAACCCGAAACCCTTTACAAACATATTTTGAATGGATCTAGAACCCTTAACCAAAAAAAATTCCTAACATAAAGACCATGAAAACACAAACAACCAAGGGTAAAAAATGCATCCAAAGCCAAAGAACCACAACCAAAAAAAAAGCTACAAGAAAAACATCCTGCAGGTAGCCAAAAACTAGCCCCCAAACAAGAACCATCAATATTTACATTTATAGCTACTCTTGTGGGAGCAAAGAGTCATGTCAAAAGAAGGCTTAGAGTACTTTTCTTTCATGCCCTTTACAAAAATCCAGCCCTCTTCCACTTGTGTTTCCTTATCATGCCAATCAAGCCACCATTATCCTGAAAAAGAATGCCTACAACCCCCGTCTCAGAGATTTCATCAGTATTCCTCCCTGCAGGTGTGGCCTTAATAACAAAGCCATCAAAAATGAGAGTCAGAGCACTATCACTAGAAGTGGCATCCTTAGGCCCCTTCTCTCTCTCCTTAGGGGTTTCAACACATGGTAATCTTGTACAACATCAACAACCCCACCATTTGGCACATCTGGATCAGATGCCCCAAGACCCTATGGTTCTAGAGAAACCACCTCAGAAAAACTGTTATGTTGCTCATATTTCTTCTCAACCATATAATGTTGTTGAGAAGCACCTTTCCACCATGTAGTCGTTATTGCTTTTTTCTCAAATCTGCATTGTGCAAAATCATGACCTATTTTAAAACATCTTCTACATCGAAAGGGAATCCCTTCATAGTCCAAAGATTGGACCCAAGAACCCTTAGAAGATTTAAGTAAATTCTTAGTAGGAAGCCCTTTTGAAACATCCATTTCAACCAATTTGCAATCAAAGGTGGAGTGAAAAATATCATAGGATTCATCATCCACCAACAAAAAATCTCCAAGAGCATCACCTACTTCCTCTAAAAGAGGATTAGCCCATAAATGGAGGGGAAGATTAGGAAGCCGAACCCAAATCAAGATCTTATTGAAAGTTTCAGAAGAAGGGTTAAAATCAGCATGCCAAGGCTTAATCATCAACAAAAAATTTTCCTCCCAGCTAAAAAAATGATCACATAAAATTTTGTTTCTATCCTAAGCATTGTCAAACTTAGCAACAAAAAAACCTCTTAGCCATGGGAAAAATATGAACTTTACCAGTAATTAAAGGCTCCCATTCTTTTGAGATCCATTGTTAAAATGGGCATACAAGTGTTATAGTTTAGACTAAACTTTGATCTAGGTTTTGGAAAAGTACCAAGGATTACAACTAAGCCAAATAGAATGAAAAATTCTAATGAGACTAAGTTTGATTTGAATATGTGGCTTCATTTCATGATGAGAGGATGATAAATCATGATGATGAAACTAGGCTTAATAATCAAAGGTATGATAAATTTGATGATTTTGGTACTTTGTGATGTTAGGTCTTGGTTTAGGCTGGAAAATTCCAATTGTAGAGGTCAATTTTAACAAGTTTAGATTCTAAGGTATCTAAGGAATGATTTTGGACTTGAAAAAAAATTTGAATTTTGGTTCAAACTGTGAAATCGGAGACAAATCTTCTTCCTATACAAGATACTCAAATCTTTGGAAAAGTCTTGGATTTTGACAATAGTAAAAGATGTATAATTCAAGATTGTTCTTGCAAGCTCTTTTGTATAAATTGAAGGTCAACCTCTCTCTAAAGTCGTAAAGTGTTGATAGACTTTTTTGATGTTCTTATGAACTAAGAGGTTTGGACTTTGGTTTCTGAATTTTAATCTTTCATGAAATCATTTGGTAACACACATGTTGAGGCTATGTTTTACCTAAGGAATTGTTGAATACTGCTGAGGATTCTTGGGATGAGACTGATTGTTAGATAGGAGATGAACCTAGGTCACTATTTAGTGTTCTGCAAAAGGAGCCAAAACAGAGACAAAAGGTGCCACATAATGTGCAAAAGGCACCACAGAATAGGAAAAAGGTGCCAAAAAAGAGGAAAAAGGCACCACAAAATATGCAAAAGGTGCCAGAACAAGTGTAGACTTGGTTTTTTTGAAAGTTTCTTGAAAATTTGCTTGGTTTTCCTAATTTTCCAATGGGAGACTTGGTTGTTTCACTAAATGCAATTCTGAATCAGGTTTTCACTTTTGACATTTGACATTTTGTTTGTTTTGAAAACACTTTGATAAAGACACATCAAGCAATGTACACTCCTAAGGTTTAGAAAGACTATATTATTTTGGATTCCACGCGGGTTTTACCCCAACCGCACTTATTCTTAGTGGATGACTAGATGTTTGACCCCACTGGATCCCCTCCACGACACTCACTTCTTGGGGTAGCCAAGCGTCAATACTAATGAATCTCCTATGGCATATTTTTCATCTCTACTAAAAAATGAGAGAATGTGGATGCCTTCGCAATGAACATTGCTGCACCAAAGAATAGATAAAGGTTTTGGCCAAACTACAAGGGTTTTAGTAAGGAATTTTTGTTCATGAGGGATAATCCATGTGGCGAGAGACCATTGCTTCCCTTCTCATCGGGACTATCCTTGTGATACTGACCTTTGTTCCAGTATCCACATTTACATACCGGTTGGAAGTTGCTTGGCTTTAGCGTGTTACCGATTGGGTTGTTCCCTTGGGTGATTACTTTTTCCCATAAGGTAAGCCCTCTAAGATAAACAAAAGCAATCAAGTATACCCATAGTTCGATCAATCTTTATTCCACATGAATAAAGAGAGAACACATGTGATATACTCAACTCACACTCACACACAAAAGTGAACGGGTCTAGCTTTTTGGTCACCCAATTAAGGGGAAAGCATATGCCTACCATCTATCAAGCACAAAAGATATGGTGTTCATTAACCTTTTAATTAATCTATGTTCCTAACTTAACCAAAAGGAAAACAAGTAAATCACTTTTAGCCCCTACAATATGTCAGTAGTTTGATAAGAATTTCTTTGATAGTGAATTTGGGAAACTTGCAAAACAACAACACAAAGTATTAGCCTTTGGATTTAGTTAAAAATAGGGAAACTGCAAAAGGCACCATAGAATGGGAAAAAGGCACCACAAAGTGGGCAAAAGGCACCAAAACAGAGACAAAAGGTGCCAAAATGTGCAAAAGGCACCATAGAATGAGAAAAAGGTGCCAAAATAGGTGTAGAACGCACCACAAAATGTTCAAAAGGTGCCAAAACAAGTGAAAAAGGCACCAAAATAGGTACAAAAGGTGCCAACATGAGTGCAAGAGGCACCAAAATGCATGCAAGAAGTGCCAGAAGTCTCAGATCTGAACCTGTGAACATAAATTTTCCAACAAGTTAGTAATAAATAGGGCAAGGGCCCACGGTGGGCGCAATTTTGTGTGTGTGTGAAATTTGGAAAGTTGGTATCAACACAAACCTTAATGAAATTATTTATATTAAATATTCAAAGCAAACAAGTTATTCTAATTTGCAACAAACTAAATATTTCAAGAACGTCTCATTGCCCTCTATTCTTAATGATTCTTTTAACATTTTGGCCCTCAAATTTCTATGTGCACAAACGCTATTAGAATGACACTTAAGAAATGGGATTAGTATTCAACATGCAAGCCAACTAAATGCCTACATGAAACTATATGCAAACAATGATGATGAATGCTATGATGAGTGGATGATGATGTGTATGAAAATGAACAAGTGGAGGTGGATGCTATGGTATTGAACTAGAAGGATCTATATATGATTCTACATATGCTCAAATGCAAGCTTAAAATGAACTAATCTAAAATACAAATATCACGCAATGGAGGACATAAAATGCAACTATGATGCAAGATTTAAAGCTAAGATGTAAATGCAAAGAAAAGCATGATGTAAAGACTAGCTATAAGACTCCAAAATGCTCCAAGCTCCAATGATAAAACTTGCATGATAAGTTTACTTCAAATGTCGATGCAAAATAAAATGCCCAAAGGTTGTATTTATAGCCTTTTCCAAGCATATAGTGTGGTGGAAATGATCAACAGTCTAGATTCAAACAAGAAGAATGCATGGTGGAGATGGCTCAGAGAATCAAGATGTTGTCCCCTTGACCAAAGACAACATGCCATTTGGATGGAAGAATCTCTTGACCAATGGGCAACATGCCATTTGGATGGAAGACTCAAGTGTGGGAATAAAAGACCAAGTGCTTTTAAAATTGGTGGAAGTGTGTGAGGAATAAGCCATGTGCTTTTAAAAATTGGTTGAAGATAATTCTAATTAAAAATTAGAATTATTTAATTTCATGTGACCTTGGTGAGGTGGCACAAAAATTTGTAGACATGTACTTGAATTCCTAATTAAGATTAGTGAATATTAATTAAATAAAACAAGCTTATGTAAATTTTTTTATTTAATTAATTTTACAAAATACAATGCCCAAGGGTTGTATTTATAGCCTTTTCCAAGTATATAGTGAGCTGGAAATGATCAACGGTCCAGATTCGAATAAGAAGAATGGATGGTGGAGATGGAGAGAATCAAGATGTTGTCCCCTTGACCAAAGACAACATGCCATTTGGATGGAAGAATCTCTTGACCAATAGGCAACATGCCATTTGGATGGAAGACTCAAGTGTGGGAAGAAAATACCATGTGCTTTTAAAATTAGTGGAAGTGTGTGAGGAATAAGCCATGTGCTTTTAAAATTTGGCTGAAGATAATTCTAATTAAAAATTAGAATTATTTAATTTCCTGTGACCTTGGTCAGGTGGCACAAAAAATTGTAGACATGTGCTTGAATTCCTAATCGAGATTAGTGAAGATTAATTAAATAAAACAAGCTTATGAAAATTTCTTTATTTAATTAATTTAGAAGAATATGATTTTAGATTTGGAGAATTTAGAAAATGAACAATATAAATAAATTGAGAATTTATTTATACATAGTCGAATATTAATTAAATAACTAGTATTTAATTAATTAAATGTCATGACCTTTTTTAGGTGTATACACTTGCAATCCTACAATAAAACATATGTCATACATGTATATAGAGAAAATCAAACACATCATGAAGAGAAAATCATGAAATTGCAGGGCACTCGCAAGCAAGTGATGCAATCTCATTCCCTTCACCAATATAGTGTTAGATCAAAACTAACGAAACTAAAACATCCATTAACTACAGATGAGCATATATCAATATCAACTCAAGTAAACAACTATACTAACCAGAAACCATGTCATAAACAATAATCATCCATAAAATGTACCATCGCATCACAATATAAAAACCATCATCACTCCAATTCTAGTGATCAAATAACAACAGCATAGTATCATGGTCTATCAAAGTAAAAGTATTGTTTGAAAATATAAGCAAATTGAAGGGGTGCTACATCATCCCCCTAGGATCAGGCTTACTCTTGGAAGCCTACAAACAAGTAGGGATAGAGCTCCCTCATCCCTAGGATCGCACTAGACCCTAACCTGCTCAATATCTTGACCCTTGAGGGTGATTCACCTGTGTTGCATGATGGCCACTAGCTCCAAAGCCAGCAACCCATCCTCTACTTTTAAGGAATGTTCCAATCAAGGATGTGAGATATATCAAGGTGATAAGGTCTGAGTACTGAAACATGAAATAGGTCGTGTATGCATGAGAGACTAGGTGGCAAAGAAGTCGGTATGCTACTGGCCCAATCTTCTCAAAAATCTTGAATAGCCTAAAAAATTGAGGTGTGAGCCTAGAGCCCTTTCCATATCAAATTGGACTCTTTCATGGATGCACTCACAAAAAGACTTGGTCACCTACTGCAAATTGGCAATCCACCTTATGCGCATTTGCATACTTCTTCTGCCTATCCTATGCAGAAACCAAATGTTCCCTGATACAGATCATCTATTGTTCCATATCATAAAGCATCTCAAGACCCAATAGAACTCTATCCTCTAACCAATCCCAACTCAAAGGAATCTAACACGATTATTCATATTATGCCTGAAAAGGAGGCATACCAATCAAACTCTAATAACTGTTATTATAAGAAAACTCCACTAAATGGAGATAGTCCTCCCATCATGTCTATTGGTCCATTACATACATGCATAACATAACCTCGAGGATCTAGTTGACCCTCTTGGTCTATCCCTCTATCTTAGGATGATACATTGAACTAAATTTCAACTGCGTCCCCATCGCATGCTGCAATGATGTCCAAAGAGTTGAGGTAAACACAAGATCCCTATCAGAAATGATCCAATCAGGAATATCGTGCAACCTAACTATATCTCCCATGAACACTCTAGCAATGGACAAATCATTATAGGATGAACGAATAGGTGAGAAGTGTGCTACCTTCGTCAACCTATCCACTATCACCATAATTGCATCGTGTTTTCGTGAAAAATTAGGTAACCCAACAATGAAATCTAATGAGATTATATCCCATTTCCATTCTAGCACCAAATTTGGCTGCAAAAGTCATGTCGGATGTTGGTGTTCAACTTTCACTCGCTGACACTCTAGAAACCTTGACACAAAGTCCCTACCCAGAAGTATAGCTATCATAAATTGACATGCATCTTCTTCACTCTTGGATGAGCTAAATAGGGTGCCCAATGTTCCTTTTTCATAACCAAGGTACAAAAATATCTAGAATATGGAGCATAAATTTGTCCCATGTGTCTCAACAAACCATTTGACTCTAGATAATAACTTAAGAATATGTCCTCAAGAGTCATGCATGTCTCTATCTTTGATCTCACCTCCTAATACCAAATATTTGTAGGAAGTGCAAAAAGAATCTAACTCCTCAAATCCACACCAATATTTAACTTTGACAGCTCATTTCTCCATCTACTAAGATCATTGGCAACAAAGTTCTCCTTCCCCTGGATGAACTTCACCTCGAAGTCATACTCACAAAGGAATTCCATCCATCGCCTTTTCCTGGCATTTAGATTAGGCTGTGTGAATATGTACTATAAGCTCTGATGGTCACTATGCAACTCAAATTTGTGCCCCAACAAGTAATGCCTCCATCTCATCAAAGTGTGTACTATTGTTTCCGACTCAATATTGTGCATGGCATAATTCAACTCATGATCCTTGAGTTTGCATGACTCATATGCAATAGCACAACCATACTACATCAAAATTGCTCCTAATCCCTCCAATGATGCATCTGTATAGACAACAAAATCACTAGTAGGATCATGTATCTCAACAATCAGTGCACTAGTCAGCCTCTCCTTTAGAGTCTAAAATGTTGCCTCACACTGCTCTAACTAAACGAATCTCTTCCCTTTTCTTTGAAGAGATGTGATAGGATGTCCTATCCTTGAGAAACCCTAAACAAAGCATTTGTAATAACTTTCTAATCCCATGAAACTATGTATCTCTACCACATTAGTGGGCATAGGCCAATCAGTGATCGCTTGGATCTTTGTAGGATCTACTACAATACCCTCTCATAATATCACATGGCCAAGGTACTTAGCCTCATTCTTAAAGAACTCACATTTGGATAGGTTAGCATACAATTGATTATCTCTCAAACACTGCAAAACCTACCTCAAATGCTCCTCATGCTCCTCTATTGTCCTAGAATAGATCAATATATCATCAAGGAATACTAATACAAATCTATCCAGATAAGTGTGAAAGACTTCATTCATCAAGCTTATGAACACAAATGGCACATTCGTCGACCCGAATGGTACCACTGTAAACTCATAGTGATTGTAACGTGTGTGAAATGTCATCTTATGAATGTCAAAATAAAAAATACATAACTAATGATACCTTAACTTAAGATCAATTTTTGAAAAGATTGTAGAACCCTTGATTTGATCAAACAAATCATTAATCCTAAGTAAGGGATATTGGTTCCTGATTGTCACTTTATTTAGCTGACAGTAGTCTATGCACAGAAGGAGAGAACCATCTTTCTTCTTCACAAAAATTACTGGTGCTCCCCATGGTGAAACACTAGGGCAGATGCAACCCCTCGCTAGCAACTATAGCTACAAGCAAAGCTCCTTAAGCTCCTGTGTAGTCATATGGTATGGAGCTCATGAAATAGGCTCAGATCTAGGTATAGGATCAATCTTGAAATCAATGTCACACTGAGGTGGCATCCCTAGAATCTCATCAGGAAATACATCTGCATACTCCTGAAGTATGCAATGGCTATCAAGAGAAACCTCCTCCTCACTATCACCCAACTCCAATTCATCTACTGTCACTGCAAACAACTGACATCCCTGACATACACATCTCCTCAGCTGCATAGCCGAGATCATCCTCAATGATATGGGTCTTTGAACTCCCACTATCTCAACCTCTCTACTAGATACGTCAACACATCGAAGCAACTTGCATTGATGGTTAATAATGGCTCTATGAGCCTCTAGCCAATCCATCCCTAAAATGATGTCATATGAACCCAATGGTATAATGTGGAGGTCTACTATAGTTTGAAAGGATCTAATCTCCAATCTACAATTACGTACTAGGGAATGCACTGCAACTTTAGCACCTGAGGCCAATTTGACCTACCACTTAACGTCTTGCTTTACTTCCCTTAGTCTACAACACATCACGACCGAGGATGAAATAAAATAATTTGATGCTCCTAAATCAAATAAAATGGTAACCATGTTACCTTGTAACATACTAGAAGTCTCTACAACTGTGCCCTAGTGATCAGCCTAGTGGTTCTCCACCACAACAAATACTTGATGACCTCTACCTGCATGTCCAACAATCAGCTCTGACACTGTTAGCCTCAGAGTATAACCTGTTGTGCCCTTATTGGGAAACTATCATGATATGTGGCCCTATTGACCACAAGAAAAACATCATGTACCCCTGAAAAATCCTCTACCTCTAGGAGGCACACTCGACTCTTGAATGCTACCCCTATTATAGGTAGACTGCATACTCTATGTTGATTTCTCAAAGTTGGGGCTTTTTTTTTGCCTCTAGTTCTAGTTACCCCCTGACTAATACCTGTCTCCCTATCTCAATAGGAAATTCTTCTATTTCCCTTGTGAATTTTGATGCTAACCACTCTATACAGGTACCTATTGTGTCCTAGGTGATCTAGCTCCCTGATCCTGGCCACTATGTGAACTAGGTCCCACAGCTAAAGGACTACCTATCTACACTCTAGTATGGCCACCCAACGCCATTTCCAAATTCTCCTCCACTAGTCTAGCCTTCTCTACTGTTTTCTCCATAGTCTTGGGTTCAAAAAACTAAACACAACCCCTAATGAAATTTTGAACAAGCATGCCCTCATCATCACCAATGCTAGTGAACTACTTGAGCTCTTAAAATTGACACTCATACTATTCCACCAACATGACCATCTGTCACAGAGCATGAAAATTGTCTCCGCGACGTTGTCACCAATGTTTAGAAAGGAATTTTTCTCTAAACCTCTCTATGAACATATCCCAAGACACATAATTAATATCAATAGATAGCTTCTTCTCCTCCAATCTCCACTAGGTAGATGCAAAATCTCACAAGTGCATGATCGTACACCTAGCCTTGGTGTTGCTACCATAAGGGTACATTGTAAAACACTAGTTTAAGTCTATCAACCATGTCTCAGCCTCTAATCCACTGCTAGAACCATCAAAAGTGGGTGGATGAGCTCCAAGTAGGTCTCTCATGTGAGTGGCTAAGTCTGCCTCTAGCTGTTCTGGTACCTCTCTCTCACCAATATTAATCTGATCTTTGTCCTGCCTTGGCCCAAGGTGATCAAGAGTCTCCTTTTACAAATGATGCAACTAAATGCCCTTAATCCCTGGTGGATCCTAATTCTAATCACCACCTCCCAGAGAATTTTGGGAAGCCTGATGTTCCTCACAATCTGAGTCATGGGGAACATGGCGAGGTGAATTCTGCTAACTACCTCTACGACCACCTCCTCTGCCACGACCACAACCTCTACCATGACCTCACCTAGGTGGCATGCTCCTACAAAGACACAACAAGGTATAAGAAAAGGTACAAAAACTTAAATCCTAGGATGCACCCAGTGTTTAAACTTGGGGTCTGATACCATGTGTAATGCCCTGCCACGTAACCCTAGAGGACAATGCAAACATGATAGAAGTGTAATAAATTTTTTTTAAAGTGTAATTAATAACAAGTAAAGTGAACTAAACTTAATGCATGCATCATCTAAGGTACATGACAACGCTTAAATTTGAATCCCATAACTTACAAAAGTGAACTAACCATAGCATATAAAATTAAACTCATGATATAAAGAGCATAGATCCAAAAGCATTAAACTCATCAGATAAGATGCAAATTACATTAATGAATCATTCATATATTGCATTTAATCAATATAGCAATTACAACCCTCATTTCCAAAATGAGGAAGATCATACAATAATGTTACAATTACATTGATACAAGAATCCTCCTCAAATACAAATGAGGAGTAGTACATATACATAACTATCCAACAAAACCAATAGTATAAAACAACTGGTACACATGAGCTCTCCAATCTAGAAGATCTAGCCATCACGAACATAAAATGGGAACCCAACAGTGTAAGGTGCACATTCCACCCAACCAAGTGGTACCTAAAGGCCCAACCCCCATGCTAGGAGATAGTAAAAGGGCTTCCTAGGAAAAACCAACAAGTTCCTCTAGACACAGGAAACACACAATACTATAACATACAAGAACAATACATACCTAAAGGTTACATTGCTTCCAGAGTAGAATAATCAAGTATATCAATGGCATAATACATATTGTTGTCATAGGAGGAGTGTCATCACAAAGTTGCATGGGTTACCTTGGCAAAGCTTCCTAGGCCTCGGCCCCCATCTTGGGTTACCCTGGTAGCCTCTCACAATCCCCGGCCACACATGCAAACTGATGTGGAATCAAATATATTTCAAAGAGACAAGATAATGATCTTTCCATTCATCAGGCCTTCTCATCTCATCCCAAGTCTAAACAAGCCCTTGAGCCCATGAGAGACACAATTAACAAGTTATATGATTTAAGATACCCTTTCCCCTAATACAATTATTTAATTTCCATTGAATTAACTAACTCTCACATGAGTTACCCTGGCACCACTTTATGTGTCGGCCCCCATTGAGAACCATTCCCCTACTGACAACACAAGGATCTAATCCAAAACCCAATGGTAAACAAAGTGCACACAACAAATATTAAATCCCAATCCAAAATATAAGAGGAAACACATCCCCATTTGTAGTAACCAGGTGTTTAACTGAATTAAAACCAAGTGCACTACCCAAGGAAAACAAAGGGTTGAACCACAAATCACAACAAGCCCCTCATAAAATATCATCATCTAGAAGACTTAATACATGACTATCCAATTTCCCCAACTTATGACAACAAAAGAACCATAATTTAATAGGCAATTTAGGCAAGAAATAAAACTATCATTAGGATATCCTAAATCCAATTTCCATCTCAAGAATACAAAAATACATTCCTCAAATAAACTAGTTTATTACAATTTCACTCATAGAGAATAAAGAAATTTAATCTATTTGTTTTAAATCAATTTCCCAATTTCAACTATATAGAAATCAAATTTCCTCTTTTGAAACAATTCATTTTAAAATAACTTGTGCTTTTGCATGCACCTATTATATTCATTTTAAATATAAATATATATATATATATATTAATATTAATTTTCAAATAATACTAAACATATATATATACATATATATACATACATATATAAATATATATATATATATATATATATATTCATATACATATATTCATTTACATGCATATTATATCTAGTATATATTAAAAAAAAACAATATAAAATCATAATCACAAACATTAAAAGGGGCAGACGAAAGCATACAGAGTCAGGTTGTATACACATTTGGCTCCCCATATGGGGCGCATGGCCTATGAAGGAAGAGTTGGAATTTCCTCCACAATTCATCTCCCTATGGGGTGGCAGCTGTGGGGACATCCCCAGCCTCCCCCATATGCATTCAATTGTTATCAATTTTTTTAAAATTTTCCTCCAATTTATTAAAATAAAAATGTCGTACGGAAATTCAATCCAGGTTTTCTTCAAATGCAATTTTTAATAGGGATTTTTGTAATCAAATATGCTTATATTTATATATATACATGTATATTTATATATTCCAATACATACATACATACATATATATATATCAGAATGATTGCTCGAGAAGAGCAATTTTTTTTTTTAACAAAAGTTTTCTATAGAGGGTTCTTATAAAAAATTTCCAGAGAAACAAATTTTTTACAAAAATTATCTATAGAAGGATGTTTTCAAATTTTTACCAGAGGTTTTCAATTTCCTAGCCAAACAAAACTAATGGTGAAAACAAAACAAAACAAAACAATAATCTTCTATAGGAAGATCTTTTCCCATACAAACAAGATGTTCATCAAATTTTGACTAGAATATTTTAAATATATTCCTACAAATATTTCTATTGTTTAAAAGCAATTTCCTATAGAGGCTCTAAAGCTTTTACAACAATTTTCCAATTCCACACAAATCAAAGCTTAAAGCAATTTCTACAGAAGCTCTAAGCTTTCACAACAATTTTTCAAACACGACAATCTTTCAAATTTACAAAATATATTAAAGCTTCTACATAGATAACATATTCTTCTTGTACAGACAATATTTCCAATTTGCATATAAATAAAAAAAATTTAAGGAACCTATTTCCAGTTGCTTGAGGAAATGATGTTTGAAGTAGAGCTTCACCTTCAGATTCCAATTTACTAAAGCTTCTTCCAAATTATCCACTTTTCCAGAAAGATGAAAACAAAACTAGAGCCAAAATTTCTTGAGAACTTATTTCCCAATTTTTTCAACAACCTCTTTTAAAAATATTTTTTCTCATTGCCATGAAGTAGCCTCTTTCCTCTTTCAGTTAATGCAAATATTCTCTCTAAGAATTAATTCCCAACAACAGTGTTTAACTTTTCTAACTTAGGTCACAAATAAAATATCTTTTCAACCAAATCATACATATTTCCTCTAAGATAATTATAAGATATTTATGCATTTAATAATTCATAATTCACATATTAATTTCTAATTAAATTTAATCTAATTAATTTAATCACTTTATAAAATAAATTTAATCACAAAGATTAAATCACTTTACAAAATAAATTTAATTTAATTAATTAAATCAAATATAAAATGTCTAGCTATATTAATCAAGATTAATTAAATAATCACTAAAAACCATCATAAACATTAATTTCCCACAGAACATACCTTTCAAAATAAATAAACAAAAAGGAAAAAATGGAAAACATAACAACAAAGCATACCAAAACAAGGACTGATGACTGTGACTAGGGTTCTGGCTTGACAAGGAAACCCTGTTACTATCTCCCAAGCAACAATTTTGTTGGGTAATGGACACACTAAAACATGTGAATATAGGTGGATTCGATGTCCTATACCTACAATCCTACAATAAAACATATGTCGTACATGTATATAGATCATAAATCAAACACACCGTGAAGAGAAAATCATGGAATCATAGGGCACTTGCCAACAAGTGATGTAATCTCGTTCCCTTCACCAATACAGTGTCACATCAAAATTGATGAAACTAAAAAATCCATTAACTACATATGAGCATATATCAATATCAACTCAAGTAAAAAACTATGCTAACCAGAAAGAATGTCATAAATAATAATCATCCATAAAATGTACCATCGCATCACAATATAAAAACCATCATCACTCAAATGTCAGCAATTAAATAATAATAACATAGTATCATGGTCTATCAAAGTAAAAGCACTATCTGAAAATATAAGGAAATTGAAGGGGTGCTACAATCTTCATTTCATTTTCCCATCGACGAGGCCATAATCACACTCGAGGATGTGTGGTGAATTATTTGGCTTCTTATTCATGCAGAGCAAGTCATTTATGACACCAAGGCCAAGAGAGACACATGCTGCTCTCTTTTGCATATTGATCAAATTGTTTTGGTGAGCTCATAGATAGACATAGATTTATACTGAGGATAAGTGCCCATTTTTAGATTGGTCGTGGCAACTCTTATTTCAAGTTTGATTTCCCCAAACCAAGGGGTAGAGGCTTCAATCTAGGTTGGGGGGTGGCATGTCATAACATTATTTAGAGGACTAGTATGTATGTGTAGGGGATAATTATGTTGGCCTCCTTATATCATGATATGCATCAGGCAATATACTACCAGGGGAGGTGCATTGGGGTGGGTATTACACTTTTGCACATATGGGTTTATGATCATATAGCGGGTTTGAGACCCCTTATTATTCTGGCTAATGTTCATGAGGATGAGTAGATTATGTATCGATACAAAGTTGTCATGACCTTACAACACACTAGGTCAACAAGGATTTTTTATTGGTGGGGGGTCATAGATGATATCACCATTTTTAGGTGGAGGCCATGGTTATAGGTTCCTACTTTGTATGATGACTAGCATCAGCTCTTTTTTGCTAGATAGACCCGCTACATCTAGGGGTGGGAGCATACTATGATTGAGCACTACCTACCCGATCAGGTAGCTCGACAGTTTGGGAAAACTCAAGACATTCCCCCATACAATTACATAGTGGTATTATCCAGGCTACATAGAGAGGTTGAGTGGGGGAAACATATTGATCCCATAGTTGCAATCAATGAGTTTAGACAACTAGTTGCCCACCCATGGGCATATGATCATGGTCTACCAGATGTAGGCACCACCCTAGCATATGATGCATGGTGGAGACCGCCTACTCATTTGACCGATCTAGCAAGGGGATACCCCCATGGCAGAGGCAGTGGTCATGGTAGAGAGTGGGGTGGAGGTAGGGATGGAGGATGACAGTAGCCCGAGCAAGAGTTAAACTGGCAAAGAGTATAGGTCCCAGGGTAGGTAGTGTAGGTAGGGCAGGATTAGGGTCACCAGGACCCTGGGCAACAACAACCATAACAACCTTAGTAGCCATAGGGGCTTGATTTGAGAGATGGGTATATTCTATCTCTTACAACAAAGAGAGACTAGTTGCTCTAGAAACTTTAGGTGATGATGGAAGAGCATGACAGAGAGGTGTAGTTGTGGTTCAATAGCTAGCCCAAGAGATTGGGTAACACCAATAGCTTGAGGGTATTATAGTTGCCTCACAAGGATAAATTGTATTTGCTTGGTTGTATAGGCGAGCAGTTACATAGGTTGCTTATTACAAGATGCACTACCATGGAGATGTCCCTTAGGAGATGAGGTAGCTTGATTATTCATAGAGGAGTGGGGCCACACCTTGGGATTCTAATGGGTAGCCCTTAGTTTGATAGCTAAGGGAGCTGAGTCATAAACACGATGACTAATAGAGCAATGAATAGTCTTGGCTCATTTTGTAGACACATTTTTTATGTATAGCCTAATTTATTTATATAGATACACATTAATAGGCTCATTTTTTATAGCCTCTTCTTTATTCTATATTTGATGATATTTACACTTTGACTCTAATATTGTATGATAACATTCATTTTTTGATATATATATGAGATGGCATGATGTAGATTCATGATGTGATGTTGCATTTATTTCATGTTATAATTATGTATGGATGTAATGGATGTACATGTTTATGTTGTGGATGCATTTCTTTATTCATGCTATGTGATGTGAGATTATGTATGATGTGATATATATGGCGTGATGATACGATATGGATGTAATGCAATGGAGGTGTAATCTTCTTTTTCAGTATCTTTCTATGACATGCTATGAGATGGATATTCATACATGTTATGATATGAAGATGATATGTTATGCTTGTGCAGGATGTATAGATGGATGCATTTATTTTTTGTGTATTTTTCCCATGTGATATGGTGACATCATGATAATTGTATGTACATGGATGATGCATATGGTAATGTTTATGATATGGATGTGATTGATGATTATGTAATAGATTAAGATGTTTAGAATAACATATCTATATTATACTAAACTTAAATCATATAATGATGATGCAGTGGATTATGTTTGTTATTATGATGATATGTTATGATGATGCAAGATGTGTGCATGTTGATGATTTTTAGATGCAAGGTGGATGTGTTATGATATTTTTTTTAATACCATGATACTTGGTTAGCATGAAAATGAGATAGAAGAATAAGTTGGATAATTTGACCATTGATTTGGAGATTGATTCAGAAGTCCAACAAGTCCATGATACATCGAGATTTTATTAGATTATTGTGATGAGATGGATGATTTTTCTCATATTCAAGATTGGGACTTTCTGTCAATTCTTATATGTTTGATACAACACCTAGACATGATGCATCATGGTATTGAAAACTAGGATGGCGTTGTATCTAGTGTGATGGACTTTTAGTCCGTAAATAGATTGGATAGTTCTTGTTCACACCTTGACATACAAAAACATCGTTGGAATATAGTTTATAAGTCTAGAATATCTTGGACCAAAGCATACACAATAGTCAACAATCTACTCCAAACAACCTCCCTACACAAAAAAAAAGTATGCACCAAGATTATTTTACAAGAATACCCGCAAGCACATCAAACGAAAGATAATGATCGATGCCCCTTTCCTTTCTCTCTAAATCATTGAGACATCATTGAGAGGTCCTCAAAATGGGTCCATAAGATAAATCATAAGAAAAATATAAAAACCAAATAGTCAATGTTATTTATGTCTCTTTCCAACATAACATAGCTAAGGTGATCTTTGACGTTGATGTCCATTGTTAGAAGGGTGCATCCTAGGAAATGTTTATCAGATGTTTTGACTAAGACTAAGTGTGTGATAGGTCACTAATACAAACACCCTTGACTCATTTACCTATGATCTATACTTTATATTTTTACTTTTAAGTTCTCACATTACAACTTATGACACTTGTTTTCTATTTGTTTTACCAAAGTTCGAAGATGATGAGTGAATTATTACATGGGTGAAGGTTTATTTTAGGTGAAAGTGAGACGAGATGGATGGGTTTAGAGTTTATTGGAATATTTTAATTTTTTTGACGTTTTGAAAATGTTTTTGAGGATTATTTTGGTATTTTTGAATGTTTATGTGAATGTTTTGGTTTTCTCTTATTTGAGGCTATTTAGGGTTTTCTGTAAGGTTTTCCAATATTTTTAGGTTTTCAAATTTTCAAATGTTTCTGTGTTTTTCTAAGTTTTCAAATGTTTTGGGGTTTTCTTAAATTTAACCAAGAACCTAACCTAAAATACTATCCTAGGGGCCTTAGGGTCTTATCAAAGATGAGCCTTGCCTACATTATACATGCAGGGACCATGTAGTTTGATTGAATTGACTTATTATTGATGAGATATGGACAATTGATGGATTTTCAGTTTATTATGGTGGATTGCTAAAGGACAGACCTAGGGTGTCTTGGCGGCACATGAAATATGATCCTTACCTACTTTCAAGCTCAAAGACTCATAGTTCGACATAAGCATTCCATTTTGGAGCCAAATAGGAGAATATTCCCTATGCAAGTGGATGGAGATAAATTAGCAATTTAGTTAATTAAAACTAAATTTGAATGTGCAAGATGGAGAATAATATGACACTCATTAAATTATTTATTTACTTAATGAAAAGAGGAATGCAATATGATATTTAATTAAATCTAGCTTAGGGTTATTTAATTAAATAAGAGAAATTTAGGGTTTAGATTAAATAATTTACATTATTTAATCAAAATAGGGTGAAATGTTAGTGTGGGAGGTGGTGAATTAACCTATTAGGTCAATTAGATTAATAGATGAATATGAGGAATTAATTAAATAGCTAGGCTAATTTAATCAAACAAGCAAAAAGAGGATCAATTTTAGGATGAAATGATGTTAATATATCAAATTCAAGTGTGCATACTGTTCAAGACATTTTTAAGTTTCTACATTTTTCCCCTCTTTGAAGCAAGGTACTTGTTACATTAGTTCAAAGACTGATGCTTTTCAAACTCAAATCAAAAATTAAAAAAATAATCTAATTTTTTGGATGCCCTACTATTGTCCTAGCAGAAGGAAATAAGCTAGTACCCTGTCCCCTCGAGAGATTGGGCAGAAATTTTGGGTTGATCTCTCAACAAAGGTAAAACACTGATTCAAGGGTCCCCAAAAGCTTTGAGATGTGAAAACATGCTTAAAAATGAAAAAAATGGTGGAAAATACACTAGATCCAAATGAATCTAAAGCCTATTTAATCCCCTAAGCATTGATCCCAATAAGATATTCAAAATCATCAAAAAAAGAAACCATTAAGCTAACATGATATAAACATGAAAATGTAATAGAAATTTATTCTAAGACCTTGAATCTTATCCTATTGGGGGAGTGGCGTCGCACTGATGTGGAATGGTGACCCTTTCCCAATCCCTTGGATAATGAGCTTGTTTCAATCAGTTTTATTGAAGAAAACTGATGAAACACATGAGATATGCAGTAAACATGATATGAAACTAGTTAATCATGATAAAGATGAGTTCTAAGTGCTAAATGCTTAATAAAATCGATGCAATCTATGCTAAATGTAAACAAAGTTCAAAGATGAAAGCCATATAAAGAAAACTATGCTAAAATGAATGCAAACTAAGTTACCATGGAAGCCATTAGTGGATGCTTAAGCTAAATGGATGAAGCTTTAATCTAAAATTCTATCAAACATGAAACATGGATCTGCAAATGAGTATGAATTTCATTAGCATAAATTTTCTACCAAAATATGGATCTCTTTCTCTCCAAATAGTGACCTATTTATAAGAAAGGAAAATGAAGAATCAATTATTGAGATAAATTTGCTAAATCAATGGTCAATAATGAATGAAGGGTGAGCACATGGATCAAATATTCTCATCAATGGATGAGAATAAATGTTCACATGGATCAAGAAAAGATCAAGGGTTGAGAATGATTCAAACAAACACACTTTGAAGCAACTTTGTGTAGACATGGAAAATATACCAATCACACCTGATCCTTATTTTACTAACACCATTTCATCCCGAATCATCTCCTTTGCTAGTCATTTAATAGAATAATTTGTATTTGATTAAATTCATCACTCTTCATCTCTTAATTAAATAAATCAATTTTATTTGATTAAGTCATCATCCCTCTTTTAATTAAAAAAATCATTTTTTTTAATCTCTAAAGTCATCTCATTTAAATTAAATAAATTTAGCTTTATTTGATTTAATCTAACAATCATCCCTTTTAGTTAAATAAATCAAAATCTCTATTTAACTAGGTCTAAATCATTTTCCTCTCAACTTTGATTTATTTAAATCCTAAAATCTAATTCAAAATTGTCAACTCACCTAACCTCCTCTTATTTAATCAAATCCTGATTAAATATAATATTAATCCTTGTCCCATCCTCTAGCTTTTTCCACTTTCACATGAAAATACATTTAATTCATTTATTAAATCTCTATTTTCTCTCAACTTGGCATCTTTAGAGGAATATTCTTCCAAATTTGAAATCCCTCCAAGTGGATTTATCCTTCTAGCAATACATTCATTCCTTCTTACATGTCCTTGTGCATTGAGCCAAGTGGCATTTAAGTCATTCTTTTTTCCAAGCTCTTACATGTCATTTCACTATTTTCAAATTCTACCTAATTGCACTTATGGGCACATTCATCAAAATGTGAACATCCTTTGCCCATTCACATCTTGACAAGTGATACTTACCCATTAGGTGTTAAATAAGAGGCTTCTCTCCTCATTTGGTCATCCACAACTTGAGCAAGTCTACTATACTCAATTTCATACTCAAGCATATCCATTTTCATCAATTTTATCAAGGTCTTAGCTAGGTTATAATGTAGATTTTTCATCATGGAGCTCAAGTGAATCTTCAACAAAGTGGATCAACCTTCATCACTCATCAACATTACATCATAGGAGCTGGGAAAGGGCCAATTTTCATATCAAATTGGCACCAATTCCCCCATGAGATCAAGAGTTTGCTTGCTTAATTAGGATTTCATTACTTTCTCATTGTGTTCTTCAATTTTATTTCCTATTTTGAGTATTGTTAATGGATTTCATGGGGAATCTTGATTCTTACTTGCATTGGAAATAGTCATGTGTTTGTTTCTTATGTTTTGCAGGTATTAAGATTTGGGTTCTAATGGTGTGTTTGTTTCCCATTGGAAAAATCACCCCCACCTCATCTAGTGGCCACAAGTTTATAATTACCACCACTGAGTACTTCACAAAGTGGGTCGAAGCCATACCAATGAGCTAAATTACTAGAAATTAGATATCAAAGCTCATCCTGAACTATTTAATATGCCACTATGGTGTCCCATAAGCCATTATGTCAAATAATGGGTCACCATTCAAAAATCAAGATATTTGTGACCTATACGACAAATTCAAAATCTAACATCGCTTTTCCACTCCTTACTATCCCCAAGGCAATAGCCAAGCAGAAGGCACGAATAAAACTATTCTGAAGATCCTCAAACAGATGGTGAATGATATAGTTCATGACTGGCATCTATAGCTAAATCTCATCTTCTAGCCCTATCGAACCAGCATTCGCACACCCATAGGTGTCACCCCTTTCTCCCTAGTCTACAGATCAAAACCCATATTACCCATCGAGATTGAGCTCCCATCACTGAGAATATCCCTACAAAACCTCGTCACAAATGAAGAATACCGAGTATCAAGACTAAATGAGTTGGAGCTGCTAGATGAGCAGCGTATAGACACCTTAAATCACTTGCAAATTTATCATAACTAACTCAAGTGGAGCTATAACAAGAAGATCAAGAGTTAGACATTCCAAGTCAGAGAACTTATGATGAAGGAGAATTAGAAGAATGTCCCAAATCCAAGTGACAAAGGAAAATTTGAACCCAACTACCATTTGTTATCACAACAAGCTACAAGTCAGGGGCATATTAGTTATCAACACCGAAAGGTGAGCCTCTTCAAGAGCCTATGAACAACTCCCATCTCAAAAAAAATTATGCCTAAATCTTTCAAGGTATAAAACTAAAAATACAAAAAAATAGAAAATTTCATGAAAAAATGGTTACCCTGATGAAAACCTGGTAAACAAGAGTCTTGGTGATAACAAAAAAATAAAAAAACCAAAAAACCAAAAAAAATCAGAAAAAGGATTAAAAACAATAAAGAGAAAAATTGTCAATGGCACTTTGGGAAAGTACCTCAGTGAAAACCTAGCAAAAAGGCGCCTTATGTAAATAAGCACTTTCCATCCACCAAGATCTTTGCTGCTTGTTTTACATAATCCATCCATTATTCTTCATCATCTATCGCATTTCATATCTCCATCCATCATCCATTTGTATCTGCATCATAGCTTGGTCATGTGTTCGTGTCATGATCCCTCATAATACTACTCGGCCCATTCTCAAGGTCAGCCCGTCCTGCCTTTATCGAAGTAGTATATTGTTTCATGCTGGGGGCATGTTCTTATCGGATTAGATTCGTTTATGTTCATGAAATCCCAAAATCAAAATATCCAAAAACATCAAAAAATTAGAAAATCCAAAAACATCATAAAATCGCAAAATCCCAAAACATTCAAAACATATCAAAATCCAAAAACGGGTCATAAAGTTAGTCAAAAAGTCAAAAACAGAGTCATCTTTTCGAACTACGGGTCTTTGAGCCTTGAACGTAGGCAAGGTTGATCTTTGATCATCCCCCAAGACACTTAGGTTAGTCCTTTAGGAGTTTGTCATAATAAACTAGTAATATTCTTCTATATATCCTACTATTGGATATATAGAAGAAGATTACATGGTTGATAAAGATGGAGAACTCAAAGTTTCTCTTGAATATCTTGACAAAGTTGAAGGTGAAAATAACGATCTAAAGGAAAATGTTAATGAAGCAAATGAATGCATCATAAAATTGAGAGAGAAAATCAAGAAATTTAGAGAAAGGAATAAGTTAGTGAGGAGTTGAAACAAGCAAATGAATCCATCACTTGTTTGAAAGTGCAAGTTGAAGAAAATAAAATATTTGAGGAATGTATAAATGCAATAGTGAAAAGTAAATATGATGAATGCATAGGGCTTGAACAAGAAGTGGTAAACTTAATATCATATTTAGAGAAAGCAATAATTCATGAAGATAAATTCAAGACAAGTTCTACAATGCGTGATGAGTTGATTGTAGGTTAGAAAGAATACAAAGACAGGTGGTTTGGAACTTGAAAAGGGTGAAAGCTCAAAAATACATCAAACAGTTAATGCACAAAGAGAATCAATAAACTAGAGAATACTAGAGACAATAAGAACAATGAGAAGATCTAGAATCAAAGAAATAATACTAGAAGACCTCTAGTCAAACAACCAAAATGCTTGAAAAGGTACCCATCTTTCAATGGTATTTATTATTCTTGAAATAAATTTGGACATAGAGCAATTGAATGTAGAATCAAAATGAATCAGAATGTTCCACCCTTTATTGGTCAGTCCTTTACATGTAACAAATTTGGTCATAAAGAAAATGAGTGTAGAAGTCAAATGATGAATACATAAAACAATGGTAGAATGATTAAACCTTTCAATGGTTACTACTATACATGCTATGAATTTGGACACAAAGCTAATCAATGTAGATATAGGATGAATGGAAGGAATGTTGTTCAAAAGAATGTTGTATGTTATAATTGTAGTAAACCTGGACATATTTCTAAGTTTTGCAGAAGCGGAAACATAAGGAAGGATAATCTAGTAAAGAGGAATGAAAAAAATAAAAAAGTTGATCTAGTTGAAGTAAAGAAGGAAATGGAAAATATTTGGAGAAAGAAGGAAGAGATGGAAGACAAGCGATAATTTGTAGCACCCTCCAATGCAAATGTTTCCTCTATAAACTAAATTGAGAGGCATGGTTAGGGGAGGAACTAATGCATATATTTTGTCCCCTAGAAAAGAGGTGTTGAAGCTACACCACAAAGATATGTGATGAAGAACAACATGCTAGATCTATTGGTGAAAATTGTAGAACAAAATATGTCAATAAGGAGATTTGCGAAGCTTGAGAAGTTTTTTGTGTATACAGAAAATGTGTTGCCAACTTTACCGCTTGAAGCATTTATTGAAAATTTTGGTAGATGAAAGGGTTATAAGAAAAATTTCCAATGAAAATTCATTTCAAAAATATTTTGAAGAGAAGCAGAGCAGAGAGAAGTGAATTTAGAGTGCAAAAGGCGATTCAAGGTTCAATGCATCAAAACCCTAATTTTGCAAAGCGAAGTAAAAAGGTATTTAGCAAATCTTGTGTGCCCTAGTTTTCTGAAATACTTGTTCAAAAGAAATTTGAATACATTTTTCAATAGCTAAACCAAAGGTTGTAGAGTTTTTAGAGAAACCTCAACCTAAGTTCAAGAGATATCCCACTAGATCCATAGAAATGACCCATTCGGTGCACTCACACATACCATATGGGGTTTTATCGACTAAGGATGTTCGACCTTATATTAATGCTAAGATGGAAGATAATTCTTCCTCCAAGTTAGGAGATGCTTGGGCGAATGAATTAATAGATGATGATTTCAACCTGAAGCTAGAATACAAAAACCTAGTTGAGAAAAAGTTGGATATATGGCAATGGTTCCCACCTTTCTACTATGATGAAAAATATTGATGTAAATGGCCTTGAGTAGGATTCATGATCAATTTTTTTGGACTGACATGCCCCATATGATAACAAAGGAATTAATAAGGGAAGTCTCACTTTTTCCCAAGATGGACATTTACATCAATATTTTTAACTATATTTTCATCTTTTGAGACCTATAGCAACTAAACCATTAATAATTTGAAGATGATGTGAACTAGTGATTTGTGGAAATTTGTGTGTAGATTCTAAATATATGTTTTTTCAAATTTTCTGAAATAAATCATGAATCTTTCAACATCTCCTTTAATCACTAGTTTTAAACAAAAAACAACATTTTCAAAAAGTAGTGTTTGTGTCGTACAACATAACTTTTTCCCTATAAAGGATTAAATTTTAATTTTTGAAATATAGATTCTCAACATCAATATTTAGGGAAAGGATATTTTTTCATAATTTTTTGTTGCATATAGTTTTTATAAATTAATATTTGAAGCCATTGTAACTATAATTTGGACATATGTGCGTGTCATACAACCTAACTTGTTGTGTATATATGAAAATCCAATTTATTTATTTTGGTATGTGCAGGATCATCATGAAAAAAAAAGGCCCTTAAGAAGTGAAGAATTTAGAAAAATCAAAGTTAGGAAAACTTGACATAAAAATTTGAATAAGTTATCTATATTATTTCAAAAATATGTAAGAATAGAATCTGTAGCAAATTAAATGTAGTTTCTAAACTACTTGGTTTATTTATTTATTTTTAAATATTTGGTGAAATTTTGAAATTTCAATGGAGTAGTACTCAAATTTTAGGGAAAAAATAAGAAGTAGGTGTCTATTTGACCACTCTAACAACAATAAAATGATAATATTTTTTTATAATATTTTAGATATAAGTAGAGGACTCATGTCCCAATGTCATGCATATTTTTTTGTAATTTTTTTTCAAGTAAATAATTAATTATGAATTTTTTATTACAACTTTTAAAAATATAAAAATTGTATGTCCTTCACCTTAACTTGGTCAAAACTTCATTAATTTCATTTTTTTTAATCCTATAGTATGCAAAGCATAGAATGTGATGCATGTTTCAGATTCAAAAAATGTTATACCATTTGAAAGTTATAGATGTTTTTCAATCAGCCTATCAATCAAGACTTTAGTAATTCAAATAGAAAATGAATAATAATTATTTATTAAATTTAAAGTAAATCATAATTTATATTGGTGGAAAGTTGAGAATATCCTTTAAAAACTCTTTTCTTTGATCAATTTTGGGTAAAAGGGTCTAGCCACATACCCATCATATCACCACTTTTTGGCCCATCATGATTCTGCACATACCCTTTTGGGTGAAACAAGGACATCAATAACTAGGGAATGGGTATTTTTTGAATTTTTTTATAATGGTTTACTATTTTTCCACCTCTGCACAACAAAGAGCTTGATGTTCAAAGAAAAACCTATGTTTAGAAAAAAAATGAAAATTAAATACATGATAAAATGAAATATATCAAAACTATACTTTTTGGAAAGCTTGTTTAGAAGGCTACAATCTTGAAAAATATAGTTTTTAAATCACTTTATTTAATCCCTCAAAAGGTAAATAAAATTTTGTGTTTTCCCAACATTTTGATAGGTGTGAAGGAGACTCCATTGTGGGTATGATTTAATACTAGAGGGGTTCTATCCAATGGGGTTTGATCTAAGGGGATTTTATCTATCCCTGTTCAATTAAAACCCTTTAGATGAAGCCTCTCAAGACTTAATTCATTAGTTTTTTTCTAAAAATAGTGATTTCAAGAAAAAATCAGCACGTCCCAAAAGTGAGACACACTATTGTGGCAACACCCCGTGCTAAAATCCATTAAGAATGAAGTAGTAATAGAGAATACTTGAGCTATATATGAAAAAAGGGCCTTGAAAGTGAATTCCATTAGAAACCCTGTTGTTAGATACACCACCACAGTTATTGGATTACAAAGCTTACTTAACAAATAGGGATAACTCTATTTCTCCCACCACAATTAATGTGCCACATGAGATGGTGGTGAATAGTGCTGACTTTGACCTCTATGAGTTTCTTAGGAAACAACTAATAGAGAATATAAGGCTAAAAAAAGAGAAGTATGTATTCAAGTATGGCACTCTGGTCTGTCTACTTTTCTACTTTCTAAAGGAGATTCCAGTGTTTGGAAAGGTAAATTGGTCAAGTGGAAGACCTATTGCATTACAAATTGTAGATGACATGAGGATTCTTGGAGATGTTACATTACAAGATGAAGCACTTGCTACTTTATTTATTATTTTCTAGAAATGAATGTATGAGAGGGAAAGGATTCCAAGGAATATTTTTGAGAAATACAAAAATGAGATCAAATTTCTTGTATATACATATCATTCTATTATGGAGGTAGTGGAACTAAGGACTGCTTGGGTTCCTTAGTTAGGCTATGAGGTAACCAAGGAAAAACTTATTAGATGTGCAAATGTTCTGTTGAAGATTCAAAAGGATGCAAACCAACCAAGGTTTGGAAAATATGAAGAAAAATCCATGGAATAACATTTGAAATAGAAGGAACAAGTGATGAGGAAAAATGTTGACAAGATGGTGGATGTATATGTACAAGAGTTGGGTCTGTCAAAAGAAAAGGTGGAGTATGCAAGAGAAAGAGCTTGAGCAGACAAGAGTGTAGCTGAAGCAATAGGGAGTACTAGAAGATCAGGAAGAATATCTACCACTCCTCCCTTTGCACAAAAGTCCTCCAAGACTTTTCCATCTATTGGAGAGGAAAGAAAATCTACTGGTAATCCTCCAATAAGGGAGAAATCCCCTCCATTAGTGCATGCCACTAAGGTAGAAAGGATGAAGACCACCACCACAAACACCCACTGTTGCCCCTGCAAGAAGAAGATTCAAGCAAAAGGCTATATGGGAAAAGAGTATAGGGATTAATATTAGTGATGAAGAAGAGGAACTGGAAGAAGGACCACAGTTGGTCTGGGGAGGAAGGAAAGAGGCTTCACAAGGTGAAGCTACCACAAAAAGAAAAAGAATTGACATAATTGATATATAGAGTGAAGAAGAAATAGAGAAAGATGTTACACCCTGAGAAATATTACCTATTTTGGTTATAAATTGCTTGAATAAATAAATGTGTTTTATGGATATTTACATGAATATGTTTTATGAATATTTATATGAATATGATTAATGAATCTTGAATGGAATATGATGAATGAATGATCAAGATTCAATTTAATATTTTATAATGTTCTAACCTATGAAATGTATGATGCATATGATTATGTTGTGTTCGGGTAACTATTGTTATGGTGTACCATGTTGACTATAGGAACATAGGTATGTGCAGGATCATCATGGAAAAAATAGGCCCTTAAGTGGCAATGAAAATTAAGGAAAAATCAGAGTTAGGCAACTTGACAAAAAAATTTGAATAAGTTATCTATATTATTTAAAAAATATGTAAGAATAGAATCTATGGAAAATTGAATGTAGTTTCTAAACTACTAGGTTTATTTTTCTAAAAAAAAAATCTATTTGGTGAAAAAAAAATTTCAAAAGTAGTACTTAAATTTTAGGGAAAAAATATGTAGATGCTTGTCTAACCACCCTAACCATAATAAAATGATAATTATTTTTTATAAGATTTTAGATATAAGTAGAGGACTCGCATCTAGATGTGATGCATATTTTTTTGTAATTTTTTTCCAATTAAATAATTAATTATGTTTTTTTTATTATAAATTTTAAAAAATATAAAAACACGAATGTTTGACCACCTTAACTTGGTCAAAACTTCATGAAATTCATTTTTTTTAATCCTATAGTATGTGAAGCATAGAATGCGACTCACATTTTGGATTCAAAAAATGTGATACTATTTGAAAGATATAGATGTTTTTCAATCAGGCTATCAATCAAGACTTTACTCATAATTCTAATAGAAAATGAATAGTAATTATTTATTGGATTCAAACTAAAGAATAATTTATATTGGTGGAAAGTTGAGAAGCTCCTTTACAAACCCTTTTCATTTCATCAATTTTTGGTAAAAAAAGTTGTCAGCCACATAGGCGAAGTTTGGAAAAGCAAGGTAAGTTGTTAAACATGTTTTTTGTGTTGACTTCTTAGGATTGGCAGGTCCGAACCAAAATCCAAAGTAAGCCCAAATCTAATCCTTAGGCATTAAATTTTGTGTCAGACATATCAGATATTGAATTTAAATTGGATATCTGATTTGAATCCAATTTTCCAATTTGAATCTAATATCCGATATGTTATATATAGAGTTGCAAAAATGTTATACAATTTATAATATATGATTTTAAAAATGCAATAAATTTTATAATTTAATATATAATATACAATATAGTTTATAATGTAATAAGTAGTATAAAATTTATGATAATGTCTTATCAAATTATATATTTAATATATAATATATTATATTATTACGTATAATATTTAATTATTATTTCAATATTTTAGTTAATGTATAAATATTTATATATATTTATATATATATATATATATATATATATATATATATATATATATATATATATATATATTTTACTAAATATATGTGCCACAAATACATCTCTTCCTCTCTCTCATCTCTCCCCCAAATTCTGCACCAATCACTCTTTATTCCCTCTCCCTCTACCCCAACCCTAAAACCCTCCCCAAACTCCCACCTCATCACTCTCTCCAAGTTAAGATCTTAAAAAAGATTTGATTTTGATGATCTGATTTAAAGATCGATTTTGATTGATCTGATTTGATCTGATGGATTTGATTTTGATTTCGATTTCTCGGCGGATTTGTCGATTGATTTTTCGATTGATGATCTGCTGATTTGATTTCGATTTCTCGATTTGATTTTGATCTCGATGTCGATCGACTTTGATGCTTTTGATGTTGATTTGATTGATGGATCGCTCGATTTGTTGATCTGTTTGATGATTTTGATTGCCGATTTTGATGTTGATTTCGATGTTTGATTTGATGTTGATGTTTGATGTTCTCGATTCGCAAAATGATTTTGCCGGATGCCGATCTGATGTTGATCTGATTTTGATCGGCAGTTGATGCCGATCTGCTTTGACGATCTGCGCCGATTTTGATTGCCGATTTTGATGCTGATTTGATTTTCGATGATTTGATGATTTTTTTCGATTGGCTGATTTTGACTTTTTCCTGATGCCGGATCCTGACGCCGGATCTCGCTCGATTTCTTTCGGATCTTGCCGGATTTTTGATTTCGATGCCGATCTCTTTGATGCCGATCTTTGATGCTGATTTCATGATGATTTCGGATCTTTTGATGATTTCTGATTTTCGACGGATGACCCTGACCTCGGATCTGATTTGACCCTGGATGAATCCTGAACGATCTGGATCCTGATTTGAGATTTAACTGATCCCACGTTTAAACCCTCTACTATATATCCTTAACCCTTAACCCTTAAACCCTTTACCATCTACCATTAACCCTTAGGTCTATGTGTACAAAAATTGTATATCTGATTCAAAGGGAATATCCAATTTGAATCAGATATCTGATTTCTAGAACTAAAATCATACTGTTATAAAACATTTTAAAACAAATTCAAATTAGATATCAGATTGTATCGAATATCAGATTATAACAGATATCAGATTTTTGGGCCATAGAAAAACCCCATGTGGGTCATTTTGTGCATTCCAACGGACCCTACATTCTATTTGTATGCTTTGCAAGTGACAAACGCGGAGTTCCAGACAAGAAGAGACAAAGATCAAATTTTTGGAGCATCTTCTACTCAAATTTGTCATAAGCAATGATTTTTTAGCATCTTTTATGAGTTATAATGGGGAGTAACAACCGTTGAAATAAAAATGTAAGAGAAAGCTTACAAAAGAACAAATTAAAGCATATAGACAAAGAGACAGAGAAGGTCCTAGGAAGAGAAGACAAGGTATGTTAAATTGGTGGACCTGGCCCCTATGGTCTTTCAAGTGAAGAGGAAATTGAATATGTTCAAGGTGAAAATATCCAAGGTGAAAATATTGGAATTGAACATGTTGAACATGATATTCAAATTGGGAATGAAAATATTGAATTTGATAATGAAAATGTTCAAGGTGAAAATGTTGGATTTGAAGATGTTGAACATGATATTCAAATTGGGAATGAAAATATTGAAATTGATAATGAAAATGTTCAAGGTGAAAATGTTGGATTTGAAGATGTTGAGCATGATATTAAAATTGGGAATGAAATTGTTCAAATTGATATTGAAAATGTTCATGGTTAAATTGTTGGAAATGAAGACTTTGAACATAATATTGAAGCAATTGTAAATTATGTTTCACCAGATTACATGAGAAATGAAGAAACTTGTGTGGAAGAAGACATATTCCAAATTCAAGACCTTCAAGAACCCCTAAATGGTTACTTGAAATTGATGAGAACATTATAAACAATTTTGAAGGTAGGAGATCAACATGAATTGTTCGGTTGTGGGCTAGAATACTTTTCAACCAATATTTTCACAATAAGACATTGACTGAGCAATGCCAAATTTTTGTGCAATTGCTAAAGATGCAAAAGATGATACCTTTTCTAGCCAAATTGAAGATTTGTGTGAACAAGAAGACCGAAAAAATTATATTATTGTCAAAAATATATTTAATTCTCTCAAGTCTATTGGAAAAAATAATAAGGAAAAGGATAAGAGAGTTGCAAAGAGTCATTACAACTACCCTAGTAAGTCATCAATTGAAAAAGGCTCACTTTATGAGACAAAATTGTATTGATTTTGACATAAATCATAAAAAATTGGATAGAATATTTGCAAGAAGAGAAAGAATAGATGATCCTCTTCAAAATGATACATGGGCTTTTTCTAGGAGGCTTCCATGTGTTGATAAGAAGCTAACCGATAATGTAAAGCAGGTAGTTCAGCAATTTTGGCATGATAACTCTAGAGTATCACCCAATGCAAAGTATGTTTTAAAGTTAAGAATTGGAAATTGAGACCGTACACCGTATCCTAAACACTTATTGGAACCAAGCCAAACAATGTTGATGAAAAAAGTTATTGAAACACATCCAAATATGGAAATCTCGCAAAGGAATTTTGAAGGTTTGAAACCATTTTATTGTGTGCCTCTTAAGATTCATAATACTTGTTGCAAATACCATGTTTAGTTTTCAATGTACCATCAAGCTATTATGCTATATCCATTTTACTTTGCATACTAATGAAATTTTGCAGGAGTGTAATGCAATGCATCTTCTGAAATCATCAAGGGACTTGCTAGATCTATTTTTATGTTATAGAGATGATGGTTGATTTTTCTATAGAAATGATTGTTTAAATGTGAAGTGCTCACAATGTGGTGGCTTGTCAAAGTTTGTTCAATGTTTTCATGAGAGTTCTGAACATGAATTTGGAAATAAGCTTGTTGAGAAAAAGAGGTATGATATAAATAAATATACTTTGCAGAGTGGAGGTGAAGGTTCTATTTGTGAGTTGGTTACAAAAGAATGCAGTGTTGCTGATTTTATTTCAGATTTTAAGGACAATCTTTTCTACAAGTATGCAAGGCATAGTCATAGGTCTCAGTGGTTGGATCAAAAATTTAGGATGTGTAAGGACTCTTTTCCAATTGGAACTATTATATCAGTGGTTGATTTTGCAGAAAACTACACATTGCAACCACAAAACGAGGTACAATCTCAATATTACAATTCCATTCAGATTGCTTTTTTTTCCACATAACATTTAGACATGCACTTGATAGTACAGAGGATGATCGAATTATAATCAAAGAGTATCATTTTTATCTGAGTGATGATAGATCTCACTTGTCTAATTATTTCCAACATTGTTTTGAGACTTTTTTTGAGTTCTTGCAGGAGCATGATATAGCACTGGGCTGACATCTCATTTGGTCAGATAATTGCACAAGTCAATTCAAGAATGCTTGTATGTTTTATTGGTTGAGTAGAATGCATATAGACAGGGTTCTACCTCATATTTGGAGTTTTTTTGAAGTTGTACATGGGAAAGAGGAGCATGATGGATCCAGTGTATGCATAAAGAGATCTCTAGTTAAGGAGCAATTGAAGATTTCAGGAGAAAAATTCAACAATATATGTTCTATTGTTGATTGGTGTAGTTCAATATTGTCACAAGGAGTGACACTTGATTCAACAGTGCATAGATTCTTTTGGTTGGTTGAGGAGGGTACAGTGGGAGGAAGATTGGATTGTCATGCAATCAAAGATTCTTCAAAGATACATGCATTTTGAAGCTCAGATGCAGGCACATGGACCATTTGAACACAAGAGTTGGCTTTTTTTTGTTAGATTTATATTCAAGGTGAGTGAGATCAATGCAAGTCAAGTGAGTGGGTGGATACATGGGTTCCATAGTATCTAACTCCTTTATCTCAAGCAATATCCATGACAAATGAAACAATGTAAAGTTCAATTGATTACAATCAACTTTCAGATCTACTATAGCAAGGACATTTTTTTGCATTTGTTGCACCATAGGTGAATGAAGAGAGATTAGACTATTGGTTGGCTTGATGTGTGTGGGTAAAGCGAAAGCTAACACAACCGATGGAAGATGATGATGGTTTTGTGTATCCCACAGGTTTAGTTGTGGTTGCAAGAACTTGGTTGTGAACATACATGATTAGAAAGAATGGCATACCTTTATTTGAAGACTACGAGAAACACAAAACCATTCTCAGGTATTCACACCTTGTCATAGCAACAAATGTTAAGTTGTTGAAGCATCATGCTAGACCAAAGACAAAACAACTATGGACACTTAGTAATGTTGATCATGAAGCAATATTGGATACTCTTAATCAAAGAGATGACCCTTCAAGCACACTTGAATAACATTTTCAAGAATGAAAGGAAAAATTCTTACGTTCATTATGCTTAAGTTCATTAGTGTTTATTTAATACTAATATTTTGTATACTATTGCAATGTAGGTGTCTTTAATAGTGATATTTTGCATGCACTTTTACAATATTTTTGGCATGATTGATTATGGACCTGCTGCAACAATAGCTAGTTTTGATCCTTTTGGAGAGGTATATGATAGATTAGAACAATATAGATTTGTTATTCTAAGCATCTTTGTTAGTCTAAGAACAATATAGATAGATTAGAAAAATATAGATTTGTTATTCTAAGCATCTTTTATAGTTTGCATCACCAATTCATCATCATTTAGGTTGTTTAGATTAATATAGATTTGTTAGTCTAAGCATCTTTTCTATTGTGACAATATAGATTACTCATTTTCCCACTTTTACGATATTCCTAGCATGATTGATCATGGACCTACATAGATTTGTTATTCTAAGCATCTTTGTTAGTCTAAGAACAATATAGATAGATTATAAAAATATAGATTTGTTATTATAAGCATCTTTTATAGTTTGCATCACCAATTCATCATCATTCAGGTTGTTTAGATTAATATAGATTTGTTAGTCTAAGCATCTTTTCTATTGTGACAATATAGATTTCTCATTTTCCCACTTTTGCGATATTCCTAGCATGATTGATCATGGACCTACTACAACAATAGCCAGCTTTGATCCTTTTGAAGAGCTATGTGACAAATTACAACAATATAGATTGGCTATTCTAAGTGTCTTTTATTGTTTGCATTACCATCTCATCATATTTTGTGTCATTTAAAATAATATAGATTGGTTATTCTAAGCTACCTTGATGGTTTGTACAAGTTCTTATTAGTCTGGAACATGAACATACTACTATTGTGGAAGACTATTCCCTGAATGCCTCCAATAGGAAAATTTTGTAAAATTTGAATTTTCAAATGTGAAACAATGTAAAAAGGTCATAACTGTGTATGGGCATAATCTATATCTAGTGATGTTTTTTGAAATATTGGTCAAATGTTTGGCATTGTATAAAGGGTATGTTTAAATGTAAAGGGGTTTGTATTTTGGAAACTCATAGTTTGAATTAGTCATATTATAGGTGTATGCTTTGTTATTGTTATTGGGACAATTCTATAATAACTTTTTGTACTTAATCAAGCTACAACTGAAGGTTTTCTTCCTTGTTCTTTCCTGTCGGTATGCTCATTTGAAACAGGTTTTGTAATATTTCCTATTTATATATAATAAATTACATTGGCTTGCCATGTTTTCTCCTCAAATCCAACTTGGGTGCAACTTCATTTTTAACAACTTTCATGAGGTTTTTGAGGAAATCAATGTTTCCAACCTTGACACACCCTATAAACTCATCAAACACATCTATTAGGACCTACACAAGCTTGATCCAACCTTAAATCTTGCTGCCTCCACATTACATTGACATTAGCAAGTTGTAACCACCATTTTTCACCTAATTTCACTCATTTTTGCCATGGATGGCAGCTCACCAACTCAAGTACAGATGCTTCTAGCTCTCTAAACCCACATAGTCACCTTATACAGTCCTAATAAAATCTACCATGGCCATACCATCCAGCTACAGACCATGCAATAGATGGTATGGCCTTTTAGCACTTCAGACTCTTAAGGGAAATTGTCGGTCCAATGTAGCTCAAAGTGATTCGAAATATTTGGGTGCAAAATAGGACCATCCCTAGTGTAAATGTACCAATCCGGACATTTTGGAATAGTCAATTTGATCGTATGAGCTGCAAAATGAAAGTTGCACCACTTTGCAACTTTACCCTACTTGCATCTGACAACTTTTCCCTCAACTGAAAACTTGTCACCATGGGTAAACACCTCTGAGATAGAAAAAACCAAGAGAGGTTATTGTAGATGGGTCAAACATGATCCCATAGCCTCAAACAAAGAGTCTTTAAATGTCACGGTATCTAAGAAATATCCCTTCAAAGATTGTTGCCTTTTAGTAGTTTGGACTCTTAAGGGAAATTGCCAATCCAATGTAGCTTGGAGTGATTTAGCATATTTGGGTGCAAAAGAAGACCAACCCTAGTGTAAACATACCCATCTGGATATGTTGGAATAGTTCATTTGGTCATATGATTTTTTGAATGAAAGTTGCACCACTTTGCAACTTTACACTACTTGCATCTGACAACTTTTCTCTCTTCTGCTAATCATCCTGATGATGGATCATGGAGTATGATCCGAAACATTGATGATATAAAAATTACACACAATTTTTTCCTAAAATCTTGCATACTCACATCATGGACTATGGAAACAAAATGTTATTAACTTTTCCCTCAACTGAAAACTTGCCACCACGGGAAAATGCCTCCAAGATAGAAAAAACCAAGAGAGGTTATTGTAGAGGGGCCCAACACAATATCATGGCCTAAAAAAAAAAATTTGTAGGCATCACAGTTTATGAGAAACAATCTGTCAAAGATTTTCCCTTTTGTACTTTGGACTCTTAAGGGATTTCGTTGATTGAACGTAGCCCGAACTGCTTCATCCTGTTTGGGTACAAAAGGGGACCATACCTAACCTAAATTTAACCATCCAGACATGATGGCATAGTCGGTTAGGTCATACGAGTTGTAGAGCAATATTTATTTATGCACTTACAATTAGTTTTTGGCCTCCAACTGAACTCGAATGTTGATTTTTGTGTGAAAAAAATCCATGACACCATAGCTTGTTGCTTTCTTTTTTATGGAAACTAGTGGGCAGCAGAGTTAACTTCTTCATAGGTTTAGCATTTGAGATTGCAAGAAGACATCAAAATGGCTAGTGTACTAAATAAATTCTTATACTTTCTAAAGAATGTTGATAACTCTACTCAATTGGCTTCTTTTTTTAAAAATCATACAAATTGAACCTTGACATCAATAGACTTTTTCTATCAAGCTACCACAATTCAAGTTTCAACGATGAATATTTATCATGCATGTTATAAATGGCATTCAAGTTTATGGTGGTTTTTTTTGTTTATATCATGTTATGTGATATTCTAATCCTAATTCATACTTCTATGCTACATATATATATATATATATATATATTTTATTTATTTATTTTTTTTACATGTTTTTTTTACTAATGAACCCAAAATGAATCGAACCACCCCAAAAAAAATTTTGTCGAACTGGCAAACCAAAACCTCGAACCCTAACCCAAACAGGTAACTTACTTTGTAAGCCAGTTATTGGGAGTTGGTCGGTTGTTTTGTGTGGGGGAGAGTCTTAAAAAAGGTTGAGGAATTCATTTTGGGGATTGATAAATGTAATTTTGTGAAGAATCAATAAGATCATATTGAGTTACTTAGCAAAAATTGTGGTTTCTACAGAAAAAAAATATGTGTTTTCTCCATTGTTTGACCCCTACACAAAAATTAAACAACTACATACTATGTGGAATAAGGGGGAAGCAAGCCTGAGATCCCCTTAAAGTTGGTTTGAGTGCTTTATTTTCATTTTTTGTAAGTTTTGTGCCAAGTTTTCTCAGGGCAGGTAGTGAACCCAAATTTTGCATTTTGAGTAAATTATGAATTATTGAATCCCTCCACCTACTATACCTTTCATGTGGCTTCATGGAGAGGTTGTGTACAATATGATTTGAATGTGTGCGGGTCCATTTAAGGAATGGGTAATGATTTGTGAGTCTTGGAGTTGCTATCCTAAGCAAATCATTGCTTAAATTGCATGAAAATGGAGATTTTAGACTAGGGTTTGTTAAAATCAATGAGAGTGGGGGAATATCTTTAATTTTTAAGCATATTGGGGTCATAATAGAGGTTTCTAAGTTGGTGGCATGGTCAGGGGAGTTGTGCATGTGGTACTTTCAATAAACCCTATCCATTTGCATGGTAAACAGATGGTTTCATGGGACAACCTACTAAATGACCTATAGGTGTAGAATAATATTAGAATTTGTTGTTTTATGACACAAATCAAGATTTTTTGGGGTGTTCTTTTGAAGATCAAGTGTTTAAAGGGAACTCACTTTGTGAAAGGGGGCTAATTCACTAGCCTAGGATAAGTGTATGTTATTGGTTCTCAAATTTGGTCCAAAGGAGTCAAGGGTAGTTTTCACATATGTTTTCACCCCCACTCTGCATCAATCCATAGCTTGTTTGAAAGCACTTGTTTTAGGATTTTAGCCATAACAACAAGCCAGTGAATTGTTTGATAAAAATATTTGGTACACATGTATGAAAAATGTGGTAGCATAGACAAGGCAGTGAACTATTTGAAAAAATGCCTCAAAGAAATGTCGTAAAAACTACAAGCAAATGCAATTGATAGCTACTCCTAGTTATTAGTTATGTAATGTAAATTAATTGCATAACTTCTTAGGTTGACTTTGTAAAAACTATATTGTAATTGATTTTTTTTCATCTATCAACATCTAGTTGTTAGTTATGCAATGTGAAGTAATGCTTTGAGTTTGAAAGATGTGCAATGCAATGTAATCAGTGATATGAATATAAACTACATAATACAACCATTCTTTTTTATGCTATTGTACATTGATATTTAACCATTGCTCACTTGATTAAATTTTCAAAGATTTTAATCATGCACATGAGGAAGAAATTAAATTTTGATTATTAACTTCTATATATCAAATTATCCAATAAACTTACAAAATTTTACAAAATGTGGCATATGCCATCTCGATGTCTATTAAAAATTTACATGCCAAAATGTCTATCTCATCCTAAACTACTGGTGGATCATCAAAATGGAGTCTCTTTGAAGCACTCGTTGGCTCTGAAGGTAGCTGCATAAGAAAAAATCAAACCATAACTGAGATTTGTTATACTATATGATTTAAAATTGAATAATTAACATCAAAATAAATATACATTGAATTATAATTGAACTCTAAAATTGAAATCTTGATTACTTGAAATATTTGTCTCTTCAAAGGGTCAGGAGTCCTAGAATATACCCCTCTCAAAGAACCGACCAAACCAACTTTTGTAATGTCAATATCTATATGTGAAAAAAAACATAAAATTGAACCAATTTAGCATACAATTGTTAGTAATAGGAACATATAATTACCAAGGTATGAGCACGATCATGATGGGCCAAAAAGTGGTGATATGATGGGTATTTGTAGGGCATGTAGCTAACGACTTTTTTTTACCCAAAATTGATGAAACAAAAAGGGTTTTTAAAGGAGATTCTCAGCTTTCCACCAATATAAATTATGCTTTATTTTGAATTTAATAAATAATTATTATTAATTTTCTATTTGAATTATGACTAAAGTCCTGATTGATAGGCTGATTGAAAAACATTCCCTGAAATTTAAGTGCTACTACATTGAAATTTCAAATTTTCACCAAATAGAATTTTTTTTCTTTTAAACAAACCTAGTAGTTTAGAAACTACATTCAATTTGCTACAGATTCTATTCTTACATATTTTTGAAATAATATAGATAACTTATTTAATTTTTTATGTCAAGTTGCCTAACTTTGATTTTCCTCATTTTTTTGCCACTTAAGGGCCTATTTTTTTCATGATGATCCTACACATACCCACCAAACATAAAATAAAATAAAGACACCTCTTTAGGCTAATATTTTTCTTTATCTCCTTTAGGTGTTTTGACACCTCATCCTTGAGGTGTTTCAACACCTACTCCTTGAAGTGTTCCAATACCTACTCCTTCAGGCGTAGTGGAAATTGTCAACGACATATAGCTCATAACTGCTTGTACATAAAAATGACAAGTACATATGAAACTACCATTATATGTCGATGTATGTATAATCAATATAAGATCTTAAAAATCTTAATTCAATCGAATTTGAGTTCATTTACCTTCCCCTTATCTAACATTGCACTTCCATAATCTAGACAAGGCTGCACCTCGCTCGCACTAGGTATTTCCTACAAGAGGAAAATAAGATAAACATATAAGTTATTATATAATTTCATTAATGACAATTCAAATGACAAGCAAGTATTTAATAAAAAAATGTAAACGAGTGAGTACAAAAATATATATTGTGTGTGTGTCGAGGCCAAATGAAATGGCCCTAAGGGTGCTATCAGTCACCTGTGTGAGCTCCTCCTCAAACATCAACTATTAAATAGACCATGTAAATAAATATTAGTACTTTATAAATTATCTCTTATTAATATTCATTTAAAAAAAAAATGCAAGTTATGAATTTGCACCTTAAATCTTACTTGTGTCACTATTCCAATGTCCCCCTCTCTAGCAAGAGAGGACTCTATAGGGTGCACTCCACTCCCCTGCGTCTGATCTATAATGTCCACATCATGGAGGTCATAATTAGAAGTGTCCAAGGGATGCTCGACAGGCTGTACAAAAGAACCCAAGAATATCTGGTAGCACATAGAGTAAGTATGTGGCACAAAAATGTGTGGACCTGATGAGGATGATACAAAAACACTCAATCCATTGCCAACATCACCAGAATGTGGCTGAGCTCCTATAGAAGCATGTGAAACCAAAAGACCACTCAAAGAGTTAATAGCCTAGATAGTTTGTGTGGTCGCACCCTGCATAATATCTGGATGATATACTAGAAGTGGCAGAGGAAGGGGAGGAGGGGGAACATATGGGCGCAGGACTACTCTAACTGCCCCTGGTATATCTTGGGGCATACCTCCACCAATGCCCTGGAAGGGTTTAATGTCAAATTAATTGACATGATTCCCTAACACAAACTCAACATATAATTTTTTAATAAAGTAAAATGGTATATCACAACTGTTGTTCTTTGGTTTATAAAAAACCCTACACCAACAATCCCAAAATTTATCTACAATGTCCCTATGTGTGTACCAACTAAAATCTTGGTTTGAGAATTGCTTTGGAGCAATGTACTGACACCCAAGCCACAAAAGTCAACTCAGCATTTTCACATTTTTGGGTTGATAAAAAATGTATTTTTTTCCCCATTGCCACTTTTTGGCCCATCATGATCCTGCACATACCCACATGTTCGATCCTCTAGAAGAGAGGGGAAGTATCACTTAGGAGAAGAACTTGGTCTAGTAACCCTTAACAAGCCTAACTAAGCATTCACACACTCACGTCCTAGTTGGTCATAGAGAGTCAAGTCATTTTTTGGGAAAGGTAAGTAATCTTTGTTGTGAATGATGTGATTGAGAATTGTAATTAAGTCTTGATGTCATGTGTCAATCTTTCCTTGTATACTTATTGTGGTATCGATGAGATATATGCATAAAATTTATATATATGTATATGTGTACATGTCTATGGTAGACTCATACATGTGAATGAATACGTACATGGTATGAGTATACATAGGTAGATGTACCTATGCATGCTCATGGACAGATTACCCATATGCATGGGAATACCAATTTCACTAAATGGATATATATATATATATGCATCCCATGTATGTATGTCAATCGATGGAATTGTATGTATGGGTGATTTATAAATATATTGAAATGGAATTACGTATATATATATGTTGTATGTGTGTGTGTGTAATGTTATAGTAACATATATGTGTGTGTGTGTGTAATATTATTCTTATATTTATATATTATATAAATATGTTTGTTAATGTATTTGGTAAACCTTATAAAATGAATATATATATATATATATATATATATATATATATATTGATATATATACATATATGATGTATATATATACTATGAAAGATAAGTATGTTTATATATGTTAAATAAAGTTATTGATATAAACATCAAGTGCATAAGATAGCATCGATTATTATTGTTAACAATATGCAGCAAGGTACATATTATATCATGTGGCACATAAAGCTTAAAGCATAGCTTTAAGTGGAATAAAGCCAACACATAGAGTTTATTATGACCAATTCAAACACATAGCATGTAGGAATTCTTGTTGTTGTGTAAAACGTTTTAGAAGGGAATTAAATGTTGTTTGAAACATGGTAATATGTCAACAAGTGTCATGAAGGTGGTGCTAAATACCAAAGGTGGCACCATATTTTCTAGTGTTTGGGAGTTAAAAGAAGTCTTTTGAATGTGTATAAACCTACAAATAGAGTATAGACTTAGTCAAGTGTAAACTTGGCAACATTTTGCAATGAAATTCGAATTAGGAAATTTATGTTGAGTTTGTTGTCTCAAATATCAAGTCGACATTTAAATGGTGAGGACTGTGATGTGTTGCAAACCTATGAGTTTGACTAATGAGTCATTGCATGAGGTTAGAAAGGTGGCAGAAATACCAACTTGTTTGTAGCCTTCATTTGCTCACAAATTAGTATAAATAGTGGTGCTCATTCTACCAATTGTTACACTTATCATTCTGATTAACTTGATGCTATTTTTTTGTGAGTTGAGAGTTATTTTGGTATTTCATATTTGTGATTATTGTGAGAATTAGAGAGAAGTTAGAAAAGGGAATTTTAAGTTGATCTTGAAGGAGGTATCAAGCAAGCTTGACGATTCATACTAGGAGGAGTTTAACCAATTAGACAATTATACAGGCATGCTAGTTTCTATACCTTTGTGTTTATGTTGGAAATGATAAATTAGTTTATTTACTATGTTGGAAAAAGAGTGTTTTTGAATGTGTTGTGGTGTTTGTTTGAGATTTCTTGTTTTGTGGTTATTCCATATGTTGTATAACCTTTCTTATTATTTATGTTTTAATGTACCCTATATATGGGAGTTTATTTGAATGCAAAATATTTATACTAGATATGTAGTTATCATCACTATATATAGGATGTCTATACTAGACTTATGTAGCATTATGCAAGAAGTTTCTATAATCTCTTTGGTAGTATAGCTATTTTTATTATGTGATATTATGTGGGTTATACCTTGGATTTGTCTGATCCATGGGAAAGGGGGTAACCTAGATGTAGAGTATAATGGTCATTTTAATCCAAATCAATCTAGGAAGGTGGGTGAATGTGTGACATCCATTCTAAGTTAAAGGTGATGGAAACTTTGATCAAAGTAGTGTAAGTAGCCACTGCTTACACTTTCAATTTCACTATGATTTGATATTACGTACTAGACAAGGGATGTTCATACATGTAAGTTGTAACCAGTATATGTCAGTCTAGAAATGTATAGGACACAATACCAAGCTCAAAAAAGGCTACTATTATGAGGTCACCAAACCAATCTCTTTGTCAAAGGGTAGGGCTGTCTTACCAATTAGGTAGATGTGTGGGGGACTGCAGTAAGTCCATGGTTGGTGGAAAATTTCTTGAGTTATGCTTCTCCTCATCAATTGATGGCCAAGGTTTGAGGGGGATTTCTTGGACTATTGTACTTTATATATTTTGTAAGCGTGTTTAAGCTATGTATGTAACTTATATCCATCTCTATTGAAATTGTAAATATGAAATTTCATATGGAAATTATGTATCATCATTATTTGAATGAATGAAAGGAATTATTTTGTATGCTATGGGAAAGTTTGAAATATGTTTCAAATGTGCATTTATTATTCAAAGGAAAAGAAGAATTTTATTGCTCTTAATGGGTAGATGCATAAACTATTCACTTGTGGGTAAAAAATTGGAATAAACACTATGTAGAACAATGGGCATGCTAAAAAAGAGAAAGGGGCATTCAAAATTTAGATGAGAGAAAAGGAGAAGAAGGAGAAAGAAACAAGTCAAAACAATAAATCTTCGATGAAGGTCAAGAAGTAGAAATAATAGGAAAGACCTCATTCCCCAATGAAGTTAGAGGCATTGTTTAACAGTATTGTGTAGAATGACATGTTGAAGGAAACTACAGAGATTTACAAGGAATCAAATGAGGTGAAAAAGGTTACCATTCTTGAGGCTATTGTCAAGTACATTGTGGTACTTGAAGCATATTTGAAGAATATCAGGAAGGATATTCTTGATTATGTATGAAACATCCTACTAAAAAGAAGAGAAGAAGCTATAATGGAACATGAAACACTAAAAGATGAAGCCTTGGAAATAGTTGGTGCTAGACTTTCAAAAGATGACAAGGCCACATTTTTCACTATATACAAGGAAATGAGAAATAAGCAAAGAATCAAAGTTGTTATGGGAAAAGACCAAAGTGACTTGGAAAGAATCCAAAAAGATATCAATGAAAAATTTGAGGAGATTGTTCAAAAGCTAGGATTGCTTCCAGTGACTGAAGAAGTGAATGATGAACCCAATGTAGAAATACACACTAATGATTCTCAACATGAGGAGGATATGGATGAAGAAGTTGCAATAGATAACACCCCTCTGGAAGTGGAGGATATCAAAGAAGAAAATAAAGAAGAGGCAATGATCAGAGAAGACATTGTGAAGGAAAATATCACAATCACTCCTCCAATACAAAATATTGAAGCCCCTCATCCAGTAAGCACAAATAATACTAAAGAATTGAACTCTAAAAGGGCTAATTATGAAAATGTTAATGCAGAACATGAAGCAGAAAAATTTGATGATGGAGAAAAGGTTGTTGATGAGGAAGGTGAAGAGCATGGTAATGAAGACAAAGAGAATGAAGAGAAGGAAGAAGAGAATAAATAAGAAGAAGAAAACAAAGACAAGGATGCATCTAGAAATGCTGAAAAGGATGAAACAACTAACTTCAAAAAGACTATAGAAGATAAGGATAAGGTTGTGGAGACTACAAAGTCTCTTGGTGAATCATCCAGATCCTCTTGAGATTCTCTGAGAAATTTATTAATTGTTCAGCCCAGCTTTCAACCTATTGTGTCCTCTCAATTGCTACAACTGCCAATGAGTTAAGGCAATGTTGATTTGAACAAGATCTCTCCTATTCACAACTTACAACTAGGGGACTTGTTCCATACATCCACAATAATGGAGATAATTGAAACCCATAAAAAGAAGGGAGAACTTATGGGAAAGGTAGTGAAAGTATTTCAAGAGATCATACTTGGATCACATGTGCATATCACACTCTCCGATGTTGAAAATTTTAAGCTTTTAATTGATTCATTCAAATCTTAGCCATTTGGACTTAAGGAAGAGGCTAAGAAGGAAGTGGAAAAGAGAATGAGTGATAAGAAAATAATGGAGATGATAGAGAAATCTATTGATGCACACAAGAAATTCTGAGAATAATGGAGATGATACAAAAATCTACTATTGCAAACACCAAATTCTCTAAAATATTGAAAGATGCTGAAAATAATGTAGACAAGGTGAAGGAATTATTGCAATATGGCATGAAGTAACCTGGAGCCACATCGAACATAATGAAGGTTATGAAAGAGCATCCCTGGTTGTAAAGCAATCATGTATCAACTAAAATAATTACTTTCTTGCATTGCATCTAGTAGCAATTTTAGTATTTCATTCAAAATTTTACCACATCATTGTTTCTTAGCTCATGAAGAAATATATAGCATCTACACATTGAAATCTACTACATATCCAGATTTCACACCATTTTCATTTTTCTACCAAAAGTTATCACTCTCATAATTTTAATTTGTTACTAGTCAGAGCATTTGGGGCCTACTTGGTCCAATTTCTTAGTGCAAACCTATTCTAGATCATGTGGAGCTTAATGAAATGCCTTACAAGCACCTTGGTTTCATTAGGACTTATCTTAGAGATCCACAAGTCTTGTCTTTTCGCATGGAGTTAGTTTTAATATTTTGAGGTCCACATTCATAATTGATCATTCTTTGGGTTATTTACCCTTGTGGTCAATGTGGACCTATATTGGAGCTTGCGAAGCATATTTATAAGCATTGTAATTCATTATAGATCATCGATAGTTTTAGGATAAGATTCAAGTTGTTTCTTTTTTGCATAAACCCTTCGAGGGCATGTAATAAGTTTTGTTGGCCAGTTATATTGTTGAAAGCCCTTGAGGCCAGGCCTGTGAGCCCTGGATATTTTCCCATGAGGCATTTGTTGCATATAAGATTGTTGATTCAATGAGATTTCATCTTTGCATGTCAAATTTTTATGTTATTTCCATTTTGTTGACTCATTGTTGGATGGTTCAAAGTGTTCCTTCTAAAACCCTCCTACTGTGACTACACCAAGTGGTATCAGAGTGAGTTTTCTATTCTTGAAGGAATTCCTTGAGGTGAACCAATAACCAACTTGAGGAATACTACATTTTTTTTCAACTGATCATTTATTGTGAGGATATTGAAACCCTTGTATCCAAATCATCAAATTGAGGCAGTTACATTGATTCGAGGGGAGATATGCCACCAAGGAGAGTGCATGTTATAGAAAATGTTGCTAGAAGAATGGATGAAATGTTGGATATGATGCGTGAGATGTAAGTTAGGTTAGATGATGTTGAAGAAGACCGAAGTTGAGGCCTAAACCCTAGCCAAAATGATGAAAGTGATGATGAAGTAGAACATGTGAGTCACATTGCAAAAACCTAATAAGAAGAAAAAGAATCTGATCAAGTCAAAATGTTGAAAGAAATTTCAAAGATTGGAAAGCGGCCTAGAGTTGAAATTTAAAATTATGCAAGAAATTTGAATTTGGAAGAATTAATTGATTGGATCAATGAAAAGGAAGAATAATTTGAATATGAAGAAATTGAAGATCCAAAAAGAGTCAGATTTGTGAAGACAAAGTTGAAAGGACATGTTTTACTATGGTGGAAATAAGTTCAATTAGACTAAAATAGAGGAGGCAAAGAAAGAATCATCAAGTGGGATAGAATGGTGACAAAGCTAAGGAATCAGTTCATACCAACAGACTATGAGCTTGAATTATTGAAGAGATTGTAGAACCTAAGACAAAAAGAAAGATCTATAAAGGATTACACTAAAGAATTCCATAAGATGACAATCATAACCAGTCATAGTGAAGCAAGAAAAGAAAAGGTTGCTACATATATCAATGGACTGAGAACAAACATTCAAATAGAATTGAGCTTGGTAAAGAAGACATCTATTGAAGAAGCTAAACAAGAAATTTGAAAAAAGGCAGAGAAGTGCAAGAGGAATATTTTATAAGAGTGGACCCCAGTCTGGAGAAAGAAGAACCTATGTGGAGGAGAACAAAGATCCAAAACCCTACCGGAGTGAAGAAAAGGATGCTAAGCCATACCACAGAGGTAGAGAATATAGAAATTTCTACCATAGTAACAGAGGAGGTCATAATTCTTACCACAATGATTGATACCAGAGAGATGAAGGATGATATGAGGGAATACCATTTAGAGGAACATGTTTCAAGTGCGGAGGTGAAGGTCATAGAGCATTCGAGTGTTATCAAGGAAGCATAGGAAAGAAACCCAAGCATACCAAAAGAACAAAATTTGTGGATGAGGAGCATGTTGGACCCCATAATTTAGTTGGGAAACTATTGAAAGGTGAATCATTGGTGATGAGGAGAGCTTTGATGCATGAAGAAGTGATTGAAGAACTATTGCTGAGGAAAAGTCTATTTAGAACCATATGTAAGTCCAAAGGAAAAGGTATGCAAATTTATCATTGATAATGGTAGTACAAAAAATCTAGTTTCATAGGAGGTGGTAACCAAGTTGAATTTGAAGATATTAAAACATCCAAACCCCTATAGGATATCACAGATTCAAGATGAGCATAAGATATTGGTGAATAAACAATGTTTGGTGAAATTTCATAGTGGATCATATAGGGATGAAGTATTGTGTGATAATATGTTGATGGATGCATGTCATTTACTATTAGGAAGACCATGGAAATATGATAAGGAAGCAATTCATGATGGAAGAAGGAACACTTATACTATGACATCAAATGGAAATAGAATCAAATTAATACTTTTGGAGGAAGAGGAGAAGACTGAATTTTGTGGCACTCCCAGACTATGTTTGGTAGATGGAAGGAAACTTCTTAATGGATTGAGGCATGAGAACATGTGTTTTGCATTAATTCCAAAGAAAGGAAGTAATTTGAAGACAACAAAGGGAGAATATTTACCACATGAAATAATTTGAAAATTTGTTGACAAAGTATGAAGATATCTTTCCAATAAAAAAAAAAGTATGAATACATCATGTCAGAGAATGTACCAAAGGGATTACGGCCAATCCAAAGTGAAGATGGTAAATATTTGTAAGAAGGTAAATGATAGAAATAGATGAAATGCATAGGGAAATAAAAAGTAAGACATTATACCTTCATAACACCTTCCTCTCCATGGATTAAGCTCACAAGATTGCATCCATATCTTCTAGATTTTCTCCAATGTTGATAAGGAATGTGGTTACTCAAAATATTAGCATGATGATGCTATGATGGAGATGTATTTGATGGAGATTGGTCAGCATCAAGATATGGAGAATGTATATTATGATAAATGAGAGCCAAGGCCTCATTATATAGAATTTTGGTGAGAGGAATCAAGGGATAAGATTCAAGGGCTAATGGAGGGTTGAGATTGATTGAGAAGGTGAGGTTTGGATCAAGGATGAAGATTAATTAGCCATGTGACAAGTGTCATGGGATGTAAAGGGGTGAAATGGGGAGGTGTGCTCACACATGTGTGAGCACACATTGGGAAGAGAGGCATTAAAGAGATAGGGTGGCTTGTGTAAGAGGTTAGTGGGGGTACGTGAGATGTAGGAATTTAAAATTAGGAAATAATGATAATGATGATTAGGGATTAGGATTAGATCACCTAATCAAGGATTTATTGATTAATGAGGATGGGTTGAGTTAATAAACCAAGGGTTTATTAACTTAGGTGGGGTTAAAAGTTGGAGAATGGGATAATGATGATTAGGATAGGGATAAGTTGAATTAATCAAGGATTAATTAACTTAGGAAAGGTTAGGATATTTAAAAGGAATGAGGGTAAATGTTAGCCTTAATTAAATAAATGTAGATTTGTTTAATTAAAGGTGGTGGATAAAGGTAAAAGGAACATTAATTAAATAAATAACAAGTATTTATTTAATTATTAGGTTAGGATATGCTAAAATGAGGTGTGGATGGGTAAAGTCACATTTTAGGTGTCTACATTTTTCCCCTCTTTGAGATGATGTTACGACTAAAAGAAGTGACATCATTTCAAAAAAGGATAAAACATAGTGGCTAGGAAATGGATAAGGACTAGAAGCATGATTCCCTAGTCACTAGGAAGGATAAGGGTGATGAGGAGTTATTGTTATGCCCCCTCAAGAGGAAATATGGCCTACAGGTTAGGAGAACATAGGTGTTCTCTTGAAATGGATGGGAAGGCTAAAGGATGAAGGATAAAAAGATGAAAGGATGAGCTACCTAAGGATGGATGGGAGAAGAAAAGGATGATGAAAATGTGGATGGAGAGGAATGATGGATGATCATCATGATATAATAATATGAGCAACCTATATTTAATTTTGAACTTGACATTATGCACCAAGGTATAAGGAACCAAGATGACAATGTGCCAAGTACATGATAAAAAAGGTCAAGTGCAAACATATATGCCCTATGAAGCCATGATATGGAAGACCATGATGCCCCTATGGAAATAGAGTGCAAAATACTATGATAAATGCTAACAAATATAAAACACGCAATCAAAAAGAAAGCATACACAACAAACGAAAAGCAAACAAGGACTATACTCCAAGTCAAGATAAAAACCAATTAATGGATTGATTGATGGATTGGTGATGATGATGATGATTGGATTGGTAATGATGCATCCCTGTGATGATGGTTGGATTAAATTGGATCAAATTATTTGAGCGATTTCTTAAGGATGATGAGCTAGATTGCAAGGTTGGATTGCATGGATTAAGGTTGATTGCATTGAATGAGATTGGATGGGGATGCTTGGATTGGAAGGATATATGGATGGATAAGATAAGATTGGATGGAGGAATGGATGGGGTCCAATGACATGTGAGAACCAAGTCTTAGGAAGAGGATGGGAGGATAATGGATTATGTGGATGGGAGATAAATGGGTTCAGATTGGATGGGAGATAGGTGATGGGAGATAAGAAGATGGTGGATGAAGGATAGGAGGATGGATGTCCAAGGACTAGTTGAAAATTACTAAGATTCCCAAAACTAGAGGTAGTGAAATCATGGATGGAAGAATATTAGCATGATATGAAAGGATAGTGTATAAAGGATATGGATGGAATTTTCCAAAGCATACATGGATATGTTTCCCCTATCTTTCTATAAAGACCAAGAGTGAAAATAGAGGATGAATTGGCTAGGATAGGGGGATGGAGATAGGATATTGGATATGGGATAGAGGATAAGTGGATAAGATATATATGTATGGATATTTGACCCCTAGGCTCTTCATTAATATCAAAGGTGGGAAGGAAAGATGGATTTGGATATGATGAGGGATATTTGATGGATGATATGGATGGGATAATGGATATGGAATATGTGATGCTCATGTAGATCCTTAGCCTTCTCAAGATCAAAGGAGGGAAGGAAGGATGGATTTAGATAAGATGAGGGATAGATAATGAATGATAGTGGAGGATGTGGATAAGATGTGGTATGCATGGAGCTTGCTCCCATGTGTGGAGTGCAAGAGGGTGGGGAGGAAGGACTCAAGCATCTAGTTCCATAGATGGTATCCCTTAATTATGTGCTACAATGGACCATGGTAATTGGATGTATGCTCATTGAAATTGGTAAAATAATTGTAAGGGGATAAGATGGATTGCAAGATGGAGAGGAATATGGATTTATGCAAAGGATTAGATAAGAGGGATGAAAGGGTGGAGCATGGATGTTGGATACTGGATGGGTTGATGGAAGACTTGTGGGTGAGTGGATAGAAATGTTGGCAATATCAACATTGGCACACACCTTGAAGGGTAGTGAAATTGTGGGAGTGAAGTGGATTTTTAATTTTGAGGTTTAAATGGAGGAGTGGATGTGGATTTTGGGACATACGGACCCAAAATGGATGAAGGTGATGAAAGATTATTAAATGGGATGAAACACTTAGGATTGGATGAAGCTTTTTTTTTAGCAATTTTGGATGCCAATTTTTATTTTTCTTTGGGATGTGTTGATTTAATGAGTATATTTGGAATCCACTTGGATTTTTATTTTTTCTTCATGGGCCTTTGTAGCCTTTGGGATTTAAATTTTTTACTTTGGATCATATTTTTCTTTGATTTTTTGTCTTTTTGAGGGAACATGTTGATCCTTTCTTTTTTCTATATTTTTGGCTTTATGCATTAGAGATTTGGCATCCAAATTTCTTCCAAGAGCAATGGGATTGGTGGATGGATATGAATGATGTGGATGTATTATGGATGGGTTGGTGAAATTAGTATGTTGGAAGGCTTTCAAAGATATGTTCTTTTGTTGATCTTGGTTTAGGATATGAGGTGATGGGATTTTGGAATAGGAATGTTAGGTGGTGGAATGTAGGGACCTAAATTGGATGGAAGGGATGCAGGACTTTATTTTGGGACATAGGGACCCAAAATGGATGGAAGGGATGAGGGACTAGGATTTGGAATATAAGGGCCCAAGATAGAGTTGGGGGATGAGGAACATGGATATTTGGCTTTAAATGGATGTATTTTAGATTTAGGATGGGTGGAAGGAGTACTAACATCTAGATCTTGGTATCCACGGCCATGATATTTTAGATTTTCTTTGATATTAAGGGTTTCTAAGATGCTTTGCTCATGGAGTCCTAACCCTTTTCCTTGATAATGCATGGCTTGACAAATCTTTTTTCCAATGGGATAATTGTTATTTTGGAAGCAAGAAGAGAGTCCATTTTGAGGGGGATATGATATGGGAGGAATGATAGGGTCTTGGAGTAGACCAACTTGTATGAATCTAGAAGAACCCAATTGATAACTAGGGGGTTCATGGATAGCTTGTATAGGGGTACTAGGATCTTGTGGGGGATTAGGATTATGAGATGGAGATGAAGGGATTCTTTAATCTTGACTTGGGATAGGATCATGGGATGAGATAGATGGAATAGTATGCTCTTGGTTATGAGGTGGAAGGGTATCATGACATGGAGTGGGATGGGTGTTTGGATCATGAGAGGGGAGATGATCATTCTAGATGAAGTGGAAGGTGTACTTTTATCTTGATTTAGAGTGGGATCATATAATGGACTAGAAGTGGTATTTGGATCTTGAGATGGAAAATTATCATTAGATATGATGGGAGGGATATGTTGTTCTTCATCAGATGGAAGGGAACCATATTATGGATTAGAAGGGGTTCCTTGATCTTTACATGTAGAGAAATCTATGCTAGCATGCTTTGGATTGGGGGATGGGCATACCTCATTTGATGTGGATGGTGTGATGGGGGAGAATGGTTGGATAGATGCTTCAACTTGTATGGATGGAGTAGGAGAGGAGTCTTGATGTGGAGATGATGAAGGTGGATGCATTGTTTTTGCATGGGGAATTAAGCACCTTTGCAAATAGTCCTCGGAGGAAGCTATTAGGAGGGACATGTGATGAATTTGTTTGATAAGATTAGGATGATGTGGATTGTAAGGATGTGGGAGATGAACAAGTTGAATAAGAGAGGGAATTTTCCATGGATTGGTAAATGGATGATGAGGATGGAGTGCTTGAAAAGGATGTGTACATGGGAATTTGGGATGGGGAGTTTTGGCTAAAGGATTGATCTCCCTTGTCAAAGGAAGGGGAATGGTAACCAAGAGGGGATGTGTTGGGATTGGTTGAAGGTTGGGAGGGTGGAAGTTTAGCACAAATTCGAAGGAGGTATCTAAGCATTGAATCCTTATAATTATTAAAGTAGTGGATGAGGAGATGATTGGTGATGGAATCCCATGAGGATGATATGGGTGACGAGGGTGTGGGTGGAGTTTGAGGGGGACATTGGATGGGTGATTGATGAAGGCTTGAATGATTTTGTCTAGTGGGTTGAAGGTGATCCACAACACTCTCACTATCATGATAGGGATTAGGATATGGGTTCATGATATATGGTTGGGTTATGATGGATGGATTAGGATAGATTAGGTTTGATGGAGGATAGATTGGATGATTAGACATGGTAGAGGATTGATTGGAGGAGGAAAATTTGGGATTTATTTTGGATTAGGTTGGAAATTATGGTGATGGATTAAGGATGGATGGGGGATTAGGAGAATAATATATGAGGATGAATATGGAGGATGAGTTAGACTTGGGATCAAATTTCAAGACCTCAAAATGATTTGATTTAATTAAGGTTGATTCTTTATACTTAGGATAAGCTAATGTTCCCAAGCAAGAGTTGATTGGATTTTTTTCTAATTAAGATAGGAAAATTTCTTAAGTAGGAATTTTATTGGATTTGATAACTATACTTAAGATAGGCTAATTTTCTTAAGCAAGTTTAGATTAAAGATGAAGTCAAGTAAAGGTCTTGATTTTTTATTAGGATATTGGATTTGAAATGGATGATAGTAGATTAAGGATAGGATCCTTGGATGAAAAATATGGATGATGATAAAAGGATATGAGGTATGAAGGAGATTAAGTCCTTAACCAAATTTTTATGTTCAAGTGATGATCTTTGATTAAGGATGGGGATTGGATGCTTGATTGAGATGGATAGGTGGATAAGGGATGATTAGATTTTTATGAGGGGTGGATGGATTAGGTTAGGATTTGGTTAAAATGGTATTAAGTTGGAAAAGGAGATTGGATTAAGATGATGATGAAGGATGAAGATTGAGGATGATAATGAAGAATGGGTTAAGGATGATGGTAGAGGATGAGGATTAAGGATGGAGGATATTGGATATTAGGACCAAGATTAATGATGAAATTGGATAGGGATTATGGAAGATGATTAAGATAATGTTTAGGATCTCAAATGTATTAGAAAAATTAGTCTTAGGGTCCTAAATGAAGGATCGGGTGTTGTTATATAGATCCTAATCAAACTCGAAGGTTAAATTTTTCCAAATTTTAGTGGTGCAGTTTCCCCACAAATTATTTAACAAGGGTTTGGGGGTAGCGTCCTCAAGATGGATTCAAGGGGTAGTGCCCCTTGCAAGGTCTAGGAGCAATGCCCCTATCATGCTCCCAAAACCTCAAATGACTTTAATTATTTTATAAAGGTGTCAAGAGTTATTTTTCTATTGGCCAACATAAAAAAAACCCTATTTTGTAACCGATCCATAAGTCTTAATAAAATGAAAAAGGGTTAGTGTTTATGTTGATATTGTATTGTAGCATTTGCAATGGTATTGAGTTGCAAGGATTGTTGGTTGTAATTGATTCTATTTGTTGGATAATAATATTGGACTCTTTGCTAGTGGATGTAGCCCAAGTTTGGGTGAACCACGTTGAAATTGTCTCTCGCTACTATTATTTATGTATATTTTTCATTCCTTTGTTTAATCTTTATCTATGATTAATCAATATCTTCTACATGAAATTCCTAGCATTAGGGATGGATCAGGGGATTACTCTAGGACAATATTGATGATTAGAATTATTATAGGGGATTATGATGGGATGATTAGGATAAGGTGATTAAGAAGAAGTGGGAGTAGGATGAAAATGGATGTTTAGGATAATAAGGGATGGTTATGATGAGATGGGGGTGATTAGGATTAGAAGGGGTGATTAAGATGGAAATAGGGGATGAGGATGGGATGATTAGGATTAGGTAATTATCATGAAAAGGGGTGATTGGGATGGAAAATATGGTATGATTAGGATGTGGCAGGATGATGAGGGTAGGAAGAATTGGATGAGATGAAGGTTTTTCTTGCTTGACTAGGAGATAGAATTCAAAGCACACAAACAAATAAAGTGGCCAAGTTTGATGAATTTTTGTAGTATATGTTCAATCCTCAACCCCTTGGCTGATTCATTTTCCAATATTTTTGCACAAGAAGACACTTCAAGAACTTGCATAATCCTAAATTATTCAAGTGAGATTATAGATTAATGTGGGCCCACCACCCAAGCAAGCGAGCTTGGGTTAATACTCCTTGATACTTGGGTGGTTCACTGGAGCACCCTTTCTCGTGAAGGCAGATGGCTAGAGAGTGGCATAGGGTATCAACAAATGCCAAAGGGCTCACCTTTTCTCTCTCCTTAGGAACTATCAAATTTCTCCACAAGGCATTAAGGGAATACATGGTGAGTAACTTTAGGGTATGATCCACATCCCTTACACTAGACATGTATACTATCAAAAAATGTCATTGGGGACATTTTCATACTTGTTTGGGCCCTCCTTTTTGAATTAGGCCCTTGATTTAGTGTTGTAATGTGGTTGACGTATTCACATTAGGTCTTGGGCCCTTGTGAACTAATGAATTCAAATGGTACCTTGCTAAAGTGTTGTGAAGTGTTGTAACACACTTTCACACTTTTCTAAGGTCTTATTAATTAATTACACCTAACAAACTTCCTTTTAACATTAATCTTGCCTTATTTGAAGTTTTGTAAAGTGTTGTAACACACTTTCACACTTTGCTAGGCTTTTCATTAATAATTGGGCTTTATTTCCTTTAATTGGCTCTATATTGCATCCATAAGCCTCATTTATTACATCTTTTCAAGGATAATCCTAACACTAATCAATACCCAATCATAATTAAGGTGTTTCTAGTTTGAATGGCCCAAATTTAGTGATCTAGGACTCATTTTCCACCTTGGGTAATGGGTCCCACCTAGATATTTCAGTCCTGAACAAGATTTCACATATCTCTAAGCACTTTTGATTTTTGGTCCCATACATTGTGCCTAAATGGACTCATTCGCCACCTTGGGTGAATGAGTCTTGTGTGGTCCAAAATCAAAATTAATTCAAATTTCTAGTGTGATTTTATTCTCCTTGATCTGATGTCAACTTGTAGTGTTGTAATTTCGAGAATTCTTGCATAATTGTATAAATACAAGGTTCTTTCATTCATTTTGATCCCAAGCATTCAAGTATTCATCTTTATAGAAATTTTGACTTCACAAGTGTTTTCAAGAGAATTCAAGGGAAGATTATCAAGCATTTTAGAGCATTCTTCAAGCATCAATCATCATGCCAAATACTTCATGCATCATTTTTGTTATTGTGCTAACAATTGTGATGTAGGGTTTATGATTCAAGCAAGTGTTTCATGCAAGATCAACATCATTCAAGCAAGAGTCATGAACCACATCCACTGCAGCCATATCAAGCATATTTGCAACACCTTATTGCTAGGGTTTGGTAAGTTGCAACATTTTCATTTGTTCATTCATCACTCTCCATTCATATCTAATTTCATTTCAAGGATTGATTTACAAAATGAGGTTTGACCAAGGAAAACCCTTATCCACTAACCCAACAACATTTTTCCCTCTCCCTTTGTGTGTGATTTATAGGTCTAATTGTAGATTTCCTAAGGAGCAAGATTGGAGAAAAGTTGCAAATCATTCAAAGTTGTCAAAGTTTTCATCAAGCCTTGGAGAACCTTGGAGAATACCTACATGTTGCAAATTTAGATTCAGATTTGGAAACCAATCAAGAAGGATAGAGCAAATAAAGAAGAGCATGATCAACACTTGAAGTTATAGAAAATCCCAACTGGACTGTTCACCACTTTTGGTGAATGAGTCCTAGTTCTAGTCACACTTTTAGGATTTTATAGACTTGGATACCCTTTTGGAAAATTTCTATTCCCACATGTTTCCCATAAACTAGACTGATTTTCCCAGCTTGGTGAATGAGTCCTAGTCAACAATAATGTTGAATTTCCTGTTAGTTTATTAACTATTTATTACACTAGCATAAGTTTTTAATAGGTCTTTTTTTAATTAATTAAGTCCTAGGTTATTATTATCTAGAAAATCATTACATAATGGGGTCATCCCCCTTTCCATGTATTTAGGAGATAAAATCCTTCTAGAAGATGAGTCGTCTTTTCTAGAACCTATCTAAATCAGTTTCCATTCCCTAGGTAGTTAGGGTTTACATGTCACATGTTGTTAGATCAAGACACACTTGGAAACATTCATATTACATCTTGTATATCACTCATGCCTATACATTTAGGGCATTTGTACATTTGTATTCATATTCTAGATATCAATCAGATAATCTCCTTTTGCATGCCCTTGTTGCAAAAATTCTTGTGTGGGTGAATATCTTCTTGGAAAAGATCCTTTGAAGTGTGTGAAACTTCATTGGATAATTCAACATCCATTATTTTAACATGGTATCAGAGCCATTCCATTGAAGTTTCATCCCAGGATCAAGGAAGTTGGGATAATGAGATTTATTGCAGGCTTGAAGGTTTCTATTGTAGGCTACTTGACTCCACCCAGGGACCAAGCTGATTTCTGGAGTAGATTGAGTTAGATATGAGCTCACCACTGTCTTCAAAAGGCCTCAAAACCCTAGGATTTCCTGTTCATTCATCAAAATTGGATACATCAACCCAAGAGCCATAAAAGGTATTTTAGGGTTTGCAAATTCAACTGGTGCAATCCATACAAATTTGCAATAAAAACTCCTCCCTATTAGTTGTCCTCTATGGAAAAAAATTTAGTTGTAGGTCATTTTTTATTTCAAAAAAATTAGGACTTTTTTACGATTGTTTGGCACAAAAATAATATTCAGGCAATTTCTATAGTTTGGCAGAAAAATTAATTTTTAGGAGTGATTGAATATTATAATCCAAAGTTGGCATCAATATATTTCTTTCATCGACATTTTTAATAGGTTTCAGGCTTAATTTCTATCAGAATATAGGGTTGATTATTTTTCCAGTGGCTAATTATTTTTCATTTGTTTTTAATCTCTACACATATATTTTATATTGGTCAGCATTTTAAATATTTTTTCAATTGCCAATTTTTGGCATCATTCAAAATGTTTTGTCAGCATCTATTCTTTCATCATCCATAGAAATTCCTTAGCTTCATGGACTGCATTATTTTCTATCAGGGGGTAGTACATTTTGGTCGACCACTTGTGTTTGTTCGATTGTCAACCATTACTCTCCTTGCCACTAGTTATCTCCTTCCTACCCACTAACGATTGCTCTTTCCCTTCCTTACAAACCATGCTCTTGTCAACAACATTCATTGACTCTCGTGGGCCATAGTCCTCTAGCCATTTCTTCATCATTGGTGATTCCATTGGCCTCCATTTGATCGATGTCACATCTAGTGGTCAACTTGCTATCAAATCCATCGAATCAACATCGACTTCATCAGGGTACAAGAGTCTTTTTACAGGTTTCAAACTATATTAATAGTTTTTTTTTTCTATTATTTTTTTCTGGTAAAGTGTAAAAGGCCACGATTCCATTGGTCTAAGGGGTCTGCTATATCAGGTAGCACCACTCGTGCACTCTCTGATCCACCTACTAGCACAGCTCCACCACCACCCTATTTGAGGGCCTTTTTTTTAAACTATCGATAAACATTGAGGTCACATCAATTTCTGAGTGCTAGCACCCCGGGGCTTGATTTTTTCCCAAATTAGCCTGCAAAGTGCCTAATATAGGCCTTTTATTCATTTTTTTTATAAATGTTCACTAGTGTATTGAAATTTGGCAAATGAGATATCGTCCAAAAGAGGATTCAATGTATGTTCCAATGGAACAATCCATTTTGTAGAATTTTTTTGGCAAAAAAATCTACAATTAACTAAATTCAACCATTCATTTTGGACTCAAAAGTCAATATATTCTCATCAAATTGTTGAAATTTGGTGATTCCAGCAGCTTTCGGAAGATTTTTAAGAGCTTTTTTCATCAGTATAGTCACTTCAATCAGTTTCATTCCTAGGTACTCTTGTATTGGTTTTTTCCAATTTGGTGCATTTGTTCAATTACTTGGACATCCTAAAATTTGAAGAATGATTTTTTGATCTGGGTGGCATCTCTTCAGTTGCATACCATATTTGGAAGTTTCTATTTACTATTGAAGGTCATTGTCTTTGTATTTTTGAGAAATTTGACAGTAATTATGGGGTTTGCGTATTCTCCTTCCTTGACCATGTTGCACAAGGGAAATTATAAACAATTGTGAGATGGGATCATAAACCATCTCCAATCACTTGAATTATTGTCACATCTATATGGTATAGTTTCACATTCAAGTGAAGGTATTTAGGAAATTGCTTGGAGTTGCAGCAGATACACAGTCTTAGAGATCATTGAAATGCATGTTGATTTTGATGTTTTTAAATCTATTGATCATTGTGATTGTCCTCATATCCTTTGTACTACTATTTGGGAGATATATGGAGATTCAATCACTCCACCATTCCCCAATGATCATGATTCAAAATGTCATTCTTTAAATGAGGTACCCTATGATGATATTGCTATTCAAGAGCTTATAGATTTGGAATGCATTGAGTCTTTAGATGAGGATGTCAAGGGTTATACAAGTGCTTCTTCTCCATCAGAGATAGTTGGTATCCCTTCACATTCAGTGATTCCTTGTCCAGAGTCATTGATTGAGGCTTCCATCATTCATCAAGACACATTCTATTTTTTAGGCTTGAGATCACATGATGGCTTTGTTTCAACTATTATAGACTTGGCTACTTCTACAGGTTTGGAGGACATTCTTCAGGGATATCACTCCTCTATTCAGATCCTACTTTGGAAAGTGTTGTTGATTCTCCACATTTATTTTTCTCAACCTTGATTGAGGATCCAGAGACTACCTTGGAGGCACTTGTTTTCTCCTCATATATTTCATATATGAGACTTCTTCCCTCTCATTTCATTATGGAGTTGGAGTTTCTTCAACATCTACCATTGGATTTGCTTCTTCCTAGTGGGAGACCTGTGGTTTGGACACATTTACTACTTTAGACTTCTTTCATTGGTTTTTTGGACACTTCATTCAGGGGGTATTTAGTCTCGATCTATTCCTTCAATGGAAGGATCATTGTATTGTTATCTTTGGATCTTGTTTAGCATCAGTTTTTGCATTGTCTTGGTTTGGCACCCTCTTCATTGATTGTGGCATCTTCATCTTCCTTGGGCATGGAGACACATGAGAAGCCTTCAAAGACATCTTCATCATCCATATTCATTCTACCTTCCTTCAATTCCTATCCATAATGGGAAGCATCCCTGCACTTTCACTTGGTTTTGTTTCTTTTGAAAGGGAGACAAGTTATTTGTCGATATTGGACCATGTTTTCTCTATAGGAACTTACCATTTTTGTAGGTTATCACATGTTCTAGGGGGGGCTATATAGTCTCTCTATTTCCCTCCTATGGAGGGGCTATTGATTATATTGTATCCATGTGATGGATGGTGTACTTGGGGGGTCCTCCATCCTTTCTCACTTTTTTGCATTTCATTTCCTTTTTGGAGAGGGGTTTTCTTCCCACTAGGTTTTACCCTTTTCTCCGTTTGTGGTGGATTTGTTGCACTTCATCTATCATTTATAAATGCGTACCTAAAATTTCCATCATGTAGCCAGGACCCATCATCATTGCATAATCATTTCATTTTTCATTTCCTCCCTAAGTTGCACTTATGGGGGGGTGTTAGTGTAATTAATTATTTATTACACTAGAATAAGTTTAACTTAGGTCTTTTATTTAATTAATTAAGTCCTAGGTTGCATTATCAGAAAATAATTAATAATGGGGTCATTCCCCTTTCCATGTATTTAGGAGATAAGATTTCTTCTAGAAGATGAGTTATCTTTTCTAGAACTTATCTAAATCAATTTATCATTCCCTAGGTAGTTAGGGTTTACATGTTGTCAGATGTTGTTAGATCAAGAAACATGGAAACATCATATTGCATCTCGTATATCACTCATGCCTATATATTCAGGGCATTTGTACATTTGTATTCATATTCTGGATATCAATCAGATAATCTCCATTTGCATCCCCTTGTTGTAACACTTTCTATTTGGGTGAATTTCCTCTTGGAAAAGATCCTTTGAAGTGTGCATAGCTTCATTGGATGATTCAACATCCATTATTTAACCATTCCTAGTGTTCTAGACATCCATCCAGCCACTTTACAAATTTCCAAGTGCACACATTCTATTTTGTAGATTTATGAGTTGTTTCATTTATTTTTCTAGGTTATTTCATGCTAGTTTGCATTCAATTAGGTTTTTGAATTTCATCTTGAATTTCATTATCTTTTCCAAGTTAAAACTTGGTGGTGAACCCCTCATTATATCATATTCAGCCACTAGGACAACCTTCTTGCAAGATCTCTTTCTCCTTTGCAAAGAGATCTCAAGGGTTTGTTCTTGAGTGAAAGTTAGTGAAAATTATCCTTTCTAGGTTCTAAACCCCTTGGGTGGAAAGGAAAACAATTTTCCACCTTTCATTTTGGTGAACCTACATTTAGAAATACCTTCTTTTCTAATTTGGAGTGCATTATATTGCTTGCATTAACATTGCATTAGGACTTGCATTGGCTAACTTGCATTTTAGGGTTTCAAATTGTGCATTAGTGAAAGCTCATATAGCTTGCATTTTTTTATCCAATTTCATTGAAAATCAGTCAAAGTCTGCATTTGTATCTCACATACAAATTATAAAACATAAAAAGCATAAAATTCAATTGAAATTTTTTGAATTTTTTGAAAAAAAAATCATCATTGGGACTCATTCACCACCTTGGGAAAATCAGTCCCTCTACACATTTTGCACTACATTTTATGGCATTTCAAGTTCAGTTTCTAAGTTTTTGTTTGCTATTATTTCCTTTCTCTTCCAATTTCCAAAATTTATGTTACAAGCATTTCATTGTTCTAAGCTTATATTGCATTTGCATTCACATTGCATTTAGTAGCCCTTGTATGAGTATTTGGTGTCCTATTGCTAATACGGTAGTGAGAAAAAGTTTGAGACTCATGTCATCCCATGATAGTAATATTGTTGTGGATCTTGGGTTGTCAAGCTCTTTTACTCCTAGTATTGACACTAGTAAACTAGGTATCGACAATTACCTTAGCAACATAATCCAAATTCATGAGGACCTAGAAAACCTACAAAATCAAGTGAAAAATGACAACATTTCAACTACTACCATCCCTACTATAGATAACATTCATTTCGTGCTTGAAAGTGAAGATGGGCTTGACCTTGTGAAAAACATAGTTAAAATATTTAGAAAACATCTCACTCCAACCACTAGTTGTCCTTTACCAACAAGATATGTCACAAGCCAAGGAGGAACTCAAATTCCTCCTCCCACACAAATGGCCTCAATAACTACCTATACCAATCCTCAAGTCACAACAACAATGCAACATGTTAGTAATGTTATTATTTCCTTGGGTATTCTTGCTAGCATCTCTAGTTCCTATATGGCATCGCACATCATATATCCTACCACATTACCACCTATAATCATTCCATTCACTTATCCTTCACCATTTTCACTTCCATCTCATAACACAAGTAATGACCCTCTCATAACATAACTCTTCCAAACCATTTCATCCCTTCAAAAGAAAATTTACACAATCAATCATTTAAATCAAATGGCCCACCTATATATTATGTCAAAAGCAATCCATTGTCCTTGGAGATATTATGAACATCGATGCCACAAGGTGTAGAGGTGCCTAGATTTGAGAAATATGGAGGGAAGGGAGATCCTTCTAACCATGTTAATGCTTATACTACCTTATGTAGTGACTTCTTCCTGGATGATAAACTTTTGGTAAAGATTTTCCCTAGGTCCTTGAAAGATATTGCCTTGGAATGGTACTCTTATTTACCGAACAACTCAATTTGTTCATTCAATGAAATTTTTTAGGAAATTTTAAACCATTTCCAAGTGCATATGACTCCTAAGATGACCTTGGCTGATTTGATGTGATCCAAGGAAAAAAAAAGAAGAAAAGATAACTGATTTTATCTCACAATATCAATTGCTTTATTCCCAAATTTATTTCAAGGTCCCCAACCCTCATCTCCAAAAGATGTTCATAGAAAATTTGCAAAGAAAAATCCAAGACAAGCTTACCATGATGAAATTCCCATCCTTCATGCACTTATGTACTACCCTCCGTGATTATCAAAATTTGATTAATAGTTGAGATACAAAGTCCACCTCTAGTCGAACTGATAAATCCGAGCCCAAAAACCAAACCATTTCCCAACCTTTTTGAAAACACAATAAAGGGTTCCTTCAGTTCAATCCCCCTCAACAAACAACTCAAAATTGCAACAACCAAGTAGTTGTTGTTAAAGCCATGATACCCTTTAGCTATGGGGACCCAAAAAGACAATTCACTCCCTTACCCAATACCCTTCATAACACAATGTCCCAACTTTTAGAATAGCAAATGATTACCTTGCCACCCATCAAAACACCCAATCCTAATAATCCTTTACCCTCAATCTTTAGATCAAATGCTTATTTCCACTATCACTGAGAAAATGGACATGACACGAAACATTGCAAGCATCTTAAACATCTCATACAAGACCTCATTGATTTTTGTTGTCTTTCCATTGGAGGTGTTAGTGATCAAGAAAATAAGTTTGTTGCCCCTCCTAACCAAAACTTGAAAATTTTCACCAACCTAATGACAAAACATAGTATTTCATTTGTCAAATCTATTGAAACTACAAAGAATGATGTGATGAATGTTGACACAAATGATGACAACCATGATTCTATTAACCATGATCCTATCGACAATTATCCTATGGATGAAATTGTAGGAGTGATAGACATTTTTCCTCATAAGATCTGAACAAAGAATCCTCTTGACATTGCTTTCTCCTCTAAGGATATACTTAAAAATGCACCCAATGGTCCTCTTTACATAGCTGGTCGAATCTACGGCAAGCCCACTAATAGGATACTAATAGATCCTGCTTGTGGAGAGAATGTGATCACCGAGTTATTCTTACTTTTGCATGAGCTCTATCAAGATATATATATATATATATATATATATATATATATATATGATAAATCAAAAGAATGGATCAAGACACATAATGGTTTTTCTTTCCCTATGATTGGATCGATCACCTTACCATTTCCAATAGGACCAAAAACATTAGTTTTCTCATTCTCCATTATCTTCTAGTCAGAACAATTTTTTTTGAAGCTAGGTCATCCATGGCTTCCCTCCATCAAAGTTGTCCCTTCGGTTGTGCATAAATGCATAAAGTTTCCCTTTGACAATTAAGTATTCACTGTCCACCATAGTTGATTTAATCCATTGTCCTCCAAAGGAAACTTTTCCTTATATTTCTTTTGGCCTGAGCCTATGGAACCTATAAAACCATGAGAGGAATTCTTTTTCTTATCATATCAAAAGTTCAAGGCAAAGAAAAAAGTAGAATTATCCCTTTGAAACATGTCCCCACCCACCACCAAGCCTACTATCCTAAATGAAACCATGCTCAAACCTAAAAACTTCCCAAACAACCAAAACCAACCTAATACGGAACATTCATCTACCTCCTAGAAAAGACCAAGAGACAATGAAAAAAACCCCGTCATGCCTCCTAGAATAAAACAGGTTTACAAAGTCAAAGAGAAAGTGGTCGAACAACGTCCCATGGATTCTTCTATTCCTCCCCTTAGGGAAGAAAATAAACCTATGGTTGATCAACCCACCCCTACACAAACACAACTTGAAAACAAAACTAAAAGAAATAGAGATGCTGAAGAGCATAGGCGTAGACGTCATGCCCTTGCTCGTAGATTATATGAAGAATTAAATTAAACAAAGAAAATCAAGATCCAAACTTTATAGTGCATTAGTGAAAGCTCATATAGCTTGCATTTTTTCATCCAATTTCATTGAAAATCAGTCAAAGTCTGCATTTGCATCTCACATACAAATTATAAAACATAAAAAGCATAAAACTCAATTGAAAATTTTTGAAATTTTTGAAAAAAAAATCATCATTGGGATTCATTCACCACCTTGGGAAAATCAGTCCCTCTACACATTTTGCACTACATTTTATGGCATTTCAAGTTCAGTTTCTAAGTTTTTGTTTGCTATTATTTCCTTTCTCTTCCAATTTCCAAAATTAATGTTACAAGCATTTCATTGTTCTTAGCTTATATTGCATTTGCATTCACATTGCATTTAGTAGCCCTTGTATGAGTATTTGGTGTCCTATTGCTAATACGGTAGTGAGAAAAAGTTTGAGACTCATGTCATCCCATTATAGTAATATTGTTGTGGATCTTGGGTTGTCAAGCTCTTTTACTCCTAGTATTGACACTAGTAAACTAGGTATGGACAATTACCTTAGCAACATAATCCAAATTCATGAGGACCTAGAAAACCTACAAAATCAAGTGAAAAATGACAACATTTCAACTACTACCATCCCTACTATAGATAACATTCATTTCGTGCTTGAAAGTGAAGATGGGCTTGACCTTGTGAAAAACATAGTTAAAATATTTAGAAAACATCTCACTCCAACCACTAGTTGTCCTTTACCAACAAGATATCTCACAAGCCAAGGAGGAACTCAAATTCCTCCTCCCACACAAATGGCCTCAATACCTACCTATACCAATCCTCAAGTCACAACAACAATGCAACATGTTAGTAATGTTATTGTTTCCTTGGGTATTCTTGCTAGCATCTCTAGTTCCTATATGGCATCGCACATCATATATCCTACCACATTACCACCTATAATCATTCCATTCACTTATCCTTCACCATTTTCACTTCCATCTCATAACACAATTAATGACCCTCTCATAACATAGCTCTTCCAAACCATTTCATCCCTTCAAAAGAAAATTTACACAATCAATCATTTAAATCAAATGGCCCACCTATATATTATGTCAAAAGCAATCCATTTTCCTTGGAGATATTATGAACATCGATGCCACAAGGTGTAGAGGTGCCTAGATTTGAGAAATATGGAGGGAAGGGAGATCCTTCTAACCATGTTAATGCTTATACTACCTTATGTAGTGACTTTTTCCTGGATGATAAACTTTTGGTAAAGATTTTCCCTAGGTCCTTGAAAGATATTGCCTTGGAATGTACTCTTATTTACCGAACAACTCAATTTGTTCAGTCAATGAAATTTTTTAGGAAATTTTAAACCATTTCCAAGTGCATATGACTCCTAAGATGACCTTGGCTGATTTGATGTGATCCAAGGAAAAAAAAAGAAGAAAAGATAACTGATTTTATCTCACAATATCAATTGCTTTATTCCCAAATTTATTTCAAGGTCCCCAACCCTCATCTCAAAAAGATGTTCATAGAAAATTTGCAAAGAAAAATCCAAGACAAGCTTACCATGATGAAATTCCCATCCTTCATGCACTTATGTACTACCCTCCGTGATTATCAAAATTTGATTAATAGTTGAGATACAAAGTCCACCTCTAGTCGAACTGATAAATCCGAGCCCAAAAACCAAACCATTTCCCAACAATTTTGAAAACACAATAAAGGGTTCCTTCAGTTCAATCCCCCTCAACAAACAACTCAAAATTGCAACAACCAAGTAGTTGTTGTTAAAGCCATGATACCCTTTAGCTATGGGGACCCAAAAAGACAATTCACTCCCTTACCCAATACCCTTCATAACACAATGTCCCAACTTTTAGAATAGCAAATGATTACCTTGCCACCCATCAAAACACCCAATCCTAATAATCCTTTACCCTCAATCTTTAGATCAAATGCTTATTTCCACTATCACTGAGAAAATGGACATGACAGGAAACATTGCAAGCATCTTAAACATCTCATACAAGACCTCATTGATTTTTGTTGTCTTTCCGTTGAAGGTGTTAGTGATCAAGAAAATAAGTTTGTTGCCCCTCCTAACCAAAAATTGCAAATTTTCACCAACCTAATGCCAAAACATAGTATTTCATTTGTCAAATCTATTGAAACTACAAAGAATGATGCGATGAATGTTGACACAAATGATGACAACCATGATTCTATTAACCATGATCCTATCGACAATTATCCTATGGATGAAATTGTAGGAGTGATAGACATTTTTCCTCATAAGATCTGAACTAAGAATCCTCTTGACATTGCTTTCTCCTCTAAGGATATACTTAAAAATGCACCCAATGGTCCTCTTTACATAGCTGGTCGAATCTACAGCAAGCCCACTAATAGGATACTAATAGATCCTACTTGTGGAGAGAATGTGATCACCGAGGAATTCTTACTTTTGCATGAGCTCTATCAAGATATATATATATATATATACGATAAATAAAAAGAATGGATCAAGACACATAATGGTTTTTCTTTCCCTATGATTGGATCGATCACCTTACCATTGCCAATAGGACCAAAAACATTAGTTTTCTCATTCTCCATTATCTTCTAGTCAGAACAATTTTTTTTGAAGCTAGGTCATCCATGGCTTCGCTCCATCAAAGTTGTCCCTTCGGTTGTGCATAAATGCATAAAGTTTCCCTTTGACAATTAAGTATTCACTGTCCACCATAGTTGATTTAATCCATTGTCCTCCAAAGGAAACTTTTCCTTATATTTCTTTTGGCCTGAGCCTATGGAACCTATAAAACCATGAGAGGAATTCTTTTTCTTATCATATCAAAAGTTCAAGGCAAAGAAAATAGTAGAATTATCCCTTTGAAACATGTCCCCACCCACCACCAAGCCTACTATCCTAAATGAAACCATGCTCAAACCTAAAAACTTCCCAAACAACCAAAACCAACCTAATACGGAACATTCATCTACCTCCTAGAAAAGACCAAGAGACAATGAAAAAAACACCCGTCATGCCTCCTAGAATAAAACAGGTTTACAAAGTCAAAGAGAAAGTTGTCGAACAACATCCCATGGATTCTTCTATTCCTCCCCTTAGGGAAGAAAATAAACCTATGGTTGATCAACCCACCCCTACACAAACACAACTTGAAAACAAAACTAAAATAAATAGAGATGCTAAAGAGCATAGGCGTAGATGTCATGCCCTTGCTCGTAGATTATATGAAGAATTAAATTAAACAAAGAAAATCAAGATCCAAACTTTATAGTGCATTAGTGAAAGCTCATATAGCTTGCATTTTTTCATCCAATTTCATTGAAAATCAGTCAAAGTCTGCATTTGCATCTCACATACAAATTATAAAACATAAAAAGCATAAAACTCAATTGAAAATTTTTGAAATTTTTGAAAAAAAAATCATCATTGGGACTCATTCACCACCTTGGGAAAATCAGTCCCTCTACACATTTTTCACTACATTTTATGGCATTTCAAGTTTAGTTTCTAAGTTTTTGTTTGCTATTATTTCCTTTCTCTTCCAATTTCCAAAATTTTTGTTACAAGCATTTCATTGTTCTTAGCTTATATTGCATTTGCATTCACATTTCATTTAGTAGCCCTTGTATGAGGATTTGGTGTCCTATTGCTAATACGGTAGTGAGAAAAAGTTTGAGACTCATGTCATCCCATGATAGTAATATTGTTGTGGATCTTGGGTTGTCAAGCTCTTTTACTCCTAGTATTGACACTAGTAAACTAGGAATGGACAATTACCTTAGCAACATAATCCAAATTCATGAGGACCTAGAAAACCTACAAAATCAAGTGAAAAATGACAACATTTCAACTACTACCATCCCTACTATAGATAACATTCATTTCGTGCTTGAAAGTGAAGATGGGCTTGACCTTGTGAAAAACATAGTTAAAATATTTAGAAAACATCTCACTCCAACCACTATTTGTCCTTTACCAACAAGATATGTCACAAGCCAAGGAGGAACTCAAATTCCTCCTCCCACACAAATGGCCTCAATACCTACCTATACCAATCCTCAAGTCACAACAACAATGCAACATGTTAGTAATGTTATTATTTCCTTGGGTATTCTTGCTAGCATCTCTAGTTCCTATATGGCATCGCACATCATATATCCTACCACATTACCACCTATAATCATTCCATTCACTTATCCTTCACCATTTTCACTTCCATCTCATAACACAAGTAATGACCCTCTCATAACATAACTCTTCCAAACCATTTCATCCCTTCAAAAGAAAATTTACACAATCAATCATTTAAATCAAATGGCCCACCTATATATTATGTCAAAAGCAATCCATTGTCCTTGGAGATATTATGAACATCGATGCCACAAGGTGTAGAGGTGCCTAGATTTGAGAAATATGGAGGGAAGGGAGATCCTTCTAACCATGTTAATGCTTATACTACCTTATGTAGTGACTTTTTCCTGGATGATAAACTTTTGGTAAAGATTTTCCCTAGGTCCTTGAAAGATATTGCCTTGGAATGGTACTCTTATTTACCGAACAACTCAATTTGTTCATTCAATGAAATTGTTTATGAAATTTTAAACCATTTCCAAGTGCATATGACTCCTAAGATGACCTTGGCTGATTTGATGTGATCCAAGGAAAAAAAAAGAAGAAAAGATAACTAATTTTATCTCACAATATCAATTGCTTTATTCCCAAATTTATGTCAAGGTCCCCAACCCTCATCTCCAAAAGATGTTCATAGAAAATTTGCAAAGAAAAATCCATGACAAGCTTACCATGATGAAATTCCCATCCATCATGCACTTATGTACTACCCTCCGTGATTATCAAAATTTGATTAATAGTTGAGATACAAAGTCCACCTCTAGTCGAACTGATAAATCCGAGCCCAAAAACCAAACCATTTCCCAACCTTTTTGAAAACATAATAAAGGGTTCCTTCAGTTCAATCCCGCTCAACAAACAACTCAAAATTGCAACAACCAAGTAGTTGTTGTTAAAGCCATGATACCCTTTAGCTATGGGGACCCAAAAAGACAATTCACTCCCTTACCCAATACCCTTCATAACACAATGTCCCAACTTTTAGAATAGCAAATGATTACCTTGCCACCCATCAAAACACCCAATCCTAATAATCCTTTACCCTCAATCTTTAGATCAAATGCTTATTTCCACTATCACTGAGAAAATGGACATGACACGAAACATTGCAAGCATCTTAAACATCTCATACAAGACCTCATTGATTTTTGTTGTCTTTCCGTTGAAGGTGTTAGTGATCAAGAAAATAAGTTTGTTGCCCCTCCTAACCAAAACTTGCAAATTTTCACCAACCTAATGCCAAAACATAGTATTTCATTTGTCAAATCTATTGAAACTACAAAGAATGATGCGATGAATGTTGACACAAATGATGACAACCATGATTCTATTAACCATGATCCTATCGACAATTATCCTATGGATGAAATTGTAGGAGTGATAGACATTTTTCCTCATAAGATCTGAACTAAGAATCCTCTTGACATTGCTTTCTCCTCTAAGGATATACTTAAAAATGCACCCAATGGTCCTCTTTACATAGCTGGTCGAATCTACGGCAAGCCCACTAATAGGATACTAATAGATCCTACTTGTGGAGAGAATGTGATCACCGAGGAATTCTTACTTTTGCATGAGCTCTATCAAGATATATATATATATATATATATATATACGATAAATCAAAAGAATGGATCAAGACACATAATGGTTTTTCTTTCCCTATGATTGGATCGATCACCTTACCATTGCCAATAGGACCAAAAACATTAGTTTTCTCATTCTCCATTATCTTCTAGTCAGAACAATTTTTTTTGAAGCTAGGTCATCCATGGCTTCGCTCCATCAAAGTTGTCCCTTCGGTTGTGCATAAATGCATAAAGTTTCCCTTTGAAAATTAATTATTCACTGTCCACCATAGTTGATTTAATCCATTGTCCTCCAAAGGAAACTTTTCCTTATATTTCTTTTGGCCTAAGCCTATGGAACCTATAAAACCATGAGAGGAATTCTTTTTCTTATCATATCAAAAGTTCAAGGCAAAGAAAATAGTAGAATTATCCCTTTGAAACATGTCCCCACCCACCACCAAACCTACTATCCTAAATGAAACCATGCTCAAACCTAAAAACTTCCCAAACAACCAAAACCAACCTAATACGGAACATTCATCTACCTCCTAGAAAAGACCAAGAGACAATGAAGAAAACCCAGTCATGCCTCCTAGAATAAAATAGGTTTACAAAGTCAAAGAGAAAGTGGTCGAACAACATCCCATGGATTCTTCTATTCCTCCCCTTAGGGAAGAAAATAAACCTATGGTTGATCAACCCACCCCTACACAAACACAACTTGAAAACAAAACTAAAAGAAATAGAGATGCTAAAGAGCATAGGCATAGACATCATGCCCTTGCTCGTAGATTATATGAAGAATTAAATTAAACAAAGAAAATCAAGATCCAAACTTTACTAAAGTAATGCATGATGACTCTACCCCTACCTCAAAACAAAACAATCCAATACAACAACCACAACAAGAGTTGAATGAGTCTTCCATGGAAAATATCCTTTGACCTCTTGATGTGATTAACTTGGAAAATGATGACGAGATTGATAAAATTGACGAAGAGGTGCATATTGAATTGAACACATTTTTTTCCTCTTCATTGAGTTTAGATGACAAATTTCCTTCAAAGAGTGTTGAACCTGGTACTTCTCCTAGTTCAAAACTTTCTCTTGTCCCTACGGCTAGCTGCCTGCGTTTCGTATACAATGAACATGACTAGGATGCTGACAACCTACCAATAGGTTGACTCACATATGCCTTACTAGTCTTTTGCATTATTTATTTTTCCTTTTCTTTTGCATGATTTCATGTGCGTGATGTGATCCCCCATGAAGTTTTGTTTGATGTTCTCTCTTTGCAACATTCCTCTATTTGTACCTTAATTCTTCTTTATGTCATCAATATTTTTATTTTTTCTTTTTATCTTTTTATTTTGTCTTGTGTTTTCCTTTAAGGGGATGAGGCAAGGTGTCGAGACATTCATGTCTCTTCCATGTTGACCCAAAATCTTTTTCTTTTCCTTTATCTTTTTTATTTTGTCTTTTTATTTTCCTTTTGGGGATGATGCAAGGCATTGAGACATTCATGTCTCTTCCATGTTGACCTGAAAGTATTTTTCTTTTTTTTTTGCTCTCTTATGTCATTCTTCCAATTCCATGTGTATTTGGGGAATGATGAAAATTCTGGTCTCTCTAAAAACATTGTAGCAAGAACATACTGACCCAAAATCCATAGATCCCTTATGTGTTTGGTGTTTTCATTTTGGGGGAAACCCCTCTCTTTTTCTTTTCATTCATATGACGTAGCTTTACTTAGAAATATATGACTTGGCATAGGGATTTCCAAGTTAGCTCTCATATCTTCTTTATTCTTTGCATTTATCATTTGCTACTTTAAAGTAATTTCTCATAGCATGGTGTTTAGCAACTTCTTTAAAGTGGGGGCATACATTGGCATTATTCTTTTGCATTTTCCTTTTCATCGTTCATGGTGCAGTTTTCTTATTTCATGTATGATGTGTTTTTGCTTTATGGATGACATTGGGTATAATGTCCTTCAAGAGTGTGATCTATCTTAGCATATTACATTCCTCTTAGTGGCTTGATGCCACACATTGCATCCCCTAAGTTGTGAATATTCTATTTTTTGATTGGTCCTCTCTTGGAGACATTAGGCACATTGATCCCTAAGTTAAGACCTTGCATGAACTAAGAAAGACTCCTTTGAATGCTCCTTATTTTTAAATTTGCATTTTTCCTTCATACGACCACCTTGCATAACATAGCTTGCATGCCTATGGAGCCATCTTGTTTTTTCATGAGCTCCAAACATACGAAGTTTTTCTTGTCTCATGAAGCTCAAAAATAATTTTTTTGTGGCACCTTATTAAATTTATTAGGGGTATAAATTTGGTATGATTTGATTGGGAAGCCTAACCGAGGCATGACTTTCCCCATAGCCACTTGTGTGTGTGTGAGTGCATACCAGCCATGAGTGTACATTTCTCACCTTTTTGAACTTCTCACCCAACAAATAACAAGGAGTTTCATTGCCATGGAGTATACATTTTTCGCACAAACAACCTAGATCTAATCCACATCACAATGGAAAAATGATTGAAGCTTGATTCGACTCTTTTATTTTAACCTTTTCTCTTTTTCATATTTGGTAGTGCATGCTTGTGCTTTATTGTTGCTTTTTATATCAGATTCATGTGTTTTCCTTTGTGCCTATGTTGGCATGTCATGAGATCTTGATCCCAAGGGCTTGATCACCCGAGCTCTTGACCATTTTTGTCCCATCTTATTGGCATTGGTGCATTTCAATGCCTCTTGATGTGTGTTTCTCTACTTTAGTGTGATTTTGAAGCAAGTTCATCCTCTGACTAAACTAGGGGCTAAATGTAGTGTCAAAAAATGTCGTTGGGGACATTTTCACACTTGTTTGGACTGTCTTTGTTGAATTAGGCTTAATGTTTCCTTGATTTAGTGTTGTGATGTGGTTGACACACTCGCATTAGGTCTTGGGCCCTTGTGAACTAATAAATTCAAATGGTACCTTGCTAAATTGTTGTGAAGTGTTGTAACAAACTTTCACACTTTTCTAAGGTCTTATTAATTAATTACACCTTATAAACCTCTTTTTAACATTAATCCTACCTTATTTGAAGTGTTGTAAAGTTTTGTACTTCATACTTTCACACTTTTCTAGGCTTTTCATTAATAATTGGGATTTCTTATGCTTTAATTGGGCCTATTTTTGATCCACAAGCCTCATTTATTGAATCTTTTCGAGGATAACCCAAAAACTAATCAATACCCAATCATAATTCAAGTGTTTCTAGTTTTAATGGCCCAAATTTAGTGATTTGGGACTCATTTTCCACCTTGGGTGAATGGGTCCCACCTAGATCTTTTGGGCTAGAACCGGATTTCACACATTTCTAAGAACTTTTTATTTTTGGTCCCATACATTATGCTTGATGGGACTCATTCACTAAGTTGGGAAAATGAGTCCCGTGTGGCCCAAAATCAAAACTAATTCAAATTTTTGGGGGGATTTCATTCTCCTAGATCTGATATCGGCTTGTAGTGTTGTAATTTTGGGAATTCTTGCATAATTGAGTATAAATACAAGGTTATTTCATTCATTTTTATCCCAATCATTCAAGTATTCATCCTCATAGGAAGTTTGAGTTCACAAGTGTTTTCAAGATCATTCAAGAGAATTCAAGGGTAGATTATAAAGCATTTTAGAAAATTCTTCAAGCATCAATCATCATGTCAAAGACTTCATGCATCATGTTTGTTATTGTGCTAACAATTGTGATGTAGGGTTTATGAATCAATCAAGTGTTTCATGCAAGATCAACATCATTCAATCAAGAGTCAAGAACCACATCCATTACAGCCATATCAAGCATATTTGCAACACCTTATTGCTAGGCTTTGGTAAGTTGCAACATTGTCATTTGTTCATTCATCACTCTCCATTCATATTTGATTTCATTTCAAGGATTGATTTCCAAAATGAGGTTTGACCAAGGAAAACCCCTATCCACTAACCCAACAACATTTTTCCCTCTTCCTTTGCGTGTGATTTATAGGTCTAGGTTGCAGATTTCCTAAGGTGCAAGATTGGAGAAATGTTACAAGTCATTCAAATTTGTCAAAGTTTTCATCAAGCCTTGGAGAACCTTAGAGAAGACTTATAGGTTGCAAATCGGAGATTCAGATCCGAAAACCAATCAAGAAGGAAAAAGTGGATAGAGAAGAGCAGGATTAGCCCTTGAAAATATAGAAAATCCCAACTGGACTGATTTGCCACTTCTGGCAAATGATTTGTAGTTCCAATTAATTTTCAAGAGTTTATAGATTTGGATACCCTTTTGGTAGATTTATGTTCCTGCACAGTTTTGCAGAAGCTAGACTAGTCTTCCCAACCTGGCGAATGAGTCCCAACCAACAATAAAGTATGAATTTCTAGTGTTCTAGACCTCCATCTAGCCACTTTCTAGATTTCCAAGTGCACACATTCTATTTTTTAGCTTTCTGAGTTGTTTCATTCATTTTTCTAGGTCATTTTGTGTTAGTTTGCATTCAATTAGGGTTTTTCCTTCCATCTTGCATTTCATTGTCTTTTCCAAGTTAAAACTTGGTGGTGAACCCCTCATTAGATCATATTCATCCCCTAGGACAACCCTATTACAAGTTCTCTTTCTCCTTTGCAAAGAGATCTCAAGGATTTGTTCTTGAGTGAAAGTGAAAATTTTCCTTTCTAGGTCCTAAACCTTTAGGGTGGAAAGACAAACAATTTTCAACATTTCACTAACCTACAGCCAAACTGTCTTAATCTATGATACACAAGGTTTCTAGGAAGTCCTCTATATATCTCAAGGGTACGTGAGCCCCAAATTTTTAGATGAGAGGGAACAATGTCAAACAGCTGGGAGGAGAGGGTAACCCTCTCTCCACCTTCACTTCTCCAAGGTATAAAGTACTTGGAGGCTTAGTCCAATTGACAAAATTCCACTTCCAAGAGAGGTGGCTTTCTCACCTCCCACTCTTTATACTCCATCGGAACATGGGAGTTGGATTCGTCCCCTAGGGTGATGAAATCCATAGGTAGGCCCCCTAAAAGGAATGATCCAATTATTTTTTATCCCCAAGATTGAATGAAGTGTGAGGGAAGAGCATACACATGTTGGGTTCATTGGGATGAAAAGAAAAAGAAAAAGAGTAAGTGATGTTTTTGATCCTTAAGATCGCACTAGGTGTGAGAGGAAAGCATACACACCACTCACTCAAAGAAAAATCACACAAAATTTCATTAACCTTAAAAAATAAAATGTGCTTAGATTAATGGAAAAAAGAAAGCCTTGGACAAACGAATCTGCAAGAGAATGTTAGTAGTTTGATGATTTTTCCTTTGAAAATCAATTTCAAGCTGCAAAACAAGAGGTTGGATAATAAGATGATCACATAAAATGATTGTTAGCATGAAATAAGCATAGATATGTGATGATTTGTGCCTTAGATGAATGTTAGAGACCTGCAGCATGCATTAGTATCCAAAAATAGAGATTCAATGCAAAGAAAAAATGAAATAAGACCTAAATATGCATTCTAAAACCCAAGCACAGTTTTGTAGATAAATTTTTACCTATGTTAGAGGTTCCATTCTATGAAAAAAGGCATAGTTTTGAAAAATGGGCCAAAAAGATAGCTTACAAGGGTGAAAAATTAATGTTTGGCAAATACCTAGTTGAGAAAAAAACCTAAAAATGCATCTAATGACTTAAAAATGAAAGTTTTAATACAAAAAACACCTTATAAACCTAAAAATATGTCCCCTAAAATAGAGGCGGAGCAATTTTGAATAGAGGTGCCATAATTTTGTACTTAGGTGCCATTTTGTAGAAAGTGCCAAAAAATGACTCTCAAAGGTTAGAAAATGAATTTTTTGACCAACCCGGATGGGGAAATGGATAGATGAACATATTGGGGGCCTAAAACATGTATATTTAACCAAAATATGCCCCCAAATTTAATGAAAATGAGCTCAAAATGAAGAAGATCCTAGGTGACCTAGAAAGCTTGTATGACAACCGAGTCTCACAAAACTTTAAGAGCATTTAATTTAAACATGAAAATGATAGATGAACCTACAAAACCAAGTGTTAGAACAAGGAATACCTACAAAAAATGATGTTAGAAGCCAAAGAAGCCCTAGACCTAGGTTAAAATGATGAAAGAAGTTCTAAAAAGTAGAGGCATAGTTCTAGGTTACACGGGCACCATTCTGTGAACATAGGTGCCAAAATTCTACACTTAGGTGTCACAAGTCTACACTTAGGTGCCACTTTGTTGTATTTTCCCAAAAATGACACCTAGAGCTTCAAAAAAACAAAAACTTGATGAAACATTAGGAAAAAGGGGTGGGAAGCCACCGGGTGTGCCAAATGTAAAGATGGGAAAGATGTGTAAGAAGGTAAATGATAGAAATAGATGAAATGCATAGGGAAATAAAAACTAAGACATTATACCTTCCTAGCACATTCCTCTCCATGGATTGAGCTTATAATATTGCACCCATATCTTGCAGATTTTCTCCAATATTGATAAAGAATGTGGTTGCTCAAAATCTTAGCATGATGATGCCATGATGGAGATTGTGCAACATAAGGATATGGAGAATGTATATTATGAGAAATGAGAGCCAAGGCCTCATTATATAGAATTTTCGTGAGAGGAATCAAGGGATAAGATTCAAGGGCTAATGGAAGGTTGAGATTGACTGAGAAGGTGAGGTTTGGATCAAGGATGAAGATTGATTAGCCATGTGACAAGTGTCACAATATGGAAGGGGTGAAATGGGGAGGTGTGCTCACATGTATGTGTGAGCACACATTGGGAAGAGAGGAATTAAAGAAATAGGTTGGCTCATAAGGTGAATTTTGTAAGAGGTTAGTGGGGGTAGGTGAGATGTAGGAATTTAGAATTAGGAAATAATGATAATGATTATTAGGGATGAGGATTAAATCACCTAATCAAGGATTAATTGATTAATGAGGATGGATTGAGGTAATAAGCCAAGGGTTTATTAACTTAGGTGGGGTTAAAATTTGGAGAATGGGATAATAATGATTAGGATAGGGATAAGGTTAATTAATCAAGGATTAATTAACTTAGGAAAGGTTAGGGGATTTAAAAGGAATCAGGGTAAATGTTATCCTTAATTACATAAATGTAGATTTATTTAATTAAAGGTGGTGGATAATAGTAAATGGGACATTAATTAAATAAATAAATTTATTTAATTACATTAGGTTAGGATAGGATAAAATGAGGTGTGGATGGGTAGGGTCACATTTTAGGTGTCTAAACAGAGTATCAGTCATCATATAGACCTTATACCGAGAGCAAGTTTTCCAAACAAAGCAGCACATAGAATGACATTGGAAGAGAATGCAGAGTTACAAAAAAATCCAAGAGTTGTTGAGGAAAGGATTAATCAAGGAAAGTTTGAGCCCATGTTTGTTACCTGTTGTACTTGCACCTAAGAAAGATGGAGAGTGAAGAATGTATATAGATTCAAGAGTAATCAGTATATCATTGTCAAGTATAGATTCCCATTGCTAAGGATGGGTGACATTATGGATTTTTTGAGTGGAGAAAATTATTTTACTAAGATTGACCTGAAGAGTGGGTATCATCAGATCAGGACCAGAGAAGGAGATGAATGAAAGACTGCATTTAAGACCAGTGAAGGATTGTATGAGTAGTTAGTGATGCCTTTTGGACTGATCAATGCACCGAGCACTTTCATGAGATTGATGAATAAGGTATTAAAAAAAAATTTGGTTAAGTTTTCCATTGTTTACTTGGATGATATTATTATTTTCATTAAGACAAGAGAAGAGAATTTGTGGCACATCCAAAAAGTATTACAGAGGTTAAGAGAAGAAAAGTTGTTGATTAATGTCAAGAAGTCTAGTTTCATGAAGCAATAGTTGGTATACCTTGGATTTTTTATTTTTGCTAAAGGGTTAAAGATGAATCTAGAGAAAGTGAAAGAAATTTAAGATTAATCTACACCGGTGAACATTGGAGAAGTCAAATCATTCCATGGATTAGCTAGTTTCTACCAAAATTTTATCAAAAGTTTCAATAGTGTTTGTAACCCCATGATAGAGACAATGAGAGGAGATCAGAAAGATTTTAAGTGGACGTTTGGAGCACAAAAGAGTTTTGAGTTGTTGAAGAAAAAAGTGACAGAGTAACTAGTATTAGCATTACCAAATTTTGTAAAAGTATTTCAAGTGGAAATGCAAAGTGTTGAGTCAAGAAGGAAGACCTGTAGCTTATTTTAGTGGTAAATTGAATGATTCCAAAAGAAGATACTTAGTTTATGATCAATAATTTTATGCCATAATTCAATCCTTGAAGAAGTGGAGACATTATTTGTTTCCTAAAGAGTTTGTGTTGTACATGGATCATCAAGCTTTACAGTATCTGAACAGTTAGGGAAAATTGAATCAAAGACATATGGGATGGGTTGAGTTCTTGCAGAGTTATACGTTTGTGTTGAAGCATAGGAGTGGTAATTCAAATAAATTTGTAGATGCATTAAGTAGGAGGAGGAATTTGTTGACAGAAATGAGAGTACAAGTATTTGGATTTGAGGATTTAAAGCATATGTATGAAGAGGATGCATATTTTGGTGAAGCTTGGAGAGCATGTAAAGAACCATTAGTGATATATCACAGCCAATGGCTAGATTACTTCATTTGAGGAGGTATGTTATTCAAAGGAAATCAGTTGTGTATATGGAAGAGTTCAATGAGGGAGAATTTGATCAAAGAACAACATAGTGGAGGATTAGCAGGACATTTTGGAGTGGATAAGGTAGTAGCTTTGGTGAATGAACATTATTTTTATATCATATACATAAGGATGTGAGGAAGTATGTTCAAAGTTACAAAAAAATTCAAGTTGCAAAAGGGAGTAGTTAGAATACTAGATTGTATAAACCTTTGACAATATCGGAGAGACCTTAGGAAGATTTGAGCATGGATTTAATTTTGGGATTGCCAAGAACATAGAGAGGTTATGATTCTATTATGATAGTAGTTGACATATTTTCTGAAATGACACCTTTTATTCCTTGTAAGAAGACTAATGATGTTGTGCATGTTGTTGATTTATTTTTCAAGGAGATTGTGAGATTACATGGATTAACTAAGAGTATTATTTTAGACCGAGACACCAAATTCATTGGATAATTTTGGAGGACATTGTGGAAGAAGATGAAAATAGATTTGAAGTTCAATTCATCATATCGCCCATAGAAAGATGGAAAAACAAACGCAGTGGATAGAAGTTTGGGTAACTTGTTGAGATGTTTGGTTGGAGATAAGGCAAGAAGTTGGGATATAGTTTTACCATAGACAAAGTTTGCACATAATAATTCAATGAACCAGAGTACATGGAAGACACCATTTCATATTGTTATCAAATTAATTCCTAGAGGTGTTACAGAACTAAGGGACATTAGTATGGAGAATAAGAGGAGTACAAAGGTAGAAGAGTTTGCAGATTTCATGGAGACATTACATAATCAGATCTGAAAGCATTTAGAAGACATGAATAATAAGTATAAGGAGAAGGTAGATGAGCACTAGAGACATAAGGAATTTGTTTTAGGAGATGAAGTGATGGTATATTTGAGGAAGGAGATATTTCTAGTTAGTACATACACTATGTTGAGGATGAGGAAGTTTGGACTGTATAAGATAATTAGGAAGTTTGATTTTGGAAGTGCATATGAAGTGGAGTTACCAAAGACATTGGGTGTTTCACCTATTTTCAATGTTGTGGACATATATGAGTTTCATGAAGGACATTCGAGTGGTAGTAGCTATGAATTAGATTTGAAGGAGTAGTTACCACACTAGGAATAAGAGGAGATTGAGTAGATTTTGGATACCAAAACTAGAAGAAGCACTAGGAACAAGAAGTACAAAGAACATATGGTGAAGTAGAAAGTTAGACCAATGGATGATAGAGAGTAGAGTGGATAACTTCAACAAAAACTCAAACAATCAAACTTTGCAATCCTAGAACATAACTTGGTGGGTTTTCCTCACAATCCTTTAATCTCTCTGGTAGTCCTTCCTAACTGGTTTTCCAATCACAACTTCGTATGTAAACTTCATACCCAAACTATAAAAACATTTTTGAATACCATTTTTGGCCTTTGTCAACATGGCCAAAATTTGGATGTGGTTGTTTTGTATGAACATGCCCTAAATTTGACTGACCTACTTCCTTAGGCCTTGAATGTGAGGCAAAAAATTGAGTTTTTTTTCCATAACTTTATGTGCAAACATGATATCCAAAATGTAATCAGAATTTTAGATACCCATTTGAGCTTTATACAACATAATTCAGAACCAAGGTGGGTTACTTTGTACATAACCCTTCAAAAATTGAATTTTATCTGCCAATTAGATTTAAAGCATAAAGAAATCCGACCTAGGGCATCACCAAAACACATGCAAAACTTCTCCCCTAATCCTACAACTTTGTAGAAACAAAAAAAAAAACCTATTTACAGCCATTCCACCAAAGTTTCATGAGGTTTAACTATTGGAATGGTGAGATATTCATTTTTCCTTCCTTCAAGGCACTAAACCTAGGGTTTTCAACCAATCCAAGGTAAATTGGCTCCAAAACACTCAAATCTTAATGAAATTCAATGAGAAAAAGTGCAACAAAAAGTAGACTCAATTCTCCATCAACTCCAATTGGTTTTAAATCATGAACCAACTGTACAAGGCCGTACCAAGCTCTAAAACAACAATTTAACATTCGAAAATGCAGAAATAGGATGCCTTTTATTGATTTCACTTCAAAAATGTCGCAACCAACCTTGGGTTTGACCTCCCCAAGGCTATTTAAACATATAGCAACCATTTACAACTTATTTTCAAACTACAGCCATTCTAATTCCTTCATTTACACCATGTGACTTCAAATTCCATAATTTGCAATATTTTAAAGAATATTGACAACTTTTAAAACCTATAGCAACTTTTACATTTTTGACAACTTAACCACACCTATCTTCCTAAGACCTCATCAAGACCCTTAAAAACATAAAGATTATCCAAAAGGACCTTATTAGATAAGATAGACACAAAACCAAAATCTCATGGGTGCTCCTGCACCATACTCCAAGGCAAAGAAAAGATTCAAGCTCCGCTTGAATAGAAGGTAGCAACATGAGAACCATGCATGAAAAATCTTGTCAGATGCCTTTAAATCCTTGGACATTTTGTTCTTTGGAATGATTCCATGTTTGTTTCATCTTCACTGTAGGTTTCTTAAACATTCGGAAAAGGTATGTGAACTTGTCAAAATAAACTTGTCCTTCATCTGCACCTCTACCTTGTAATTGATCCTTTCTTCCCTGATGGATGTCATGCACTTCAATGGTACCTTGTTCCCCTTCAATGGATTGTTTCATTTTCACCTTAGGTTTCTTGTCTCCCAAGTTTGCAATCTCATCAAAAGTACTTTAGTTGCTACCTTTCTCTCTAACCATCATGTCAACAAGTATGGATTCTTGTTCAGTGTTACTGTCCTCTTCTAAAAGAAATGAATCACAACTAACCTTGGTACCTGTAGCATTATAGTCACTGACATCTGCAACTCTCTTTTGCTGCTCCACTTGTAGTAGATGCTTGCCTAACTGTCCATCTTCCATCTACAACTCAGTTTGGTCATTACGCTGCTCCATACCTTCTTTCCCCAAGGTTCAAACATTTCTTGATCAACTCTACAATCTCTTTCCCAACAATCCTCTTTCCCTTAGCATCAAAATTTATTTCATTTACAACCTTCCAAACAAGTGTGTCATTTGTATTGGCACCATCTCCTTCTTTACACACATCACATTCTTCATTTTGTTTGTCATAGGCTGTTGTGTATGATAGACCATCCCCTAGAACAAAAGCTAAATAGTGACTAACACCTTTCCTTCAAAGCAAAAAGTCAACTAATTTATCAACCACTATGTCTACATGATCCTTCAAGACACTAAACCTATGGTTTTAAACCAATCTAGGGTAAATTGGCTCCAAAACACTTAAATCTTAATAAAATCCAATGAGACAAAGTGAAATATAAAGTATAACCAATTCTCCATCGACTCCAATTGGTTTTAAATCATGAACCAACTATAAAGGTCATACCAAGCTCTGAAACAACAATTTAACATTTAGAAATGCAGAAAAACGGATGCCTTTTATTGATTTCACTTCAAAAATGTCACAACCAACCTTGGGTTCAACCTCCCCAAGGCTATTTAAACATGTACCAACCATTTACAATTTATTTTCAAACCAAAACCGTTCTAATTCCTTCATTTACAACTTTTAAAACATATAGAAACTTTTACATTTTTGACAAATTAACCACACCTATCCTCCTAAGACCTCATCAAGACCCTTGCAAACATAAAGATGATCCAAAAGGACCTTATTACATAAGAGAGATAAAAAACCAAAACAATGACAAAACTAAAATCTTATGGGTACTCCTGCACTAGTGGAGGATTCATCATGGATTTCTCAAGCTGAGGTGGACCATCTTGGTTTTCCTCTTAGCCCTAGAAAGTGAGGGACTCACTTTTCTTCCAACCTTGGGTGTGTGATGCAGGAGCATCCCTGATTGTCAAGAAATCCTATATAAACCAAAATAGTTCTTTTTTTGCATTGCATCCAGTAGAAGTTTCAATAGTTCATTCCGCATTTTACCACATTGTTGTTTCTCAGCTTGTAGAGTAGGATATAGCATCTACACATAGACATCTACTACATATCCATATTTCACACCATTTTCATTTTTCTAATGAGAGTTATCACTCTTAGAATTTCACCGTGTTACTAGTCAAAGCATTTGGGGCTAACTTGGTCTAATTTCTCAATGTGGACCTATTCCAAATTATGCGGAGCATAATGGAACACCTTAAAATCACCTTGGGTTCATTGGGACCTATCTTAGAGATTCACAAGTCTTAACTTTTCAAGTGGAGTTATTTCTTCATATTTTAAGGCCGACATTCATATTTGATCATTCTTTGGGTTATTAACCCTTGTGGCTGATGTAGACCTATATTATATCTTGAGAAGCATATTTATAAGCATTGTAATTCATTTGAGATCATCATTAGTTTTAGGATAAGATTCAAGTCATTAATTTTTCACATAAACCCTTTGGGGACATGTAATAAGGTCAGTCGGCCAATTGTATTATTGAAATCCCTTGTGGCAAGGTCTATGAGCCCTGGATATTCACCCATGAGGCATATGAACTGTGTGTAATATTGTTGATTCAATGTGATATTTCATGTTCACATATCAAATTGTTATATTATTTCCTTTGTGTTGAATCATTATTGCACGGTTCATATTGTTCCTTTCAGAACCCTCCTACTATGACTTCACTAGAAGGAGATGGACTCTATTGAGTCATAGATTAATGTCACCTCCAGTGCATATGACCTAGTTGTTGATCTCACTAGTGTAACAAGATGTAAAATTGAAGATCTTCATAAGAAATTTTTCCAACTTCAAGATCAAAAGGAACATATCATACTACAATTTGGAGTAGTAAGGGATATAGTTAGTCCCAAATTATTATTGATCTCTAAGGCACTACTCAGTTCAGGTAAGGAAAATAGGATGAATCTGGTACCTGCTTCACCGGAACAAGGAGAAGAACTATTGTTAGAGTTTAATACTCTAATAAAGCTTCTTGTTGAGGCCAAATGAGAATGGGAAGATAGTAGGGAAACCTAGGAAGATCCAGTGAAGAATTTGCAAGCATCAACCACCTCCGATTGACTCATCTTTCATGTTTTTATGCATTTATGTTTAGATTCTTTGTACATATGTGAACATATAGAGTTATATTTTAGTATCTTTTTGCTCTAGTACATGACTCAAGGGGAGTCAATTCCTTTCACAACTATGTATATATGCTTAAACATCATTTAGAGGGAGTTCCGATTATGGAGCAAAAAAATGTATATAGATGCCCTTTGCCCTTGATGTCAAAGGGAGAGAGTATTAGAGAACTTTTTTGAGGTTGTTGGCATGTTTCCATCAATGACAAAAGGGGGGATTGTTGGAAGATTCAAGAGATTTTCATTCATGATGTTGCTTGGCAACATGAGCATGGAGAACGCACACAACAATGTAATATAGTGTTGTCATTGATGTCAACATTGTTGTGGAGTATTTTGATTAATCTTGACATATTCCTAATGTGTTGAAGAAGTCATTTGCACAAAGATATTTGGTTTGAAAAGTTCAGTGGTATGAAAATTTGACTAAGTGTTAGAATTGCCAGTTCAACCCAGTTATAATGTATTATTTTTTGGGTCTGCACCACTCCGCAAAGGAAGATTTTGATCTATTCTTCTAACCTAATTTTTTTGGTTGTTAGAAGAATCCAAATCCAAAATTTCATATTTTTTGGAAAATTCTTTTGGGAGATATGAATGACAAATTCTAGTATGGCATTTCACAGTCATTTCTTATACAGTGTGTCAGTGTGGGAGATTTTGCACTTCTCCGCGGATGAGTCTTTGATAACATGCAGTGTTGAATTTAAGTTTCTAGATTTTAGATGAGTATGAATTCTAGACGGTATCATGTTTTGACATCCACGTGTTGTGAATTGGATGAACAGTTCAAGGATTTTTTATTTAGGTCCTATGGTGTGGCGACCTAACACATTTGATGAATATATGAAGGATTAATATGTGTTGCACTTTTATATGGGATCTATTTTAGGTCCATCCTAACCTATCTTAAGGAGTTTTGAATTTTGAATTGTGGCATGAAGTTTGGTTGAAATTTTTTGGGCTGACAAGTTGAATTTTGTGTGTTGCATCCAATTAGGTCGACCTAATTGATTTGCACTTGATGTCGATATATATGCTAGATTATTTTTGGTTTTTTGTGACATGATGAGAAATGATGTATGTAAGATGTGTGATGCGAATTTGATCAGAGCAGAGATAAGTTATGAATTTTGAGATCAAAATTGTGTGAATACAAAGCAGAGTAGAGCATTGGTCTAGATCAGTGAGAAGTTTGTTATTGCGCTTCATTGAAATTGTATTCCTGCATATTGTAGATGTAATTTATAACAGTTCAAAATAGGCTATGATCCATCCTTCTCTCTTCTATCTTTTTCTTTGTGGATAGTGATTCCACTTGCAATGAGAATTTATGTAATATACTATAACCAGTTATATTATAATATATTGTGAGCTAGCCCTCATCACGGTTTTTCCCATTTTGGGTTTTCCAAAAAAATTATTGGTTTTCATGTGTTATGTGTGTTGTGGATGCTTTCTTTAATTATTGTACAATTGAATATTCATTGGTAATTAGATGGATAATGTTTGAACAGTTTAATAGAATGTTGATTCCCCCCCCTCTCAGTATTCAGAGTGTTTAATAGCATGTTTTACCTGATTTTCATAATTTATTTAATTTGACCTAAAATTTTGAAGCACTTAAAGATTGAATGTTAAAAAGAGTTAGTAATATAAAATGCAGTACTCTGATTCTAGTTTCCAAATATGTAACTTATTTTAATACCCAGATGATACAAATTGATTTTTAATAGGAATGTTTAAAACCCATTAGTTAAAAGTCACTTTTTTACCATACCATGCACATGTACATCATCCATATTTTGACCTAAATAATTGTATTTTTCTAAATACTTTTAGGGAAAGATCTATAATATAGTGAATAATGTGCATGATATTTTTTAATATTTTTTGTTAATTTTTTATTGGCCATAATTGTTGTTTTAAAAATTCCTCATGTACATTACGCATAAGATGACCTAAACTTGTCATTCTTTTATTTTTTTCCAAACTTGAAAAAAGAATTGTCTAAAGAATGTGCACATATAATTTGTTTTTCAAAAATCTATTTTAATAAAAAGTTATTAAAATACTAAAAGCCTCTAATATTTCAAGTTTATGGACTAGTTTCATCAAAAATTATTTGAAAAATAGAAAAAAAATCCCAATTGTAAACAAATTACATATTTGAAATTTATACAATCTCATCTATAATGGGTTTTAATTTCATCAAAAATTTCTATAAAAATGTCTTTACATATATGTTCAAAGTCACTATTTTCTACTAACACTGACATGACCTTCAAGTTATAGGTCAAAACAAGTCCAAAGCTAAGGGTTGACTCCCTAATCCTTTTTTCTGACCTAAAATCCATAGTAAAAATCGAGCCAAAAATTAAAAAAATTAGAAACAAGATCCTATTCTAGAAATGGGATCTTATTTCTAAAGGGATCTTGTTTGGTTTTTTTAATTTTAAGCTTTTGTGAAATGGGAACTCATTTTCGGCTCAAGGTTTTGAAGTGAAACGGGATCCTATTTGCTAATTAATGGGATCCTATTTCATTTTTCCCAATTTTGGGTTTTTTTCTAAGTCTAGAACTTCCATTAGAAGGGGACTCATCTTTTTGCATTTACCTAGTTGGAAACAACCCCCCATAAAATATATTCTATTTCAGAGATTTCTAGTAATGACAACTAGATCAAATGTGTTCAAGATTTTATGGAAAGCTTGGGAGATCATTAAAATTCAAATCAAGAACTACAATTTTGTGAATCATACCAAGAGTAATGTATACCCTGATAGGTCAATCTAGTTGAACCTCTCTAAAAAGACAAGTTCCACTTACTTTATTGCAAGGATGATCAACTAAAACATGACATTTAAAAGGTATTAGATGCTTTAAAGATATAATGTCTAATAACCAAATAAAATCATGGGTAGATCTGAGTATTGAATTCAAGCTCCCTCCTTCACATTAGAGAACCTTTTCTATTCTTAAGGAGGCTTGTAGGAACATTCAGTTCCCTGGTTGCATTATAAAGAATGATGAACTGCTTAAAATATCACTTACGTAGATGGCAGTAAGATTTTATGCTTAAAACCTAAAATAATTTGTAAAACCTTAATTTACTCACAAGACCTTACATTCTATCTAAATATATGTTAGAATCTAGATTTCTCAAGTGCTTAGTGGGAAAAAACCTTCAAGATGCTATGGTCTAATATGCTAAAACCAAAGTTTGCTTGCTTTAAATGGTTACTAATGTTGCAAAAAGTTCCTTTTATTTTATCCTCTTCATTTTTTAGCATATTTTGAAACTGTAAACAACCTAAAAGCATTTGACACATTTTCTTTGAATGTTTGTTTGCAAAAGAGATTTCGAACATGTTTTTGGCTAATCTTCTGGGATGGGGGGATAAAGGTAAGGTCAAATGGAAGGATATTCTCTTTGATTTTGTAGAAGGTTTAAGTATGGCATATGATTTATTTTCTCTTACTCTATCATCTAATATCTTATGGAAAATTTGGAAGGCTATAAATGAGGATATTTTTTAGGGTACAAGGAGAGTACTTAGTCTTTTAGAAGATGCATGTTTCATAATATTTATATGCAAGTGACAAGCACAATGGAGATCTCAAAGCAAAAATTTGTGAAGTATTTAAAGGAAGGATCTATGGATTTCTATAGAACGGTGGTTAAATACATGGAAGGTACTGACCTTTTAATGAATTTAATAATATCCCTTTCATGAAAATCTACTTGGAATTTCAAAATAAATACAATAAAAAATACCTAGATGAGGCATTGGGTAAAGAGTTAAACCTCTACCAAAATGATAGATCAAATCTTATTGCACCAAAGGATGAACAAGGAAGTAGTGAGAGTAGGATATTTTGAATGGATGAAGATAGGATGATCAAGGATAAAGTTATGATCACATATATAATAATATATGTTAATTGGTTCTATTTGATTTTGTTCACAGGTCCTTGTAAACAATTAAGTTATGTTTTTTTCTCAAATATTTGTAAATCTATCTAAACAGATCTATTAGTTGAATATTGCACAGTATAGTAATTTAAAAAATAGGTTTTATATCATTGTGTAGATAACTCTTTGCATGTGGTCTAGCCCATCTGATGACTTTTTAATTCCTTTTGTTTACAATATTTACTACAAAATAATACTTAAATTCTTTGTAGTTTTTACAAAGCTAAGTAGGATAACTAAGATAAGTTTCCAACCCCCACTATAAGAAGTTTAATGGAGTTACTTTATTGTTCTTAAAGAGAAAAAAAATTTACCACCTTTTAAAACTATCAATCACTCTATATAGTTGGTTCTAGGTTCTTCTTTGAAAATTTTTCTAGCATATTACCTCTAACAAATTAAATGTCAAAATAGAGAAGTAGATCTCTTATGGAAGAAGGGAAGATGATGTGCCCCAATAAATTACCCTCATTTGATGTTCATTTTTTTATTTGTAGTTCCTAAGACACTCACATCCTTTGAACAACCCTTTTAATTAATGCTTTGATAAAGCACTAATTTCAAATGTATATTGTTTATTGAATTATCTATATTAAATTAGTTATTTCCATAGTAGTCTAGCATTTCTTATCATTATGATAATCAACATGATCGTGATTATTTAAAGTGTAGAAAGAGGATTTTAGTAGAGTTAGCCACTACATGTCATAACTAAGGTCTAAAACCTACTAACATGGTTATAGTGTTCCTAAAACATGTGACTATATCTTGTCTACAACCATGATAGTATCTTTTATGCAACCATGACAATATCTTTCATGTAGCCAATGACTATAGTGCACTTGGAGCAAATAAAGGGGTGAAGAGTCCTTATTTTTCTCAATGAACTTCATCTTAGTAGCATGATCATTATCCTAATGAGAATTTTCTTCTTGCATTTATAAGAGTTTTTTTTAATATTCTAATTATTTCTCAAGAAAAACATCATCCTCCTATACAACTAGGAGCGGTAGGATGGATGAAGTAGTAGTTATATAATAGAGTAAAAGGGTAGATAGATATAATGAAAATATAGTTGTGTAATCTAGAATGATACAAACAGTTAATAAATGTAGAAGTGTATCAAAATATAATAAATTTGATAAATTTAAAGTAAGAATTTATTTTCAATAATATCTTTTATCTCTAGTATGCTAGAAGTATTCTAAGCATTTTTATTTTATCAATATTTTATTCAAAGCAGCAAAGAAAGTCATGATTTTACCCAAGAAAGGGCCCACTTGAGGTGGAATATATTTCAGTATTTGTCCTAATTAGCCTAGATTCTTGCATTTTTATTTTAATCATATTTCATGTAGTATCTTAGTCAAGTATACCAACCTACATCATTTGTATCAACCTATAGAATTTAACGTATAACAATTATTTCAATCCATATCTTTTGAAGTTTAATTTCAAGATTATTTTAAGTCTATCTTTCCATCTACATAGAAAATTTCCTTTTTGTGTAACAACATTTACTTTCTTATTTTATAAGCTTTATTTATTTCCCCTATACACAAATTTAGCACCTCAACCCCTAGGAATCTAAGGGTATGCATATATTATTGAGACCATGCCAAAAAATATATTATCCAAGGTTAACATGTAAATGAAGTAGAAAAATGAACCAAAAGGTTACTTGATTAGTGTAAGAGAGGGGGACCACTGCATGCAAGACCCCAGGTCACAAAGGGTCAAGATGCGAGAGGCTACCCTAACTTACCTCAGCTAAGTGTATTGTTTAGGGTATCTAAGGTGAGGGTAGCGAGGACAGTAGGGCCTCTCAGCTACTCAATAGGCCCAAAATGTAGAAAGAGGCTTGGCGAGCTAGTTTCTAGGCTTAACACTTCATCTCAAAAAGCTCTCTATCTAAGGACAGAAGTGTGGAATTTAGATGATAGTGTGACACGCTAGCATCTTGACAACATGTTGTAGTCCATACAACCAGACAACGACAAAGATAAGGTCAAACCACTAAAAACTAGATAACAATCTAGCAAGCTAACTAAAGGGACAAAATGAAAGAACTAAGTAAATTAAATAATCTATAATATTGTAAAGTAAATAAACAAGAGTGATAAAGATGAGGAGAATCTCACCATTGAACTCATTTGCTAGCTAATCCTCCAAGAGCTCACACACCTACACATAGCAAGAGAGAGAATGTTGGGGAGTGGCTGTATAGAGGTATGCCTTAGTCAAACCCCCATTTAAGTGTTCCCACCTCCATGGACAGCCAAAGGAAAAGAGATAAAGAAGTGACAAAAACACAAGCACTATAAACAGTACTATGCTACTCAACAAAATGATAGAGGAGAGGAGAGGGAAGCTTACCACCTCCACCAAGAGCACTCAAGGTTGCTTGGAGGAGAAATGAGAGGAAATCAAGCCTCTGCTACAATGGTGTGGTCCCAAAGTTGCTCTACCAACGTGATGGATTGTGATATTGTTGTTGTGGAATGCTTGGAATGCTTGGAAGTGAGTGCAAATGAGCTTATGAATGAGAGTATGAGAGCTTGATGTGGTGTAGAGTTCTTCCCATATTTCATCCAACCTCCAAATGCAAGTTCAAAGACTAATTATGAAGGAATGAGAAAGGAAATAGCCATATTCAGGTTGGGTGGCCGAAGGAGGCATTACAACTTCACTGCCAATGGGAAGAGTAATGCCTCTGCTAGCTCAGCTGCATGAATCTGCCAGGGACATAAGCGCACCACGTAGGTGTCCCTGATAGAAATGCCTCCACTGACACACAAAACAAGTGCCAAGTGGACTACCATTAGTGGGCTTAAGTGAATTTAAGCCTCTGACTTAGGTTTTCTAAAGTGTATAGAGGCAAAAAGGGGAATTGTGCCTAGGGTGCAAATTCACTCTTATACATTTTTCCCACACTTTAGCGAGCATAAGTATTGATGAGTGCTCGGTAAAGTAGATCAAGAAAGAGATTATGGTTAGAAAAGTATACCTAAACCGTCGAGGAAGCAAACCACGATCTAGCAAACTAGAAGATGAAGGGAAAACAAAGGACTCCATAGCTACTCAGAACTATGAAGTTGGAACAACAAAGAGTCTTACAGGCCCGCAGACCTGCAAGGAGGCAACCCCCAAGATCTCTCTCATGGAGGAATCCCCAAGGAAGCAAACTCCTCAAAGTCAGGAAGTGGAGACATTTCTACCCACAGATAGAACATGTCAGAAGTGGCAACACGTCTACCCATAGATAGAGCATGTCTAAAGCATCGATACATCTACCTGTAGATAGGATGCATCTAAAAGTGACGACATGTATACCCGTAGATAGAACATGTCTAAAGTGTCAATACATCTACCTACATATAGAACACATTTGAAAGCAGCGACATGCCTACCCGTAGATAGAACATGTCTAAAGTGTCGATATGTCTACCCACATATAGAACACATCTGAAAGTGGTGACATGCCTACCTGCAGATAGAACATGTCAAAAGCATCGATACGTCTACCTACAAATAGAACACACTTGAAAGCGATGACATGCCTACCCATAGATAGAACATGTCTAAAGGGGCTAGTCATGCAAACTAAAAAACTTTTAAAGGGCTCCCTCAAGAACCTTTCAAAAGGAGAGAGGTTCACTCAAGGGATGCACTATTTGAAAAAGTAAGGTCTAGTCAGACTGCCCCCAAGCTGGACATGAAAGAGCGAATAGAACGAGTCTAGTTGAGCTGCCCCCAAGTTAGATGTGAAAGAGTCCATTCATTACAAAGGATTTTGAAGAAAGGGTCCTTGAGGAACCCACCATGAAGCATAAGGGGGTCCACTCAAGGGACACGCAATTCAAAAGTCACCATCTTAGAGTGATTCTTCATCAAGGGATCCTTTCAAAAGATGTTCACTTATTCAAGGAATTCGAAAGGAAGGCCATGCCCCCATGAAAGGGGAAGTCAAAGTAGTTCCCGCTTCAGAGGAAGGTCTTCAAGTCCTTTCTTTATGAACTCATGATGAAGGAAACACATTCCATTAGGGTTCCAAGTTGAGAATGTGCTTCCAAGGAAAGGTATTGTGAGGACTTTCAAGAAAAGATTTGTTGGCAGCAAATTCTTTTTTTGAATGTTGAAGTGTAAAAGAATGTTGTCACACATAAGAGGGACAAATCAAGCAAAGAAGAGAGAGATAAAGAGAAAGTGAAAATTATAAACAAAGGGCACAGGGGGATCTGGTTTAGTGGGGTTAGATCTATCCGAGCTCATATAATAATAGGTAAACGCAATGTAAGGCGAAAGATCATAAATCCCCAACTAGATTAGGAAGATGCACAAAAACAAAGTAAAAATAAAAAATTGGTCAACATGGAAGGGAAGCCTAAATGCCCCCAACGCTTTGCATCGTCCCCAATTTATCAAAAATCAAGCACAAACATGGAAGAATGATGATACACATAGATGAAGTTTCACGATACAAAAACCATGCCTATATCCAAGCATCAACAAGGGTGACAAGGGTCATACAGGCACACATAGCACAAGTATGGGGGAACATAGAACACACACACACACAAGATCAAGAAAAGGGGACCTCCTCCTAACACTAATCATCGAAGAGGTCATCCACTTCCCAATCTAGATCCTCATAAGGGGAAGGAGGATGAGCCTGGAAGGGTAGAATGTTAAGAGGAGGAGTAGACGACCTTCTCACAACAAGGGCCAAGGAAGAGGGTCCCTTGAGGTCCTCTCTGCTGAGATCTTGTGGAGTTAAAGTCAGCAATTTTGTGAGTATTGCTAACAGAGTCGGGACTTCATCCATAGAGTTAAACATGCACCCCATAGGAGCGCTATGTCTTACTTCAGCGGACAGGACGGGTTGTGCCTGAGATCCACTGCTAGGCTCATTGAATGATTCGAGAGCGATGACAAACTTAGGAGAGGTCAGGATTGGTTTTTTCACAAGGACATAATAGGTAATCATAGGGCCACCTTGCGAAGGTGGGATCCTCCTACGTCCTTTATTGCGAGAAGGACTAGCCTTTGCCTCCTTCTTTGTAGGAGGAGATGAACTCCCCGTAGACGAAGCTAGAGGTGCAAATGAAGAGGAGGATAGAACTACAGTGGACACAACCGAAGAGGTCAGAACTGGTTCTATCACAAGGATAGAACAAGTCATCACATGGCAACCTTGTGAAGATGGGCTCCTCCTACATCCTTTATTGTGAGAAGGACTAGCCTCTACCTCCTTCTTCATAGGAGGAGATGAACTCCCCTCAAATGAAGCTAGAGGTGTAGAGGAAGAGGAGGATAGAACTGCAGTGGACATGACTGAAGTGTTAACCATATCCATAGGTTCTAGGAAGGGCTGAATATCTAGAATCGACATCAACAAAGGTGGCTCCGCTAAAGGAGCGATAAACACTTGTACCCATTTAGGGTTGGGCGTTTTTGTGCTCACAACAGAAGCTGGGAGCGAGTCAAGAAGAAGAGACACAACATGAAGGGAGGAAGAAGATGCAGTAGAGGGACCTAAAGCAAGGGTAGTCATTTCTTCCTCCTCTTGTTGCAAAGTTGACTGCTCAGCTAGGAGATCATTTCACCGGTACTTGCACTCATGCACAAGGAAGTTCCTACCACTCTTAGAGTTAGAAGCTGGAGCTTTCGAAGGGATGGGAGGTTCCTACTCGACCATGGGGATGTCCACTATTATCGTTTCAGGTGAAGGAATAGATTCCTATGTGAGAGCAGGGGGATCAGGATGAGGAGTGATGGGAGGAGTCAACTCAAGAGCCTTGGCAACAAGCCTCTTTCTGCTCATTGCCTTGGCAACAGGAGTAGGAGGAGGCCGCGGATCGAATTCTTTGCGAGAACCTTTCTTTCTACCATATAAGTAGTACCATGGTCCTCATAATTCATTAGGGAGGGACCCACGATCTTAATCTTGGGCCTATGCCAAGGAGGAATCATTAGATTTAATGGATAGCCATCGGGATTCCTCATCTAGTACTCTTCCCAGGAAAGGGGAGAGGATGGAGCAGTTTGTGAAAAGGTCATTTTCCCTTTACCCTTACTGGAAGAAGAGGGAGCCACTATGGGCTTCTCCTCCTTTGTGGAAGAGGGAGCGGATGGTATAACTTTCTCTTTAACTTCACGAGAAGGAGAAGGGACTAGCTTGGTCTTCTCTTTCTCTCTTGAAGAATGAGTAGTCATAAGCATGGGCTTCTTCTTCTCTTCCCAGGAAGAGGAGGTAACCAGTTGCTCTATTACATGAAGGGTCAGCTTTGGCTCCCCTTTACCTCCAATTTTATACTTCACATAGTTCTTGTAAAGTAGGTCCATTCTCGGAGGAAGCGGACCAACTGGAGAGGGCCAAAACTAATCCAACAAATACCCACCACAGGATACCAAAGGCCAATATCTAGTGTCATGCACTACATGCACGATAGCCTCGTGGGAGAAATTTAGACACTTATGAATAACGGAGGTGACCCCATTCATGGAAGCTAGCCAAGAAATGCTTAGTTTCACTTTGAACAGGTCTGACTCTAGAATGACATCGAAGACAATGTCAACAGCCCTAGGTCCAACTAGGATGGACAAAGTGATTGAGCCATAAGGTTTGAGATTCATACCATCGTGGGTACGGATGGTAGATCTTGTTTCTTCATATTTTTCTTTTTGCAGTGAGTTCAATACTAATGTTTCTTTGATAATAACATTCACATGGCTCGTGGGGTCTACAAGACTCCTGTCACAATGTTACCATTGATACAAGCGAGAATGTAAAGAGGTGAGGGCTTGTTGTTCAAAGGTAGATCATGTGTTGTAAATGTAACATCCAGCGAACTGGGTGCAGGTGAAATAGAGGAAGTCACTGTGACCATATTTACATAGGCCTTAGGTTGAGAAGCAAAATCAGTGGGATCAATAATCATGTTAGTAGAATGCTACAGAAATGGGTTTGTGTATATTTGCAATTCACTATTTTCTTTCACCACTAATTTTTTAGTGTTATGTTTATTCCCATCAAGATGAATGCTACCATCCTCGATGTGGTATTGTGTTTCATGATGCAACCACATACAACATTTGGTATCATGTCCATTAACATGATGGTATTGACAGTAAGTGCTCCGATCATACCAGTTAGGGTAAGGTTCCTTAATGGGATTAGGAGCTGGAAAAGTTATGATCTTATCCTTCAACAAATTTTGTAAGATGGAGGTATAAGATTTTGATAACTTTGTGAACTTTTGGTAGCGTTTGAATTCATTGTCATTAGCAGCGGCTACTACATTCACAATGGCTTTACCTTTTCTAGAGATTGATACAATGGATTTCCCTTTAGAACAGGAGCATGAGGAAGATCCCCTAAACTGAGCAACCATCTGTTGGTACTCTCGTGAAGCTGCACACAAATGCGCAAAAGAGGGATATTTCATCAAGGTGAACTTCTCTTGCCAAGGCCTTTGTAAGTTGCCTATGCATACCTTTTGCACATCAGAATTAGGTAGCTGATATGAGATTTGTGAAAGGATTGCTTGATAACGTGCTATGAAATTAGTGATCTTCTCATTGTCTGGTTACTTACATCAGATGAGATCTGAGAAGGTCATCTTTAGCCTAATGTTTGCTTGGAACTGCCTAAGGAATTGGTTAACAAGTTGATCGAATGAGAAAATAGAATTATCAGGAAAGGAATAGTACCACTCAAGTGTTGTGTCCTTGAGAGATCGAGGAAATAGCTTAGCCATCAAAGCGTCATTATGGAAGAAATCGGTGCAAAGACCATTAAAGGCATACACGTGTGTCTATGGATCCCCCTTGCCACCAAACTTCTCAAACTTCAAAATCTCCATTCCTTGAGGGAAGGGAGTGTTTAAGATAGCGAACGAAAATGGGCTATGTTAGAAGAAGGGTTGGAAAATGGGCTAGGCCAAGGCCTTGGAGAGGCTCACTAACTAACTTTGCATCTTACCCATATTCTGAAGTAGAGTATTCAAACTAGGGGCATTAGAAGATAGAGGGCTAGAGGAACCTCCTCCTCCAAAACCACCACCAAGTCCACTTCCAGAACTGCCACCAGTGTGAATTCCACCAAACCCACTACCAGAGCTGCCACCACCAGTGGGTCCTCCACCGAAACCACTACCATGACCTCCACCAGAGCCACCTCCACTAGCACTGCCTCCACTACCAAATCCATTGCCACTACCAAAGCCTTCACCACCTGCTTCGCTAAAACCTCCACCACTAGAGGTCACAGAAGGGGTAAAGCTAACCGAGATGGAACTTCAAAAAAAATTTCTCCTTGTGTTTCACTCATGCCCTGCCTTCTGTCACTAGTCTTTCATGGTTTCAAAATTTTCCTTGGGTTGGGGGTTTTGGCCTTATTTTCATACAAAACCCTTGTGTTAATTTTATGCCTTGGTTGGGATCTATTTCTCTGTTACTTTTTGATGGGTTTTAAAACATCTTATGTCTTATCATTTTGTCTAGGCCGGGTCCGTTTGGTCTCAAATATTTTATTTCTTCTGCTGGGTTTTATTTTCCTAAGTCCTGGTTGGCCCTATGTTTCATTGTTTAAAAATAACTTATGTCGTTGTTTACCATTGTCCTAGTGATGTCCCCTTGTCCTCTTAATAAATCTTTTGTTTTATAGAAGGATGAAATTTGTGCTACCATTGATCAATTACCTTTAGATATCAATGGTTTCCCACCATTGCGTGATCAAGAATTGCAGGATCTTTATTGATCGTGATTTTGTGAGCAGGCACCATGTGTCCTTTCTGTGGAATGAAGTTCACATGACCATTGATCAACTACCATTTGATCTCAGTCATTCCCCGCCATCCCACAATGACCCCACCATAGTGCTTTGGTTGATCGCGATATCGTGGGTGGGTGCCACGTGTCTTATCTAGAAAGGCCGAAGGGGATAAAGTTTGAGTGATCGTTGATCAAGTGTTTTCAAGATCAACGGTCACCCACCATCATGTGATCAAGAGTTACAAGGTTTTTACTGATTGCGATATCATGGGGGGTGCCACGTGTCTCATTCGATGAAGCCGAAAGAATAAAGGAAATATTGTGGTAAATTAACATGGCCTTAAATACATTAAAAGATGGGTTACTAAAGTTCTCTTAAGGTGCACGTGATCTAAATCGATGGATCTGTTATAATCTAGATAAAAATCTGCTCGATGGTTAATGATGGGGTTGGCAACTGTGTTAAAGGAATGAGATCATTGATGCTCAAGATCAACGATTGCCTGCCATCGCGTGATCTAAAGTTACAGGATCTTTACTAATTGTGATATTGTGGGTGACTACCACATGGACTTCCTTAGTAGTGTATGGTATGGTTGGACCTTTATTTCCATGTTGGCGATTGTGTCAGCTTGTTTTGAAGATGGTTGTTTGATAATTTGATCTAACTGAAAGATCGACGGCTTGAATTTAAGTCTACGTCAAATATGGTTGGAGCCATTCGTGCAGTGCATAGGTGAGATTTAATGGTGGATGAGACACTTATTGGCATGATTTAATCAATAAATCATATGTTGCAATTACAATGGTTTCCAATTTTGCTTTAATGGCATTCTCAGCACGGGTCTCTGATAGTCTTTTATTGTTGCATCAACTTTTCCAGGTGTGCCAATTGGCAGTTGACATGTGTACTTTTTGGCCCGATGCTTGTTTTTCCTTCATTTTCTATAAGAAGGATTTCAAGGCCAGAAGTAGGGGTTAGAAAGTTAGATAATTTTTGTCAAGTCTAGGTGAAGTTGTAGAGCAACTTGTAAAGTCTGATGGTTTTAGAGAGAAATGCAATTTAGGTTCTAGGTCATTCTATAACAGGTTATGAGTTCATGGGGATTTAATGTTGTATAACAATACTAGCATTTGAGTTGAAATGATAAATTCAAGCTCATGTCTCTCCACTATACATGCATATTTGAACTTTGAATAAAATAACTAAGGGTTGTTTCATTCATCTCACTGTTGTGGTGTGTATGATTCTATTTTAGCTAAGTTGATTCAAGGAATTAATTAAAATGCTTGAATGGGATTATAGGCATATATGTTTTGTATAAGGATTTGATAAGTAGTATAGAGTTAGAATACATATTGATGAGATTACAAGGTAATGTCGTCAAGGATTTCATATGTTATGTGTTAAATCTATCATATGCCTTTAGATACTTATGAATTTGACTCCTCCAATGGATATATGGCACTGATCTAAGTTGTACTTGTTTCTATACTTCAGTATTTGTTTGTCTTTTCCTAGTGCTTGTTACAAATTGTAAATCAATGACTATCTTATACTATGGATTGTATTTAGTTATCTCATGTTCCAGGTAGTTGATATTATCGATGAACAACTGATTATATTCAATATTATCCTATCATGTTGAGCTATTAAGTGAGATTATCTACTATTGTTAATGTTGTTTATAATAATGGTGCAGAGGTTGTAAACACATTAAGGGATTACCCTCATGGGTCTTGTAGAGCCCGAAGTGGAGGAGGCTTTTTAAAGTCCTCATCAGTTGATCCAGGCCCTTCGAGCTACCTTTGATTGGAATTGGCAATTCCATAGGTAGATTAGAAGATAAACCTGGTTACATTGTAAAATAGAACCAACAAAATGGTGACCCTACTGGGGAGCTAATTTTAATATTTATTGTCAGTGTGTCGATTGTCCATTTTGCATAGAGTTTTCATAGTGTTTCTGTGATTTGAAGGTTAAGCCTAAAATTATGTGTTAGGTTTTTCCACTTCTTTTGTTTTCATAAGCGTTAAGAGTTATGTTGTAAAGCACTTTTGTGTGTTGTTAGTACGAGGTTCCAAAGGTTTTCATTCTCCACCACATGTCTTTACGTATTTGGTATTCCCAAGCTAATTAGGTGGCAACTTTGAAGTCTCTGCACCAGTGTGCATTTTATTGTGAAAGGTTTATTATAAGTGGAAAGGACTTTTGGACTAGTATAAAGAATGAAGAACACTAGGTCATTCATGAAGAATCATCCGGAACAAAAATTAGAAGGTGAACTTCCCAAAGTGAAGGACTAGATAAAGAAAAAACTAGAATCTAGTAATGTTGCTCCCACGTCACAGGACCCTATACAGCAAGGTACAAGTAAGATTTTACACCCTATCCCTGAGAATTTTGAAGAGGTGTCTAGAAATTCAGATTCAAATAGTTGTGGATTTTTTGATTCATTTTTTAATACACCGGTTCAAGAAGATGTGACATGGAAAAGTAAAGGGCCTGTTAGTGTCAAATATGCTAAAAAGAGAAGAGGCAAGAGTAGAATTCGAAGCAATCATAGATAATGCACCAGTGATGTGCCTCCTCCTGTTGAAAATGATGTAAACCCTGTATTGTTTGAACATGTACTGGAAGGGGTCAATTTAATAGATCTAGATGATACATCAAGCTCTGATGTGACTTTGCCTAACCCTGATGATGTTTTTGGAGACATTAATTCTTTGAGGCAGGAAATCCAAATTCAAGTTGAGCTCAGACTAAAAAGAGAAAAAGAAAGAGAAGTAAAGTTGAGGAATGTTGTGATTGAAAGGGATAGGTTAATGAGATAGTTGGAAAGCATGAAGTTCTTGAACCAATAGGAACCTAAACCAAGTGTTGAGGGTCTGATTGTACAGAAGATTACTAATGAGGAAACAAGGCATGTGTCTAAAGAAAACCCAGGAGGCCACATTGATGTCCAACCCAAACCTGCTGACCCAAAACCATCAAATCGTGTTAAGTCTCAATCGAGTAATACAAACCTTAGGCCTGTCTTGGATAAGGGAAAGCAAAAGGTTGAGGGGATTAAAATAAATGAGAAAGTGACTTCCCATTTCACTCAACAAGATCCCCCACCACATGTGTCATTTAAAATAGAATATGCCTTATAAAAGGCTAAAAGGGAGAATGAAGCTCTGGAAAAAGAGTTGGAGAGAGCAAAGATTGAGGCTGCAAATGCATAAATGAAGAGGAAAATAAGCTTCCTAAAGATATCAAACATGGATGAGGCTACACAAGCTGCAACCTCATCAAATCACCAAGATGTTTTAAAGCATGGTCCTAAAACTAATCCAGACCCCACCATAAATAATTCTAGCCTGAAGACTCATGCAAATAGGTCTATAAATCTAAATCAGGATGGTTCTAGAGTACAATATTTAGGGTCTGGTGTTGATCCTCAGAGGAATGAAGGATTATTTCAGTGATGACCTATACAGTTGGAAAGGTATAGGCCATTATTCTTTGATGGTATCCCTAGTTATCCAAATCCTATCCCTGCTAACTTGAGAGAAAAGATGAATAAGTATGCTAGCAATAATGTTGTGACAATAGAGGAACACTTGAAAGCTTTTATGGATATGCTCAATGATTTTGAGGTAGAACATGAAGATGCTGTAATGAAATTGTGTGTACAATCTCTAGTAGAAGATGTGAGGGATTGGTATTAAGGTCTACCTAATGCTATTATTGGTTCATGGGATGAGTTCGAAAAGTGTTTCAAGGAGTAGTATGGTGATAAAACTAATGCTAGTTTTATGTTAAATGAATTTAACATCAAAAATTCATTGAATGAGCATGTGACAGAATTTAATTTAAGATTTCAGAAAGCAATGTATAAGTTGTTTCAAGTTTTGAGGCTTGATGCAAATGTTTGTTTAGGGTGTGTGCAAGAAGTTGAGTCCACTTTTTGGCCAAAAAGTGGAAGTGTTTTCCCTGATTTTCAGTATTTGACACATTTGACCTTAAAATTTGAAGCACTTAGAGATGAAATCTTTAAAAAAGTCACTAATCATAAAATGTAGTGCTCTTAGTCTGTTTTCAAATATGTAATTTATTTCAATACCCAGATTGTACAAATTGATTTTCAATAGGCATTTCAAAAAACCAATTGTTTAAAAAGTCATTTTTACCATACCATGCATGTGTACGACATCCATATTTTGACTTAAATTATCGATTTTTTCTAAATCCTTTTGGGAAAAGTTTTGTGACTCACTGAAGCTTGTTTGATATTTTTTTGTAATTTTTTATTGAATATTTTTTTTTGTTAATTTTTATTAGGCAGATTTGTTTTGAAAAATCGCCATGTACGACATGCATAAGATGACCTAAACTTATCATTTTTTTGATTTTTTCAAATTGAAAAGAATTGTCAAGTTTGCTCGTGCAATCCGCTTGTCAAAATGCTATGTTGATCAAAAGTTATTAAAATAGTAAAAACTCGATATTTAAAGTTTATGGACCAATTTTATTAGAAATTAATTGAAAAATAGAAAAAATAATTCAATTGCAAAACAAATTACATATTTAGAATCTGCATTGTTTGATCTAAAATGGGTTTTAATTTTGTCAGAATTTTTTTGAAAAAAGGTCGTCAGAGATATGTCCAAAGTCGATATTTTTCTTTGACATTGTTAAGGCCTTCAATTTGCAAGTCAAATTAGGTTGAAGGCTTAGGTTCGGACTTCCAAAGCTTCTCCTGAACCGAAAACCTTGGAAAAAACCCACCCACGATGCAAAACAAAATTCAAATTTTAAAAAACGGGATCCCGTTTATTAATAAATGGGATCCCATGTTATAATCAGGATCACGTTTCCATTTCGACCATTGTAAAGGCAACGGGATCCCGTTGCCTTTACAACGGCTCCTGCACTCGAATTTAGTGAACGGGATCCCAATTGTAGAGCGGGATCCCATTTATTACTAAACGGGATCGCGTTTAGTAATTGGGATCCCATTTAATTATAAGCGCGATCCCGTTTTATAGACGGGATCCTGTTTATATTATTTAAAGATGCTGTGCACAATTACTATCAAGTCTGCAACTTTGCAACTTCACATGTACGACCGAGAGCACTAAAAATCAATTATTTTTCATAAATTATTGTATTTACAGGTGGTCAATTTGATTTTTTGTTTATTTTATCAAAGGGAGCATCATGTACACCATTTTTGAAGTAAAATTTGCAATATGGATTGAATTTTTCAAAGGAAGCATGAAGAAAACAATTTTTAAAGTGGAATTGTGGTAGTTTTCTATTCATTTTGAGGAACGCAAGAGGAAGAATTTTTCCGTAATAGGTATTCAACTTCCAATTTGGATTCAATATTTTGAAGTATTTCACTATTAACATTCATTTGTGCTTGAGAATTTTATAATTATGGGAGATAAATTTTGTAATATGAGAAGAAAGACATTGACTCCTCAAGAAGTTGAAGCAAATAAAGAAAAAGAGAGACAAAGAAAAAGAGAAAGAAGAATGAGAATAAAATCAGTGAACGATGGTGGAGCAACCAATTCAACAACTATTGAAGATGAAAACATTGAAGATACCATAGTTGTAGATGAACCTAATTTGCAAGGAGTCAATTTGGAGAAGAATATGATTATACAAACAAGTCCTACTATGTCTTCAAATCCCTCTTTGAATGCTATGGAGAATGTTTCAATATAAACAAATCTAGGTACGTCTTCAAATCCACATGTTAGTGAAATGATAAATTTGTTTGTAGAAGATTTACAAGATGCTGGATATAATGATGTTGACATTGACTATATTCAAAGAGATGAAACTTTTATAGAATTTGTTGAAAACAAAAAAGAAAAATCTTTTGTTGAAAATGAAAATCAAAATGATCATTTTCTTGAGAAAATGAAAACAAAACCTATATTTTTGATGAAATATTTTTGATGAAAATGAAAACCGAAAATGAAATGAAAATGAAAATGAAAATGAAAATGAAAATGAAAATGAAAACTATTTTGTTGATGAAAATGGAGATGAAAATCTAGAATGTGATGTTGAATTTAATGAAAATGTTTTTTAAAAAATTGGAAGTGGTGTTTTTGATAATCTTCCTGATCAAATTTCTTGGAGGCAAATAAGAACACATGCGAATAGAATATACACTGAATTCTTTTATCGTAAAAAGATTGCATTTCAATGTCAACTAATGATGCAATTGATGAGAATGCAAAAAATGAGGAAAGTAATGAAAATGTTAGGATTTTATGTTAAACCAAAAAGAAAAGATCAATCATTAAAACATGCTATGTCTATTGTTGCTAGTGCCATTCAATCTATTGGAAAAAATAGTCGATCTAAAGATAGAAACGCAGCAAGAAGAGCTATAACTACTACTATAGTCAATAAAACAACTTTGAATAAAAGAATGGTAAGCAATATTAGTGAAGTTTTAAAAATGCATCCTAAAAAATTACTAAGAGCAACAAAAAGAAGAGAAAGTATAGAAAATGATCCTATCAATCAATGTTGGAGTTTCAGTGGACGACTACCGAGGTCTAATATAAAATTGAGTGTTGAAATTAAATCTTTGATCAAAAAATATTGGCATGATAATACTAGGGTTTCATCTAATGCTAGATATGTTTTAAATTAAGGGTGGGGTCCAAAGTTCGCGATCCTCACCCAAAACACCTATTAGATACAACACAAACTAAATTTTATAGAAAATTTTGTAGCGATTCAGTGTTACCTAGTAATATTAAAATAATTCAAAGGTATTTTGAAAAATGTAAACCCTGGTATGTAAAAATTAATAAGCAATGAATATCTTGTTGTTGCAAAATACATGTTCAATTTCGTTATTTTTATGATGTTTTTCGATATATACGTTGTACCTTGCATTCTAACATGATTATACAGGATTGTGGTATTGATACGCCACCTGAATCAATAAGAGAGTTGATTTCAGGTTTGTTTTGTGAAAAATCTAATGATAGATTATTTTATTTAAGTTCTTGTATTTCTAGACAATGCATTAACTGCGGAAATCTTTCATTTTTAAGAAATTGTTTGCATGAAAGTGTTGATCATCATTTTGGACAACAATTAGTAGACGTCAAAAGATTTAGGAATGTTCACTATTCTTTAAAAGATGAAAAATAGGAAAGTGTTGTGATTTAGTTACAGAAAAAGTTAGTGTGCATGCATTTATGAGTGAATTTAATAATAAAATTGTACCAAAATATGTTATGCACTCTGAACATGCTTGATGGCTTGATGGCCAATTTCACGCATGTAGAAACACATTTCCAATTGGTACTTATACTTTGTGGTTGATTTTGCGGAGAATTATACTCTCGCTCCGCAAGAGGAAATTCAATCTCAATATTATAATTTTTGTGCAAGTAGTTATGTTTGTCCATATTGTTTATAGATCGGGTAAAAGCAAGAAGTTGGGTACACAAAGAGGGGAAGTTTCGACCAGAAAAAAATCTCGTAGAAAATGTGTACGCGTTATTATAAAAACACGTATATGTTTAGGATCAGGTACCCGATCCTAAAAAATCACTTATGCACTATCAAATGCGTACGCGTTATAACGAGTATGCGTTATATAATGCATACACATTTTATAACACAAAAAATTAATTATTTAAAAAAATAAATATTTTTTAGAATGCATACGCATTTTAGAACGCGTATGCTTTTTGAAATCAAAATGCGTACGCGTTTTAGAACACGTATGCATTTCTAAAAAGTATTAATTTTTTTAAATAATCAAGAAAGTAAGGAACGCATATGCGTTTTGTAACGCATACACATTTTGTAAAAACATGTATGCATTTTTTTAATTCAAAATTCCAAACCCACATGCTACCTCGGTTTTAGGCTCAAAAAAAGCTTGGCAATCCGAGCCTTACCCTGACCTGCAACTAAAAAACTAAGGCAGATTGAAGAAGAATGTCCAAATTTGACAACATAGATGATGGAATTTTTTTCTGAATAAGTCTATAAAATTAAAACCCATTAGAGAACACAATGTCTACTTTCTAAATATATAATTTTTGTTAAAATTGGATTACATTTGCTATTTTTTAATTAATTTTTAAGCAAACTAGTCCTTAAACTTGAAATATCAGGTTTTTTTAGTTTTTTAATAACTTTGTATTGGTTGATTTTCTTGTAAAAAAATTTATATGGGACCAAACTTCAAACAATTCTCTACACAATGAAAAAAAAAGAGTCAAAAAATGTTTTGTTTAGGTCCAATTATGTTGTCCGTACACATTGATTTGAAAAAACATCAATTAAGGCCAATAAAAATTTAATAAAAAAAAAATATTCAACCAAAAATTACAAAAAAAAATCCAGAGCAAACTTCATGTTGTTAGCTCTCTTTTCCTAAAATTAATTAGCAAAATAATTTTATTTGGGTCAAAAAATGTTTTCTGTACACCTGCTTGGTATGGTAAAAATATAGGGACTTTTAAAAAGTGCTTTTTATAGATCCTTATCAAAATGTATTTTTTATAAACTAGGTATTTTAATAATTTACATATTTGGAAACTAGATTCAAAATTCAAAATTTCATATTACTGAATTTTTTTAAGATTCATTGTGGAAGTGCCTCAATTTTTCAGTCCAAGTGTGACAAATTCTGAAAAATAGCAAAAATATTTCCACTTTTTGAGCTTTTTGTGTACC